>OX460426.1:307500-1507500 GCA_949786385.1 Onychomys leucogaster
TTTTGCCACTTGGCAGAGGTGGTGCGTGCCCTGTCCTGTCCTGTCCCCCACGGACATGATCATGGGAGCACCCTCCGGAGGGTGAGTTAGAGAGTGAGCAAGCCATCTGTGTTGTTTCCTTGAGGATCTCGACGGTTGTCGGGAAACACCTATCAGTCACCCGATACCTAAGGAGATTAAGGATAACACTGAAGATCACTGACCTCCATTTATTAATTATAGCATGCCATCTAAGCATTTTCATTCTCACAATCCTATTCAAGCTGTAGTAGTACCTACTTCTCAGGAGTGGCTCTGTGCAACATATTTTGGCTTCTTTAAATTCATTTAGCCTCCTTTGATATACCATAAATTTTGTGATTCTGAAGGTAGCCATTATGAGATCATTAGTTTTGTACCTTGTGAGCTGCCTGTTTTTTCTTTATGGTTCTTAGTTGTTCTTTTGTAGAGCTGCCTGCTTAAGTTGTGCTGCGATCAAGAATAATGGGCCTCTGTGTTTCATGTTCCTGGAGTTGCTTCCATGCCAATGGATACCCACATGCTCCAGAAGAGAATTTGATATCGCTGCTGCCATTGTTGCTGTTGTAACAGTGGTGACCACTGCTACTACTGTTTCTAGAATTGCCATTTCATAATTGGTTACTACAGCTAGCACAGTGGAGACCCTGGCAGCAAAAGTAGCTACCACAGTTAATTAATCTTTCATTCTATTGGGCATGACAAATGTAAATCAATAGTTATATGGATATCAATTGGCCTTGAAAGCTATAAATTTACAAACTCAAGTTCTGTTTGCTCTCAGGATACCATCTTACAAGGTTTCTAATTTGCAGTAAGGCTCGTTAAGGACGGGAATGGCTCATTTGCCTTTACCCTACTGTCTATGGGTAGGTTAAGACTTCTGTTGATTTTTACTGTGTTGAACACATAGATTGCATACCCAGCACCACTTAGAGATCTTTGGCAACAGTTAACTCTGCAGCTCTCACACAGTTGAGCCTATAAGATAATGAGTATTCAGAGTCGGGTAATGCCTGTGGGGTGCTCCCCAACCTTAGACAGAACATCAGTGTGGCCTGGACAGGTGTCTCCATGACGGGTAAGGTGACCTGCTAACGTTACATGCAATCTAAGTCAGAAGTTCATTTTTGAGTAAAAGGGGAGACCTGTAGGACCCTGGCCCCCATTTTGGGTAACTGTTACATCGCTTGCTAACCTTGACCTTGTTATCTTCCCTATGCAAATTCCACCCTCCTGAATGCTTAAGGGAAGTTCTTTGTCTATGTATCCAGCATATTGGGCATTAACAACTTAGATGCAAAATTGTAAAACATCAGAAGTGGGGTTGGGGACTTAGCTCAGTGGTAGAGCACTTGCTCAGTAAGTGCAAGGCCCAGGGTTCATGCCTCAGCTCAAAAAAAAATCAGAAGCGAACTTCTGCCATCCAGGGTTATCCCATTGTGCTATAAGCCTGTATTTAAGACCTCCTCTCTCCTTCAATAAATGGCATTTGGCATTCAAAAAAAAAAAAAAAAAGAAAGAAAGAAGAGGGGGCCAAGATCATGATGGGGAAACCCACAGAGACAGCTGACCGGTGTTAGTTGGAGCTCACTGACTCTAGGCTGACAGCTCAGGAACCTGCATGCGATCGAACTAGGCCCGCTCAATGTGGGTGACAGCTGTGTGGCTTGATCTGTTTGTGGGGTCCCTGGCAGTAGGACCAGGACTTATTCCAGGCACATCAACTAGCTTTGTGGAGCCCATTCCCTGTGGTGGGATACCTTTCTCAGCCTTGATACAATGGAGATGGGATAGGCTCTCCTTCCACTTGGTATGCCAGACTTTGTTGACTACCATGGGAGGCCTTACCCACTCGAGGAGTGGATGGGGGTAGAGCGGGAGGGAGGTGAGGAGGCAGGAGAAGGGGAGGGAGGGGGAACTGGGCTTGGTATTTAAAATGGAAAATAAATAAATAAATATATTTTTAAAAATGTAAAAAAAAGAAAAAAATAACTAATAGTTGATATATACACTGAGATTAGCAAAAACATTATTATTACATGATTTCTGGTCAGCACTCTGTTATATATAGAAGTGATCAGGACAAAAAATAAGTAGGTAAATACAAAAATTAAAGAAATTATACATCATGTAGACAGAGTGGTTATCTATAGGATATCCCATACAACTATCAAAGAATATGAATTCTACTGCTCAACCCATGGTAGGCCCTCTAAAACAGACATCATAATGGAACAGAAGAAAAATCTCAATCAATTAGAACAACATGAATTATCTCTGTGTAACCTATTTGGCATCAAAGCAATTAAACTTTACATTCCCTATATCTTAAGGATTAGAGCATAACACTATTACACTTTTGGACCCTCATGAATTTCAGACCATGTAATTACTGATGATTGCTTGTAGAATTAGATAAAGTGATCCTGAATATATTGTGGAATTCGAGCAATCATGTAGTAGTCAGGAATTTTCTAAATAGAAAATAATAGTTTTTGGTCTATATTACTTCATTTCCAGGTTTATTTTAATATAACAACCATAATAATTTAATACCATCTCTATTGCTGACAAATACAAAAATGTAGATGAACATAGAGTAGGTCCTGCTATTCATTTCCAAGCTTATACTGAATTTCTAAATTTCAAATCAACACTATTCATATGTGAATAGGCTCAGATAATCTAATACACACCTTGAGAAACACATCGACACATTGAGGACATTATTTCACCTGAGATTTTTTTTAGGAATACTTTTTACTAACTAGCTGGCCTCAGGCCACTGCAGGGCTGAATTTGCCTTCATGTGGACCCTTGGCCCATGTCAATGCTTCATTCCAACTTACCAGGTTCTTTGAATCCTGTCTGCTCTATAGCCCCATTCCAGGAATGTTTGCTTTGGTCAAGGTTGGTGAGTAGCTCTTGTGTTGTTACAGAATGTCCTGTGCATTAGAAGTGACATATGAAACAGTCTTCATATGTTTTAATACGGTTGGAGTCATAACATCGGATTAAACTCAGAGTAAGAGAAAAATAAAGGGAGATCCATATTTGACTTCCTCATTGGAAATACCTTGTTAAATGCTTTAAAATACTGAATACTTTTTCAGTTTTCTCTCTCCATATATTTATTTTATATTTTTGGTTGTGAGGCTAGCCTTTAACAGCTGAGCCATCTCTCCAGCCCCATATATTTATTTTTTATTTTAATTACACCAAAGCAGAAATATAAGCAAGTAACATCATGTTGAGATGGGTATAAGTTGCCTGCAGCAATGTATAATACTGTAATTATATCATGTGCAGGAGAATGGATATAAAAACAAGAATGAGTTACATAAATGGGTGTTATATACCAAAATTCAACCATTTGAAAAAATGATATGTAAGACTCATTAATGCAACATATGTATGTCTCCTAATAACAGTTGATAGAAATTTCAGGGATAAACTACAAATCATGTGAAAAAATATAATCTCACCTGTAGAGTCCAGGTTGGTGTAGTTCAACTTATTGCCAGGAAAAGGTCTCTCTGCAGAGTCCAGGAAACCCAATTCCTCCTGGGTGAAGTCTATGGCTACTTCTTTGAAAGCCACCTGGTTCAGAAAAAAATACTGCTCTAACTTCTATACATTTATGTAATGCTTTGATGGCACAAAGAAAAAATTGTTAAATACATTCTCTTTTTAGTAATTGATACACATTATTTGAATAGATTTTTTTGTGAGAGGGAGGGTGGTGTGAAATAAGTGCTAGTGACATGATGGGTAGAGAGGTATGAAATCAACATTAAAGAGGACATTTAGAATGAAATATGCTGTGTGATTTTGGCTTTTTGATTCTTGGGTAATACCAGCATGAAGCTAAGTGAAGGCAATTTCCCTCCCTATAACTCTGGCAGATATATACCAGATATAGAAGTATGATGAGGCCTTTATATATTGTCTGAAAAGGAATATTGAAGAACAGTAGAATTTACATCAAGAAAAGGAACTTGATTTCTATGTCATTCCAGAATTTCTATATGTACATTTCTCTAGTGATATAATGACAAGAAGGGATCCCTCCCTTCCTCTCCATTTCCAAGTTGAACAATAACAAATATATAGTTGAGATTCAAACTGTAATCATACGGTCTCACAGAGCCTAAAGCAACAGAGAATATACATAGGACTGTCCTAGGCTCTGTACATACATGTAACAGTTTTGTAGCTTATTCTTCTTGTGGGACTCCTAACACAGGAGGCAGTGGTTGTCTCTGAATCTGTTTCCTGCTTTTCAGATCCTTTTCTAACACTGGGTTGCCTTGTTTAGCCTTAATGTGGAGAAGGTCCCTAGTCTTACAGCATCATGATATGCCATGTTTGGCTAAAATACAAGGGATGTCTCTAATTTTCTTAATAGAAAAAAGAGCAGTGAATGGTGATAGGCAGAGGGATGGTTTGAGAAAGGGACTGTAAGGTGAGGAACAAGGAAGGAGAGGCTCTAGTCAGGCTGGGCAAATTAATTAAAACAGTAAAAAAATAATTCTGATTGTTGTTATCCTGAGGCAGGGCCTAATATAGATCACACAGGATATAGGCAAACAAGACTATCAGAGCAGATGCAGAAGTTGAATTGTGGCTTGTAAGCCTGAAGCTAATAATTTCTAAATCTAGATCTTCCTTCCTATATATGCATCAGTGAATCAGTGCATAGGAGCTAAAAGGAATGACTTACGCTCCACAGCCATATCCAGAACCAAGTGAACATGTAATATTACTTCACCCTTTAGGAGACTGCATACTGGTTTTATAATGAAAAACATCTGGATTTTCTGATGTGAACTGCTGTTGTCAACTGATTCTTGAGCAGAAGCAGTTTAGAACATGGTACTTCACAGAAAGATAAAGATATTGAAACCAACCCTCCCATCAACAAATACTTAGTGATAGCACAATATATTTTTAAGGTTTGTAATTCTTACACATCTTATGAGTGATGGAGAGTAGGAGAGTTCAGAAACTATGTGGAAGGATAATGACTCTAGGCAAAAATATAAATCTAGCATAATAGAAGTATTGTTTTTTATTAGAAATTGTTTTCATTGTACATACCAATCACAGATTCAACTCTTCCCTCCTCCTCCTGTCTCTCCAGCCTCCCCCTCCCAATCCTAGAAATATTCTTAACTATATGTTTGTACTTGTATAAAACCCAGTTTGAGTGGACATGACCTACATGAGTGGCATTGCCTTGTCTTTGTGGATAAATTTCCACAATGTATCAAATGAAAGGGCCAGTTAAAGGCATGGCATTCTTCCTTTTAAGTGGGTTGTGTTCCCACTGAATGAACCTCCATAAGCTCATTTATTTGAATGCTTTTCTCCTAGGAGTTGGATGTCTTTAGGAAAGAATTAGAAGTGTGCCTTCATAAAGGATGTTTCTCATCTTGGATGGGCTTTGATCAAAGGCATATTTCAAGCATAAATAAGCTGTACAAATGTAAAGGCATAGAACTTAGGCCTGCTTCAACATGTCTGGTTTAACAGCTAGAGGGCAGATACAGAATGTTGAAACTTTCCTCCTGTGTCACAAGGGAGTAAAGATGATACCTGAAGAGAAACTCTTGTTTCCACATTAATCCTGATTGAATGTGCATATTCCTCTGCTAAAGAGAAAACAGTGAACTCTAAGTCATGAAGGCAAATGTGACACTGCTCAGCCAAGACAAGAAAATCAGCATCAACCCCCATGGAAGAGATTGGTAGCAGGTGTCAGCATAACTGAAGGGCATTGCAGGTTCATTAGGAGGTTAGTAGCTAACAAAGAGAAATAATTGAATACACTCTCTAAATCTAGTAAAAGAACAGAATAATAAAGAGAAGAAAACACTCCTATTAGGATAATTTCACACTGCACTATGCCTGATGAATTGCATTTGGAAGTTTTATCCTATTTAAATACGTCATCTTAGTATATGACACAGTATGTTTTTTATAGAAATTCTATCATAAACATTATTTTTTTTTGGCAATGCAGGCATTCCATCCTGTTTTTTGTGCTTCTTTGACTTTTATTAATGAAAAATTGATTCCCTGTTAGGAAGGATCATGGAACATATGTCTTTTCCCACTGAGTAAGATGACTCAATTACATTATAAGTAGGAAGTGAGTGTACACGTTTGTGTGTAATATCAAAAAAATTCTACATCATGCACTAATTGAGAAAAATTATCCAGAAAAGACTAAAGTAGTGGGAGAAGTGTGAAAAGTGGGTAAACACACATAGGTCACATGCATTTAAACTGTTTACCTTCAAAACCACTTAAGAAAAAGAAAAAGAAAAAGAAAGCTTTGTCAAAACTATGGGTTAAATTAAACATTAGGGGCTACTGCAAATGAACCATTTCTGTAAGAACCATCAATGTATCTCATCTCCATTTATATACTTACCTGACAATATGTCATCTCTCTTTTCCCTTCCATGTGGATCCTCTTAGGACACTTTACTTTAAAATTTCACCTTCCTGGTAATATTTCAGATTTCAAATCCCCAACAGCACCCTATGCTTGCTACCACACACAGAGACTGGAATGTAAGGATCACAACCCTCATTCCCTCATCTAAAGCAGTGCCAAGATGCAGAGTGCTACTGGGTCTCAGAGGCAGACCAAACTGACAGTCCTTTCATGCATTCAGACCAGCATCATGAAGGACTTTATTATAAAGGTTGGAATGAAATTGAATTAACCTGATAAACCCAGCAGAGCCAGCTATCTATTTCAAATAGAGGCTGAACACATGTGTTATTCAGAAGCCTTAACGACCCTCAAGGACCCACACATTCTCTTTCTAATGGCTGATTAAAATAATATTGATGCTTCCATTGAGGATGACAAACAAAATCTGTGGAGTTGATGCAAATGAAAGTATTGCAACAGACAGAAAAACCTATGTGTTTGTGGCCAAGAAGCATTAGGGCAATCCATGCCTCTCTAAGGTCTTCAGTGATTTTCCCATTGTCTTTCATGACCTTCTTTATTATAATTACTTTTGTAGAGTAATTAACTTCATTTTTTATTTTAGTTTTTTAAGACAGGTATTTTCTGTGTCATCAACTTGGCTGTTTTGGAACTCACTGTATACAGCATAGTGGCTGCAAACTCACAGAGACTAGCTTGTCTCTGCCTCTTCAATGGTGGGATTAAAAGTATGAGTAGGCTGACAATGTCATAAGAAAAAATATATGAACAGAAAAATGGACATACAAAATAGCTGGATTTTGGTGTACTCTTCCCTCTGATGGAGAAACATCACCAGGAATCTTTGCCTATTTATTACAAAAAGAGGATCAATGTTTCAGGGCTAATACCTACAGGTAGAGGGGTCATTCTATCCAACTAAATAAGGAGGCAGGTTTGGATCATACCAGGAAGGACAGTCTCTTTTTTTTTGTTTTTTGTTTTTGTTTGTTTTGTTTTAATTATTATGTATACAGTGAGTATTCAGCCTGCAGGCCAGAAGAGGGAACCAGATGTCATTGTAGATGGTTGTGGGCCACCATGTGGTTGCTGGGAATTGAACTCAGGACCTCTGGAAGAACAGCCAGTGCTCTTAACCTCTGATCCATCTCTCCAGCCCAAAGGACAGCCTCTTTAGGAGAGCACTAATGAGCACTTAAATCACTATTGGAGAAGGCTGGGGTGAATGTTTTCTGAACACTATCAATATCCACATGCAGCACAGGAGGCTTTTTCATTCTGCTGTGCCTGAAGTGCCTGAAATTTGTATTACAAATTTCTCATGGGCCTGAATGTGTGCTCACTGACATGGATGTTTCCCTGTACACAAAAGAAACTCGTTCATTCCTCCACAAATTCCAATGTTCTTCTGCTCCCCAGATACACATTTACTGATTTCTATGTTAGAATTTATGTCAAACAATGTACTAAGAAATAAAAACATGTTAGTTTGTATTAGGATCCATGGAGTAGATGATATTAATCACATCTTTTACCACAAAATGATTACTTGTCATGCCAAGGCTGCAGGTAATGAACACAAGGTATTAGCACATTAATTGGGAATTTAGTCAAGGGGATAATTTAATGTTAAAACTTTTTATAATATACACTTAGTTAACATTGTAAATACTATGAACAAAATAATCTTCATGTAGAATATAACACAAGGACTAATATCCTAGCTTATTGATGTTTATAAGAAGTTCTACCTGGTTTAAGTCCTTATATTTTAAATCGTTTTGATTTAGTCAATTTTCACACGCATTGGTTCCATTTTAAAAAATAATTTCTGGGCTGGAGAGATGGCTCAGCGGTTGCTCTTCCAGAGGTCCTGAGTTCAATTCCCAGCAACCACATGGTGGCTCACAACCATCTGTAATGAGATCTGGCACATAGGCAGAACATTGTATACATAATACGCAATAAAAAAATCTTTAAAAAATAATTTCTAAATCATTCTGTACAAAATATTATTGCCTCTGTAGCTTATTTACCAAGAAGCTGCTTGGTGAATATAAGTTGTATTTTTTGGTAAAATGTTTCTAAATTTAAGTTATACATATGTCTTCTTGTTTTATTTTCTCTGACACTGGGTAAGACATGAACATTGTTTAATATACTCTAGTCAAGTCTTTCTATTTTAAAGAATATTTTCTGTCTATAAACAGTAGCACAATGATTATCAAGTTTTGTACCAAAATAAATCTTAAGTAATATAAGCTCTATGCTCAAGGCATTTGACTTGCAACATTCTTTATTTCTGTGGGTTTTTTTTTGTCTACTATAAATTCTGTGTTGATCTTACAGAGTTGAGAAATAGGTAAAGGATTTCTCTTACTATACATATATAGAGTTTTCCCCTTCAATGGATTCGGTGGTGGGTTTGAAGATGTGAGCACTATATAATGTAATTGATACATTCTTCTCATTTATAAATTTTCTCTCCAGGACTGACTTTTGATGATCTTTAAAAGTGGATAACTAGGCAAAGGTCTTGCCACATTCTGTACAGTAGCATGGTTTCTCTCCACTGTGGAGCCTCTTAAATGTCTTGAGTGTGAAGTATCTCCTGCAGCATTTCATAGATTTCTCATATTTTATTCTCAATAAGGAATCTTGAATACCCAATAAGATTTAAAAAGAGTCAAAAACTGTTTCCAAATTTTGAGGCAAACTTTTATCTCCAGTGTTGCATAAATCATTTGAATTTACATTTACATAAAAATTGAAGGATATACCCTAGTTTGTACACTTGCAAGTTTTCCACCAACATACTGTTTTGAATCCCTCTTTAAAATGGGTGATTTTATTCAATCTTTGCTGTACTTACTTTAGTCCAATTATATTTGTCAGAATCACCACAGTTCTAGTTCTATTAAACTCACTACAGTATCAGGAATCATTTAAAATTTCTTCTTTCAGATTGCTTCTATAAACCTTATCTTGGGTATGTGTCTGCTAAAGAAAAGACTGTGAATATTGTTCAGGCCCATTCTGAAATTTGACATTGTTATAAGGATTTCTGAACCAATTTAGTGAGGATTGATAAGTTCAACAGGCAAAACAAAGTTCTCAAATTTCATTATTCATTGTAAAATTACTAAACTTATATTGCAAATATTGTCTGAAAAAGAATATGATGCACTGAAGTGCAATTTGACAGTTGGTGCAGTTCTTACAAAGGAAATTCCCTGTACAGCATTCTTCCATATCAAGGAAGCTAAAATGTACTATTTCTTTAAAATCATGTGGCTGTCATGCAGCCTTTTCTGATACAGAAAATATTATGTGACTAAGAGCTCTGTGGAACTTGTCACATTGAGGACCCTGGGAAATCTTGTGTGTAAAACTTACATTTTCACCACAAGTATATGGGGATGTTCTGTTTCTTAAACATGAAGGGCTCTTAAATTGCCATCTTTTTTTTACAGGTTGTTTCATGGATATATGCACCATAGTTTCCTACTAAACAAAATATTCTATCCCCTTTTCAACAGATTTATTGATTATATAATATCTTTGCTTACCCTTGGCTATAATAAATACTCAGCAATGAGGCAGGGTGTGGTGACTTATGGCATTAAGTCCAGGCACTAGGGAACACCCCCCCAAACAAAACAGGAATTAACAACCACTGGTCATTAATATCCAGTAATATCAATGGTCTCAATTCACCTATAAAAAGACACAGGCTAACACAATGGATACAAAAAAAAGATCCATCCTTCTGCTGCATACAAGAAAGACATCTCAACTTCAAAGACAGTCAATACCTCAGATTAAAAGGCTGGGAAAAGGCTTTCCAATCAAATGGACTTAATGAGCAAGATGATATCGCGATCCTAATATCTAATAAAATAGTCTTCAAACTAAAATCAATCAGAAGTGATCACAAGGAAAATCCAACAAGATGAACTCTCAATTCTGAATATTTATGCCCCAAATATTATGGCACCCACATTTGTAAAAGAAACATTACTAAAGCTTAAAATGCACATCAGACCCTATACACTAGTAGTGGGAGATTTCAACACCCCAGTCTCACCAATGGACAAGTCTGCCAGGCATAAACTTAACAGACAAATAAGGAAACTAACAGACATTATGACTCAAAAGGACTTACTAAATATCTACAGATTATTTCACCCTAACACAAAAGAATATACCTTCTTCTCAGCACCCCATGGAGCCTTGTCTATAATCATCTACATGGTTGGTCACAAAGCAGATATCTACAGATACAAAAAAATTGGAATAACCTCCTATATACTATCATACCACCATGGCTTAAAGTTAGATTTCAACCACAACAAAACTTACAGAAAGCCTACAATGTCATCGAAACTGAATAATGCTCAACTGAAGCACCAATGGAACAAGGAGAACTAAGAAAGAAATTAAAGACTTCCTAGAATGTACAATAAACCCAAACTATAAAAGGGACAGTATAAAAGCAGTGCAAAGAGGAAAATTCATATCACTAAATACCCACATAAAGAAGATGGAGAAATCTCACACTAGTGAATTAATAGCACAACTGAAAGCTCTAGAATAAAAAGAAGCAAACTCACCCAGGAAGAATTGATGCCAAAAAAATAATCAAATTGAGGGCTAAAAACAATAAAATAGAAACAAAGAAATCAATACAAAGGATGAATAAAACAAAGAGTTGGTTATTTGAGAAAATCAACAAGATAGACTTATCCAAATTAATCAAAAGACAGAGAGAGAGAGCATCCAAATCAACAAAATCAGAAATGAAAAGGGAGACATAACTTCAGACAATGAGGAAATCCAGAGAATCATCATGTCATACTTCAAAAACCTGTACTCCACAAAAGTGGAAAATATGAAAAAGGTGGACAATTTTCTGGACAGGTACCACATACCAAAGTTAAATCAAGACCAGATAAACTACTTAAGTAGGCCAATAACCACATAGGAAATAGAAACAGTCATTAAAAGTCTCCACACCCCCAAAAAGTCAAGGACAAGATGGTTTCAGCTCAGAATTCAACCAAAATTTCAAAGAATAGCTAAATTCAATACTCTTCAAATTGTTCCACACAACAGAAATGGAAGTAACATTACCAAGCACTTTTTATGAGGCTACAGTTACCCTGATACCCAAACCACACTAAGATGCAACAAAGAAAGAGAATTATACACCAATCTCCCTCATGAATACTGATGCAAAAATACGCAATAAAATATTGGAAAACCAAATTCAAGAATACATAAAAAATTATCCACCACGATAAAGTAGGCTTCATCCCAGGGATGCAAGGATGGTTCAACATAAGAAAATTTGGCAATGTAATACATCACATAAACATAAACTGAAAGAAAAAAACCCCACATGATCATCTCAATAGATGCTGAAAAAGCCTTTGACAAAAATCTAATACCTGTGGTGGTATTGTGTTCCCCAAAATATTGTGTACACTAATAAGCTTATGTGGGGTCAGAGAACAGAAAAGCCACTAGATACTTAGGCTAGAAACTGGTGGCACTCATGCCTTTAATCATAGCATTCCAAGAGGCAGAAATCCATCTGGCATCTCTATGAGTTTAAAGCCACATTGGAAACAGCCAGGCATGGTGTCTCATGCATTTAATCCCGGGGAGTGATGGTAGAAGGCAGAAAGATATATAAGGCATGAGGACCAGGAACTAGCAACATTTGGCTGGTTAAGCTTTTAGGCTTTGAGAAGCACAGTTCAGCTGAGATTCATTTGGATGAGGACTCAGAAGCTTGCAGTCTGAGGAAACAATACCAGATGAGGAACTAGCAAGGTGAGAAAGCTGTGGCTTGTTCTGCTTCTCTGATCTTCCATAATTAACCCCAATAACTGGCCTCAGGTTTGATCTTATTAATAATACTCTTTAAGATTCATGCTACAAACACCCCTTCATGATAAAGGTCCTAGAGAGATCAGAAACACAAGGAACATACTTAAACATAATAAAGGCAATTTCCAACAAGGCCACAGCCAACATCAAATCAAATGGAGAGAAACTCAAAGTGATTCCATTAAAATCAGGACCAAGACAAAACTGTGCACTCTCCCAATATTTATTGAATAGAGTACTTGAAATTCTAGCTAAAGCAATAAGAAAAGTAAAGGAGATCAAATAGATAGAAACAGGAAAGGAAGAAGTCAAATTTTCACTATTTGCAGATAATATGATAGTTTAAATAAGTTACCCCCACAATTCTAACAGGGAACACCTACAGCTGATAAACTCATTTAGTTATGTGAGAGGACACAAGAGTAACAAAAACAAAAACAAAACAAAAACAAAAACAAAAACACCTCAGTATCCCTCCTATCTACAAATGATAAAAAGGCTAAGAAAGAAATCAGAGAAACATCACTGTGGTGATATATTGAGTGCCCCAATGCATCCTAATAAACTTATCTGGGGTCAGAGGACAGAACAGTCATTACATAGACACAGGCCAGAAAATGGTGGCATACACGCCATTAATCCTATCACTTCAGAGGCAGAGACCCATCCGGATCTCTGTGAGTTTAAAGCCACACTGGAAACAGCCAGGCATGGTGACTCACACCTTTAAACCCAGGAAACAATGGCAGAAAGCAGAAAGATATATATGGAGTGAAAACCAGGAACTAGAGGTGGTTAAGTTCTGGCTTTTGAGCAGCAGTTCAGCTGAGATTAATTTGGATGAGGACGCAGAGGCTTACAGTCTGAGGAAATTCCAGCTGAGGAATTGGCAAGGTGAGGAAGTTGTGGCATGTTTTGATTCTCTAATCTTCCAGCTTTAACCCAATAGCTAGTTCCAGATTTATTTTTATTAGTAAGACATTTTAAGATTCGTGTACTGTATTACCCTTTACAATGACCACAAATAATATAAAATACCTTGCGGTAACTTTAACTAATCAAGTGAAGATCCTGTGTGACAAGAACTTTAAGTCTCTGAGTTCTTTTATTCTGACCAGGCTCACTATTTCTGCTCTATTTGAAACAAAGAAAACAGGAGCATGCATCTTGCTCCAAAGTAGAGTGTGCTTCATGTATGGGAACACGGATTTGAATTTCCCTTCAGAAATGGAGGTAAATCCAATGCAATCCTACAAGCAACAGTTCATTTCTGGTAAACTGAGGAAATCTTGGGCTCTCATTGAGATACACAGTGCAAAGAGCCCCCATGTCTGTTCTGAGCAAGAGCAGCCCATTGGATGTAGAGGAGCTGCAGTTCCTAAGCAGAGTTATTCAAGATATGGACCTTAGGTTTAGGAAGCACAGTTCTTTTGTTCTGAGCACACTCACGTTTCCTGCTGTATTAGAGACTCTAGAAAGCAAGAGTGTGCTTCTTGCTCTAAAGCAGAGTGTGTTCCATGGCTGAGAACAGTGCTGTGTGTTTCCCTTCAGAAATGGAGTTAAATCCCAGGCTCTGTGTTTTGTTACAAGCAAGACTTCGTTTCAGGTAAACGCAGTCAATTTTCAGCTCAAACGAAGCTACATCGTTCACGAAGCTCACACGTTTCTCGCTCTTAACTGAAAAGCATTGGATGTTAGAGGACCTGTGGTTTGTATCAGTTTCAGAAGCGGAGTGGAACTAGATATTGTCTGTATGTGTAGGAAACACAGTTCTTTTTTTCTGGGCTTGCTCATGTTTCTTGCTATATTGGAGAAGCTGGAAAGAAGAGCATGCTTCTTGCGTTAAAACAGAGTGTGTTTCATGGATGACAACACAGGTCTGAATTTCCCTTCAGAAACGGATTTAAGATCCAGGATCTGTGTTGTCCTACAAGCAAGAGTTCATTTCTGGTAAACCCAGTGAATTTTGGGCTCAAATGAAATTACACAGTTCACAAATCCAATGCGTTTCTCACTATTAAATAAAGAGCATGTATTTAACAGGAGCTGTGGTTTGTATCAGTTACATAAGCAGATTTGACCTAGATATGGTCTGTATGAGTAGGAAACACAGTTCATTTTTTTTCTGGTCTTGCTCATATTTCTTGCTGCATTGGAGACACTGGAAAGAAGAGCATGCTTCTTGTGTTAAAACAGAGTGTATTTCATGGATGAGAACACTGGTCTGAATTTCCCTTCAGAAATGGAGTTAAACCACAAGATCTGTGTGTTCATACAAGCAAGAGGTCATTTCTGGTAAACCCAATGAATGGTGGGCTCCAATGAATTTACACAGTTCACGAACCCAACGCGTTTCTCACTATTAACTGAAGAGCATTTATGTACCCGGAGCTGTGGTTTGTATCAGTTTCATAAGCAGAGTTAAAGAAGATATGGACCATATGAGTAGGAAACACAGTTCTTTTTTTCTGGGCTTGCTCATGTTTCTTGCTGTTCTGGAGACGCTGAAAGAAGAGCATGTTTCTTGCGTTAAAACAGAGTGTGTTTCATGGATGAGAACACAGGTCTGAATTTCCCTTCAGAAACGGATTTAAGATCCAGCATGTGTGTCTTCCTACAAGCAAGAGTTCATTTCTGGTATACCCTGTGAATTTTGGACTCAAATGAATTTACACAGTTCATGAACCCAAGGCGTTTCTCACTATAAACTAAAGACCATTTATGTAAGAGGAGCTGTGGTTTGTATTAGTTTCAAGCAGATTTGAACTATATATGTTCTGTATGATTAGGAAACACAGTTCTTTTTTTCTGGGCTTCCTCTGTTTCTTGCTGTATTTGAGACGCTGGAAAGAAGAGCATGCTTCTTGCATTCAAACAGAGTGGGTTCCATGGATGAGAACACTGGCCTGAATTTCCCTTCAGAAACAGAGTAAAACCATAGGATCTGTGTCTTCCTACAAAGAAAAGTTCATTTCTGGTAAACCCAGTGAATTTTGGGCTCAAATGTATTTACACAGTTCACGAACACAACGGGTTTCTCACTATTAACTAAAGAGCATTTATGAAAGAGGAGCTTTGGTTTGTATCAGTTGCATAAACAGAGTTGAACTAGATACGCTCCGTATAAGTAGGGAACACAGTTCTCTTTTTGGGGGCTTGCTCATGTTTCTTGCTGTATTGGAGAAGCTGGAAAGAAGAGCATGCTTCTTGCATTAAAACAGAGTGTGTTTCATGGATGAGAACACTGGTCTGAATTTCCCTTCATTTACGGAGTAAAACCACAGGATCTGTGTCATCCTACAAGCAAGAGGTCATTTCTGGTAAACCCACTGAATTTTGAACTCAAATGAATTTACACAGTTCACGAACCCATTGCCTTTCTCACTATTAACTAAAGAGCATTTATGTAAGAGGAGCTGTGGTTTGTATCAGTTGCAAAAGCAGAGTTGAACTAGATATGGTCCATATAAGTAGGAAACACAGTTCTTTTTTTGTGGGCTTGATCATGTTTCCTGCTGTATTGGAGACGCTGGAAAGAAGAGCATGCTTCTTGCGTTAAAACAGAGTATGTTTCATGGATGAGAACACAGGTCTGAATTTCCCTTCAGAAACGGATTTAAGATCCAGGATCTGTGTCTTCCTACAAGCAAGTGTTCATTTCCAGTAAACCTAGTGAATTTTGGGCTCAAATGAATTTACACAGTTCACAAACCCAACGCGTTTCTCACTATTAACTAAAGAGCATTTATGTAAGAGGAGCTGTGGTTTGTATCAGTTGCATAAGCAGAGTTGAACTAGATATGCTCCGTATAAGTGGGAAACACAGTTCTCTTTTTGGGGCTTGCTCATGTTTCTTGCTGTAGTGGAGAAGCTGGAAAGAATAGCATGCTTGTTGCATTAAAACTGAGTGGGTTAGATGGATGAGAACACTGGTCTAAACTGCCTTCCAGAAACGGAGTAAAACCACAGGATCAGTGTCGTTCTACAAGCAAGAGTTCATTTCTGGTAAACCCAGTGAATTTGTGGCTCAAATGAATTTACACAGTTGAAAAACAAACGAGTTTCTCACGATTAACTAAAGAGCATTTATTTAACAGGAGCTGTGGTTTGTATCAGTTTCATAAGCAGATTTGACCTAGATATGGTCTGTATGAGTAGGCAACACAGTTCATTTTTTCTGGTCTTGCTCATATTTCTTGCTGGATTAGAGATGCTGGAAAGAAGAGCATGTTTCTTGCGTTAAAACAGAGGGTGTTTCATAGATGAGAACACAGGTCTGAATTTCCCTTCAGAAACGGATTTAAGATCCAGCATGTGTGTCTTCCTACAAGCAAGAGTTCATTTCTGGTATACCCTGTGAATTTTGGACTCAAATGAATTTACACAGTTCATGAACCCAAGGCGTTTCTCACTATTAACTAAAGAGCATTTATGTAAGAGGAGCTGTGGTTTGTATGACTTTCATCAGCACAGTTGAACTGGATATGAACTGTATATTAGGAAACACAGTTCTTTTTTTCTGGGCTCTCTCATGTTAATTGCTGTATTGGAGATGCTGGAAAGAAGAGCATGCTTCTTGCGTTAAAACAGAGTTTATTTCATTTTAGAGAACACAGGCCTGAATTTACCTTCAGAAATGGAGTTAAGATCCAGGATCTGTGTCTTCCTACAAGCAAGAGTTCATTTCTGGTATACCCAGTGAATTTTGGGCTCAAATGAATTTACCCAGTTCACGAACCCAACACGTTTCTCACTATTAACTAAAGAGCATTTTTGTAACATGAGCTGTGGTTTGTAGTAGTTTCAAGCAGATTTGAACTATATGTTCCGTATGAGTAGGAAACACAGTTCTTTTTTTCTGGGCTTCCTCTGTTTCTTGCTGTAATCGAGATGCTGGAAAGAAGAGCATGCTTCTTGCATTCAAACAGAGTGGGTTCCATGGATAAGAACACTGGTCTGAATTTCCCTTCAGAAACGGAGTAAAACCACAGGATCCATGTCTTCCTACATGCACGAGTTCATTTCTGGTAAACCCACTGAATTTTGTGCTCAAATGTATTTACACAGTTCACGAACACAACGTGTTTCACTATTAACTAAAGAGCATTTATGTAAGACCAGCTGTGCTTTGTATCAGTTGCATAGCAGAGCTGAACAAGATATGGTCCGTGTGATTAGGAAACACAGTTCTTTTTTTCTGGGCTTGTCCTGTTTCTTCCTGTATTGGAGACACTGCAAATAAGAGCATGCTTCTTGCGTTAAAACAGAGTGTGTTTCATCAATGAGAACACAGGTCTGAATTTCCCTTCAGAAACGGATTTAAGATCCAGGATCTGTGTCTTCCTACAAGGAAGAGTTCATGTCTGGTAAACCCAGTGAATTTTGGGCTCAAAAGAATTTACAAAGTTAACGAACCAAATGCATTTCTCACTATTAACTAAATAGCATTTAGGTAAGAGGAGCTGTGATTTGTATCAGATTCATAAGCAGAGTTAAACTATATATAGTCTGTATGAGTAGCAAACACAGTTCCTTTTTTCTGGACTTGCTCATGTTTCTTGCTATATTGGAGATGCTGGAAAGAATAGCATGCTTCTTGCGTTAAAACAGAGTGGTTTCCATGGATGTGAACACCGGTCTGAATTTCCCTTCAGAAACGGAGTAAAACCACAGGATCTGTGTCTTCCTCCAAGCAAGAGGTCATTTTTGGTAAACCCACTGAATTTTGGGCTCAATGAAATTACACAGTACACGAACCCAATGGTTTACTCACTATTAACTGAAGAGCATTTATGTAAGAGGAGCTGTGGTTTGTATCAGTTGCATAAGCATAGTTGAACTAGATATGGTCCATATAAGTAGGAAACACAGTTCTTTTTTTCTGGGCTTGCTCATGTTTCTTGCTGTATTGGAGACGCTGGAAAGAAGAGTATGCTTCTTGCGTGAAAACAGAATGTGTTTCATGGATGAGAATAAAGGTCTGAATTTCACTCCAGAAATGGATTTAAAATCCAGGATCTGTGTCTTCCTACAAGCAAGAGTTCATTTCTGGTAAACCCAGTGAATTTTGGCCTCAAATTAATTTACACAGTTCACGAACCCAACGTGTTTCTCATTATTAACTAAAGAGCATTTATGTAAGAGGAGATGTGGTTTGTATCAGTTTCATAAGCAGAGTTGATCTAGATATGGTCCATATGTTTAGGAAACACAGTTCTTTTTTTTGGCTTGCTCATATTTCTTGCTGTATTAGAGATGCTGGAAAGTAGAGCATGCTTCTTGCATGAAAACAGAGTGTGTTTCATGGATGAGAACACAGGTCTGAATTTCCCTTCAGAAACGGATTTAAGATCCAGCATCTGTGTCTTCCTATGAGCAAGAGTTCATTTCTGGTAAACCCATTGAATTTTGAGCTCCAATGAATTTACACAGTTCAAGAACACAACACGTTTCTCACTATTAACAAAAGAGCATTTATTGCAGAGGAGCTGTGGTTTGTGTCACTCTCATCAGCAGAGTTGAACAAGATATGGTCCATATGAGTAGGAAACAAAGTTCTTTTTATCTGGGCATCCTCATGTTTCTTGCTGTATTGGAGACGCTGGAAAGAAGAGCATGCTTCTTCCGTTAAAACACAGTGTGTTTCATGGATGAGAACACAGTTCTGAATTTCCCTTCAGAATCGGAGTTAAACCCCTGGCTCTATGTCTTCCTACAAGCAAGAGTTCATTTCAGGTAAACCCAGTGAATTTGCAGCTCAAGTGAATTTACACAGTTCATGAACCCATTGCTTTTCTCACTATTAAGTAAAGAGCATTTATGTAAGAGGTACTGTGGTTTGTATCAGTTTCATAAGCAGAGTTGTACTAGACATGGCCCGTATGAATTGGAAACACAGTTTTTTTTTTCTCGGCATGCTCTTATTTCTTGCTGTATTGCAGACGCTGGAAAGAAGAGCATGCTTCATGCGTTAAAACAGAGTGTGTTTCATGGATAAGAATACTAGTCTGAATTTTCCTTCAGGATCGGAGTTAAACCCCAGACTCTGTGTCTTCCTACAAGCAAGAGTTTATTTCTAGTAAACCCAGTCAATTTTCGGCTCAAATGAATTTACAAAGTTCATGAACCCAACACGTTTTTCACTATAAACTAAAGAGCATCTATATAAGTTATGTTGTGGTTTGTATGAGTTTCATAAGCAGAGTTGAACTAGATACGGTCCGTATGAGTAGGAAACACAGTTCTCTTTTTCTGGGCATGCTCATGTTTCTTGCTGTATTGCAGACGCTAGAAAGAAGAGCATGCTTCTTGCGTTAAAACATAGTGTGTTTCATGGATGAGAACACTGGTCTAATTTTCCTTCAGAAACGGAGTTAAACCAACGATCTCTGTCTTCCCAAAGCAAGAGTTCATTTCTGGTAAACCCATTGAATTTTCGGCTCAAATGAATTTACACAGTTCACGAACCCAACACGTTTCTCTCTATTAACTGCAGAGCGTTTATGTAAGAGGAGCTGTGGTTTGTGTCAGTTTCATAAGCAGAGTTGATGTACTATGGTCCATATGAGTAGGAAACACAGTTCTTTCTTTCTGGGCTTGATCATATTTCTTGCTGTATTAGAGATGCTGGAAAGAAGAGCATGCTTTTCGCGTTAAAACAGAGTGGTTTCCATGGATGCGATTACTGGTCTGAATTTCCCTTCAGAATGGAGTAAAACCACAGGATCTGTGTCTTCCTCCAAGCAAGAGGTCATTTCTGGTAAACCCACTGAATTTTGGGCTCAATGAATTTAGGAAACACAGTTCTTTTTTTCTGGGCTTGCTCATGTTTCTTGTTGTGTTGGAGACGCTGGAAAGAAGAGTATGCTTCTTGCGTGAAAACGGTGTGTGTTTCATGGATGAGAACACAGGTCTGAATTTCACTCCAGAAACGGATTTAAGATCCAGGATCTGTGTCTTCCTATAAGCAAGAGTTCATTTCTGGTAAACCCACTGAATTTTGAGCTCAAATGAATTTACACAGTTCATGAACACAACACGTTTCTCACTATTAACTAAAGAGCTCTTATGCAAGAGGAGCTGTGGTTTGTATTACTCTCATCAGCAGATTTGAACAAGATATGGTCCGTATGAGTAGGAAACACAGTTTTTTTTCTGGGCTTGTCCTGTTTCTTGCTGTATTGGAGCCACTGCAAAGAAGAGCATGCTTCTTCGTTTAAACAGAGTGTGTTTCGTGGATGAGACACAGGTCTGAATTTCCCTTCAGATACAGAGTTAAACCACAGGATCTTTGTCTTCCTACAAGCAATAGGAATTTCTAGTAAACACACTGAATTTTGCGCTCAAAAGAATTTACACAGTTCACAAACCCAACGCGGTTCTCACTATTAACTAAAGAGCATTTATGTAACAGGAGCTCTGGTTTGTATTAGTTTCATAAGCAGAGTTGAAGTATATATGGTCCATGTGAGTAGGAAACACAGTTCATTTTTTCTGGGCTTGCTCATGTTTCTTGCTGTATTGGAGATGCTGGAAAGAAGAGCATGTTTCTTGCGTTAAAACAGAATGTGTTTCATGGATGAGAACACAGTTCATGAACACAACACGTTTCTCACTATTAACTAAAGAGCATTTATTGCAGAGGAGTTGTGGTTTGTGTCCCTCTCATTAGTAGAGTTGAACAAGATATGGTCTGTATGAGTAGGAAACACAGTTTTTTTTCCTGGGCTTGTCATGCTTCTTGCTGTATTGGAGACACTGCAAAGAAGAGCATACTTCTTGCGTTAAAAAGAGTGTGTTTCATGGATATGAACACTGCTCTGAATTTCCCTTCAGAAACGGAGTAAAACCACAGGATCTGTGTCGTCCTACAAGCAAGAGGTCTTTTCTGGTAAACCAAGTGAATTTTGGGCTCAAATGAATTTACACAGTTCATGAACCCAATGCCTTTCTCACTATTAACTAAAGAGCATTTATGCAAGAGGAGCTGTGGTTTGTATCAGGTGCATAAGCAGAGTTGAACTAGATATGGTCCATATAAGTAGAAAACACAGTTGTTTGTTTGTGGGCTTGCTCATGGTTCTTGCTGTATTGTAGACGCTGGAAAGAAGAGCATGCTTCTTGCGTTAAAAGAGTGCGTTTCATGGATGAGAACACAGGTCTCAATTTCCCTTCAGAAATGGATTTAAGATTCAGGATCTGTGTCTTCCTACATGCAAGAGGTCATTTCTGGTAAACCCACTGAATTTTGAGCTCAAATGAATATACACAGATCATGAACACAACACGTTTCTCACTATTAACTTAAGAGCATTTATTGCAGAGGAGCTGTCGTTTGTGTTCCTCTCATTAGCAGAGTTGAACAAGATATGGTCTGTATGAGTAGGAAACACAGTTTTTTTCTGGGCTTGTTCTGTTTCTTGCTGTATTTGAGACACTGCAAAGAAGAGCATGCTTCTTGCATTAAAAAGAGTGTGTTTCATGGATACGAACACTGCTCTGAATTTCCCTTCAGAAACGGAGTAAAACCACAGGATCTGTGTCGTCCTACAATCAAGAGGTCTTTTCTGGTAAACCAAGTGAATTTTGGGCTCAAATGAATTTACACAGTTCATGAACCCAATGCCTTTCTCACTATTAACTAAAGAGCATTTATGCAAGAGGAGCTGTGGTTTGTATCAGTTGCATAAGCAGAGTTGAACTAGATATGGTCCGTACAAGTAGGAAACACAGTTCTTTTTTTGTGGGCTTGCTCATGTTTCTTGCTTTATTGTAGACGTTGGAAAGAAGTGCATGCTTCTTGCGTTAAAACAGAGTGTGTTTCATGGATGAGAACACAGGTCTGAATTTCCCTTCAGAAACGGAGTTAATATCCAGGATCTGTGTCTTCCTACAAGCAAGAGTTCATTTCTGGAATACCCAGTGAATTTTGGGCTCAAATGAATTTAAACAATTCACAAACCCAACGAGTTTCTCCCTATTAACTAAAGAGCATTTATGTAACATGAGCTGTGGTTTGTATTAATTTCAAGCAGAGTTGAACTAGATATGGTACGTATGATTAGGAAACACAGTTCTTTTTTTCTGTGCTTCCTCTCTTTTTTGCTGTATTCGATACGCTGGAAAGAAGAGCATGCTTCTTGCATTAAAACAGAATGTGTTTCATGTATGAGAACACAGGTCTGAATTTCCCTTCAGAAACGGAGTACAACCACAGGATCTGTGTCTTCCAACAAGGAAGAGTTCATTTCTGGTAAACCCACTGAATTTTGGGCTCAAATGAATTTACACAGTGCTTCCTCTCTTTCTTGCTGTATGAGAGACCCTGGAAAGAAGAGCATGCTTCTTGCATTAAAACAGATTGTGTTTCATGGATGAAAACACAGGCCTGAATTTCCTTTCAGAAATGGAGTTAAGATCCAGAACTGTGTCTTCTTATCAGCAAGCATTCATTTCTGATATACCCAGTGAATTTTGGGCTCAAATGAATTTACACAGTTCACAAACCCAACACGTTTCTCACTATTAACAAAAGAGCATTGATGTAACAGGAGCTGTGGTTTGTATTAGTTTCATAAGCCGATTGAAGTATATATGGTCCATATGAGTAGGAAACACAGTTCCTTTTTTCTGGGCTTGCTCATCTTTCTTGCTGTATTGGAGACGCTGCAAAGAATAGCATGATGTTTGTGTTAAAGCCGAGTGGGTTCCATGGATGAGAATACTGGTCTGAATTTCCCTTCTGAAACAGAGTAAAACCACAGGATCTGTGTTGTCCTACAAGCAAGAGGTCATTTCTGGTTAACTCAGTGAATTTTGGGCTCAACTGAATTTACACAGTTCACAAACCCAATGCCTTTCTCACTATTAAGTGCAGAGCATCTATGAAAGAGGAGCTGTGGTTCGTATCAGTTCCATAAGCAGAGTTGAACGAGATATAGTCCGTATGATTATGAAACACAGTTCTTTTTTTCTGTGCTTCCTCTCTTTCTTGCTGTATTTGAGACCCTGGAAAGATGAGCATGCTTCTTGTGTTAAAACAGAGTGTGTTTCATGGATGAAAACACAGGTCTGAATTTCCTATCAGAAACGGAGTTAAGATCCAGGATCTGTGTCTTCTTACCAGCAAGAGTGCATTTCTGATATACCCAGTGAATTTTGGGCTCAAATGAATTTACACAGTTCACAAGCCCAACACGTTTCTCACTATTAACAAAAGAGCATTTATGTAACAGTAGCTGTGGTTTGTGTTAGTTTCATAAGCAGAGTTGACGTATATATGGTCAATATGATTAGGAAACACAGTTCCTTTTTTCTGGGCTTGCTCATGTTCTTACTGTACTGGAGACACTGGAAAGAATAGCATGATTCTTGCATTCAAACAGAGTGGGTTCCAAGGATGAGAACACAGGTCTCAATTTCCCTTCAGAAATGGATTTAAGATCCAGGATCTGTGTCTTCCTACAAGCAAGAGTTCATTTCTGTTAAACTCACTGAATTTTGAGTTCAAATGAATTTACACAGTTCATGAACACAACACTCTTCTCACTATTAACTAAAGAGCATTTATTGCAGAGGAGCTGTGGTTTGTATTACTCTCATCAGCAGATTTGAACAAGATATGGTCCGTATGAGTAGGAAACACAGTTTGTTTTTTCTGGGCTTGTCCTGTTTCTTGTTGTATTGGAGCCACTGTAAAGAAGAGCATGCTTCTTGCGTTAAAACAGAGTGTGTTTCAAGGATGAGAACACTGGCCTGAATTTCCCTTCAGAAATGGACTAAAACCACAGGATCTGTGTTGTCCTACAAGCAAAGGTCTTTTTTGGTAAACCCACTGAATTTTGCGCTAAAAAGAATTTACAGAGTTCACAAACCCAACGCGTTTCTCACTATTAACTAAAGATCATTTATGTAACAGGAGCTGTGGTTTGTGTCAGTTCCATAAGCAGAGTTGATGTAGTATGGTCCATATGAGTAGGAAACGCAGTTCTTTTTTTCTGTGCTTCCTCTCTTTCTTGCTGTATTCGAGACCCTGGATGAAGAGCATGCTTCTTGCATTAAAACAGAGTGTGTTTCATGGGTGACAACACAGGTCTGTATTTCCTTTCAGAAACGGAGTTACGATCCAGGATCTGTGTCTTCTTACCAGCAAGAGTTCATTTCTGATATACCCAGTGAATTTTGGGCTCAAATGAATTTACACAGTTCACAAAACCAACGCATTTCTCACTATTAACAAAAGGGCATTTATGTAACAAGAGCTGTGGTTTGTATTAGTTTCATAAGCAGAGTTGAACTAGATATGGTCCGTATAATTAGGAAACACAGTTCTTTTTTTGTGGGCTGCTCATGGTTTTTGCTGTAATGTAGACGCTGGAAAGAAGAGCATGCTTCTTGCGTTAAAACAGAGTGCGTTTCATGGATGAGAACACAGGTCTCAATTTCCCTTCAGAAATGGATTTAGGATCCAGGATCTGTGTCTTCCTACAAGCAAGAGGTCATTTCTGGTAATCCCACTGAATTTTGGGCTCAAATGAATTTACACAGTTCACAAACCCAATGCCTTTCTCACTATTAAGTGCAGAGCATTTATGTAAGAGGAGCTGTGGTTTGTATCAGTTCCATAAGCAGAGTTGATGTAGTATGGTCCTTATGAGTAGGAAATGCAGTTCTTTTTTTCTGTGCTTCCTCTCTTTCTTGCTGTATTCGAGACCCTGGAAAGAAGAGCATGCTTCTTGCGTTAAAACAGAGTGTGTTTCATGGATGAGAACACAGGCCTGAATTTCCTTTCAGAAACGGAGTTAAGATCCAGGATCTGTGTCTTCTACCAGCAAGAGTTCATTTCTGATATACCCAGTGAATTTTGGGCTCAAATGAATTTACACAGTTCACAAACCCAACGCATTTCTCACTATTAACAAAAGAGCATTTATGTAACAGGAGCTGTGGTTTGTATTAGTTTCTTAAGCAGAGTTGAAGTATATAAGGTCCATATGAGTAGGAAACACAGTTCCTTTTTTCTGGGCTTGCTCATGTTTCTTGCTGTATTGGAGACGCTGCAAAGAATAGCATGATGTTTGGGTTAAAACCGAGTGGGTTCCATGGATGAGAATACTGGTCTGAATTTCCCTTCAGAAACGGAGTAAAACCACAGGATCTGTGTTTTCCTCCAAGCAAGAGGTAAACCCACTGAATTTTGGGCTCAATGAATTTACACAGTTCACGAACCCAATGCCTATCTCACTATTAACTGAAGAGCATTTATGTAAGACCAGCTGTGGTTTGTATCAGGTGCATAAGCAGAGTTGAACTAGATATGGTCCGTATAAGTAGAAAACACAGTTCTTTTTTTGTGGGTTGCTCATGGTTCTTGCTGTATTGTAGAAGCTGGAAAGAAGAGCATGCTTCTTGCATTAAAAGAGTGCGTTTCATGGATGAGAATGCAGGTCTCAATTTCCCTTCAGAAATGGATTTAAGATACAGGATCTGTGTCTTCCGACGAGCAAGAGTTCATTTCTGTTAAACTTACTGAATTTTAGCTCAAATGAATTTACACAGTTCCGAACCCAAAACGATTTTCACTATTAACTAAAGAGCATCTATGTAAGAGATGCTGTGGTTTGTTACAGTTTCATAAGCAGAGTTCAACTAGATATGGTCCGTATTAGTAGGAAACAAAGTTCTTTTTTTCTTGGCATGCTCATGTTTCTTGCTGTATTGCAGACGCTGGATAGAAGAGCATGATCTTTGCGTTAAAACAGAATGTGTTTCATGGATGAGAATATTGGTCTGAATTTACTTTCACAAATGGGGTTAAACCAAAGGCTCTGTGTCTTCCTACAAGCAAGAGTTCATTTCCGGTAAACCCAGTGATTTTTCAGCTCAAATGAATTTACACAGTTCCCAAACACAACACGATTTTCACTATTAACTAAAGAGCATCTATGTAATAGGTGCTGTGGTTTGTATGAGTTTCATAAGCAGAGTTTAACTAGACACTTTACTTTTGATTAGGAAATACTGTTCTTTTTATCTGGGCATGCTCATGTTTCTTGCTGTATTTGAGACGCTGGAACGAAGAGCATGCTTCTGGCATTAAAACAGAGTGTGATTCATGGATGAGAACACTGGTCTGATTTTTCCTTCAGAAACGGAGTTAAACCAAAGGCTCTGTGTCTTCCTACAAGCAAGAGTTCATTTCCGGTAAACCCAGTGATTTTTCGGCTCAAAGGCATTTACACAGTTCACGAACACAACACGATTTTCACTATTAACTAAAGAGCCTTTATGAAGAGATTCTGTGGTTTGTATGAGTTTCATAAGCAGAGTTGAACTAGACACGGTACTTTTGAGTAGGAAATACAGTTCTTTTTTTCTGAGCATGCTCATGTTTCTTGCTGTATAGGAGACGCTGGAAAGAAGAGCATGCTTCTTGCGTTAAAACAGAGTGTGTTTCATGGATGAGAACACTGGTCTCAATTTTTCCTTCAGAAACGGATTTAAACCAAATGCTCCATGTCTTCCTACAAGCAAGTGTTCATTTCCAGTAAACCCAATTATTTTTAGGGTCAAGTGAATTTACAGAGTTCACGAACCCAACACGATTTTCACTCTTAGCTAAAGAGCATCTATGTAAGAGACGATGTGGTTCATGACAGTTTCATGAGCAGAGTTCAACTAGATATGGTTAGTATGAGTAGGAAACACAGTTCACTTTTTATGGGCATGCTCATGTTTCTTGCTGTATTGCAGACGCTGGATAGAAGAGCATGCTCTTTGTGTTAAAACAGAGTGTGTTTCATGGATGAGAACACTGGTCTCAATTTCCCTTTACAAACGGGGTTAAACCAAAGGCTCTTTGTCTTCCTTCAAACAAGAGTACATTTCCAGTAAACCCAGTGATCTTTCGGCTCAAATGAATTTACACAGTTCACGAACCCAACACGATTTTCACTATTAACTAAAGAGCATCTATGAAGACATGCTGTGGTTTGTATGAGTTTCATAAGCGGAGTTTAACTAGACACGGTCCTTTTGAGTAGGAAATACAGTTCTTTTTTTCTGGGCATGCTCATGTTTCTTGCTGTATTGGAGATGCTGGAAAGAAGAGCATACTCTTTGCGTTAAAACAGAGTGTGTTTCTTGGATGAGAACACTGGTGTGAATTTCCCTTCACAAACGGAGTTAAACCAAAGGCTCTTTGTCTTCCTACAAGCAAGAGTTCATTTCTGGTAAACCATGTGATTTTTTGGCTCAAATGAATTTACACAGTTCACGAACCTAAAACTATTTTCACTAATAACTAAAGAGCATCTATGAAGAGATGCTGTGGTTTGTATGAGTTTCATAAGCAGAGTTGAACTAGACACGGTCCTTTAGTAGGAAATACAGTTCTGTTTTTCTGGGCATGCTCATGTTTCTTGTTGTATTGGAGACGCTGGAAAGAAGAGCATGCTTCTTGCATTAAAACAGAGTGTGTTTCATGGATGCGAACACTGGTCTGAATTTTCCTTCAGAAAACGAGTTAAACCAAAGGCTCTGTGTCTTCCTACAAGCAAGAGTACATTTCCGGTATACCCAGTGATTTTTTGACTCAAATGAATTTACACAGTTTAAGAACCCAACACGATATTCACTATCAACTAAAGAGCATTTATGAAGAAATGAGGTGGTTTGTATGAGTTTCATAAGCAGACTTCAACTAGATATGGTCCGTATGAGTAGGAAACACAGTTCATTTTTTCTGGGCATGCTCATGTTTCCTGGTGTATTGCAGACGCTGGAATGAAGAGCATGGTATTTGTGTTAAAAAAGAGTGTGTTTCATGGATGAGAACACTCGTCTGAATTTCCCCTCACAAACGGAGTTACACCAAAGGCTCCGTGTCTTCCTACAAGCAAGAGTTCATTTTGGTAAACCCAGTGATTATTCGGCTCAAATGAATTTACACAGTTCACAAACCCAAAACGATTTTCACTATTAACTAAAGAGCATGTATTAAGACATGCTGTGGTTTGTATGACTTTCATAAGCAGAGTTGAACTAGACAGGATCCTTTTGAGTAGGAAATACAGTTCATTTTTTCTGGGCATGCTCAGCTTATTTGCTGTATTGCAGACGCTGGAAAGAAGAGCATGCTCTTTGTGTTAAAACAGAGTGTGTTTCATGGATGAGAACACTGGTCTCAATTTCCCATTACAAATGGGGTTAAACCAAAGGCTCTTTGTCTTCCTACAAGCAAGAGTTCATTTCTGGTAAACCCAGTGATTTTTCGGCTCAAATGAATTTACACAGTTCCGAACCCAAAACGATTTTCACTATTAACTAAAGAGCATCTATGTAAGAGATGCTGTGGTTTGTTACAGTTTCATAAGCAGAGTTCAACTAGATATGGTCTGTATTAGTAGGAAACAAAGTTCTTTTTTTCTTGGCATACTCATGTTTCTTGCTGTATTGAAGACCCTGGATAGAAGAGCATGATCTTTGCGTTAAAAGAGAGTGTGTTTCATGGATGCGAACATTGGTCTGAATTTACTTTCACAAATGGGGTTAAACCAAAGGCTCTGTGTCTTATTCCAAGCAAGAGTTCATTTCCGGTAAACCCAGTGATTTTTCGGCTCAAATGAATTTAAACAGTTCACGAACCCAACACGATTTTCATTATTAACTAAAGAGCATTTTTGAAGAGATTCTGTGGTTTGTATGAGTTTCATAAGCAGAGTTGAACTAGACATGGTCCTTTTGAGTAGGAAATACTGTTCTTTTATTCTGGGCATCCTCATATTTCTTGCTGTATTGGAATGCTGGAAAGAAGAGCATGCTTCTTGCATTAAAACAGGGTGTGTTTCATGGATGAGAACACTGGTCTGAATTTTCCTCCAGAAACGGAGTTAAACCAAAGGTTCCGTGTCTTCCTACAAGCAAGAGTTCATTTCCGGTAAACCCAGTGATTTTTCGGCTCAAATGAATTTAGACAGTTCCAAACCCAAAATGATTTTCACTATTAACTAAAGAGCATCTATGTAAGAGTTGTTGTGGTTTGTTACAGTTTCATAAGCAGAGTTCAACTAGATATTGTCCGTATTAGAAGGAAACAAAGTTCTTTTTTTCTTGGCATACTCATGTTTCTTGCTGTATTGAAGACGCTGGATAGAAGAGCATGATGTTTGTGTTAAAAGAGAGTGTGTTTCATGGATGAGAACATTGGTCTGAATTTAATTTCACAAATGGGGTTAAAGCAAAGGCTCTGTGTCTTCCTACAAGCAAGAGTTAATTTCCGGTAAACCTAGTGATTTTTCGGCTCAAATGAATTTAAACAGTTCACGAACCCAACACGATTTTCATTATTAACTAAAGAGCATTTTTGAAGAGATTCTGTGGTTTGTATGAGTTTCATAAGCAGAGTTGAACTAGACATGGTCCTTTTGAGTAGGAAATACAGTTCTTTTATTCTGGGCATCCTCATATTTCTTGCTGTATTGGAATGCTGGAAAGAAGATCATGCTTCTTGCATTAAAACAGGGTGTGTTTCATGGATGAGAACACTGGTCTGAATTTTCCTCCAGAAACGGAGTTAAACCTAAGGTTCCGTGTCTTCCTACAAGCAAGAATTCATTTCCGGTAAACCCAATGATTTTCGGCTCAAATGAGATAACACAGTTCACAAACCCAACATGATTTTCACTATTAACTAAATAGCATTTATGAAGAGATGCTGTGGTATGTTTGAGTTTTATAAGCAGAGTTGAACTAGACATGGTCCTTTTGTGTAGGAAATACAGTTGTTTTTTTCTGGGCATGGTGAACTTTCTGCTGTATTGGAGACGCTGGAAACAAGAGCATGCTTCTTGCGTTAAACAGAGTGTGTTTCATGGATGAGAACACTGGTCTGAATTTTCCTTCAGAAACGGAGTTAAACCAAAGGGTCTCTGTCTTACTACAACTAGAGATCATTTCCGGTAAACCTGGTGATTTTTCGGCTAAAATGAATTTACACAGTTCACGAACCCAACACGATTTTCACTTTTAACTAAATACCATTTATGAAGAGATGCTGTGGTTTGTATGAGTTTCATAAGCAGAGTTGAACTAGACATGGTCCTTTTAGTAGGAAATACAGTTCCTTATTTCTGGGCATGCTCAAGTTTCTTGATGTATTGGAGACGCTGGAAAGAAGAGCATGCTTCTTGCTTTAAAACAGAGTGTGTTTCATGGATGAGAACACTGGTCTGAATTTTCCTTCAGAAACGGAGTTAAACGAAAGGCTCTTTGTCTTCCTACAATCAAGAGTTCATTTCCGGTAAACCCAGTCATTTTTCGGCTCAAATGAATTTACACATTTCACGAATCCAACACGATTTTCACTCTTAGCTAAAGAGCATCTATGTAAGAGACGCTGTGGTTCGTTACAGTTTCATAAGCAGAGTTCAACTAGATATGGTCCATATGAGCAGGAAATACAGTTCATTTTTTCTGGGCATGCTCATGTTTCTTGCTGCATTGCAGACGCTGGAAAGAAGAGCATGCTCTTTGTGTTAAAACAGAGTGTGTTTCATGGATGAGAACACTGGTCTCAATTTCCCTTAACAAATGTGGTTAAACCAAAGGCTCTTTTTCTTCCTACAAGCAAGAGTTCATTTCCGGTAAACCCAGTGATTTTTCGGCTCAAATGAATTTAGACAGTTCCAAACCCAAAATGATTTTCACTATTAACTAAAGAGCATCTATGTAAGAGATGTTGTGGTTTGTTACAGTTTCATAAGCAGAGTTCAACTAGATATTGTCCATATTAGAAGGAAACAAAGTTCTTTTTTTCTTGGCATACTCATGTTTCTTGCTGTATTGAAGACGCTGGATAGAAGAGCATGATCTTTGTGTTAAAAGAGAGTGTGTTTCATGGATGAGAACATTGGTCTGAATTTACTTTCACAAATGGGGTTAAACCAAAGGCTCTGTGTCTTCCTACAAGCAAGAGTTAATTTCCGGTAAACCTAGTGATTTTTCGGCTCAAATGAATTTAAACAGTTCACGAACCCAACACGATTTTCATTATTAACTAAAGAGCATTTTTGAAGAGATTCTGTGGTTTGTATGAGTTTCATAAGCAGAGTTGAACTAGACATGGTCCTTTTGAGTAGGAAATACAGTTCTTTTATTCTGGGCATCCTCATATTTCTTGCTGTATTGGAATGCTGGAAAGAAGAGCATGCTTCTTGCATTAAAACAGGGTGTGTTTCATGGATGAGAACCCTGGTCTGAATTTTCCTCCAGAAACGGAGTTAAACCAAAGGTTCCGTGTCTTCCTACAAGCAAGAATTCATTTCCGGTAAACCCAATGATTTTCGGCTCAAATGAGATAACACAGTTCACAAACCCAACATGATTTTCACTATTAACTGCCACGCCCATGACGGTGTCGCCTGCGTGACAAATGCCTTGGATAAGGTAGTTACATGGGAAAGGGGGGCTCGCGGCCCTCGGGTCTATCCCCCGGCAACCCCTCATCAATTTGCCCGAATCAAGGTGCCAGGCTACACTGAACCACGCAGATCTGCTTGCAGAGGCTGGCTGCCACTTTGCCTTCTTCTCTTTGCAGCTGTAATTATTGTTGTTTCCTTGTGTATTAATTCCAAGAAGTTAACTCTTAATGTTCCTGATGTGCCCCATAAAGAGAGTAATGATTCCTCAAAAGTGGCTTCAATACCCCCACCTATGATTGAAGCTTTTAGGCCAACAGTTCAAGAGGGTCTCTAAAGTTTGGAGGAATTCATGAATGATTTAGAGCAGAAAGAACTTATGATTCAGAAGGACAAAGACTCTAGCGAAGAGAGAATGAAAGTAAAGGTTCAGGCACTCATAGGCAATTCACACGCGCAGCCGACAGCAGCTGCGAGGAACCAGTTACAGGAATTAGCCATTCCTACAAGAATTATTCAGGGACAAATAGAGTTTCTCATCAAGGGTCGATGGTGGCAACCCCCTAACTTTAATCTTAGATATAATAATTATTTAGAGCCATTACCTTTTACGGGAGCTTATGACGTACATGGGAACTGATGTGTGAATCATAATGGTATGAAAACAGAATGGCTTAAGTTACAGTTCATGGAAAGATTAGCTAGGTACCGACCCCCCTGGTGCCTTCTCACCCACAGGCAAAGGTTAAAATATTTTCACACAAATGAAACCATGGTTAGAACAATGATGAAAAGGGTTTAATTTTGATACAGAACAAAGGTGTAGAAGGAAAACTACAGCTAGGGCCGTAATGTTCTCTGTCCGGATGAGGAACCACAAAAGAAAAAGTAAAGGCTATACTCATGAGATCTGTTAATCATTCTGAGAAAAGTGTGTAACTACATTGTTGATTCTATGTCTATCACCCTACTGGCCGATTGCCGTGTTTCCCCAAGTAACTGTATAAAATTCACTACTTGGTCTGAGTAAAATTGCAGCAGCTTCACAACATACTCTCGTGTCTGTGGCTGTCTGTCATTCGCCGAATCCCACTTATCCTGAGTACCTTCACCCTGTTTTCCCTCGGTCTGGTGGTCTAGCTGAGATCCAGTCCGCGGCAATTAACTAAATAGCATTTATGAAGAGATGGTGTGGTATGTTTGAGTTTTATAAGCAGAGTTGAACTAGACATGGTCCTTTTGTGTAGGAAATACAGTTGTTTTTTTCTGGGCATGGTGAACTTTCTGCTGTATTGGAGACGCTGGAAACAAGAGCATGCTTCTTGCGTTAAACAGAGTGTGTTTCATGGATGAGAACACTGGTCTGAATTTTCCTTCAGAAACGGAGTTAAACCAAAGGGTCTCTGTCTTACTACAACTAGAGATCATTTCCGGTAAACCTGGTGATTTTTCGGCTAAAATGAATTTACACAGTTCACGAACCCAACACGATTTTCACTTTTAACTAAATACCATTTATGAAGAGATGCTGTGGTTTGTATGAGTTTCATAAGCAGAGTTGAACTAGACATGGTCCTTTTAGTAGGAAATACAGTTCCTTATTTCTGGGCATGCTCAAGTTTCTTGATGTATTGGAGACGCTGGAAAGAAGAGCATGCTTCTTGCTTTAAAACAGAGTGTGTTTCATGGATGAGAACAGTCTTCTGAATTTCCCTTCACAAACGGAGTTAAACCAAAGGCTCTGTGTCTTCATACAAGCAAGAGTTCATTTCCGGTAAACCCAGGGATTTTTCGGCGCAAATGAATTTACACAGTTCACGAACCCAACACGATTTTCACTCTTAGCTAAAGAGCATCTATATAAGAGATGCTGTGGTTCGTTACAGTTTCATAAGCAGAGTTCAACTCGATATGGTCCGTATGAGTAGGAAACACAGTTCATTTTTTCTGGGCATGCTCATGTTTCTTGCGGAATTGGAGACGCTGGAAAGAAGAGCATGCTTCTTGCATTAAAACAGAGTGTGTTTCATGGATGAGAACACTGGTCTGAATTTCCCTTCAGAAACGGAGTTAAACGAAAGGCTCTTTGTCTTCCTACAATCAAGAGTTCATTTCCGGTAAACCCAGTGATTTTTCGACTCAAATGGATTTACACAGTTCACGATCCCAACACGATTTTCACTATTAACTAAAGAGCATCTGTGTAAGAGATGCTGTGGTTTGTTACAGTTTCATAAGCAGAGTTCAACTAGATATTGTCCGTATTAGTAGGAAACAAAGTTCTTTTTTTCTTGGCATACTCATGCTTCTTGCTGTTTTGAAGACGCTGGATAGAAGAGCATGATCTTTGTGTTAAAAGAGAGTGTGTTTCATGGATGAGAACATTGGTCTGAATTTACTTTCACAAATGGGGTTAAACCAAAGGCTCTGTGTCTTCCTACAAGCAAGAGTTCATTTCCTGTAAACCCAGTGATTTTTCAGCTCAAATGAATTTAAACAGTTCACAAACCCAACACGATTTTCATTATTAACTAAAGAGCATTTTTGAAGAGATTCTGTGGTTTGTATGAGTTTCATAAGCAGAGTTGAACTAGACATGGTCCTTTTGAGTAGGAAATACAGTTCTTTTATTCTGGGCATCCTCATATTTCTTGCTGTATTGGAATGCTGGAAAGAAGAGCATGCTTCTTGCATTAAAACAGGGTGTGTTTCATGGATGAGAACCCTGGTCTGAATTTTCCTCCAGAAACAGAGTTAAACCAAAGGTTCCGTGTCTTCCTACAAGCAAGAGTTCATTTCCGGTAAACCCAATGATTTTCGGCTCTAATGAGTTTACACAGTTCACGAACCCAACACGATTTTCACTCTTAGCTAAAGAGCATCTATGTCAGAGATGCTGTGGGTTGTTAGAGTTTCATAAGCAGAGTTCAACTAGATATGGTCCGTATGAGTAGGAAATACAGTTCATTTTTTCTGGGCATGCTCATGTTTCTTGTTGTATTGCAGACGCTGGAAAGAAGAGCATGCTCTCTGTGTTAAAACAGAGTGGGTTTCATGGATGAGAACACTGGTCTCAATTTCCCATTACAAATGGGGTTAAACCAAAGGTTCTTTGTCTTCCTACAAGCAAGAGTTCATTTCCGGTAAACCCAGTCATTTTTCGGCTCAAATGAATTTACACATTTCACGAATCCAACACGATTTTCACTCTTAGCCTAAGAGCACAATGTAAGAGACGCTGTGGTTCATTACAGTTTCATAAGCAGAGTTCAACTAGATATGGTCCATATGAGTAGGAAATACAGTTCATTTTTTCTGGGCATGCCCATGTTTCTTGCTGTATTGGAGACGCTGGAAAGAAGAGCATGCTCTTTGTGTTAAAACAGAGTGTGTTTCATGGATGAGAACACTGGTCTCAATTTCCCATTACAAATGGGGTTAAACCAAAGGCTCTTTGTCTTCCTACAAGCAAGAGTTCATTTCCGGTAAACCAAGTGATTTTTCGGCTCAAATGAATTTACACAGTTCCAAACCCAAACCGATTTTCACTATTAACTAAAGAGCATCTATGTAAGAGATGTTGTGGTTTGTTACAGTTTCATAAGCAGAGTTCAACTAGATATGGTCCGTTTTAGTAGGAAACAAAGTTCTTTTTTTCTTGGCATACTCATGTTTCTTGCTGTATTGAAGACCCTGGATAGAAGAGCATGATCTTTGCGTTAAAAGAGAGTGTGTTTCATGGATGCGAACATTGGTCTGAATTTACTTTCACAAATGGGGTTAAACCAAAGGCTCTGTGTCTTCCTACAAGCAAGAGTTCATTTCCGGTAAACCCAGTGATTTTTCGGCTCAAATGAATTTAAACAGTTCACGACCCCAACACGATTTTCATTATTAACTAAAGAGCATTTTTGAAGAGATTCTGTGGTTTGTATGAGTTTCATAAGCAGAGTCGAACTAGACATGGTCCTTTTGAGTAGGAAATACAGTTCTTTTATTCTGGGCATCCTTATATTTCTTGCTGTATTGGAATGCTGGAAAGAAGAGCATGCTTCTTGCATTAAAACAGGGTGTGTTTCACGGACGAGAACACTGGTCTGAATTTTCCTCCAGAAACGGAGTTAAACCAAAGGTTCCGTGTCTTCCTACAAGCAAGAGTTCATTTCCGGTAAACCCAATGATTTTCGGCTCAAATGATTTTACACAGTTCACGAACCCAACACGATTTTCACTCTTAGCTAAAGAGCATCTATGTCAGAGATGCTGTGGTTTGTTAGAGTTTCATAAGCAGAGTTCAACTAGGTATGGTCCGTATGAGTAGGAAACACAGTTCTTTTTTTCTGGGCATTCTCATTTTTCTTGCTGTATTGGAGATGCTGGATAGAAGATCATCCTCTTTGCGTTAAAACAGAGTGTGTTTCATGGATGAGAACACTGGTCTGAATTTTCCTTCAGAAACAGAGTTAAACGAAAGGCTCTTTGTCTTCCTACAATCCAGAGTTCATTTCCGGTAAACCCAGTCGTTTTACGGCTCAAATGAATTTACACATTTCACGAACCCAACACGATTTTCACTTTTAACTAAATACCATTTATGAAGAGATGCTGTGGTTTGTATGAGTTTCATAAGCAGAGTTGAACTAGACATGGTCCTTTTAGTAGGAAATACAGTTCCTTATTTCTGGGCATGCTCAAGTTTCTTGATGTATTGGAGACGCTGGAAAGAAGAGCATGCTTCTTGCTTTAAAACAGAGTGTGTTTCATGGATGAGAACAGTCTTCTGAATTTCCCTTCACAAACGGAGTTAAACCAAAGGCTCTGTGTCTTCATACAAGCAAGAGTTCATTTCCGGTAAACCCAGGGATTTTTCGGCGCAAATGAATTTACACAGTTCACGAACCCAACACGATTTTCACTCTTAGCTAAAGAGCATCTATATAAGAGATGCTGTGGTTCGTTACAGTTTCATAAGCAGAGTTCAACTCGATATGGTCCGTATGAGTAGGAAACACAGTTCATTTTTTCTGGGCATGCTCATGTTTCTTGCGGAATTGGAGACGCTGGAAAGAAGAGCATGCTTCTTGCATTAAAACAGAGTGTGTTTCATGGATGAGAACACTGGTCTGAATTTCCCTTCAGAAACGGAGTTAAACGAAAGGCTCTTTGTCTTCCTACAATCAAGAGTTCATTTCCGGTAAACCCAGTGATTTTTCGACTCAAATGGATTTACACAGTTCACGATCCCAACACGATTTTCACTATTAACTAAAGAGCATCTGTGTAAGAGATGCTGTGGTTTGTTACAGTTTCATAAGCAGAGTTCAACTAGATATTGTCCGTATTAGTAGGAAACAAAGTTCTTTTTTTCTTGGCATACTCATGCTTCTTGCTGTTTTGAAGACGCTGGATAGAAGAGCATGATCTTTGTGTTAAAAGAGAGTGTGTTTCATGGATGAGAACATTGGTCTGAATTTACTTTCACAAATGGGGTTAAACCAAAGGCTCTGTGTCTTCCTACAAGCAAGAGTTCATTTCCTGTAAACCCAGTGATTTTTCAGCTCAAATGAATTTAAACAGTTCACAAACCCAACACGATTTTCATTATTAACTAAAGAGCATTTTTGAAGAGATTCTGTGGTTTGTATGAGTTTCATAAGCAGAGTTGAACTAGACATGGTCCTTTTGAGTAGGAAATACAGTTCTTTTATTCTGGGCATCCTCATATTTCTTGCTGTATTGGAATGCTGGAAAGAAGAGCATGCTTCTTGCATTAAAACAGGGTGTGTTTCATGGATGAGAACCCTGGTCTGAATTTTCCTCCAGAAACAGAGTTAAACCAAAGGTTCCGTGTCTTCCTACAAGCAAGAGTTCATTTCCGGTAAACCCAATGATTTTCGGCTCTAATGAGTTTACACAGTTCACGAACCCAACACGATTTTCACTCTTAGCTAAAGAGCATCTATGTCAGAGATGCTGTGGGTTGTTAGAGTTTCATAAGCAGAGTTCAACTAGATATGGTCCGTATGAGTAGGAAATACAGTTCATTTTTTCTGGGCATGCTCATGTTTCTTGTTGTATTGCAGACGCTGGAAAGAAGAGCATGCTCTCTGTGTTAAAACAGAGTGGGTTTCATGGATGAGAACACTGGTCTCAATTTCCCATTACAAATGGGGTTAAACCAAAGGTTCTTTGTCTTCCTACAAGCAAGAGTTCATTTCCGGTAAACCCAGTCATTTTTCGGCTCAAATGAATTTACACATTTCACGAATCCAACACGATTTTCACTCTTAGCCTAAGAGCACAATGTAAGAGACGCTGTGGTTCATTACAGTTTCATAAGCAGAGTTCAACTAGATATGGTCCATATGAGTAGGAAATACAGTTCATTTTTTCTGGGCATGCCCATGTTTCTTGCTGTATTGGAGACGCTGGAAAGAAGAGCATGCTCTTTGTGTTAAAACAGAGTGTGTTTCATGGATGAGAACACTGGTCTCAATTTCCCATTACAAATGGGGTTAAACCAAAGGCTCTTTGTCTTCCTACAAGCAAGAGTTCATTTCCGGTAAACCAAGTGATTTTTCGGCTCAAATGAATTTACACAGTTCCAAACCCAAACCGATTTTCACTATTAACTAAAGAGCATCTATGTAAGAGATGTTGTGGTTTGTTACAGTTTCATAAGCAGAGTTCAACTAGATATGGTCCGTTTTAGTAGGAAACAAAGTTCTTTTTTTCTTGGCATACTCATGTTTCTTGCTGTATTGAAGACCCTGGATAGAAGAGCATGATCTTTGCGTTAAAAGAGAGTGTGTTTCATGGATGCGAACATTGGTCTGAATTTACTTTCACAAATGGGGTTAAACCAAAGGCTCTGTGTCTTCCTACAAGCAAGAGTTCATTTCCGGTAAACCCAGTGATTTTTCGGCTCAAATGAATTTAAACAGTTCACGACCCCAACACGATTTTCATTATTAACTAAAGAGCATTTTTGAAGAGATTCTGTGGTTTGTATGAGTTTCATAAGCAGAGTCGAACTAGACATGGTCCTTTTGAGTAGGAAATACAGTTCTTTTATTCTGGGCATCCTTATATTTCTTGCTGTATTGGAATGCTGGAAAGAAGAGCATGCTTCTTGCATTAAAACAGGGTGTGTTTCACGGACGAGAACACTGGTCTGAATTTTCCTCCAGAAACGGAGTTAAACCAAAGGTTCCGTGTCTTCCTACAAGCAAGAGTTCATTTCCGGTAAACCCAATGATTTTCGGCTCAAATGATTTTACACAGTTCACGAACCCAACACGATTTTCACTCTTAGCTAAAGAGCATCTATGTCAGAGATGCTGTGGTTTGTTAGAGTTTCATAAGCAGAGTTCAACTAGGTATGGTCCGTATGAGTAGGAAACACAGTTCTTTTTTTCTGGGCATTCTCATTTTTCTTGCTGTATTGGAGATGCTGGATAGAAGATCATCCTCTTTGCGTTAAAACAGAGTGTGTTTCATGGATGAGAACACTGGTCTGAATTTTCCTTCAGAAACAGAGTTAAACGAAAGGCTCTTTGTCTTCCTACAATCCAGAGTTCATTTCCGGTAAACCCAGTCGTTTTACGGCTCAAATGAATTTACACATTTCACGAACCCAACACGATTTTCACTTTTAACTAAATACCATTTATGAAGAGATGCTGTGGTTTGTATGAGTTTCATAAGCAGAGTTGAACTAGACATGGTCCTTTTAGTAGGAAATACAGTTCCTTATTTGTGGGCATGCTCAAGTTTCTTGATGTATTGGAGACGCTGGAAAGAAGAGCATGCTTCTTGCTTTAAAACAGAGTGTGTTTCATGGATGAGAACAGTCTTCTGAATTTCCCTTCACAAACGGAGTTAAACCAAAGGCTCTGTGTCTTCATACAAGCAAGAGTTCATTTCCGGTAAACCCAGGGATTTTTCGGCGCAAATGAATTTACACAGTTCACGAACCCAACACGATTTTCACTCTTAGCTAAAGAGCATCTATATAAGAGATGCTGTGGTTCGTTACAGTTTCATAAGCAGAGTTCAACTCGATATGGTCCGTATGAGTAGGAAACACAGTTCATTTTTTCTGGGCATGCTCATGTTTCTTGCGGAATTGGAGACGCTGGAAAGAAGAGCATGCTTCTTGCATTAAAACAGAGTGTGTTTCATGGATGAGAACACTGGTCTGAATTTCCCTTCAGAAACGGAGTTAAACGAAAGGCTCTTTGTCTTCCTACAATCAAGAGTTCATTTCCGGTAAACCCAGTGATTTTTCGACTCAAATGGATTTACACAGTTCACGATCCCAACACGATTTTCACTATTAACTAAAGAGCATCTGTGTAAGAGATGCTGTGGTTTGTTACAGTTTCATAAGCAGAGTTCAACTAGATATTGTCCGTATTAGTAGGAAACAAAGTTCTTTTTTTCTTGGCATACTCATGCTTCTTGCTGTTTTGAAGACGCTGGATAGAAGAGCATGATCTTTGTGTTAAAAGAGAGTGTGTTTCATGGATGAGAACATTGGTCTGAATTTACTTTCACAAATGGGGTTAAACCAAAGGCTCTGTGTCTTCCTACAAGCAAGAGTTCATTTCCTGTAAACCCAGTGATTTTTCAGCTCAAATGAATTTAAACAGTTCACAAACCCAACACGATTTTCATTATTAACTAAAGAGCATTTTTGAAGAGATTCTGTGGTTTGTATGAGTTTCATAAGCAGAGTTGAACTAGACATGGTCCTTTTGAGTAGGAAATACAGTTCTTTTATTCTGGGCATCCTCATATTTCTTGCTGTATTGGAATGCTGGAAAGAAGAGCATGCTTCTTGCATTAAAACAGGGTGTGTTTCATGGATGAGAACCCTGGTCTGAATTTTCCTCCAGAAACAGAGTTAAACCAAAGGTTCCGTGTCTTCCTACAAGCAAGAGTTCATTTCCGGTAAACCCAATGATTTTCGGCTCTAATGAGTTTACACAGTTCACGAACCCAACACGATTTTCACTCTTAGCTAAAGAGCATCTATGTCAGAGATGCTGTGGGTTGTTAGAGTTTCATAAGCAGAGTTCAACTAGATATGGTCCGTATGAGTAGGAAATACAGTTCATTTTTTCTGGGCATGCTCATGTTTCTTGTTGTATTGCAGACGCTGGAAAGAAGAGCATGCTCTCTGTGTTAAAACAGAGTGGGTTTCATGGATGAGAACACTGGTCTCAATTTCCCATTACAAATGGGGTTAAACCAAAGGTTCTTTGTCTTCCTACAAGCAAGAGTTCATTTCCGGTAAACCCAGTCATTTTTCGGCTCAAATGAATTTACACATTTCACGAATCCAACACGATTTTCACTCTTAGCCTAAGAGCACAATGTAAGAGACGCTGTGGTTCATTACAGTTTCATAAGCAGAGTTCAACTAGATATGGTCCATATGAGTAGGAAATACAGTTCATTTTTTCTGGGCATGCCCATGTTTCTTGCTGTATTGGAGACGCTGGAAAGAAGAGCATGCTCTTTGTGTTAAAACAGAGTGTGTTTCATGGATGAGAACACTGGTCTCAATTTCCCATTACAAATGGGGTTAAACCAAAGGCTCTTTGTCTTCCTACAAGCAAGAGTTCATTTCCGGTAAACCAAGTGATTTTTCGGCTCAAATGAATTTACACAGTTCCAAACCCAAACCGATTTTCACTATTAACTAAAGAGCATCTATGTAAGAGATGTTGTGGTTTGTTACAGTTTCATAAGCAGAGTTCAACTAGATATGGTCCGTTTTAGTAGGAAACAAAGTTCTTTTTTTCTTGGCATACTCATGTTTCTTGCTGTATTGAAGACCCTGGATAGAAGAGCATGATCTTTGCGTTAAAAGAGAGTGTGTTTCATGGATGCGAACATTGGTCTGAATTTACTTTCACAAATGGGGTTAAACCAAAGGCTCTGTGTCTTCCTACAAGCAAGAGTTCATTTCCGGTAAACCCAGTGATTTTTCGGCTCAAATGAATTTAAACAGTTCACGACCCCAACACGATTTTCATTATTAACTAAAGAGCATTTTTGAAGAGATTCTGTGGTTTGTATGAGTTTCATAAGCAGAGTCGAACTAGACATGGTCCTTTTGAGTAGGAAATACAGTTCTTTTATTCTGGGCATCCTTATATTTCTTGCTGTATTGGAATGCTGGAAAGAAGAGCATGCTTCTTGCATTAAAACAGGGTGTGTTTCACGGACGAGAACACTGGTCTGAATTTTCCTCCAGAAACGGAGTTAAACCAAAGGTTCCGTGTCTTCCTACAAGCAAGAGTTCATTTCCGGTAAACCCAATGATTTTCGGCTCAAATGATTTTACACAGTTCACGAACCCAACACGATTTTCACTCTTAGCTAAAGAGCATCTATGTCAGAGATGCTGTGGTTTGTTAGAGTTTCATAAGCAGAGTTCAACTAGGTATGGTCCGTATGAGTAGGAAACACAGTTCTTTTTTTCTGGGCATTCTCATTTTTCTTGCTGTATTGGAGATGCTGGATAGAAGATCATCCTCTTTGCGTTAAAACAGAGTGTGTTTCATGGATGAGAACACTGGTCTGAATTTTCCTTCAGAAACAGAGTTAAACGAAAGGCTCTTTGTCTTCCTACAATCCAGAGTTCATTTCCGGTAAACCCAGTCATTTTTCGGCTCAAATGAATTTACACATTTCACGAATCCAACACGATTTTCACTCTTAGCCTAAGAGCACAATGTAAGAGACGCTGTGGTTCGTTACAGTTTCATAAGCAGAGTTCAACTAGATATGGTCCATATGAGTAGGAAATACAGTTCATTTTTTCTGGGCATGCTCATGTTTCTTGCTGTATTGCAGACGCTGGAAAGAAGAGCATGCTCTTTGTGTTAAAACAGAGTGTGTTTCATGGATGAGTACACTGGTCTCAATTTCCCTTTACAAATGGGGTTAAACCAAAGGCTCTTTGTCTTCCTACAAGCAAGTGTTCATTTCCGGTAAACCAAGTGATTTTTCGGCTCAAATGAATTTACACAGTTCCAAACCCAAAATGATTTTCACTATTAACTAAAGAGCATTTATGTAAGAGATGTTGTGGTTTGTTACAGTTTCATAAGCAGAGTTCAACTAGATATGGTCCGTTTTAGTAGGAAACAAAGTTCTTTTTTTCTTGGCATACTCATGTTTCTTGCTGTATTGAAGACCCTGGATAGAAGAGCATGATCTTTGCGTTAAAAGAGAGTGTGTTTCATGGATGCGAACATTGGTCTGAATTTACTTTCACAAATGGGGTTAAACCAAAGGCTCTGTGTCTTCCTACAAGCAAGAGTTCATTTCCGGTAAACCCAGTGATTTTTCGGCTCAAATGAATTTAAACAGTTCACGACCCCAACACGATTTTCATTATTAACTAAAGAGGATTTTTGAAGAGATTCTGTGGTTTGTATGAGTTTCATAAGCAGAGTTGAACTAGACATGGTCCTTTTGAGTAGGAAATACAGTTCTTTTATTCTGGGCATCCTCATATTTCTTGCTGTATTGGAATGCTGGAAAGAAGAGCATGCTTCTTGCATTAAAACAGGGTGTGTTTCATGGATGAGAACCCTGGTCTGAATTTTCCTCCAGAAACGGAGTTAAACCAAAGGTTCCGTGTCTTCCTACAAGCAAGAGTTCATTTCCGGTAAACCCAATGATTTTCGGCTCAAATGAGTTTACACAGTTCACGAACCCAACACGATTTTCACTCTTAGCTAAAGAGCATCTATGAAATAGATGCTGTGGTTTGTATGAGTTTCATAAGCAGAGTTCAAGTAGGTATGGTCCGTATGAGTAGGAAACACAGTTCTTTTTTTCTGGGCATTCTCATTTTTCTTGCTGTATTGGAGATGCTGGAAAGAAGAGCATGCTCTTTTCGTTAAAACAGAGTGTGTTTCATGGATGAGAATTCTGGTGTGAATTTCCCTTCACAAACGGAGTTAAACGAAAGCCTCTGTGTCTTCATACAAGCAAGAGTTCATTTCCGGTAAACCGAGTTATTTTTTGGCTCAAATGAATTTACACAGTTCACGAACCCAACACGATTTTCACTATTAACTAAAGAGCATCTATGTAATGGATCTGTGGTTTGTTGAGTTTCATAAGCAGAGTTGAACTAGACATGGTACTTTTGAGTAGGAAATACAGTTCTTTTTTTCTGGGCATGCTCATGTTTCTTGCTGTATTGGAGACGCTGGAAAGAAGAGCATGCTTCTTGCGTTAAAACAGAGTGCGTTTCATGGATGAGAACCATGGTCTCAATTTCTCTTTACAAACAGGGTTAAACCAAAGGCTCTTTGTCTTCCTCCAAGCAAGAGTTCATTTCCAGTAAACACAGTGATTTTTCGGCTCAAATGAATTTACACAGTTCCCAAACCCAACACGATTTTCACTATTAACTAAAGAGCCTCTATGAAGAGATGAAGTATTTTGTATGAGTTTCATAAGCAGAGTTGAACTAGACAGGGTCCTGTTGAGTAGGAAATACAGTTCTTTTTTTCTGGGCATGCTCATGTTTCTTGCCATATTGGAGATGCTGGAAAGAAGAGCATGATCATTGCGTTAAAACAGAGTGTGTTTCATGGATGAGAACACTGGTCTGAATTTTCCTTCAGAAACGGAGTTAAACCAAGGGCTCTGTGTCTTCCTACAAGCAAGAGGTCATTTCCGGTAAAACCAGGCATTTTTCGGCTCAAATGAATTTACACAGTTCACGAACCCAACACGATTTTCACTATTAACTAAAGAGCATTTTTGAAGAGATTCTGTGGTTTGTATGCGTTTCATAAGCAGAGTTGCACTAGATACGGTCCTTTTGAGTAGGAAATACAGTTCTTTTTTTCTGGGGTGCTCAACTTTCTTGCTGTATTAGAGAGGCTGGAAAGAAGAGCATGCATCTTGCGTTAAAACAGAGTGTGTTTCATGGATGAGAACACTGGTCTGAATTTCCCTTCACAAACAAAGCTAAACCAAAGCCTCTGTGTCTTCATACAAGCAAGAGTTCAATTTCGGTAACCCGAGTGATTTATCGGCTCAAATGAATTTATACAGTTCACAAAGCCAACTCGATTTTCACTATTAAAGAAAGGGCATTTATAAAGACATGCTGTGGTTTGTATGAGTTTCATTAGCAGAGTTGAACTAGACAGGGTCCTTTTGAGAAGGAAATACAGTTCTGTTTTTCTGGGCATGCTCATCTTATTTGCTGTATTGGAGACGCTGGAAAGACGAGCATGCTTCTTGCATTAAAACAGAGTGTGTTTCATGGATGAGAACACTGGTCTGAATTTCCCTTCAGAAACGGAGTTAAAGGAAAGGCTCTTTGTCTTCCTACAATCAAGAGTTCATTTCCGGTAAACCCAGGCAGTTTTCGGCTCAAATGAATTTACACAGTTCACGAACCCAACACGATTTTCACTCTTAGCTAAAGAGCATCTATGTAAGAGATGCTGTGGTTCGTTACAGTTTCATAAGCAGAGTTCAACTCGATATGGTCAGTATGAGTAGGAAACACAGTTCATTTTTTCAGGGCATGCTCATGTTTCTTGGTGTATTGCAGACGCTGGAATGAAGAGCATGGTCTTTGTGTTAAAAAAGAGTGTGTTTCATGGATGAGAACATTGGTCGGAATTTACTTTCACAAATGGGGTTAAACCAAAGGCTCTGTGTCTTCCTATAAGCAAGAGTTCATTTCCGGTAAACCCAGTGATTTTTCGGCTCAAATGAATTTACACAGTTCCCAAACCCAACAAGATTTTCACTATTAACTAAATAGCCATTATGAAGAGATGCTGTGGTTTGTATTAGTTTCATAAGCAGAGTTGAACTAGAGATGGTCCTTTTAGTAGGAAATACAGTTCCTTATTTCTTGGCATGCTCAAGTTTCTTGCTGTATTGGAGACGCTGGAAAGACGAGCATGCTTCTTGCATTAAAACAGAGTGTGTTTCATGGATGAGAACACTGGTCTGAATTTCCCTTCAGAAACGGAGTTAAACGAAAGGCTCTTTGTCTTCCTACAATCAAGAGTTCATTTCCGGTAAACCCAGGCATTTTTCGGCTCAAATGAATTTACACAGTTCACGAACCCAACACGATTTTCACTATTAACTAAAGAGCATCTATGTAAGAGATGCTGTGGTTTGTTACAGTTTCATAAGCAGAGTTCAACTAGATATTGTCCGTATTAGTAGGAAACAAAGTTCTTTTTTTCTTGGCATACTCATGCTTCTTGCTGTTTTGAAGACGCTGGATAGAAGAGCATGATCTTTGTGTTAAAAGAGAGTGTGTTTCATGGATGAGAACATTGGTCTGAATTTACTTTCACAAATGGGGTTAAACCAAAGGCTCTGTGTCTTCCTACAAGCAAGAGTTCATTTCCTGTAAACCCAGTGATTTTTCGGCTCAAATGAATTTAAACAGTTCACGAACCCAACACGATTTTCATTATTAACTAAAGAGCATTTTTGAAGAGATTCTGTGGTTTGTATGAGTTTCATAAGCAGAGTTGAACTAGACATGGTCCTTTTGAGTAGGAAATACAGTTCTTTTATTCTGGGCATCCTCATATTTCTTGCTGTATTGGAATGCTGGAAAGAAGAGCATGCTTCTTGCATTAAAACAGGGTGTGTTTCATGGATGAGAACACTGGTCTGAATTTTCCTCCAGAAACGGAGTTAAACCAAAGGTTCCGTGTCTTCCTACAAGCAAGAGTTCATTTCTGGTAAACCCAATGATTTTCGGCTCAAATGAGTTTACACAGTTCACAAACCCAACACGATTTTCACTCTTAGCTAAAGAGCATCTATGTCAGAGATGCTGTGGTTTGTTAGAGTTTCATAAGCAGAGGTCAACTAGATATGGTCCGTATGAGTAGGAAATACAGTTCCTTTATTCTGGGCATGCTCATGTTTCTTGTTGTATTGCAGACGCTGGAAAGAAGAGCATGCTCTCTGTGTTAAAACAGAGTGGGTTTCATGGATGAGAACACTGGTCTCAATTTCCCATTACAAATGGGGTTAAACCAAAGGCTCTTTGTCTTCCTACAAGCAAGAGTTCATTTCCGGTAAACCCAGTCATTTTTCGGCTCAAATGAATTTACACATTTCACGAATCCAACACGATTTTCACTCTTAGCCTAAGAGCACAATGTAAGAGACGCTGTGGTTCGTTACAGTTTCATAAGCAGAGTTCAACTAGATATGGTCCATATGAGTAGGAAATACAGTTCATTTTTTCTGGGCATGCCCATGTTTCTTGCTGTATTGGAGACGCTGGAAAGAAGAGCATGCTCTTTGTGTTAAAACAGAGTGTGTTTCATGGATGAGAACACTGGTCTCAATTTCCCATTACAAATGGGGTTAAACCAAAGGCTCTGTGTCTTCCTACAAGCAAGAGTTCATTTCCGGTAAACCCAGTGATTTTTCGGCTCAAATGAATTTACACAGTTCCGAACCCAAAACGGTTTTCACTATTAACTAAAGAGCATCTATGTAAGAGATGCTGTGGTTTGTTACAGTTTCATAAGCAGAGTTCAACTAGATATGGTCCGTTTTAGTAGGTAACAAAGTTCTTTTTTTCTTGGCATACTCATGTTTCTTGCTGTATTGAAGACCCTGGATAGAAGAGCATGATCTTTGCGTTAAAAGAGAGTGTGTTTCATGGATGCGAACATTGGTCTGAATTTACTTTCACAAATGGGGTTAAACCAAGTGCTCTTGTCTTCCTACAAACAGGAGTTCATTTCTGGTAAACCCAGTGATTTTTCGGCTCAAATGAATTTAAACAGTTCACGAACCCAACACGATTTTCATTATTAACTAAAGAGGATTTTTGAAGAGATTCTGTGGTTTGTATGAGTTTCATAAGCAGAGTTGAACTAGACATGGTCCTTTTGAGTAGGAAATACAGTTCTTTTATTCTGGGCATCCTCATATTTCTTGCTGTATTAGAGAGGCTGGAAAGAAGAGCGTGCTTCTTGCGTTAAAACAGAGTGTGTTTCATGGATGAGAACACTGGTCTGAAATTCCCTTCACAAACGGAGTTAAACGAAAGGCTCTTTGTCTTTCTACAATCAAGAGTTCATTCTGGCATACCCAGTGATTTTTAGGCTCAAATGAATTTCCACAGTTCACGAACCCAAAACGATTTTCACTATTAACTAAAGAGCATCTATGTAAGAGATGCTGTGGTTTGTTACAGTTTCATAAGCAGAGTTCAACTAGATATGGTCCGTATTAGTAGGAAACAAAGTTCTTTTTTTCTTGACATAGTCATGTTTCTTGCTGTATTGCAGTCGCTGGATAGAAGAGCATGATCTTTGCATTAAAAGAGAGTGTGTTTCATGTATGAGAACATTGGTCTGAATTTACTTTCACAAATGGGGTTAAACCAAAGGCTCTGTGTCTTCCTACAAGCAAGAGTTCATTTCCGGTAAACCCAGTGATTTTTCGGCTCAAATGAATTTACACAGTTCCCAAACCCAACACGATTTTCACTATTAACTAAATAGCCTTTTGGAAGAGATGCTGTGGTTTGTATGAGTTTCATAAGCAGAGTTGAACTAGACATGGTCCTTTTAGTAGGAAATACAGTTCCTTATTTCTTGGCATGCTCAAGTTTCTTTCTGTATTGGAGATGCTGGAAAGACGAGCATGCTTCTTGCATTAAAACAGAGTGTGTTTCATGGATGAGAACACTGGTCTGAATTTCCCTTCACAAACAAAGCTAAACCAAAGGCTCTGTGTCTTCATACAAGCAAGAGTTCAATTCCGGTAAACCCAGGGATTTTTCGGCTCAAATGAATTTACACAGTTCAAGAACCCAACACGATTTTCACTATCAACTAAAGAGCATCTGTGTAAGAGATGCTGTGGTTTGTTACAGTTTCATAAGCAGACTTCAACTAGATATGGTCCGTATTAGTAGGAAACAAAGTTCTTTTTTTCTTGGCATACTCATGTTTCTTGCTGTATTGCAGACGCTGGATAGAAGAGCATGATCTTTGCCTTAAAAGAGAGTGTGTTTCATGGATGAGAACATTGGTCTGAATTTACTTTCACAAATGGGGTTAAACCCAAGGCTCTGTGTCTTCCTACAAGCAAGAGTTCATTTCCGGTAGACCCAGTGATTTTTCGCCTCAAATGAATTTACACAGTCCCCAACCCAACACGATTTTCACTATTAACTAAAGAGCATCTATGAAGAGATACTGTATTTTGTATGAGTTTCATAAGCAGAGTTGAACTAGACAGGGTCCTTTTGAGTAGGAAATACAGTTCTTTTTTTCTGGTCATGCTCATTTTTCTTGCCGTATTGGAGATGCTGGAAAGAAGAGCATGATCATTGCGTTCAAACAGAGTGTGTTTCATGGATGAGAACACTGGTCTGAATTTCCTCCAGAAACAGAGTTAAACCAAGGGCTCTGTGTCTTCCTACAAGCAAGAGTTCATTTCTGGTAAAACCATTGATTTTTCGGCTCAAATGTATTTACACAGTTCACGAACCCAACACGATTTTCACTATTAACTAAAGAGCATCTATGTAAGAGATGCTGTGGTTTGTTACAGTTTCATAAGCAGCGTTGAACTAGACACGGTCCTTTTGTGTAGGAAATACAGTTGTTTTTTTCTGGGCATGGTGAACTTTCTTGCTGTATTGGAGACGCAGGAAAGAAGAGCATGCTTCTTGCGTTAAACAGAGTGTGTTTCATGGATGAGAACACTGGTCTGAATTTTCCTTCAGAAACGGAGTTAAACCATGGGTCTGTGTCTTACTACAACTAGAGATCATTTCCAGTAAACCTGATGATTTTTCGGTTAAAATGAATTTACACAGTTCCCAAACCCAACACGATTTTCACTATTAACTAAAGAGCATGTATGTAATAGATGCTGTGGTTTGTGTGAGTTTCATTAGCAGAGTTGAACTAGACAGGGTCCTTTTGAGAAGGAAATACAGTTCTGTTTTTCTGGGCATGCTCATCTTATTTGCTGTATTGCAGTCGCTGGATAGAAGAGCATGATCATTGCGTTAAAACAGAGTGTGTTTCATGGATGAGAACACTGGTCTGAATTTCCCTTCAGAAACGGAGTTAAAGGAAAGGCTCTTTGTCTTCCTACAATCAAGAGTTCATTTCCGGTAAACCCAGGCAGTTTTCGGCTCAAATGAATTTACACAGTTCACGAACCCAACACGATTTTCACTCTTAGCTAAAGAGCATCTATGTAAGGGATGCTGTCGTTCGTTACAGTTTTATAAGCAGAGTTCAACTAGATATGGTCCATATGAGTAGGAAATACAGTTCATTTTTTCTGGGCATGCCCATGTTTCTTGCTGTATTGGAGACGCTGGAAAGAAGAGCATGCTCTTTGTGTTAAAACAGAGTGTGTTTCATGGATGAGAACACTGGTCTCAATTTCCCATTACAAATGGGGTTAAACCAAAGGCTCTGTGTCTTCCTACAAGCAAGAGTTCATTTCCGGTAAACCCAGTGATTTTTCGGCTCAAATGAATTTACACAGTTCCGAACCCAAAACGGTTTTCACTATTAACTAAAGAGCATCTATGTAAGAGATGCTGTGGTTTGTTACAGTTTCATAAGCAGAGTTCAACTAGATATGGTCCGTTTTAGTAGGTAACAAAGTTCTTTTTTTCTTGGCATACTCATGTTTCTTGCTGTATTGAAGACCCTGGATAGAAGAGCATGATCTTTGCGTTAAAAGAGAGTGTGTTTCATGGATGCGAACATTGGTCTGAATTTACTTTCACAAATGGGGTTAAACCAAGTGCTCTTGTCTTCCTACAAACAGGAGTTCATTTCTGGTAAACCCAGTGATTTTTCGGCTCAAATGAATTTAAACAGTTCACGAACCCAACACGATTTTCATTATTAACTAAAGAGGATTTTTGAAGAGATTCTGTGGTTTGTATGAGTTTCATAAGCAGAGTTGAACTAGACATGGTCCTTTTGAGTAGGAAATACAGTTCTTTTATTCTGGGCATCCTCATATTTCTTGCTGTATTAGAGAGGCTGGAAAGAAGAGCGTGCTTCTTGCGTTAAAACAGAGTGTGTTTCATGGATGAGAACACTGGTCTGAAATTCCCTTCACAAACGGAGTTAAACGAAAGGCTCTTTGTCTTTCTACAATCAAGAGTTCATTCTGGCATACCCAGTGATTTTTAGGCTCAAATGAATTTCCACAGTTCACGAACCCAAAACGATTTTCACTATTAACTAAAGAGCATCTATGTAAGAGATGCTGTGGTTTGTTACAGTTTCATAAGCAGAGTTCAACTAGATATGGTCCGTATTAGTAGGAAACAAAGTTCTTTTTTTCTTGACATAGTCATGTTTCTTGCTGTATTGCAGTCGCTGGATAGAAGAGCATGATCTTTGCATTAAAAGAGAGTGTGTTTCATGTATGAGAACATTGGTCTGAATTTACTTTCACAAATGGGGTTAAACCAAAGGCTCTGTGTCTTCCTACAAGCAAGAGTTCATTTCCGGTAAACCCAGTGATTTTTCGGCTCAAATGAATTTACACAGTTCCCAAACCCAACACGATTTTCACTATTAACTAAATAGCCTTTTGGAAGAGATGCTGTGGTTTGTATGAGTTTCATAAGCAGAGTTGAACTAGACATGGTCCTTTTAGTAGGAAATACAGTTCCTTATTTCTTGGCATGCTCAAGTTTCTTTCTGTATTGGAGATGCTGGAAAGACGAGCATGCTTCTTGCATTAAAACAGAGTGTGTTTCATGGATGAGAACACTGGTCTGAATTTCCCTTCACAAACAAAGCTAAACCAAAGGCTCTGTGTCTTCATACAAGCAAGAGTTCAATTCCGGTAAACCCAGGGATTTTTCGGCTCAAATGAATTTACACAGTTCAAGAACCCAACACGATTTTCACTATCAACTAAAGAGCATCTGTGTAAGAGATGCTGTGGTTTGTTACAGTTTCATAAGCAGACTTCAACTAGATATGGTCCGTATTAGTAGGAAACAAAGTTCTTTTTTTCTTGGCATACTCATGTTTCTTGCTGTATTGCAGACGCTGGATAGAAGAGCATGATCTTTGCCTTAAAAGAGAGTGTGTTTCATGGATGAGAACATTGGTCTGAATTTACTTTCACAAATGGGGTTAAACCCAAGGCTCTGTGTCTTCCTACAAGCAAGAGTTCATTTCCGGTAGACCCAGTGATTTTTCGCCTCAAATGAATTTACACAGTCCCCAACCCAACACGATTTTCACTATTAACTAAAGAGCATCTATGAAGAGATACTGTATTTTGTATGAGTTTCATAAGCAGAGTTGAACTAGACAGGGTCCTTTTGAGTAGGAAATACAGTTCTTTTTTTCTGGTCATGCTCATTTTTCTTGCCGTATTGGAGATGCTGGAAAGAAGAGCATGATCATTGCGTTCAAACAGAGTGTGTTTCATGGATGAGAACACTGGTCTGAATTTCCTCCAGAAACAGAGTTAAACCAAGGGCTCTGTGTCTTCCTACAAGCAAGAGTTCATTTCTGGTAAAACCATTGATTTTTCGGCTCAAATGTATTTACACAGTTCACGAACCCAACACGATTTTCACTATTAACTAAAGAGCATCTATGTAAGAGATGCTGTGGTTTGTTACAGTTTCATAAGCAGCGTTGAACTAGACACGGTCCTTTTGTGTAGGAAATACAGTTGTTTTTTTCTGGGCATGGTGAACTTTCTTGCTGTATTGGAGACGCAGGAAAGAAGAGCATGCTTCTTGCGTTAAACAGAGTGTGTTTCATGGATGAGAACACTGGTCTGAATTTTCCTTCAGAAACGGAGTTAAACCATGGGTCTGTGTCTTACTACAACTAGAGATCATTTCCAGTAAACCTGATGATTTTTCGGTTAAAATGAATTTACACAGTTCCCAAACCCAACACGATTTTCACTATTAACTAAAGAGCATGTATGTAATAGATGCTGTGGTTTGTGTGAGTTTCATTAGCAGAGTTGAACTAGACAGGGTCCTTTTGAGAAGGAAATACAGTTCTGTTTTTCTGGGCATGCTCATCTTATTTGCTGTATTGCAGTCGCTGGATAGAAGAGCATGATCATTGCGTTAAAACAGAGTGTGTTTCATGGATGAGAACACTGGTCTGAATTTCCCTTCAGAAACGGAGTTAAAGGAAAGGCTCTTTGTCTTCCTACAATCAAGAGTTCATTTCCGGTAAACCCAGGCAGTTTTCGGCTCAAATGAATTTACACAGTTCACGAACCCAACACGATTTTCACTCTTAGCTAAAGAGCATCTATGTAAGAGATGCTGTGGTTCGTTACAGTTTCATAAGCAGAGTTCAACTCGATATGGTCAGTATGAGTAGGAAACACAGTTCATTTTTTCAGGGCATGCTCATGTTTCTTGGTGTATTGCAGACGCTGGAATGAAGAGCATGGTCTTTGTGTTAAAAAAGAGTGTGTTTCATGGATGAGAACATTGGTCGGAATTTACTTTCACAAATGGGGTTAAACCAAAGGCTCTGTGTCTTCCTATAAGCAAGAGTTCATTTCCGGTAAACCCAGTGATTTTTCGGCTCAAATGAATTTACACAGTTCCCAAACCCAACAAGATTTTCACTATTAACTAAATAGCCATTATGAAGAGATGCTGTGGTTTGTATTAGTTTCATAAGCAGAGTTGAACTAGAGATGGTCCTTTTAGTAGGAAATACAGTTCCTTATTTCTTGGCATGCTCAAGTTTCTTGCTGTATTGGAGACGCTGGAAAGACGAGCATGCTTCTTGCATTAAAACAGAGTGTGTTTCATGGATGAGAACACTGGTCTGAATTTCCCTTCAGAAACGGAGTTAAACGAAAGGCTCTTTGTCTTCCTACAATCAAGAGTTCATTTCCGGTAAACCCAGGCATTTTTCGGCTCAAATGAATTTACACAGTTCACGAACCCAACACGATTTTAACTATTAACTAAAGAGCATCTATGTAAGAGATGCTGTGGTTTGTTACAGTTTCATAAGCAGAGTTCAACTAGATATTGTCCGTATTAGTAGGAAACAAAGTTCTTTTTTTCTTGGCATACTCATGCTTCTTGCTGTTTTGAAGACGCTGGATAGAAGAGCATGATCTTTGTGTTAAAAGAGAGTGTGTTTCATGGATGAGAACATTGGTCTGAATTTACTTTCACAAATGGGGTTAAACCAAAGGCTCTGTGTCTTCCTACAAGCAAGAGTTCATTTCCTGTAAACCCAGTGATTTTTCGGCTCAAATGAATTTAAACAGTTCACGAACCCAACACGATTTTCATTATTAACTAAAGAGCATTTTTGAAGAGATTCTGTGGTTTGTATGAGTTTCATAAGCAGAGTTGAACTAGACATGGTCCTTTTGAGTAGGAAATACAGTTCTTTTATTCTGGGCATCCTCATATTTCTTGCTGTATTGGAATGCTGGAAAGAAGAGCATGCTTCTTGCATTAAAACAGGGTGTGTTTCATGGATGAGAACACTGGTCTGAATTTTCCTCCAGAAACGGAGTTAAACCAAAGGTTCCGTGTCTTCCTACAAGCAAGAGTTCATTTCTGGTAAACCCAATGATTTTCGGCTCAAATGAGTTTACACAGTTCACAAACCCAACACGATTTTCACTCTTAGCTAAAGAGCATCTATGTCAGAGATGCTGTGGTTTGTTAGAGTTTCATAAGCAGAGTTCAACTAGATATGGTCCGTATGAGTAGGAAATACAGTTCCTTTTTTCTGGGCATGCTCATGTTTCTTGTTGTATTGCAGACGCTGGAAAGAAGAGCATGCTCTCTGTGTTAAAACAGAGTGGGTTTCATGGATGAGAACACTGGTCTCAATTTCCCATTACAAATGGGGTTAAACCAAAGGCTCTTTGTCTTCCTACAAGCAAGAGTTCATTTCCGGTAAACCCAGTCATTTTTCGGCTCAAATGAATTTACACATTTCACGAATCCAACACGATTTTCACTCTTAGCCTAAGAGCACAATGTAAGAGACGCTGTGGTTCGTTACAGTTTCATAAGCAGAGTTCAACTAGATATGGTCCATATGAGTAGGAAATACAGTTCATTTTTTCTGGGCATCCCCATGTTTCTTGCTGTATTGGAGACCCTGGAAAGAAGAGCATGCTCTTTGTGTTAAAACAGAGTGTGTTTCATGGATGAGAACACTGGTCTCAATTTCCCATTACAAATGGGGTTAAACCAAAGGCTCTGTGTCTTCCTACAAGCAAGAGTTCATTTCCGGTAAACCCAGTGATTTTTCGGCTCAAATGAATTTACACAGTTCCGAACCCAAAACGGTTTTCACTATTAACTAAAGAGCATCTATGTAAGAGATGCTGTGGTTTGTTACAGTTTCATAAGCAGAGTTCAACTAGATATGGTCCGTTTTAGTAGGTAACAAAGTTCTTTTTTTCTTGGCATACTCATGTTTCTTGCTGTATTGAAGACCCTGGATAGAAGAGCATGATCTTTGCGTTAAAAGAGAGTGTGTTTCATGGATGCGAACATTGGTCTGAATTTACTTTCACAAATGGGGTTAAACCAAGTGCTCTTGTCTTCCTACAAACAGGAGTTCATTTCCGGTAAACCCAGTGATTTTTCGGCTCAAATGAATTTAAACAGTTCACGAACCCAACACGATTTTCATTATTAACTAAAGAGGATTTTTGAAGAGATTCTGTGGTTTGTATGAGTTTCATAAGCAGAGTTGAACTAGACATGGTCCTTTTGAGTAGGAAATACAGTTCTTTTATTCTGGGCATCCTCATATTTCTTGCTGTATTAGAGAGGCTGGAAAGAAGAGCGTGCTTCTTGCGTTAAAACAGAGTGTGTTTCATGGATGAGAACACTGGTCTGAAATTCCCTTCACAAACGGAGTTAAACGAAAGGCTCTTTGTCTTTCTACAATCAAGAGTTCATTCTGGCATACCCAGTGATTTTTAGGCTCAAATGAATTTCCACAGTTCACGAACCCAAAACGATTTTCACTATTAACTAAAGAGCATCTATGTAAGAGATGCTGTGGTTTGTTACAGTTTCATAAGCAGAGTTCAACTAGATATGGTCCGTATTAGTAGGAAACAAAGTTCTTTTTTTCTTGACATAGTCATGTTTCTTGCTGTATTGCAGTCGCTGGATAGAAGAGCATGATCTTTGCATTAAAAGAGAGTGTGTTTCATGTATGAGAACATTGGTCTGAATTTACTTTCACAAATGGGGTTAAACCAAAGGCTCTGTGTCTTCCTACAAGCAAGAGTTCATTTCCGGTAAACCCAGTGATTTTTCGGCTCAAATGAATTTACACAGTTCCCAAACCCAACACGATTTTCACTATTAACTAAATAGCCTTTTGGAAGAGATGCTGTGGTTTGTATGAGTTTCATAAGCAGAGTTGAACTAGACATGGTCCTTTTAGTAGGAAATACAGTTCCTTATTTCTTGGCATGCTCAAGTTTCTTTCTGTATTGGAGATGCTGGAAAGACGAGCATGCTTCTTGCATTAAAACAGAGTGTGTTTCATGGATGAGAACACTGGTCTGAATTTCCCTTCACAAACAAAGCTAAACCAAAGGCTCTGTGTCTTCATACAAGCAAGAGTTCAATTCCGGTAAACCCAGGGATTTTTCGGCTCAAATGAATTTACACAGTTCAAGAACCCAACACGATTTTCACTATCAACTAAAGAGCATCTGTGTAAGAGATGCTGTGGTTTGTTACAGTTTCATAAGCAGACTTCAACTAGATATGGTCCGTATTAGTAGGAAACAAAGTTCTTTTTTTCTTGGCATACTCATGTTTCTTGCTGTATTGCAGACGCTGGATAGAAGAGCATGATCTTTGCGTTAAAAGAGAGTGTGTTTCATGGATGAGAACATTGGTCTGAATTTACTTTCACAAATGGGGTTAAACCCAAGGCTCTGTGTCTTCCTACAAGCAAGAGTTCATTTCCGGTAGACCCAGTGATTTTTCGCCTCAAATGAATTTACACAGTCCCCAACCCAACACGATTTTCACTATTAACTAAAGAGCATCTATGAAGAGATACTGTATTTTGTATGAGTTTCATAAGCAGAGTTGAACTAGACAGGGTCCTTTTGAGTAGGAAATACAGTTCTTTTTTTCTGGTCATGCTCATTTTTCTTGCCGTATTGGAGATGCTGGAAAGAAGAGCATGATCATTGCGTTCAAACAGAGTGTGTTTCATGGATGAGAACACTGGTCTGAATTTCCTTCAGAAACAGAGTTAAACCAAGGGCTCTGTGTCTTCCTACAAGCAAGAGTTCATTTCTGGTAAAACCATTGATTTTTCGGCTCAAATGTATTTACACAGTTCACGAACCCAACACGAATTTCACTATTAACTAAAGAGCATCTATGTAAGAGATGCTGTGGTTTGTTACAGTTTCATAAGCAGCGTTGAACTAGACACGGTCCTTTTGTGTAGGAAATACAGTTGTTTTTTTCTGGGCATGGTGAACTTTCTTGCTGTATTGGAGACGCAGGAAAGAAGAGCATGCTTCTTGCGTTAAACAGAGTGTGTTTCATGGATGAGAACACTGGTCTGAATTTTCCTTCAGAAACGGAGTTAAACCATGGGTCTGTGTCTTACTACAACTAGAGATCATTTCCAGTAAACCTGATGATTTTTCGGTTAAAATGAATTTACACAGTTCCCAAACCCAACACGATTTTCACTATTAACTAAAGAGCATGTATGTAATAGATGCTGTGGTTTGTGTGAGTTTCATAAGCAGAGTTGAACTAGACACGGTCCTTTTGAGTAGGAAATACAGTTCCTTATTTCTTGGCATGCTCAAGTTTCTTTCTGTATTGGAGATGCTGGAAAGACGAGCATGCTTCTTGCATTAAAACAGAGTGTGTTTCATGGATGAGAACACTGGTCTGAATTTTCCTTCAGAAACGGAGTTAAACCAAGGGCTCTGTGTCTTCCTACAAGCAAGAGGTCATTTCCGGTAAAACCAGTGATTTTTCGGCTCAAATGAATTTACACAGTTCACGAACCCAACACGATTTTCACTATTAACTAAAGAGCATTTTTGAAGAGATTCTGTGGTTTGTATGCGTTTCATAAGCAGAGTTGCACTAGATACGGTCCTTTTGAGTAGGAAATACAGTTCTTTTTTCTGGGGTGCTCAACTTTCTTGCTGTATTAGAGAGGCTGGAAAGAAGAGCATGCATCTTGCGTTAAAACAAAGTGTGTTTCATGGATGAGAACACTGGTCTGAATTTCCCTTCACAAACAAAGCTAAACCAAAGCCTCTGTGTCTTCATACAAGCAAGAGTTCAATTCCGGTAACCCGAGTGATTTATCGGCTCAAATGCATTTATACAGTTCACAAAGCCAACTCGATTTTCACTATTAAAGAAAGGGCATTTATAAAGACATGCTGTGGTTTGTATGAGTTTCATTAGCAGAGTTGAACTAGACAGGGTCCTTTTGAGTAGGAAATACAGTTCTGTTGTTCTGGGCATGCTCATCTTATTTGCTGTATTGGAGACGCTGGAAAGACGAGCATGCTTCTTGCATTAAAACAGAGTGTGTTTCATGGATGAGAACACTGGTCTGAATTTCCCTTCAGAAACGGAGTTAAAGGAAAGGCTCTTTGTCTTCCTACAATCAAGAGTTCATTTCCGGTAAACCCAGGCATTTTTCGGCTCAAATGAATTTACACAGTTCACGAACCCAACACGATTTTCACTCTTAGCTAAAGAGCATCTATGTAAGAGATGCTGTGGTTCGTTACAGTTTCATAAGCAGAGTTCAACTCGATATGGTCAGTATGAGTAGGAAACACAGTTCATTTTTTCAGGGCATGCTCATGTTTCTTGGTGTATTGCAGACGCTGGAATGAAGAGCATGGTCTTTGTGTTAAAAAAGAGTGTGTTTCATGGATGAGAACATTGGTCGGAATTTACTTTCACAAATGGGGTTAAACCAAAGGCTCTGTGTCTTCCTATAAGCAAGAGTTCATTTGCGGTAAACCCAGTGATTTTTCGGCTCAAATGAATTTACACAGTTCCCAAACCCAACAAGATTTTCACTATTAACTAAATTGCCATTATGAAGAGATGCTGTGGTTTGTATGAGTTTCATAAGCAGAGTTGAACTAGAGATGATCCTTTTAGTAGGAAATACAGTTCCTTATTTCTTGGCATGCTCAAGTTTCTTGCTGTATTGGAGACGCTGGAAAGACGAGCATGCTTCTTGCATTAAAACAGAGTGTGTTTCATGGATGAGAACACTGGTTTGAATTTCCCTTCACAAATGGAGTTAAACCAAAGGCTATGTGTCTTCATACAAGCAAGAGTTCATTTCCGGTAAACCCAGGGAATTTTGGCTCAAATGAATTTACACAGTTCAAGAACCCAACACGATTTTCACTATCAACTAAAGAGAATCTATGAAGAGATGCTGTGGTTTGTATGAGTTTCATAAGCAGACTTCAACTAGATATGGTCCGTATGAGTAGGAAACACAGTTCATTTTTTCTGGGCATGCACATGTTTCTTGCTGTATTGGAGAGGCTGGAAAGAAGAGCATGCTTCTTGCATTAAAACAGAGTGTGTTTCATGGATGAGAACACTGGCCTGAATTTCCCTTCAGAAACGGAGTTAAACGAAAGGCTCTTTGTCTTCCTACAATCAAGAGTTCATTTCCGGTAAACCCAGGCATTTTTCGGCTCAAATGAATTTACACAGTTCACAAACCCAACATGATTTTCACTCTTAGCTAAAGAGCATGTATGTAAGAGATGCTGTGGTTCGTTACAGTTTCATAAGCAGAGTTCAACTCGATATGGTCCGTATGAGTAGGAAACACAGTTCATTTTTTCTGGGCATGCTCATGTTTCCTGCTGTATTGCAGACGCTGGAAAGAAGAGCATGCTCTTTGTGTTAAAACAGAGTGTGTTTCATGGATGAGAACACTGGTCTCAATTTCCTTTTACAAACGGGGATAAACCAAAGGCTCTTTGTCTTCCTACAAGCAAGAGATCATTTCCAGTAAACCCAGTGATTTTTCGGCTCAAATGAATTTACACAGTTAACGAACCCAAAACAATTTTCACTATTAACTAAAGAGCATCTATGTAAGAGATGCTGTGGTTTGTTACAGTTTCATAAGCAGAGTTCAAGTAGATATGGTGCGTAGTAGTAGGAAACAAAGTTCTTTTTTTCTTGGCATACTCATGTTTCTTGCTGTATTGCAGACGCTGGATAGAAGAGCATGATCTTTGCGTTAAAAGAGAGTGTGTTTCATGGATGAGAACATTGGTCTGAATTTACTTTCACAAATGGGGTTAAACCAAAGGCTCTGTGTTTTCCTAGAAGCAAGAGTTCATTTCCGGTAAACCCAGTGATTTTTCGGCTCAAATGAATTTACACAGTTCCCAAACCCAACACGATTTTCACTATTAACTAAAGAGCATCTATAAAGAGATGCTGTATTTTGTATGAGTTTCATAAGCAGAGTTGAACTAGACAGGGTCCTGTTGAGTAGGAAATACAGTTCTTTTTCTGGGCATGCTCATGTTTCTTGCCGTATTGGAGATTCTGGAAAGAAGAGCATGATCATTGCGTTAAAACAGAGTGTGTTTCATGGATGAGAACACTGGTCTGAATTTTCCTTCAGAAACGGAGTTAAACCAAGGGCTCTGTGTCTTCCTACAAGCAAGAGTTCATTTCCGGTAAAACCAGTGATTTTTCGGCTCAAATGATTTTACACATTTCACGAACCCAACACGATTTTCACTATTAACTAAATAGCCTTTATGAAGAGATGCTGTGGTTTGTATGAGTTTCATAAGCAGAGTTGAACTAGACATGGTCCTTTTAGTAGGAAATACAGTTCCTTATTTCTGGGCATGCTCAAGTTTCTTGCTGTATTGGAGACGCTGGAAAGACAAGCATACTCTTGCGTTAAAACAGAGTGTGTTTCATGGATGAGAACACTGGTCTGAATTTCCCTACACAAACAGAGTTAAACCAAAGGCTCTGTGTCTTCCTACAAGCAAGAGTTCATTTCCGGTAAAACCAGTGATTTTTTGGCTCAAATGATTTTACACATTTCACGAACCCAACACGATTTTCACTATTAACTAAATAGCCTTTATGAAGATATGCTGTGTTTTGTATGAGTTTCATAAGCAGAGTTGAACTAGACACGGTCCTTTAGTAGGAAATACAGTTCTGTTTTTCTGGGCATGCTCATGTTTCTCGTTGTATTTGAGATTCTGGAAAGAAGAGCATTCTTCTTGCGTTAAAACAGAGTGTGTTTCATGGATGAGAACACTGGTCTGAATTTCCCTTCAGAAACGGAGTTAAACCAAAGGCTCTGTGTCTTCCTACAAGCAAGAGTACATTTCCGGTATACCCAGTGATTTTTTGACTCAAACGAATTTACAAAGTTTAAGATCCCAACACGATTTTCACTATCAACTAAAGAGCATTTATGAAGAAATGCTGTGGTTTGTATGAGTTTCATAATCACACTTCAACAAGATATGGTCCGTATGAGTAAGAAACACAGATCATTTTTTCTGGGCATGCTCATGTTTCTTGGTGTATTGCAGACGCTGGAATGAAGAGCATGGTCTTTGTGTTAAAAAAGAGTGTGTTTCCTGGATAGGAACACTCGTCTGAATTTCCCCTCACAAACGGAGTTACACAAAAGGCTCCATGTCTTCCTACAAGCAAGAGTTCATTTCTGGTAAACCCAGTGATTATTCGGCTCAAATGAATTTACAAAGTTCACAAACCCAAAACGATTTTCACTATTAACTAAAGAGCATGTATGAAGACATGCTGTGGTTCGTATGAGTTTCATAAGCAGAGTTGAACTAGACAGGGTCCTTTTGAGTAGGAAATACAGTTCTGTTTTTCTGGGCATGCTCAGCGTATTTGCTGTATTGGAAACGCTGGAAAGAAGAGCATGCTTCTTGCATTAAAACAGAGTGTGTTTTATGGATGAGAACACTGGTCTGAATTTTCCTTCACAAACGGAGTTAAACCAAAGCCTCTGTATCTTCCTACAAGCAAGAGTTCATTTCCGGTAAACCCAGGGGTTTTTCGGCTCAAATGAATTTACACAGTTCACGAAACCAACACGATTTTCACTTTTAACTAAATACCATTTATGAAGAGATGCTGTGGTTTGTATGAGTTTCATAAGCAGAGTTGAACTAGACATGGTCCTTTTAGTAGGAAATACAGTTCCTTATTTCTGGGCATGCTCAATTTTCTTGCTGTATTGGAGACGCTGGAAAGACGAGCATGCTTCTTGCTTTAAAACAGAGTGTGTTTCATGGATGAGAACACTGGTCTGAATTTCCCTTCACAAACGGAGTTAAACCAAAGCCACTGTGTCTTCATACAAGCAAGAGTTCATTTCCAGTAAACCGAGTGATTTTTCGGCTCAAATGAATTTACACAGTTCAAGAACCCAACATGTTTTTCACTATTAACTAAAGAGCATTTATGAAGACATGCTGTGGTTTATGAGTTTCATAAGTAGAGGTGAACTAGACAGGGTCCTTTTGAGTAGGAAATACAGTTCTGTTTTTCTGGGCATGCTCAGCTTATTTGCTGTATTGGAGACGCTTGGAAAGAAGAGCATGCTTCTTGATTAAAACAGAGTGTGTTTCATGGATGAGAACACTGGTCTGAATTTTGCTTCAGAAACGGAGTTAAACCAAGGGCTCTGTGTCTTCCTACAAGCAAGAGTTCATTTCCGGTAAAACCAGTGATTTTTCAGCTCAAATGATTTTACACATTTCACGAACCCAACACGATTTTCACTATTAAGTAAATAGCCTTTATGAAGAGATGCTGTGGTTTGTATGAGTTTCATAAGCAGAGCTGAACTAGACATGGTCCTTTTAGTAGGAAATACAGTTCCTTAAATCTGGGCATGCTCAAGTTTCTTGATGTATTAGAGACGCTGGAAAGACAAGCATACTCTTGCGTTAAAACAGAGTATGTTTCATGGATGAGAACACTGGTCTGAATTTCCCTACACAAACGGAGTTAAACCAAAGGCTCTGTGTCTTTCTACAAGCAAGAGTTCATTTCTGGTAAACCCAGTGATTTTTTGGCTCAAATGAATTTACACAGTTCACGAACCTAAAACTATTTTCACTAATAACTAAAGAGCATGTATGAAGATATGCTGTGTTTTGTATGAGTTTCATAAGCAGAGTTGAACTAGACACAGTCCTTTGGAGTAGGAAATACAGTTCTGTTTTTCTGGGCATGCTCATGTTTCTCGTTGTATTGGAGATGCTGGAAAGAAGAGCATGCTTCTTGCGTTAAAACAGAGTGTGTTTCATGGATGAGAACACTGGTCTGAATTTTCCGTCAGAAACGGAGTTAAACCAAAGGCTCTGTGTCTTCCTACAAGCAAGAGTACATTTCCGGTATACTCAGTGATTTTTTGACTCAAACGAATTTACAAAGTTTAAGATCCCAACACGATTTTCACTATCCACTAAAGAGCATTTATGAAGAAATGCTGTGGTTTGTATGAGTTTCATAATCACACTTCAACTAGATATGGTCCGTATGAGTAAGAAACACAGATCATTTTTTCTGGGCATGCTCATGTTTCTTGGTGTATTGCAGACGCTGGAATGAAGAGCATGGTCTTTGTGTTAAAAAAGAGTGTGTTTCCTGGATGAGAACACTCGTCTGAATTTCCCCTCACAAACGGAGTTACACAAAAGGCTCCATGTCTTCCTACAAGCAAGAGTTCATTTCTGGTAAACCCAGTGATTATTCGGCTCAAATGAATTTACACAGTTCACAAACCCAAAACGATTTTCACTATTAACTAAAGAGCATGTATGAAGACATGCTGTGGTTTGTATGAGTTTCATAAGCAGAGTTGAACTAGACAGGGTCCTTTTGAGTAGGAAATACAGTTCTGTTTTTCTGGGCATGCTCAGCGTATTTGCTGTATTGGAAACGCTGGAAAGAAGAGCATGCTTCTTGCATTAAAACAGAGTGTGTTTTATGGATGAGAACACTGGTCTGAATTTTCCTTCACAAACGGAGTTAAACCAAAGCCTCTGTATCTTCCTACAAGCAAGAGTTCATTTCCGGTAAACCCAGGGGTTTTTCGGCTCAAATGAATTTACACAGTTCATGAACCCAACACGATTTTCACTTTTAACTAAATACCATTTATGAAGAGATGCTGTGGTTTGTATGAGTTTCATAAGCAGAGTTGAACTAGATATGGTCCATTTAGTAGGAAATACAGTTCCTTATTTCTGGGCATGCTCAATTTTCTTGCTGTATTGGAGACGCTGGAAAGACGAGCATGCTTCTTGCTTTAAAACAGAGTGTGTTTCATGGATGAGAACACTGGTCTGAATTTCCCTTCACAAACGGAGTTAAACCAAAGCCACTGTGTCTTCATACAAGCAAGAGTTTATTTCCGGTAAACCCAGGGATTTTTCGTCTCAAATGAATTTACACAGGTCACGAACCCAACACTATTTTCACTCTTAGCTAAAGAGCATATATATAAGAGATGCTGTGGTTCGTTACACTTTCATAAGCTGAGTTCAACTCGATATGGTCCGTATTAGTAGGAAACAAAGTTCTTTTTTTCTTGGCATACTCATGTTTCTTGCTGTATTACAGATGCTGGATAGAAGAGCATGATGTTTGCGTTAAAATAGAGTGTGTTTCATGGATGAGAACATTGGTCTGAATTTGCTTTCCCAAATGGGGTTAAACCAAAGGCTCTTTGTCTTCCTACAAGCAAGAGTTCATTTCCGGTAAACCCAGTGATTTTTCGGCTCAAATGAATTTACACATTTCACGAACCCAACACCATTTTCACTCTTAGCTAAAGAGCATCTATGTAAGAGATGCTGTGGTTCGTTACAGTTTCATAAGCAGAGTTCAACTCGATATGGTCAGTATGAGTAGGAAACACAGTTCAATTTTTCAGGGCATGCTCATGTTTCTTGGTGTATTGCATACGCTGGAATGAAGAGCATGGTCTTTGTGTTAAAAAAGAGTGTGTTTCATGGATGAGAACATTGGTCGTAATTTACTTTCACAAATGGGGTTAAACAAAAGGCTCTGTGTCTTCCTATAAGCAAGAGTTCATTTCCGGTAAACCCAGTGATTTTTCGGCTCAAATGAATTTACACAGTTCCCAAACCCAACAAGATTTTCACTATTAACTAAATAGCCATTATGAAGAGATGCTGTGGTTTGTATGAGTTTCATAAGCAGAGTTGAACTAGAGATGGTCCTTTTAGTAGGAAATACAGTTCCTTATTTCTTGGCATGCTCAAGTTTCTTGTTGTATTGGAGACGCTGGAAAGACGAGCATGCTTCTTGCATTAAAACAGAGTGTGTTTCATGGATGAGAACACTGGTTTGAATTTCCCTTCACAAATGGAGTTAAACCAAAGGCTATGTGTCTTCCTACAAGCAAGAGTTCATTTCCGGTAAACCCAGGGATTTTTTGGCTCAAATGAATTTACACAGTTCAAGAACCCAACACGATTTTCACTATCAACTAAAGAGAATCTATGAAGAGATTCTGTGGTTTGTATGAGTTTCATAAGCAGACTTCAACTAGATACGGTCCGTATGAGTAGGAAACACAGTTCATTTTTTCTGGGCATGCACATGTTTCTTGCTGTATTGGAGAGGCTGGAAAGAAGAGCATGCTTCTTGCATTAAAACAGAGTGTGTTTCATGGATGAGAACACTGGTCTGAATTTCCCTTCAGAAACGGAGTTAAACGAAAGGCTCTTTGTCTTCCTACAATCAAGAGTTCATTTCCGGTAAACCCAGGCATTTTTCGGCTCAAATGAATTTACACAGTTCACAAACCCAACATGATTTTCACTCTTAGCTAAAGAGCATGTATGTAAGTGATGCTGTGGTTCGTTACAGTTTCATAAGCAGAGTTCAACTCGATATGGTCCGTATGAGTACGAAACACAGTTCATTTTTTCTGGGCATGCTCATGTTTCCTGCTGTATTGCAGACGCTGGAAAGAAGAGCATGCTCTTTGTGTTAAAACAGAGTGTTTTTCATGGATGAGAACACTGGTCACAATTTCCTTTTACAAACGGGGATAAACCAAAGGCTCTTTGTCTTCCTACAAGCAAGAGATCATTTCCAGTAAACCCAGTGATTTTTCGGCTCAAATGAATTTACACAGTTAACGAACCCAAAACAATTTTCACTATTAACTAAAGAGCATCTATGTAAGAGATGCTGTGGTTTGTTACAGTTTCATAAGCAGAGTTCAAGTAGATATGGTGCGTAGTAGTAGGAAACAAAGTTCTTTTTTTCTTGGCATACTCATGTTTCTTGCTGTATTGCAGACGCTGGATAGAAGAGCATGATCTTTGCGTTAAAAGAGAGTGTGTTTCATGGATGAGAACATTGGTCTGAATTTACTTTCACAAATGGGGTTAAACCAAAGGCTCTGTGTTTTCCTAGAAGCAAGAGTTCATTTCCGGTAAACCCAGTGATTTTTCGGCTCAAATGAATTTACACAGTTCCCAAACCCAACACGATTTTCACTATTAACTAAAGAGCATCTATGAAGAGATGCTGTATTTTGTATGAGTGTCATAAGCAGAGTTGAACTAGACAGGGTCCTGTTGAGTAGGAAATACAGTTCTTTTTCTGGGCATGCTCATGTTTCTTGCCGTATTGGAGATTCTGGAAAGAAGAGCATGATCATTGCGTTAAAACAGAGTGTGTTTCATGGATGAGAACACTGGTCTGAATTTTCCTTCAGAAGCGGAGTTAAACCAAGGGCTCTGTGTCTTCCTACAAGCAAGAGTTCATTTCCGGTAAAACCAGTGATTTTTCGGCTCAAATGAATTTACACAGTTCACGAACCCAACACGATTTTCACTATTAACTAAAGAGCATTTTTGAAGAGATTCTGTGGTTTGTATGCATTTCATAAGCAGAGTTGCACTAGATACGGTCCTTTTGAGTAGGAAATACAGTTCTTTTTTTCGGGGGTGCTCAACTTTCTTGCTGTATTAGAGAGGCTGGAAAGAAGAGCATGCTTCTTGCGTTAAAACAGAGTGTGTTACATGGATGAGAACACTGGTCTGAAATTCCCTTCACAAACGGAGTTAAACGAAAGGCTCTTTGTCTTTCTACAATGAAGAGTTCATTCTGGTATACCCAGTGATTTTTAGGCTCAAATGAATTTCCACAGTTCACGAACCCAAAACGATTTTCACTATTAACTAAAGAGCATCTATGTAAGAGATGCTGTGGTTTGTTAGAGTTTCATAAGCAGAGTTCAACTAGATATGGTCCGTATTAGTAGGAAAGAAAGTTCTTTTTTTCTTGGCATAGTCATGTTTCTTGCTGTATTGCAGTCGCTGGATAGAAGAGCATGATCTTTGCATTAAAAGAGAGTGTGATTCATGTATGAAAACATTGGTCTGAATTTACTTTCACAAATGGGGTTAAACCAAAGGCTCTGTGTCTTCCTACAAGCAAGAGTTCATTTCCGGTAAACCCAGTGATTTTTCGGCTCAAATGAATTTACACAGTTCCCAAACCCAACACGATTTTCACTATTAACTAAATAGCCTTTATGAAGAGATGCTGTGGTTTGTATGAGTTTCATAAGCAGAGTTGAACTAGACATGGTCCTTTTAGTAGGAAATACAGTTCCTTATTTCTTGGCATGCTCAAGTTTCTTTCTGTATTGGAGATGCTGGAAAGACGAGCATGCTTCTTGCATTAAAACAGAGTGTGTTTCATGGATGAGAACACTGGTCTGAATTTCCCTTCACAAACAAAGCTAAACCAAAGGCTCTGTGTCTTCATACAAGCAAGAGTTCAATTCCGGTAAACCCAGGGATTTTTCGGCTCAAATGAATTTACACAGTTCAAGAACCCAACACGATTTTCACTATCAACTAAAGAGCATCTGTGTAAGAGATGCTGTGGTTTGTTACAGTTTCATAAGCAGAGTTCAACTAGATATGGTCCGTATTAGTAGGAAACAAAGTTCTTTTTTTCTTGGCATACTCATGTTTCTTGCTGTATTGCAGACGCTGGATAGAAGAGCATGATCTTTGCGTTAAAAGAGAGTGTGTTTCATGGATGAGAACATTGGTCTGAATTTACTTTCACAAATGGGGTTTAACCCAAGGCTCTGTGTCTACCTACAAGCAAGAGTTCATTTCCGGTAGACCCAGTGATTTTTCGGCTCAAATGAATTTACACAGTCCCCAACCCAACACGATTTTCACTATTAACTAAAGAGCATCTATGAAGAGATACTGTATTTTGTATGAGTTTCATAAGCAGAGTTGAACTAGACAGGGTCCTTTTGAGTAGGAAATACAGTTCTTTTTTTCTGGTCATGCTCATTTTTCTTGCCGTATTGGAGATGCTGGAAAGAAGAGCATGATCATTGCGTTCAAACAGAGTGTGTTTCATGGATAAGAACCCTGGTCTGAATTTCCCTTCACAAACAGAGTTAAACCAAAGCCTCTGTGTCTTCATACAAGCAAGAGTTCATTTCTGGTAAACCGAGTGATTTTTCGGCTCAAATGAATTTACACAGTTCAAGAACCCAACACGATTTTCACTATTAACTAAAGAGCATTTTTGAAGAGATTCTGTGGTTTGTATGCGTTTCATAAGCAGAGTTGCACTAGTTACAGTCCTTTTGAGTAGCAAATACAGTTCTTTTTTGCTGGGGTGCTCAACTTTCTTGCTGTATTGGAGACGCTGGAAAGAAGAGCATGCTTCTTGCATTAAAACAGAGTGTGTTTCATGGATGAGAACACTGGTCTGAATTTCCTTCAGAAACAGAGTTAAACCAAGGGCTCTGTGTCTTCCTACATGCAAGAGTTCATTTCCGGTAAAACCATTGATTTTTCGGCTCAAATGAATTTACACAGTTCACGAACCCAACACAATTTTCACTATTAACTAAATAGCATTTATTATGAGATGCTGTGGTATGTTTAAGTTTCATAAGCAGCGCTGAACTAGACACGGTCCTTTTGTGTAGGAAATACAGTTGTTTTTTTCTGGGCATTGTGAACTTTCTTGCTGTATTGGAGACGCTGGAAAGAAGAGCATGCTTCTTGCGTTAAACAGAGTGTGTTTCATGGATGAGAACACTGGTCTGAATTTTCCTTCAGAATCGGAGTTAAACCAAAGGGTCTGTGTCTTACTACAACTAGAGATCATTTCCAGTAAACCTGATGATTTTTTGGCTAAAATGAATTTACACAGTTCCCAAACCCAACACGATTTTCACTATTAACTAAAGAGCATGTATGTAATAGATGCTGTGGTTTGTGTGAGTTTCATAAGCAGAGTTGAACTAGACACGGTCCTTTTGAGTAGGAAATACAGTTCTTTTTTTCTGGGCATGCTCATGTTTCTTGCCGTATTGGAGATGCTGGAAAGAAGAGCATGATCATTGCGTTAAAACAGAGTGTGTTTCATGGATGAGAACACTGGTCTGAATTTTCCTTCAGAAACGGAGTTAAACCAAGGGCTCTGTGTCTTCCTACAAGCAAGAGGTCATTTCCGGTAAAACCAGTGATTTTTCGGCTCAAATGAATTTACACAGTTCACGAACCCAACACGATTTTCACTATTAACTAAAGAGCATTTTTGAAGAGATTCTCTGGTTTGTATGCGTTTCATAAGCAGAGTTGCACTAGATACGGTCCTTTTGAGTAGGAAATACAGTTCTTTTTTCTGGGGTGCTCAACTTTCTTGCTGTATTAGAGAGGCTGGAAAGAAGAGCATGCATCTTGCGTTAAAACAGAGTGTGTTTCATGGATGAGAACACTGGTCTGAATTTCCCTTCACAAACAAAGCTAAACCAAAGCCTCTGTGTCTTCATACTAGCAAGAGTTAAATTCCGGTAACCCGAGTGATTTATCGGCTCAAATGAATTCATACAGTTCACAAAGCCAACTCGATTTTCACTATTAAAGAAAGGGCATTTATAAAGACATGCTGTGGTTTGTATGAGTTTCATTAGCAGAGTTGAACTAGACTGGGTCCTTTTGAGTAGGAAATACAGTTCTGTTTTTCTGGGCATGCTCATCTTATTTGCTGTATTGGAGACGCTGGAAAGACAAGCATGCTTCTTGCATTAAAACAGAGTGTGTTTCATGGATGAGAACACTGGTCTGAATTTCCCTTCAGAAACGGAGTTAAAGGAAAGGCTCTTTGTCTTCCTACAATCAAGAGTTCATTTCCGGTAAACCCAGGCATTTTTCGGCTCAAATGAATTTACACAGTTCACGAACCCAACACGATTTTCACTCTTAGCTAAAGAGCATCTATGTAAGAGATGCTGTGGTTCGTTACAGTTTCATAAGCAGAGTTCAACTCGATATGGTCCGTATGAGTAGGAAACACAGTTCATTTTTTCTGGGCATGCACATGTTTCTTGCTGTATTGCAGACGCTGGAATGAAGAGCATGGTCTTTGTGTTAAAAAAGAGTGTGTTTCATGGATGAGAACATTGGTCGGAATTTACTTTCACAAATGGGGTTAAACCAAAGGCTCTGTGTCTTCCTATAAGCAAGAGTTCATTTCCAGTAAACCCAGTGATTTTTCGGCTCAAATGAATTTACACAGTTCCCAAACCCAACAAGATTTTCACTATTAACTAAATAGCCATTATGAAGAGATGCTGTGGTTTGTATGAGTTTCATAAGCAGAGTTGAACTAGAGATGATCCTTTTAGTAGGAAATACAGTTCCTTATTTCTTGGCATGCTCAATTTTCTTGCTGTATTGGAGACGCTGGAAAGACGAGCATGCTTCTTGCATTAAAACAGAGTGTGTTTCATGGATGAGAACACTGGTTTGAATTTCCCTTCACAAATGGAGTTAAACCAAAGGCTATGTGTCTTCATACAAGCAAGAGTTCATTTCCGGTAAACCCAGGGATTTTTCGGCTCAAATGAATTTACACAGTTCAAGAACCCAACACGATTTTCACTATCAACTAAAGAGAATCTATGAAGAGATGCTGTGGTTTATATGAGTTTCATAAGCAGACTTCAACTAGATATGGTCCGTATGAGTAGGAAACACAGTTCATTTTTTCTGGGCATGCACATGTTTCTTGCTGTATTGGAGAGGCTGGAAAGAAGTGCATGCTTCTTGCATTAAAACAGAGTGTGTTTCATGGATGAGAACACTGGTCTGAATTTCCCTTCAGAAACGGAGTTAAACGAAAGGCTCTTTGTCTTCCTACAATCAAGAGTTCATTTCTGGTAAACCCAGGCATTTTTCGGCTCAAATGAATTTACACAGTTCACAAACCCAACATGATTTTCACTCTTAGCTAAAGAGCATGTATGTAAGAGATGCTGTGGTTCGTTACAGTTTCATAAGCAGAGTTCAACTCGATATGGTCCGTATGAGTAGGAAACACAGTTCATTTCTTCTGGGCATGCTCATGTTTCATGCTGTATTGCAGACTCTGGAAAGGAGAAGCATGCTCTTTGTGTTAAAACAGAGTGTGTTTCATGGATGAGAACACTGGTCTCAATTTCCTTTTACAAACGGGGATAAACCAAAGGCTCTTTTTCTTCCTACAAGCAAGAGATCATTTCCAGTAAACCCAGTGATTTTTCGGCTCAAATGAATTTACACAGTTAACGAACCCAAAACAATTTTCACTATTAACTAAAGAGCATCTATGTAAGAGATGCTGTGGTTTGTTACAGTTTCATAAGCAGAGTTCAAGTAGATATGGTGCGTAGTAGTAGGAAACAAAGTTCTTTTTTTCTTGGCATACTCATGTTTCTTGCTGTATTGCAGACGCTGGATAGAAGAGCATGATCTTTGCGTTAAAAGAGAGTGTGTTTCATGGATGAGAACATTGGTTTGAATTTACTTTCACAAATGGGGTTAAACCAAAGGCTCTGTGTTTTCCTAGAAGCAAGAGTTCATTTCCGGTAAACCCAGTGATTTTTCGGCTCAAATGAATTTACACAGTTCCCAAACCCAACACGATTTTCACTATTAACTAAAGAGCATCTATGAAGAGATGCTGTATTTTGTATGAGTTTCATAAGCAGAGTTGAACTAGACAGGGTCCTGTTGAGTAGGAAATACAGTTCTTTTTCTGGGCATGCTCATGTTTCTTGCCGTATTGGAGATTCTGGAAAGAAGAGCATGATCATTGCGTTAAAACAGAGTGTGTTTCATGGATGAGAACACTGGTCTGAATTTTCCTTCAGAAACGGAGTTAAACCAAGGGCTCTGTGTCTTCCTACAAGCAAGAGTCCATTTCCCGTAAAACCAGTGATTTTTCGGCTCAAATGATTTTACACATTTCACGAACCCAACACGATTTTCACTATTAACTAAATAGCCTTTATGAAGAGATGCTGTGGTTTGTATGAGTTTCATAAGCAGAGTTGAACTAGACATGGTCCTTTTAGTAGGAAATACAGTTCCTTATTTCTGGGCATGCTCAAGTTTCTTGCTGTATTGGAGACGCTGGAAAGACAAGCATACTCTTGCGTTAAAACAGAGTGTGTTTCATGGATGAGAACACTGGTCTGAATTTCCCTACACAAACAGAGTTAAACCAAAAGCTCTGTGTCTTCCTACAAGCAAGAGTTCATTTCCGGTAAAACCAGTGATTTTTTGGCTCAAATGATTTTACACATTTCACGAACCCAACACGATTTTCACTATTAACTAAATAGCCTTTATGAAGAGATGCTGTGGTTTGTATGAGTTTCATAAGCAGAGTTGAACTAGACACGGTCCTTTAGTAGGAAATACAGTTCTGTTTTTCTGGGCATGCTCATGTTTCTCGTTGTATTGGAGATTCTGGAAAGAAGAGCATGCTTCTTGCGTTAAAACAGAGTGTGTTTCATGGATGAGAACACTGGTCTGAATTTTCCTTCAGAAACGGAGTTAAACCAAAGGCTCTGTGTCTTCCTACAAGCAAGAGTACATTTCCGGTATACCCAGTGATTTTTTGACTCAAACGAATTTACAAAGTTTAAGATCCCAAGACGATTTTCACTATCAACTAAAGAGCATTTATGAAGAAATGCTGTGGTTTGTATGAGTTTCATAATCACACTTCAACAAGATATGGTCCGTATGAGTAAGAAACACAGATCATTTTTTCTGGGCATGCTCATGTTTCTTGGTGTATTGCAGACGCTGGAATGAAGAGCATGGTCTTTGTGTTAAAAAAGAGTGTGTTTCCTGGATAGGAACACTCGTCTGAATTTCCCCTCACAAACGGAGTTACACAAAAGGCTCCATGTCTTCCTACAAGCAAGAGTTCATTTCTGGTAAACCCAGTGATTATTCGGCTCAAATGAATTTACAAAGTTCACAAACCCAAAACGATTTTCACTATTAACTAAAGAGCATGTATGAAGACATGCAGTGGTTTGTATGAGTTTCATAAGCAGAGTTGAACTAGACAGGGTCCTTTTGAGTAGGAAATACAGTTCTGTTTTTCTGGGCATGCTCAGCGTATTTGCTGTATTGGAAACGCTGGAAAGAAGAGCATGCTTCTTGCATTAAAACAGAGTGTGTTTTATGGATGAGAACACTGGTCTGAATTTTCCTTCACAAACGGAGTTAAACCAAAGCCTCTGTATCTTCCTACAAGCAAGAGTTCATTTCCGGTAAACCCAGGGGTTTTTCGGCTCAAATGAATTTACACAGTTCACGAACCCAACACGATTTTCACTTTTAACTAAATACCATTTATGAAGAGATGCTGTGGTTTGTATGAGTTTCATAAGCAGAGTTGAACTAGACATGGTCCTTTTAGTAGGAAATACAGTTCCTTATTTCTGGGCATGGTCAATTTTCTTGCTGTATTGGAGACGCTGGAAAGACGAGCATGCTTCTTGCTTTAAAACAGAGTGTGTTTCATTGATGACAACACTGGTCTGAATTTCCCTTCACAAACGGAGTTAAACCAAAGCCACTGTGTCTTCATACAAGCAAGAGTTAATTTCCGGTAAACCGTGTGATTTTTCGGCTCAAATGAATTTACACAGTTCAAGAACCCAACATGTTTTTCACTATTAACTAAAGAGCATTTATGAAGACATGCTGTGGTTTATGAGTTTCATAAGTAGAGGTGAACTAGACAGCGTCCTTTTGAGTAGGAAATACAGTTCTGTTTTTCTGGGCATGCTCAGCTTATTTGCTGTATTGGAGACGCTTGGAAAGAAGAGCATGCTTCTTGATTAAAACAGAGTGTGTTTCATGGATGAGAACACTGGTCTGAATTTTGCTTCAGAAACGGAGTTAAACCAAGGGCTCTGTGTCTTCCTACAAGCAAGAGTTCATTTCCGGTAAAACCAGTGATTTTTCGGCTCAAATGATTTTACACATTTCACGAACCCAACACGATTTTCACTATTAACTAAATAGCCTTTATGAAGAGATGCTGTGGTTTGTATGAGTTTCATAAGCAGAGTTGAACTAGACATGGTCCTTTTAGTAGGAAATACAGTTCCTTAAATCTGGGCATGCTCAAGTTTCTTGATGTATTGGAGATGCTGGAAAGACAAGCATACTCTTGCGTTAAAACAGAGTGTGTTTCATGGATGAGAACACTGGTCTGAATTTCTCTACACAAACGGAGTTAAACCAAAGGCTCTGTGTCTTTCTACAAGCAAGATTTCATTTCTGGTAAACCCAGTGATTTTTTGGCTCAAATGAATTTACACAGTTCACGAACCTAAAACTATTTTCACTAATAACTAAAGAGCATGTATGAAGATATGCTGTGTTTTGTATGAGTTTCATAAGCAGAGTTGAACTAGACACAGTCCTTTGGAGTAGGAAATACAGTTCTGTTTTTCTGGGCATGCTCATGTTTCTCGTTGTATTGGAGATGCTGGAAAGAAGAGCATGCTTCTTGCGTTAAAACAGAGTGTGTTTCATGGATGAGAACACTGGTCTGAATTTTCCGTCAGAAACGGAGTTAAACCAAAGGCTCTGTGTCTTCCTACAAGCAAGAGTACATTTCCGGTATACTCAGTGATTTTTTGACTCAAACGAATTTACAAAGTTTAAGATCCCAACACGATTTTCACTATCCACTAAAGAGCATTTATGAAGAAATCCTGTGGTTTGTATGAGTTTCATAATCACACTTCAACTAGATATGGTCTGTATGAGTAAGAAACACAGATCATTTTTTCTGGGCATGCTCATGTTTCTTGGTGTATTGCAGACGCTGGAATGAAGAGCATGGTCTTTGTGTTAAAAAAGAGTGTGTTTCCTGGATGAGAACACTCGTCTGAATTTCCCCTCACAAACGGAGTTACACAAAAGGCTCCATGTCTTCCTACAAGCAAGAGTTCATTTCTGGTAAACCCAGTGATTATTCGGCTCAAATGAATTTACACAGTTCACAAACCCAAAACGATTTTCACTATTAACTAAAGAGCATGTATGAAGACATGCTATGGTTTGTATGAGTTTCATAAGCAGAGTTGAACTAGACAGGGTCCTTTTGAGTAGGAAATACAGTTCTGTTTTTCTGGGCATGCTCAGCGTATTTGCTGTATTGGAAACGCTGGAAAGAAGAGCATGCTTCTTGCATTAAAACAGAGTGTGTTTTATGGATGAGAACACTGGTCTGAATTTTCCTTCACAAACGGAGTTAAACCAAAGCCTCTGTATCTTCCTACAAGCAAGAGTTCATTTCCGGTAAACCCAGGGGTTTTTCGGCTCAAATGAATTTACATAATTCACGAACCCAACACGATTTTCACTTTTAACTAAATACCATTTATGAAGAGATGCTGTGGTTTGTATGAGTTTCATAAGCAGAGTTGAACTAGACATGGTCCTTTTAGTAGGAAATACAGTTCCTTATTTCTGGGCATGCTCAATTTTCTTGCTGTATTGGAGACGCTGGAAAGACGAGCATGCTTCTTGCTTTAAAACAGAGTGTGTTTCATGGATGAGAACACTGGTCTGAATTTCCCTTCACAAACGGAGTTAAACCAAAGCCACTGTGTCTTCATACAAGCAAGAGTTTATTTCCGGTAAACCCAGGGATTTTTCGTCTCAAATGAATTTACACAGGTCACGAACCCAACACTATTTTCACTCTTAGCTAAAGAGCATATATATAAGAGATGCTGTGGTTCGTTACACTTTCATAAGCTGAGTTCAACTCGATATGGTCCGTATTAGTAGGAAACAAAGTTCTTTTTTTCTTGGCATGCTCATGTTTCTTGCTGTATTACAGATGCTGGATAGAAGAGCATGATGTTTGCGTTAAAATAGAGTGTGTTTCATGGATGAGAACATTGGTCTGAATTTGCTTTCCCAAATGGGGTTAAACCAAAGGCTCTTTGTCTTCCTACAAGCAAGAGTTCATTTCCGGTAAACCCAGTGATTTTTCGGCTCAAATGAATTTACACAGTTCACGAACCCAAAACGATTTTCACTATTAACTAAAGAGCATCTCTGTAAGAAATGCTGTGGTTTGTTACAGTTTCATAAGCAGAGTTCAACTAGATATGGTCAGCATTAGTAGGAAACAAAGTTCTTTTTTTCTTGGCATGCTCATGTTTCTTGCTGTATTGCAGACGCTGAATAGAAGAGCATGATCTTTGCGTTAAAAGAGAGTGTGTTTCATGGATGAGAACATTGGTCTGAATTTCTTTCACAAATGGGGTTAAAACAAAGGCTCTGTGTCTTCCTACAAGCAAGAGTTCATTTCCGGTAAACCCAGTGATTTTTCGGCTCAAATGAATTTACACATTTCCCAAACCCAACACGATTTTCACTATTAACTCAAGAGCATCTATGAAGAGAAGCTGTATTTTGTATGAGTTTCATAAGCAGAGTTGAACGAGACAGGGTCCTTTTGAGTAGGAAATATAGTTCTGTGTTTCTGGGCATGCTCATCTTATTTGCTGTATTGGAGACGCTGGAAAGATGAGCATGCTTCTTGCATTAAAACAGAGTGTGTTTCATAGATGAGAAGACTGGTCTGAATTTCCCTTCACAAATGGGTTAAACCAAAGGCTCTGTGTCTTCATACAAGCAAGAGTTCATTTCCGGTAAACCCAGGGATTTTTTGGCTCAAATGAATTTACACAGTTCAAGAACCCAACACGATTTTCACTATCAGCTAAAGAGCATCAATGAAGAGATGCTGTGGTTTGTATGAGTTTTATAAGCAGACTTCAACTAGATATGGTCCGTATGAGTAGGAAACACAGTTCATTTTTTCTGGGCATGCTCATGTTTCTTGCTGTATTGGAGAGGCTGGAAAGAATAGCATGCTTCTTGCATTAAAACAGAGTGTGTTTCATGGATGAGAACACTGGTCTGAATTTCCCTTCAGAAACGGAGTTAAACGAAAGGCTCTTTGTCTTCCTACAATCAAGAGTTCATTTCCGGTAAACCCAAGCATTTTTCGGCTCAAATGAATTTACACAGTTCACGAACCCAACACGATTTTCACTCTTAGCTAAATGCATCTATATAAGAGATGCTGTGGTTCGTTACAGTTTCATAAGCAGAGTTCAACTAGATATGGTCCGTATGAGTAGGAAACACAGTTCATTTTTTCTGGGCATGCTCATGTTTCTTGCTGTATTGCAGACTCTGGAAAGGAGTAGCATGCTCTTTGTGTTAAAACAGAGTGTGTTTCATGGATGAGAACACTGGTCTCAATTTCCCATTACAAATGGGGTTAAACCAAAGGCTCTGTGTCTTCCTACAAGCAAGAGTTCATTTCCGGTAAACCCAAGCATTTTTCAGCTCAAATGAATTTACACAGTTCACGAACCCAAATCAATTTTCACTATTAACTAAAGAGCATCTATGTAAGAGATACGGTGGTTTGTTACAATTTCATAAGCAGAGTTCAACTAGATATGGTCCGTATTAGTAGGAAACAAAGTTCTTTTTTTCTTGTCATACTCATGTTTCTTGCTGTATTGTAGACGCTGGATAGAAGAGCATGATCTTTGCTTTAAAAGAGAGTGTGTTTCATGGATGAGAACATTGGTCTGAATTTACTTTCACAAATGGGGTTAAACCAAAGGCTCTGTGTCTTCCTACAAGCAAGAGTTCATTCCCGGGAAACAGAGTGATTTTTCGGCTCAAATGAATTTACAAAGTTCATGAACCCAACACGATTTTCACTATTAACTAAAGAGCAGTTTTGAAGAGATTCTGTGGTTTGTATGAGTTTCATAAGCAGAGTTGCACTAGACACGGTCCTTTTGAGAAGGAAATGCAGTTCTTTTTTTCTGGGGTGCTCAACTTTCTTGCTGTATTGGAGACGCTGGAAAGAAGAGCATGCTTCATGCATTAAAACAGGGTGTGTTTCATCGATGAGAACACTGGTCTGAATTTTCCTCCAGAAACGGAGTTAAACCAAAGGCTCCATGTCTTCCTACAAGCAAGAGTTCATTTCCGGGAAACCCAATGATTTTTCGGCTCAAATGAGTTTACACAGTTCACGAACCCAACACGATTTTCACTCTTAGCTAAAGAGCATCTATGTAAGAGATGCTGTGGTTCTTTACAGTTTCATAAGCAGAGTTCAACTAGATATGGTCCGTATTAGTAGGAAACACAGTTCTTTTTTTCTGGGCATTCTCATGTTTCTTGCTGTATTGGAGATGCTGGAAAGAAGAGCATGCTCTTTGCGTTAGAACAGAGTGTGTTTCATGGATGAGAACACTGGTGTGAATTTCACTTCACAAACGGAGTAAAACCAAAGCCTCTGTGTCTTCATACAAGCAAGATTTCATTTCTGGTAAACCGAGTGATTTTTTGGCTCAAATGAATTTACACATTTCACAAACCGAACATGATTTTCACTATTAACTAAATAGCATTTATTAAGAGATGCTGTAGTATGTATGAGTTTCATAAGCAGAGTTGAACTAGACACGGTCCTTTTGTGCAGGAAATACAGTTGTTTTTTTTGGGCGTGGTGAACTTTCTTGCTGTATTGGAGACGCTGGAAACAAGAGCATGCTTCTTGCGTTAAAACAGAGTGTGTTTCATGGATGAGACACTGGTCTGAATTTTCCTTCAGAAACGGAGTTAAACCAAAGGGTCTGTGTCTTCCTACAACTAGAGATCATTTCCGGTAAACCTAGTGATTTTTCGGCTCAAATGAATTTACACAGTTCACGAACTCAACACGATTTTCACTATTAACTAAATAGCCTTTATGAAGAGATGCGGTGGTTTGTATGAGTTTCATAAGCAGAGTTGAACTAGACATGGTCCTTTTAGTAGGAAATACAGTTCCTTATTTCTGGGCATGCTCAAGTTTCTTGCTGTAGTGGAGACGCTGGAAAGACGAGCATGCTTCTTTCATTAAAACAGAGTGTGTTTCATGGATGAGAACACTGGTCTGAAATTCCCTTCACAAACGGAGTTAAATCAAAGGCTCTGTGTCTTCATACAAGCAAGAGGTCATTTCCCGTAAACCCAGGGATTTTTCGGCTCAAATGAATTTACACAGTTCAAGAACCCAACTCGATTTTCACTATCAACTAAAGAGCATCTATGAAGAGATGCTGTGGTTTGTATGAGTTTCATAAGCAGACTTCAACTAGATATGGTCCGTATGAGTAGGAAACACAGTTCATTTTTTCTGGGCATGCTCATGTTTCTTGCGGATTCGGAGACGCTGGAAAGAAGAGCGTGCTTCTTGCATTAAAACAGAGTGTGTTTCATGGATGAGAACACTGGTCTGAATTTTTCCTCCAGAAACGGAGTTAAACCAAAGGCTCCGTGTCTTCCTACAAGCAAGAGTTCATTTCCGGGAAACCCAATGATTTTTCGGCTCAAATGAATTTACACATTTCCCAAACCCAACACGATTTTCACTATTAACTAAAGAGCATCTATGAAGAGATGCTGTGGTTTGTATGAGTTTCATAAGCAGAGTTGAACTAGACACGTTCCTTTTGAGTAGGAAATACAGTTCTTTTATTCTGGGCATCCTCATATTTCTTGCTGTATTGCAATGCTGGAAAGAAGAGCATGCTTCATGCATTAAAACAGGGTGTGTTTCATCGATGAGAACACTGGTCTGAATTTTCCTCCAGAAACGGAGTTAAACCAAAGGCTCCGTGTCTTCCTACAAGCAAGAGTTTATTTCCGGGAAACCCAATGATTTTTCGGCTCAAATGAGTTTACACAGTTCACGAACCCAACACGATTTTCACTCTTAGCTAAAGAGCATCTATGTAAGAGATGCTGTGGTTCTTTATAGTTTCATAAGCAGAGTTCAACTAGATATGGTCCGTATTAGTAGGAAACACAGTCTTTTTTTCTGGGCATTCTCATGTTTCTTGGTGTATTGGAGATGCTGGAAAGAAGAGCATGCTCTTTGCGTTAGAACAGAGTGTGTTTCATGGATGAGAACACTGGTCTGAATTTTGCTTCAGAAATGGAGCTAAAACAAAGGTCTGTGTCGTACTACAAGTAGAGATAATTTCCTGTAAATCTAGTGATTTTTCGGTTCAAATGAATTAACCCAGTTCAAGAACCCAACACGATTTTCACTAATAACTAAAGAGCATCTAAGAAGAGATGGTGTGGTTTGTATGAGTTTCGTAAGCAGACTTCAACTAGATATGGTCTGTATGTGTAGGAAACACAGTTCATTTTTTCTGGGCATGCTCATGTTTCTTGCTGTATTGGAGAGGCTGGAAAGAAGATCATGCTTCTTGCATTAAAACAGAGTATGTTTCATGGATGAGAACACTGGTCTGAATTTTGCTTCAGAAACGGACTTAAACCAAAGGCTCTTTGTCTTCCTACAAGCAAAGGTTCATTGCCGGTAAACACAGTGATTTTTCGTCTCAAATGAATTTACACAGTTCACGAACACAACACGATTTTCACTATTAACTAAATAGCCTTTATGAAGAGATGGTGTGGTTTGTATGAGTTTCATAAGCAGAGTTGAACTAGACACGGTCCTTTTGAGTAGGAAATAAAGTTCTTTTTTTCTGGGCATGCTCATGGTGCTTGCCCTATTGGAGATGCTGGAAAGAAAAGCATGATCATTGCGTTAAAACAGAGTGTGTTTCATGGATAAGAACACTGGTCTGAATTTTCCTTCAGAAACGGAGTTAAACCAAAGGGTCTGTGTCTTACTACAACTAGAGATCATTTCCGGTAAACCTAGTGATTTTTCGGCTCAAATGAATTTACACAGTTCACGAACTCAACACGATTTTCAATATTAACTAAAGAGCATGTATGTAATAGATGCTGTGGTTTGTGTGAGTTTCATAAGCAGAGTTGAACTAGACACGGTCCTTTTGTGTAGGAAATACAGTTGTTTTTTTCTGGGCATGGTGAACTTTCTTGCTGTATTGGAGACGCTGGAAACAAGAGCATGCTTCTTGCGTTAAAACAGAGTGTGTTTCATGGATGAGAACACTGGTCTGAATTTTCCTTCAGAAACGGAGTTAAACCAAAGGGTCTGTGTCTTACTACAACTAGAGATCTTTTCCGGTAAACCTAGTGATTTTTCGGCTCAAATGAATTTACACAGTTCACGAACTCAACACGATTTTCACTATTAACTAAAGAGCATGTATGTAATAGATGCTGTGGTTTGTGTGAGTTTCATAAGCAGAGTTGAACTAGACACGGTCCTTTTGATTAGGAAACACAGTTCTTTTTTCTGGTCATGCTCATGTTTCTTGCCGTACTGGAGATGCTGGAAAGAAGAGCATGATCATTGCGTTAAAACAGAGTGTGTTTCATGGTTAAGAACACTGGTCTGAATTTCCCTTCACAAACGGAGTTAAACCAAAGCCTCTGTGTCTTCATACAAGCAAGAGTTCATTTCCGGTAAACCTAGTGATTTTTCGGCTCAAATGAATTTACACAGTTCACGAACACAACACAATTTTCACTATTAACTAAATAGCCTTTATGAAGAGATGCTGTTGTTTGTATGAGTTTCATAAGCAGAGTTGAACTAGACATGGTCCTTTTAGTAGGAAATACAGTTCCTTATTTCTGGGCATTCTCAAGTTTCTTGCTGTATTGGAGATGCTGGAAAGACGAGCATGCTTCTTGCATTAAAACAGAGTGTGTTTCATGGATGAGAACACTGCTCTGAATGTTCCTTCAGAAACGGAGTTAAACCAAGGGCTCCTGTCTTTCTAAAAGCAAGAGTTTATTTCCGGTAAACCCAATGATTTTTCGGCTCAAATGAGTTTACACAGTTCTCGAACCCAACAGGAAATTCACTCTTAGCTAAAGAGCATCTATGTAAGAGATGCTGTGGTTCGTTACAGTTCCATAAGCAGAGTTCAACTAGATATGGTCCGTATGAGTAGGAAACCCAGTTCTTTTTTTCTGGGCATGCTCAGCTTATTTGCTGTATTGGAGACGCTGGAAAGACGAGCAGGCTTCTTGCATTAAAACAAAGTGTGTTTCATGGATGAGAACACTGGTCTGAATTTCCCTTCACAAGCGGAGTTAAATCAAATGCTCTGTGTCTTCCTACAAGCAAGTGTTCATTTCCGGTAAACCCAGTGATTTTTCATCTCAAAGGAATTTACACAGTTCCCAAACCCAACACGATTTTCACTATTAACTAAAGAGCATCTATGAAGAGATGCTGTATTTTGTATGAGTTTCATAAGCAGAGTTGAACTAGACACGGTCCTTTTGAACAGGAAATACAGTTCTTTTATTCTGGGCATGATCATGTTTCTTGCCGTATTGGAGATGCTGGAAAGAAAAGCATGATCATTGCGTTAGAACAGAGTATGTTTCATGGATAAGAACACTGGTCTGAATTTCCCTTCACAAACAGAGTTAAACTAAAGCCTCTTGTCTTCATACAAGCAGGAGTTCATTTCCGGTAAACCGAGTGATTTTTCGGCTCAAATGAATTTACACAGTTCACGAACCCAACAGGATTTTCACTATTAGCTAAAGAGAATCTATGAAATAGATGCTGTGGTTTGTTGAGTTTCATAAGCGGAGTTGAACTAGACACGGTACTTTTGAGTAGGAAATACAGTTCTTTTTTTCTGGGCATGCTCATGTTTCTTGCTGTAGTGGAGATGCTGGAAAGAAGAGCATGCTTCTTGCGTTAAAACAGAGTGTGTTTCATAGATGAGAACAGTGGTCTCAATTTCTCTTTACAAACAGGGTTAAACCCAAGGCTCTTTGTCTTCCTACAAGCAAGAGTTCATTTCCAGTAAACCCAGTGATTTTTCGGCTCAAATGAATTTACACAGTTCACGAACCCAACACGATTTTCACTATTAACTAAATAGCATTTATTAAGAGACGCTGTAGTATGTAGGAGTTTCATAAGCAGAGTTGAACTAGACACGGTCCTTTTGTGTAGGAAATACAGTTGTTTTTTTCTGGGCATGGTGAACTTTCTTGCTGTATTGGGAACGCTGGAAACAAGAGCATGCTTCTTGCGTTAAAACAGAGTGTGTTTCATGGATGAGAACACTGGTCTGAATTTTCCTTCAGAGACGGAGTTAAACCAAAGGGTCTGTTTCTTACTACAACTAGAGATCATTTCCGGTAAACCTAGTGATTTTTCGGCTCAAATGAATTTACACAGTTCACGAACTCAACACGATTTTCACTACTAACTAAAGAGCATGTATGTAATAGATGCTGTGGTTTGTGTGAGTTTCATAAGCAGAGTTGAACTAGACACGGTCCTTTTGATTAGGAAACACAGTTCTTTTTTTCTGGGCATGCTCATGTTTCTTGCCGTCCTGGAGATGCTGGAAAGAAGAGCATGATCATTGCGTTAAAACAGAGTGTGTTTCATGGTTAAGAACACTGGTCTGAATTTCCCTTCACAAACGGAGTTAAACCAAAGCCTCTGTGTCTTCATACAAGCAAGAGTTCATTTCCGGTAAACCTAGTGATTTTTCGGCTCAAATGAATTTACACAGTTCACGAACACAACACGATTTTCACTATTAACTAAATAGCCTTTATGAAGAGATGCTGTGGTTTCTATGAGTTTCATAAGCAGAGTTGAACTAGACATGGTCCTTTTAGTAGGAAATACAGTTCCTTATTTCTGGGCATGCTCAAGTTTCTTGCTGTATTGGAGACGCTGGAAAGACGAGCATGCTTCTTGCATTAAAACAGAGTGTGTTTCATGGATGAGAACACTGCTCTGAATGTTCCTTCAGAAACGGAGCTAAACCAAGGGCTCCGTGTCTTCCTAAAAGCAAGAGTTTATTTCCGGTAAACCCAATGATTTTTCGGCTCAAATGAGTTTACACAGTTCACGAACCCAACAGGAAATTCACTCTTAGCTAAAGAGCATCTATGTAAGAGATGCTGTGGTTCGTTACAGTTTCATAAGCAGAGTTCAAGTAGATATGGTCCGTATGAGTAGGAAACCCAGTTCTTTTTTTCTGGGCATGCTCAGCTTATTTGCTGTATTGGAGACGCTGGAAAGACGAGCATGCTTCTTGCATTAAAACAGAGTGTGTTTCATGGATGAGAACACTGGTCTGAATTTCCCTTCACAAGCGGAGTTAAATCAAATGCTCTGTGTCTTCATACATGCAAGAGTTCATTTCCAGTAAACCCAGGGATTTTTTGGCTCAAATGAATTTACACAGTTCAAGAACCCAACACGATTTTCACTATCAGCTAAAGAGCATCTATGAAGAGATGCTGTGGTTTGTATGAGTTTTGTAAGCAGAGTTGAACTAGACACAGTCCTTTAGTGTAGGAAATAAAGTTGTTTATTTCTGGGCATGGTGAACTTTCTTGCTGTATTGGAGACTCTGGAAACAAGAGGATTCTTCTTGCGTTAAAATAGAGTGTGTTTCATGGATGAGAACACTGGTCTGAATTTTGCTTCAGAAATGGAGCTAAACCAAAGGTCTGTGTCGTACTACAAGTAGAGATCATTTCCGGTAAACCTAGTGATTTTTCGGTTCAAATGAATTTACCCAGTTCAAGAACCCAACACGATTTTCACTAATAACTAAAGAGCATCTATGAAGAGATGCTGTGGTTTGTATGAGTTTCATAAGCAGACTTCAACTAGATATGGTCCGTATGAGTAGGAAACACAGTTCATTTTTTCTGGGCATGCTCATGTTTCTTGCGGAATTGGAGACGCTGGAAAGAAGAGCATGCTTCTTGCATTAAAACAGAGTGTGTTTCATGGATGAGAACACTGGTCTGAATTTCCCTTCAGAAACGGAGTTAAACCAAAGCCACTGTGTCTTCATACAAGCAAGAGTTCATTTCCGGTAAACCGAGTGATTTTTCGGCTCTAATGAATTTACTCAGTTCACGAACCCAAAACGATTTTCACTATTAACGAAAGAGTATCTATGTAAGAGATGCAGTGGTTTGTTACAGTTTCATAAGCAGAGTTCAACTAGATATGGTCCGTATTAGTTGGAAACAAAGTTCTTTTTTTCTTGGCATACTCATGTTTCTTGCTGTATTGCAGACGCTGGATAGAAGAGCATGATCTTTGCGTTAAAAGAGAGTGTGTTTCATGGATGAGAACATTGGTCTGAATTTACTTTCACAAATGGGGTTAAACCAAAGGCTCTGTGTCTTCCTACTAGCAAGAGTTCATTTCCGGTAAACCCAGTGATTTTTCGTCTCAAAGGAATTTACACAGTTCCCAAACCCAACACGATTTTCACTATTAACTAAAGAGCATCTATGAAGAGATGCTCTATTTTGTATGAGTTTCATAAGCAGAGTTGAACTAGACACGGTCCTTTTGAACAGGAAATACAGTTCTTTTTTTCTGGGCATGCTCATGTTTCTTGCCGTATTGGAGATGCTGGAAAGAAAAGCATGATCATTGCGTTAGAACAGAGTGTGTTTCATGGATAAGAATACTGGTCTGAATTTCCCTTCACAAACAGAGTTAAACCAAAGCCTCTTGTCTTCATACAAGCAAGAGTTCATTTCCCGTAAACCGAGTGATTTTTCGGCTCAAATGAATTTACACAGTTCACGAACCCAACTCGATTTTCACTATTAACTAAAGAGCATTTTTGAAGAGATTCTGTGGTTTGTATGAGTTTCATAAGCAGAGTTGAACCTGACACGGTCATTTTGAGTAGGAAATATAGTTCTTTTTTTCTGGGGTGCTCAACTTTCTTGCTGTATTGGAGACGCTGGAAAGAAGAGCATGCTTCTTGCGTTAAAACAGAGTGTGTCATGGATGAGAACACTGGTCTGAATTTTGCTTCAGAAATGGAGCTAAACCAAAGGTCTGTGTCTTACTAAAAGTAGAGATCATTTCCGGTAAATCTAGTGATTTTTCGGTTCAAAAGAATTTACCCAGTTCAAGAACCCAACACGATTTTCACTAATAACTAAAGAGCATCTATGAAGAGATGGTGTGGTTTGTATGAGTTTCATAAGCAGACATCAACTAGATATGGTCTGTATGAGTAGGAAACACAGTTCATTTTTTCTGGGCATGCTCATGTTTCTTGCTGTATTGGAGACGCTGGAAAGAAGAGCATGCTTCTTGCATTAAAACAGAGTATGTTTTATGGATGAGAACACTGGTCTGAATTTTCCTTCAGAAACGGACTTAAACCAAAGGCTCTTTGTCTTCATACAAGCAAGAGTTCATTTCCTGTAATACGAGTGATTTTTTGGCTCAAATGAATTTACACAGTTCATGAACCCAACACGATTTTCACTATTAAATAAAGAGCATGTATGTAATAGATGCTGTGGTTTGTTGAGTTTCATAAGCGGAGTTGAACTAGAAACGGTCCTTTAGTGTAGGAAATACAGTTGTTTTTTTCTGGGCATGGTGAACTTTCTTGTTGTATTGGAGACGCTAGAAACAAGAGCATGCTTCTTGCGTGACAACAGAGTGTGTTTCATGCATGAGAACACTGGTCTGAATTTTCCTTCAGGAACGGAGTTAAACCAAAGGGTCTGTGTCTTACTACAACTAGAGATCATTTCCGGTAAACCTAGTGATTTTTCGGCTCAAATGAATTTACACAGTTCACGAACTCAACACGATTTTCACTATTAACTAAAGAGCATGTATGTAATAGATGCTGTGGTTTGTGTGAGTTTCATAAGCAGAGTTGAACTAGACACGGTCCTTTTGATTAGGAAACACAGTTCTTTTTTTCTGGGCATGCTCATGTTTCTTGCCGTACTGGAGATGCTGGAAAGAAGAGCATGATCATTGCGTTAAAACAGAGTGTGTTTCATGGATAAGAACACTGGTCTGAATTTCCCTTCACAAACGGAGTTAAACCAAAGCCTCTGTGTCTTCATAAAAGCAAGAGTTCATTTCCGGTAAACCTAGTGATTTTTCGGCTCAAATGAATTTACACAGTTCACGAACACAACACGATTTTCACTATTAACTAAATAGCCTTTATGAAGAGATGCTGTGGTTTCTATGAGTTTCATAAGCAGAGTTGAACTAGACATGGTCCTTTTAGTAGGAAATACAGTTCCTTATTTCTGGGCATGCTCAAGTTTCTTGCTGTATTGGAGACGCTGGAAAGACGAGCATGCTTCTTGCATTAAAACAGAGTGTGTTTCATGGATGAGAACACTGCTCTGAATGTTCCTTCAGAAACGGAGCTAAACCAAGGGCTCCGTGTCTTCCTAAAAGCAAGAGTTTATTTCCGGTAAACCCAATGATTTTTCGGCTCAAATGAGTTTACACAGTTCACGAACCCAACAGGAAATTCACTCTTAGCTAAAGAGCATCTATGTAAGAGATGCTGTGGTTCGTTACAGTTTCATAAGCAGAGTTCAAGTAGATATGGTCCGTATGAGTAGGAAACCCAGTTCTTTTTTTCTGGGCATGCTCAGCTTATTTGCTGTATTGGAGACGCTGGAAAGACGAGCATGCTTCTTGCATTAAAACAGAGTGTGTTTCATGGATGAGAACACTGGTCTGAATTTCCCTTCACAAGCGGAGTTAAATCAAATGCTCTGTGTCTTCATACATGCAAGAGTTCATTTCCAGTAAACCCAGGGATTTTTTGGCTCAAATGAATTTACACAGTTCAAGAACCCAACACGATTTTCACTATCAGCTAAAGAGCATCTATGAAGAGATGCTGTGGTTTGTATGAGTTTTGTAAGCAGAGTTGAACTAGACACAGTCCTTTAGTGTAGGAAATAAAGTTGTTTATTTCTGGGCATGGTGAACTTTCTTGCTGTATTGGAGACTCTGGAAACAAGAGGATTCTTCTTGCGTTAAAATAGAGTGTGTTTCATGGATGAGAACACTGGTCTGAATTTTGCTTCAGAAATGGAGCTAAACCAAAGGTCTGTGTCGTACTACAAGTAGAGATCATTTCCGGTAAACCTAGTGATTTTTCGGTTCAAATGAATTTACCCAGTTCAAGAACCCAACACGATTTTCACTAATAACTAAAGAGCATCTATGAAGAGATGCTGTGGTTTGTATGAGTTTCATAAGCAGACTTCAACTAGATATGGTCCGTATGAGTAGGAAACACAGTTCATTTTTTCTGGGCATGCTCATGTTTCTTGCGGAATTGGAGACGCTGGAAAGAAGAGCATGCTTCTTGCATTAAAACAGAGTGTGTTTCATGGATGAGAACACTGGTCTGAATTTCCCTTCAGAAACGGAGTTAAACCAAAGCCACTGTGTCTTCATACAAGCAAGAGTTCATTTCCGGTAAACCGAGTGATTTTTCGGCTCTAATGAATTTACTCAGTTCACGAACCCAAAACGATTTTCACTATTAACGAAAGAGTATCTATGTAAGAGATGCAGTGGTTTGTTACAGTTTCATAAGCAGAGTTCAACTAGATATGGTCCGTATTAGTTGGAAACAAAGTTCTTTTTTTCTTGGCATACTCATGTTTCTTGCTGTATTGCAGACGCTGGATAGAAGAGCATGATCTTTGCGTTAAAAGAGAGTGTGTTTCATGGATGAGAACATTGGTCTGAATTTACTTTCACAAATGGGGTTAAACCAAAGGCTCTGTGTCTTCCTACTAGCAAGAGTTCATTTCCGGTAAACCCAGTGATTTTTCGTCTCAAAGGAATTTACACAGTTCCCAAACCCAACACGATTTTCACTATTAACTAAAGAGCATCTATGAAGAGATGCTCTATTTTGTATGAGTTTCATAAGCAGAGTTGAACTAGACACGGTCCTTTTGAACAGGAAATACAGTTCTTTTTTTCTGGGCATGCTCATGTTTCTTGCCGTATTGGAGATGCTGGAAAGAAAAGCATGATCATTGCGTTAGAACAGAGTGTGTTTCATGGATAAGAATACTGGTCTGAATTTCCCTTCACAAACAGAGTTAAACCAAAGCCTCTTGTCTTCATACAAGCAAGAGTTCATTTCCCGTAAACCGAGTGATTTTTCGGCTCAAATGAATTTACACAGTTCACGAACCCAACTCGATTTTCACTATTAACTAAAGAGCATTTTTGAAGAGATTCTGTGGTTTGTATGAGTTTCATAAGCAGAGTTGAACCTGACACGGTCATTTTGAGTAGGAAATATAGTTCTTTTTTTCTGGGGTGCTCAACTTTCTTGCTGTATTGGAGACGCTGGAAAGAAGAGCATGCTTCTTGCGTTAAAACAGAGTGTGTCATGGATGAGAACACTGGTCTGAATTTTGCTTCAGAAATGGAGCTAAACCAAAGGTCTGTGTCTTACTAAAAGTAGAGATCATTTCCGGTAAATCTAGTGATTTTTCAGTTCAAAAAAATTTACCCAGTTCAAGAACCCAACACGATTTTCACTAATAACTAAAGAGCATCTATGAAGAGATGGTGTGGTTTGTATGAGTTTCATAAGCAGACTTCAACTAGATATGGTCTGTATGAGTAGGAAACACAGTTCATTTTTTCTGGGCATGCTCATGTTTCTTGCTGTATTGGAGACGCTGGAAAGAAGAGCATGCTTCTTGCATTAAAACAGAGTATGTTTTATGGATGAGAACACTGGTCTGAATTTTCCTTCAGAAACGGACTTAAACCAAAGGCTCTTTGTCTTCATACAAGCAAGAGTTCATTTCCTGTAATACGAGTGATTTTTTGGCTCAAATGAATTTACACAGTTCATGAACCCAACACGATTTTCACTATTAAATAAAGAGCATGTATGTAATAGATGCTGTGGTTTGTTGAGTTTCATAAGCGGAGTTGAACTAGAAACGGTCCTTTAGTGTAGGAAATACAGTTGTTTTTTTCTGGGCATGGTGAACTTTCTTGTTGTATTGGAGACGCTAGAAACAAGAGCATGCTTCTTGCGTGACAACAGAGTGTGTTTCATGCATGAGAACACTGGTCTGAATTTTCCTTCAGGAACGGAGTTAAACCAAAGGGTCTGTGTCTTACTACAACTAGAGATCATTTCCGGTAAACCTAGTGATTTTTCGGCTCAAATGAATTTACACAGTTCACGAACTCAACACGATTTTCACTATTAACTAAAGAGCATGTATGTAATAGATGCTGTGGTTTGTGTGAGTTTCATAAGCAGAGTTGAACTAGACACGGTCCTTTTGATTAGGAAACACAGTTCTTTTTTTCTGGGCATGCTCATGTTTCTTGCCGTACTGGAGATGCTGGAAAGAAGAGCATGATCATTGCGTTAAAACAGAGTGTGTTTCATGGATAAGAACACTGGTCTGAATTTCCCTTCACAAACGGAGTTAAACCAAAGCCTCTGTGTCTTCATAAAAGCAAGAGTTCATTTCCGGTAAACCTAGTGATTTTTCGGCTCAAATGAATTTACACAGTTCACGAACACAACACGATTTTCACTATTAACTAAATAGCCTTTATGAAGAGATGCTGTGGTTTGTATGAGTTTCATAAGCAGAGTTGAACTAGACTTGGTCCTTTTAGTAGGAAAGACAGTTCCTTATTTCTGGGCATGCTCAAGTTTCTTGCTGTATTGGAGATGCTGGAAAGACGAGCATGCTTCTTGCATTAAAACAGAGTGTGTTTCATGGATGAGAACACTGCTCTGAATGTTCCTTCAGAAACGGAGTTAAACCAAGGGCTCCGTGTCTTCCTACAAGCAAGAGTTTATTTCCGGTAAACCCAATGATTTTTCGGCTCAAATGAGTTTACACAGTTCACGAACCCAACAGGAAATTCACTCTTAGCTAAAGAGCATCTATGTAAGACATGCTGTGGTTCGTTACAGTTTCATAAGCAGAGTTCAAGTAGATATGGTCCGTATGAGTAGGAAACCCAGTTCTTTTTTTCTGGGCATGCTCAGCTTATTTGCTGTATTGGAGACGCTGGAAAGACGAGCATGCTTCTTGCATTAAAACAGAGTGTGTTTCATGGATGAGAACACTGGTCTGAATTTCCCTTCACAAGCGGAGTTAGATCAAATGCTCTGTGTCTTCATACAAGCAAGAGTTCATTTCCAGTAAACCCAGGGATTTTTCGGCTCAAATGTATTTACACAGTTCAAGAACCCAACACGATTTTCTCTATCAACTAAAGAGCATCTATGAAGAGATGCTGTGGTTTGTATGAGTTTCATAAGCAGACTTCAACTAGACATGGTCCGTATGAGTAGGAAACACAGTTCATTTTTTCTGGGCATGCTCATGTTTCTTGCGGAATTGGAGACGCTGGAAAGAAGAGCATGCTTCTTGCATTAAAACAGAGTGTGTTTCATGGATGAGAACACTGGTCTGAATTTCCCTTCACAAAAGGAGTTAAACCAAAGGCTCTGTGTCTTCATACAAGCAAGAGTTCATTTCCGGTAAACCGAGTGATTTTTCGGCTCAAATGAATTTACACAGGTCAAGAATACAACACGATTTTCACTATCAACTAAAGAGCATCTATGAAGAGATGCTGTGGTTTGTCTGAGTTTCATAAGCAGATATGAACTAGACATGGTCCTTTTAGTAGGAAATACAGTTCCTTATATCTGGGCATGCTCAAGTTTCTTGCTGTATTGGAGACGCTGGAAAGACGAGCATGCTTCTTGCATTAAAACAGAGTGTGTTTCATGGATGAGAACACTGGTCTGAATTTTCCTTCAGAAACGGAGTTAAACCAAGGGCTCTGTGTCTTCCTACAAGCAAGAGTTCATTTCTGGTAAAACCAGTGATTTTTCGGCTCAAATGAATTTACACAGTTCACGAACCCAACACGATATTCACTATTAACTAAATTCCCTTTATGAAGAGATGCAGTGGTTTGTATGCGTTTCATAAGCAGAGTTGAACTAGACACGGTCCTTTTGAGTAGGAAATACAGTTCTTTTTTTCTGGGCATGCTCATGTTTCTTGCCGTATTAGAGATGCTGGAAAGAAGAGCATGATCATTGCGTTAAAACAGAGTGTGTTTCAAGGATAAGAACACTGGTCTGAATTTCCCTTCACAAACGGAGTTAAACCTAAGCCTCTGTGTCTTCATACAAGCAAGAGTTCATTTCCGGTAAACCGAGTGATTTTTCGGCTCAAATGAATTTACACAGTTCACGAACACAACACGATTTTCACTATTAACTAAAGAGAATCTATGAAATAGGTGCTGTGGTTTGTATGAGTTTCATAAGCAGAGTTGAACTACGCACGGTCCTACAGAGTAGGAAATACAGTTCCTTATTTCTGAGCATGCTCAACTTTCTTTCTGTATTGGAGAAGCTGGAAAGACGAGCATGCTTCTTGCATTAAAACAGAGTGTGTTTCATGGATGAGAACACTGGTCTGAATTTCCCTTCAGAAACGGAGTTAAACGAAAGGCTCTTTGTCTTCCTACAGTCAATAGTTCATTCCGGTAAACCCAGTCATTTTACGGCTCAAATAAATTTACACAGTTCACAAACCCAACACGATTTTCACTCTTAGCTAAAGAGCATTTATTAAGAGATGCTGTAGTATGTAGGAGTTTCATAAGCAGAATTGAACTAGACACGGTCCTTTTGTGTAGGAAATACAGTTGTTTTTTTCTGGGCATGGTGAAGTTTCTTGATGTATTGGAGACGCTAGAAACAAGAGCATGCTTCTTGCGTTAAAACAGAGTGTGTTTCATGGATGAGACACTGGTCTGAATTTCCTTCAGAAACGGAATTAAACCAAAGGGTCTGTGTCTTACTACAACTAGAGATCATTTCCGGTAAACCTAGTGATTTTTCGGCTCAAATGAATTTACACAGTTCACGAACTCAACACGATTTTCACTATTAACTAAAGAGCATGTATGTAATAGATGCTGTGGTTTGTGTGAGTTTCATAAGCAGAGTTGAACTAGACACGGTCCTTTTGATTAGGAAACACAGTTATTTTTCTGGGCATGCTCATGTTTCTTGCCGTCCTGGAGATGCTGGAAAGAAGAGCATGATCATTGCATTAAAACAGAGTGTGTTTCATGGATGAGAACACTGGTCTGAATTTCCCTTCACAAACGGAGTTAAACCAAAGCCTCTGTGTCTTCATACAAGCAAGAGTTCATTTCCGGTAAACCTAGTGATTTTTCGGCTCAAATGAATTTACACAGTTCACGAACACAACACGATTTTCACTATTAACTAAATAGCCTTTATGAAGAGATGCTGTGGTTTGTATGAGTTTCATAAGCAGAGTTGAACTAGACTTGGTCCTTTTAGTAGGAAATACAGTTCCTTAGTTCTGGGCATGCTCAAGTTTCTTGCTGTATTGGAGATGCTGGAAAGACGAGCATGCTTCTTGCATTAAAACAGAGTGTGTTTCATGGATGAGAACACTGCTCTGAATGTTCCTTCAGAAACGGAGTTAAACCAAGGGCTCCGTGTCTTCCTAAAAGCAAGAGTTTATTTCCGGTAAACCCAATGATTTTTCGGCTCAAATGAGTTTACACAGTTCACGAACCCAACAGGAAATTCACTCTTAGCTAAAGAGCATCTATGTAAGACATGCTGTGGTTCGTTACAGTTTCATAAGCAGAGTTCAAGTAGATATGGTCCGTATGAGTAGGAAACCCAGTTCTTTTTTTCTGGGCATGCTCAGCTTATTTGCTGTATTGGAGACGCTGGAAAGACGAGCATGCTTCTTGCATTAAAACAGAGTGTGTTTCATGGATGAGAACACTGGTCTGAATTTCCCTTCACAAGCGGAGTTAGATCAAATGCTCTGTGTCTTCATACAAGCAAGAGTTCATTTCCAGTAAACCCAGGGATTTTTCGGCTCAAATGTATTTACACAGTTCAAGAACCCAACACGATTTTCACTATCAACTAAAGAGCATCTATGAAGAGATGCTGTGGTTTGTATGAGTTTCATAAGCAGACTTCAACTAGACATGGTCCGTATGAGTAGGAAACACAGTTCATTTTTTCTGGGCATGCTCATGTTTCTTGCGGAATTGGAGACGCTGGAAAGAAGAGCATGCTTCTTGCATTAAAACAGAGTGTGTTTCATGGATGAGAACACTGGTCTGAATTTCCCTTCACAAAAGGAGTTAAACCAAAGGCTCTGTGTCTTCATACAAGCAAGAGTTCATTTCCGGTAAACCGAGTGATTTTTCGGCTCAAATGAATTTACACAGGTCAAGAATCCAACACGATTTTCACTATCAACTAAAGAGCATCTATGAAGAGATGCTGTGGTTTGTCTGAGTTTCATAAGCAGATATGAACTAGACATGGTCCTTTTAGTAGGAAATACAGTTCCTTATATCTGGGCATGCTCAAGTTTCTTGCTGTATTGGAGACGCTGGAAAGACGAGCATGCTTCTTGCATTAAAACAGAGTGTGTTTCATGGATGAGAACACTGGTCTGAATTTTCCTTCAGAAACGGAGTTAAACCAAGGGCTCTGTGTCTTCCTACAAGCAAGAATTCATTTCCGGTAAACCTAGTGATTTTTCGGCTCAAATGAATTTACACAGTTCACGAACACAACACGATTTTCACTATTAACTAAATTCCCTTTATGAAGAGATGCAGTGGTTTGTATGCGTTTCATAAGCAGAGTTGAACTAGACACGGTCCTTTTGAGTAGGAAATACAGTTCTTTTTTTCTGGGCATGCTCATGTTTCTTGCCGTATTAGAGATGCTGGAAAGAAGAGCATGATCATTGCGTTAAAACAGAGTGTGTTTCAAGGATAAGAACACTGGTCTGAATTTCCCTTCACAAACGGAGTTAAACCTAAGCCTCTGTGTCTTCATACAAGCAAGAGTTCATTTCCGGTAAACCGAGTGATTTTTCGGCTCAAATGAATTTACACAGTTCACGAACACAACACGATTTTCACTATTAACTAAAGAGAATCTATGAAATAGGTGCTGTGGTTTGTATGAGTTTCATAAGCAGAGTTGAACTACGCACGGTCCTTCAGAGTAGGAAATACAGTTCCTTATTTCTGAGCATGCTCAACTTTCTTTCTGTATTGGAGAAGCTGGAAAGACGAGCATGCTTCTTGCATTAAAACAGAGTGTGTTTCATGGATGAGAACACTGGTCTGAATTTCCCTTCAGAAACGGAGTTAAACGAAAGGCTCTTTGTCTTCCTACAGTCAATAGTTCATTCCGGTAAACCCAGTCATTTTACGGCTCAAATAAATTTACACAGTTCACAAACCCAACACGATTTTCACTCTTAGCTAAAGAGCATTTATTAAGAGATGCTGTAGTATGTAGGAGTTTCATAAGCAGAATTGAACTAGACACGGTCCTTTTGTGTAGGAAATACAGTTGTTTTTTTCTGGGCATGGTGAATTTTCTTGATGTATTGGAGACGCTAGAAACAAGAGCATGCTTCTTGCGTTAAAACAGAGTGTGTTTCATGGATGAGACACTGGTCTGAATTTCCTTCAGAAACAGAATTAAACCAAAGGGTCTGTGTCTTACTACAACTAGAGATCATTTCCGGTAAACCTAGTGATTTTTCGGCTCAAATGAATTTACACAGTTCACGAACTCAACACGACTTTCACTATTAACTAAAGAGCATGTATGTAATAGATGCTGTGGTTTGTGAGAGTTTCATAAGCAGAGTTGAACTAGACACGGTCCTTTTGATTAGGAAACACAGTTCTTTTTTTCTGGGCATGCTCATGTTTCTTGCCGTCCTGGAGATGCTGGAAAGAAGAGCATGATCATTGCATTAAAACAGAGTGTGTTTCATGGATGAGAACACTGGTCTGAATTTCCCTTCACAAACGGAGTTAAACCAAAGCCTCTGTGTCTTCATAAAAGCAAGAGTTCATTTCCGGTAAACCTAGTGATTTTTCGGCTCAAATGAATTTACACAGTTCACGAACACAACACGATTTTCACTATTAACTAAATAGCCTTTATGAAGAGATGCTGTGGTTTGTATGAGTTTCATAAGCAGAGTTGAACTAGACTTGGTCCTTTTAGTAGGAAATACAGTTCCTTAGTTCTGGGCATGCTCAAGTTTCTTGCTGTATTGGAGATGCTGGAAAGACGAGCATGCTTCTTGCATTAAAACAGAGTGTGTTTCATGGATGAGAACACTGCTCTGAATGTTCCTTCAGAAACGGAGTTAAACCAAGGGCTCCGTGTCTTCCTAAAAGCAAGAGTTTATTTCCGGTAAACCCAATGATTTTTCGGCTCAAATGAGTTTACACAGTTCACGAACCCAACAGGAAATTCACTCTTAGCTAAAGAGCATCTATGTAAGACATGCTGTGGTTCGTTACAGTTTCATAAGCAGAGTTCAAGTAGATATGGTCCGTATGAGTAGGAAACCCAGTTCTTTTTTTCTGGGCATGCTCAGCTTATTTGCTGTATTGGAGACGCTGGAAAGACGAGCATGCTTCTTGCATTAAAACAGAGTGTGTTTCATGGATGAGAACACTGGTCTGAATTTCCCTTCACAAGCGGAGTTAGATCAAATGCTCTGTGTCTTCATACAAGCAAGAGTTCATTTCCAGTAAACCCAGGGATTTTTCGGCTCAAATGTATTTACACAGTTCAAGAACCCAACACGATTTTCACTATCAACTAAAGAGCATCTATGAAGAGATGCTGTGGTTTGTATGAGTTTCATAAGCAGACTTCAACTAGACATGGTCCGTATGAGTAGGAAACACAGTTCATTTTTTCTGGGCATGCTCATGTTTCTTGCGGAATTGGAGACGCTGGAAAGAAGAGCATGCTTCTTGCATTAAAACAGAGTGTGTTTCATGGATGAGAACACTGGTCTGAATTTCCCTTCACAAAAGGAGTTAAACCAAAGGCTCTGTGTCTTCATACAAGCAAGAGTTCATTTCCGGTAAACCGAGTGATTTTTCGGCTCAAATGAATTTACACAGGTCAAGAATCCAACACGATTTTCACTATCAACTAAAGAGCATCTATGAAGAGATGCTGTGGTTTGTCTGAGTTTCATAAGCAGATATGAACTAGACATGGTCCTTTTAGTAGGAAATACAGTTCCTTATATCTGGGCATGCTCAAGTTTCTTGCTGTATTGGAGACGCTGGAAAGACGAGCATGCTTCTTGCATTAAAACAGAGTGTGTTTCATGGATGAGAACACTGGTCTGAATTTTCCTTCAGAAACGGAGTTAAACCAAGGGCTCTGTGTCTTCCTACAAGCAAGAGTTCATTTCTGGTAAAACCAGTGATTTTTCGGCTCAAATGAATTTACACAGTTCACGAACTCAACACGATTTTCACTATTAACTAAAGAGCATGTATGTAATAGATGCTGTGGTTTGTGTGAGTTTCATAAGCAGAGTTGAACTAGACACGGTCCTTTTGATTAGGAAACACAGTTCTTTTTTTCTGGGCATGCTCATGTTTCTTGCCGTACTGGAGTTGCTGGAAAGAAGAGCATGATCATTGCGTTAAAACAGAGTGTGTTTCATGGATAAGAACACTGGTCTGAATTTCCCTTCACAAACGGAGTTAAACCAAAGCCTCTGTGTCTTCATACAAGCAAGAGTTCATTTCCGGTAAACCTAGTGATTTTTCGGCTCAAATGAATTTACACAGTTCACGAACACAACACGATTTTCACTATTAACTAAATAGCCTTTATGAAGAGATGCTGTGGTTTGTATGAGTTTCATAAGCCGAGTTGAACTAGACTTGGTCCTTTTAGTAGGAAATACAGTTCCTTAGTTCTGGGCATGCTCAAGTTTCTTGCTGTATTGGAGATGCTGGAAAGACGAGCATACTTCTTGCATTAAAACAGAGTGTGTTTCATGGATGAGAACACTGCTCTGAATGTTCCTTCAGAAACGGAGTTAAACCAAGGGCTCCGTGTCTTCCTAAAAGCAAGAGTTTATTTCCGGTAAACCCAATGATTTTTCGGCTCAAATGAGTTTACACAGTTCACGAACCCAACAGGAAATTCACTCTTAGCTAAAGAGCATCTATGTAAGACATGCTGTGGTTCGTTACAGTTTCATAAGCAGAGTTCAAGTAGATATGGTCCGTATGAGTAGGAAACCCAGTTCTTTTTTTCTGGGCATGCTCAGCTTATTTGCTGTATTGGAGACGCTGGAAAGACGAGCATGCTTCTTGCATTAAAACAGAGTGTGTTTCATGGATGAGAACACTGGTCTGAATTTCCCTTCACAAGAGGAGTTAGATCAAATGCTCTGTGTCTTCATACAAGCAAGAGTTCATTTCCAGTAAACCCAGGGATTTTTCGGCTCAAATGTATTTACACAGTTCAAGAACCCAACACGATTTTCACTATCAACTAAAGAGCATCTATGAAGAGATGCTGTGGTTTGTATGAGTTTCATAAGCAGACTTCAACTAGACATGGTCCGTATGAGTAGGAAACACAGTTCATTTTTTCTGGGCATGCTCATGTTTCTTGCGGAATTGGAGACGCTGGAAAGAAGAGCATGCTTCTTGCATTAAAACAGAGTGTGTTTCATGGATGAGAACACTGGTCTGAATTTCCCTTCACAAAAGGAGTTAAACCAAAGGCTCTGTGTCTTCATACAAGCAAGAGTTCATTTCCGGTAAACCGAGTGATTTTTCGGCTCAAATGAATTTACACAGGTCAAGAATCCAACACGATTTTCACTATCAACTAAAGAGCATCTATGAAGAGATGCTGTGGTTTGTCTGAGTTTCATAAGCAGATATGAACTAGACATGGTCCTTTTAGTAGGAAATACAGTTCCTTATATCTGGGCATGCTCAAGTTTCTTGCTGTATTGGAGACGCTGGAAAGACGAGCATGCTTCTTGCATTAAAACAGAGTGTGTTTCATGGATGAGAACACTGGTCTGAATTTTCCTTCAGAAACGGAGTTAAACCAAGGGCTCTGTGTCTTCCTACAAGCAAGAGTTCATTTCTGGTAAAACCAGTGATTTTTCGGCTCAAATGAATTTACACAGTTCACGAACTCAACACGATTTTCACTATTAACTAAAGAGCATGTATGTAATAGATGCTGTGGTTTGTGTGAGTTTCATAAGCAGAGTTGAACTAGACACGGTCCTTTTGATTAGGAAACACAGTTCTTTTTTTCTGGGCATGCTCATGTTTCTTGCCGTACTGGAGTTGCTGGAAAGAAGAGCATGATCATTGCGTTAAAACAGAGTGTGTTTCATGGATAAGAACACTGGTCTGAATTTCCCTTCACAAACGGAGTTAAACCAAAGCCTCTGTGTCTTCATACAAGCAAGAGTTCATTTCCGGTAAACCTAGTGATTTTTCGGCTCAAATGAATTTACACAGTTCACGAACACAACACGATTTTCACTATTAACTAAATAGCCTTTATGAAGAGATGCTGTGGTTTGTATGAGTTTCATAAGCAGAGTTGAACTAGACTTGGTCCTTTTAGTAGGAAATACAGTTCCTTATTTCTGGGCATGCTCAAGTTTCTTGCTGTATTGGAGATGCTGAAAAGACGAGCATACTTCTTGCATTAAAACAGAGTGTGTTTCATGGATGAGAACACTGCTCTGAATGTTCCTTCAGAAACGGAGTTAAACCAAGGGCTCCGTGTCTTCCTAAAAGCAAGAGTTTATTTCCGGTAAACCCAATGATTTTTCGGCTCAAATGAGTTTACACAGTTCACGAACCCAACAGGAAATTCACTCTTAGCTAAAGAGCATCTATGTAAGACATGCTGTGGTTCGTTACAGTTTCATAAGCAGAGTTCAAGTAGATATGGTCCGTATGAGTAGGAAACCCAGTTCTTTTTTTCTGGGCATGCTCAGCTTATTTGCTGTATTGGAGACGCTGGAAAGACGAGCATGCTTCTTGCATTAAAACAGAGTGTGTTTCATGGATGAGAACACTGGTCTGAATTTCCCTTCACAAGCGGAGTTAGATCAAATGCTCTGTGTCTTCATACAAGCAAGAGTTCATTTCCAGTAAACCCAGGGATTTTTCGGCTCAAATGTATTTACACAGTTCAAGAACCCAACACGATTTTCACTATCAACTAAAGAGCATCTATGAAGAGATGCTGTGGTTTGTATGAGTTTCATAAGCAGACTTCAACTAGACATGGTCCGTATGAGTAGGAAACACAGTTCATTTTTTCTGGGCATGCTCATGTTTCTTGCGGAATTGGAGACGCTGGAAAGAAGAGCATGCTTCTTGCATTAAAACAGAGTGTGTTTCATGGATGAGAACACTGGTCTGAATTTCCCTTCACAAAAGGAGTTAAACCAAAGGCTCTGTGTCTTCATACAAGCAAGAGTTCATTTCCGGTAAACCGAGTGATTTTTCGGCTCAAATGAATTTACACAGGTCAAGAATCCAACACGATTTTCACTATCAACTAAAGAGCATCTATGAAGAGATGCTGTGGTTTGTCTGAGTTTCATAAGCAGATATGAACTAGACATGGTCCTTTTAGTAGGAAATACAGTTCCTTATATCTGGGCATGCTCAAGTTTCTTGCTGTATTGGAGACGCTGGAAAGACGAGCATGCTTCTTGCATTAAAACAGAGTGTGTTTCATGGATGAGAACACTGGTCTGAATTTTCCTTCAGAAACGGAGTTAAACCAAGGGCTCTGTGTCTTCCTACAAGCAAGAGTTCATTTCTGGTAAAACCAGTGATTTTTCGGCTCAAATGAATTTACACAGTTCACGAACTCAACACGATTTTCACTATTAACTAAAGAGCATGTATGTAATAGATGCTGTGGTTTGTGTGAGTTTCATAAGCAGAGTTGAACTAGACACGGTCCTTTTGATTAGGAAACACAGTTCTTTTTTTCTGGGCATGCTCATGTTTCTTGCCGTACTGGAGTTGCTGGAAAGAAGAGCATGATCATTGCGTTAAAACAGAGTGTGTTTCATGGATAAGAACACTGGTCTGAATTTCCCTTCACAAACGGAGTTAAACCAAAGCCTCTGTGTCTTCATACAAGCAAGAGTTCATTTCCGGTAAACCTAGTGATTTTTCGGCTCAAATGAATTTACACAGTTCACGAACACAACACGATTTTCACTATTAACTAAATAGCCTTTATGAAGAGATGCTGTGGTTTGTATGAGTTTCATAAGCAGAGTTGAACTAGACTTGGTCCTTTTAGTAGGAAATACAGTTCCTTATTTCTGGGCATGCTCAAGTTTCTTGCTGTATTGGAGATGCTGAAAAGACGAGCATACTTCTTGCATTAAAACAGAGTGTGTTTCATGGATGAGAACACTGCTCTGAATGTTCCTTCAGAAACGGAGTTAAACCAAGGGCTCCGTGTCTTCCTAAAAGCAAGAGTTTATTTCCGGTAAACCCAATGATTTTTCGGCTCAAATGAGTTTACACAGTTCACGAACCCAACAGGAAATTCACTCTTAGCTAAAGAGCATCTATGTAAGACATGCTGTGGTTCGTTACAGTTTCATAAGCAGAGTTCAAGTAGATATGGTCCGTATGAGTAGGAAACCCAGTTCTTTTTTTCTGGGCATGCTCAGCTTATTTGCTGTATTGGAGACGCTGGAAAGACGAGCATGCTTCTTGCATTAAAACAGAGTGTGTTTCATGGATGAGAACACTGGTCTGAATTTCCCTTCACAAGCGGAGTTAGATCAAATGCTCTGTGTCTTCATACAAGCAAGAGTTCATTTCCAGTAAACCCAGGGATTTTTCGGCTCAAATGTATTTACACAGTTCAAGAACCCAACACGATTTTCACTATCAACTAAAGAGCATCTATGAAGAGATGCTGTGGTTTGTATGAGTTTCATAAGCAGACTTCAACTAGACATGGTCCGTATGAGTAGGAAACACAGTTCATTTTTTCTGGGCATGCTCATGTTTCTTGCGGAATTGGAGACGCTGGAAAGAAGAGCATGCTTCTTGCATTAAAACAGAGTGTGTTTCATGGATGAGAACACTGGTCTGAATTTCCCTTCACAAAAGGAGTTAAACCAAAGGCTCTGTGTCTTCATACAAGCAAGAGTTCATTTCCGGTAAACCGAGTGATTTTTCGGCTCAAATGAATTTACACAGGTCAAGAATCCAACACGATTTTCACTATCAACTAAAGAGCATCTATGAAGAGATGCTGTGGTTTGTCTGAGTTTCATAAGCAGATATGAACTAGACATGGTCCTTTTAGTAGGAAATACAGTTCCTTATATCTGGGCATGCTCAAGTTTCTTGCTGTATTGGAGACGCTGGAAAGACGAGCATGCTTCTTGCATTAAAACAGAGTGTGTTTCATGGATGAGAACACTGGTCTGAATTTTCCTTCAGAAACGAAGTTAAACCAAGGGCTCTGTGTCTTCCTACAAGCAAGAGTTCATTTCTGGTAAAACCAGTGATTTTTTGGCTCAAATGAATTTACACAGTTCACGAACTCAACACGATTTTCACTATTAACTAAAGAGCATGTATGTAATAGATGCTGTGGTTTGTGTGAGTTTCATAAGCAGAGTTGAACTAGACACGGTCCTTTTGATTAGGAAACACAGTTCTTTTTTTCTGGGCATGCTCATGTTTCTTGCCGTACTGGAGTTGCTGGAAAGAAGAGCATGAACATTGTGTTAAAACAGAGTATGTTTCAAGGATAAGAACACTGGTCTGAATTTCCCTTCACAAACGGAGTTAAACCAAAGCCTCTGTGTCTTCATACAAGCAAGAGTTCATTTCCGGTAAACCGAGTGATTTTTCGGCTCAAATGAATTCACACAGTTCACGAACCCAACACGATTTTCACTATTAACTAAAGAGAATCTATGAAATAGGTGCTGTGGTTTGTATGAGTTTCATAAGCAGAGTTGAACTACGCACGGTCCTTCAGAGTAGGAAATACAGTTCCTTATTTCTGAGCATGCTCAACTTTCTTTCTGTATTGGAGAAGCTGGAAAGACGAGCATGCTTCTTGCATTAAAACAGAGTGTGTTTCATGGATGAGAACACTGGTCTGAATTTCCCTTCAGAAACGGAGTTAAACGAAAGTCTCTTTGTCTTCCTACAGTCAATAGTTCATTCCGGTAAACCCAGTCATTTTACGGCTCAAATAAATTTACACAGTTCACAAACCCAACACCATTTTCACTCTTAGCTAAAGAGCATCTATGAAAGAGATGCTGTGGTTCATTACAGTTTCATAAGCAGAGTTCAAGTAGATATGGTCCGTATGAGTAGGAAACACAGTTCATTTTTTCTGGGCATGCTCATGTTTCTTGCTGTTTTGCACACGCTGGAAAGAAGAGCATGCTCTTTGTGTTAAAACAGAGTGTGTTTCATGGATGAGAACACTGGTCTCAATTTCCCTTTACAAACAGGGATAAACCAAAGGCTCTTTGTCTTCCTACAAGCAAGAGTTCATTTCCAGTAAACACAGTGATTTTTTGGCTCAAATGAATTTACACAGTTCACGAACCCAAAACGATTTTCACTATTAACTAAAGGGCATCTATGTAAGAGATGAAGTGGATTGTTACAGTTTCATAAGCAGATTTCAACTAGATATGGTCCGTATTAGTAGGAAACAAAGTTCTTTTTTTCTTGGCATACTCATGTTTCTTGGTTTATTGCAGACGCTGGATAGAAGAGCATGATCTTTGCCTTAAAAGAGAGTGTGTTTCATGGATGAGAACATTGGTCTGAATTTACTTTCACAAATGGGGTTAAACCAAAGGCTCTGTGTCTAAATACAAGCAAGAGTTCATTTCCGGTAAACCCAGGGATTTTTCGTCTCAAATGAATTTACACAGTTCCATAACCCATCACGATTTTCACTAACAACTAAAGAGCGTCTATGAAGAGATGCTGTTGTTTGTCTGAGTTTCAAAAGCAGACTTCAACTAGATATGGTCCTTATGAGTAGGAAACACAGTTCATTTTTTCTGGGCATGCTCATGTTTCTTGCGGAATTGGAGACGCTGGAACGAAGAGCATGCTTCTTGCATTAAAACAGAGTGTGTTTCATGGATGAGAACACTGGTCTGAATTTCCCTTCAGAAACGGAGTTAAACGAAAGGCTCTTTGACTTCCTACAATCAAGAGTTCATTTCTGGTAAACCCAGTCATTTTTCGGCTCAAATGAATTTACACAGTTCACGAACCCAACACGATTTTCACTCTTAGCTAAAGAGCATCTATGTAAGGGATGCTGTCGTTCGTTACAGTTTTATAAGCAGAGTTCAACTAGATATGGTCTGTATGAGTAGGAAACACAGTTCATTTTTTCTGGGCATGCTCATGTTTCTTGCTGTATTGCAGATGCTGGAAAGAAGAGCATGCCCTTTGTGTTAAAGCAGAGTGTGTTTCATGGATGAGAACATTTGGCTCAATTTCCCTTTACAAACGGTGTTAAACCCAAGGCTCTTTGTCTTCCTACAAGCAAGAGTTCATTTCCAGTAAACCTAGTGATTTTTTGACTCAAATGAATTTACACAGTTCACGAACCCAAAACGATTTTCACTATTAACTAAAGAGCATCTATGCAAGAGATGCTGTGGTTTGTACAGTTTCATAAGCACAGTTCAACTAGACATGGTCCGTATTAGTAGGAAACAAAGTTCTTTTTTTCTTGGCATGCTCATGTTTATTGCTGTATTGCAGAGGCTGGATAGAAGAGCATGATCTTTGCGTTAAAAGAGAGTGTGTTTCATGGATGAGAACATTGGTCTGAATTTACTTTCACAAATGGGGTTAAACCAAAGGCTCTGTGTCTTCCTACAAGCAAGAGTTCATTTCCGGTAAACCAGTGATTTTTCAGCTCAAATGAATTTACACAGTTCCCAAACACAACATGATTTTCACTATTAACTAAAGAGCACCTATGAAGACATGCTATGTTTTGTATGAGTTTCATAAGCAGAGTTGAACTGGACATGGTCCTTTTGAGTAGGAAATACAGTTCTTTTTTTCTGGGCATGCTCATGTTTCTTGTTGTATTGGAGACGCTGGAAAGAACAGCATGCTTCTTGCGTTAAAACAGAGTGTGTTTCATGGATGAGAACACTGGTCTGAATTTTCCTTCAGAAACTGAGTTAAACCAAAGGCTCTGTGTCTTCCTACAAGCAAGTGTTCATTTCTGGTAAACCCAGTGTTTTTTCAGCTCAAATGAATTTACACAGTTCACGAACCCAAAACGATTTTCACTCTTAGCTAAAGAGCATCTATGTAAGAGATGCTGTGGTTCGTTACAGTTTCATAAGCAGAGTTCAACTAGATATGGTCCGTAAGAGTAGGAAACACAGTTCTTTTTTCAGGGCATTCTCATGTTTCTTGCTGTATTGGAGATGCTGGAAAGAAGAGCATGCTCTTTGCGTTAAAACAGATTGTGTTTCATGGATGAGAACACTGGTGTGAATTTCCCTTCACAAACGGAGTTAAACCAAAGGCTCTGTGTCTTCATACAAGCAAGAGTTCATTTCCGGTAAACCCAGGGATTTTTCGGCTCACATGAATTTACACAGTTCAAGAATCCAACACGATTTTCACTATCAACTAAAGAGCATCTATGAAGATATGCTGTGGATGGTCTGAGTTTCCTAAGCAGAGTTGAACTAGACACGGTCCTTTTGTGTAGGAAATACAGTTGTTTTTTTCTGGGCATGGTGAACTTTCTTGCTGTATTGGAGACGCTGGAAACAAGAGCATGCTTCCTGCGTTAAAACAGAGTGTGTTTCATGGATGAGAACACTGGTCTGAATTTTCCTTCAGAAACTTAGTTAAACCAAAGGGTCTGTGTCTTCCTACAACTAGAGATCATTTCCGGTAAACCTAGTGATTTTTCTGCTCAAATGAATTTACACAGTTCACGAACTCAACACGATTTTCACTATTAACTAAAGAGCATCTATGTAATAGATGCTGTGGTTTGTGTGAGTTTCAAAAGCAGAGTTGAACTAGACACGGTCCTTTTGAGTAGGAAATACAGTTCTTTTTTCTGGGCATGCTCATGTTTCTTGCTCTATTGGAGACGCTGGAAAGAAGAGCATGCTTCTTGCATTAAAACAGAGTGTGTTTCATGGATGAAAACACTGGTCTGAATTTCCCTTCAGAAACGGAGTTAAACGAAAGGCTCTTTGTCTTCCTACAATAAAGAGTTCATTTCCGGTAAACCCAGACATTTTTCGGCTCAAATGAATTTACACAGTTCACGAACTCAACAAGATTTTCACTCTTAGCTAAAGAGCATCTATGTAAGAGATGCTGTGGTTTGTTACAGTTTCATGAGCAGTGTTCAAATAGATACTGTCTGTATGAGTAGGAAACAAAGTTCTTTTTTTCTGGGCATGCTCATGTTTCTTGCTGTATTGGAGATGCTGGAAAGAAGAGCATGCTTCTTGCGTTAAAACTGAGTGTGTTTCATGGATGAGAACACTGGTCTGAATTTCCCTTCACAAACGGAGTTAAACCAAAGCCTCTGTGTCTTCATACAAGCAAGAGTTCATTTCCGGGTAACCGAGTGATTTTTCGGCTCAAATGAATTTACACAGTTCACGAACACAACACGGTTTTCACTATTAACTAAATAGCCTTTATGAAGAGATGCTGTGGTTTGTATGAGTTTCATAAGCAGAGTTGAACTAGACTTGGTCCTTTTAGTAGGAAATACAGTTCCTTATTTCTGGGCATGCTCAAGTTTCTTGCTGTATTGGAGATGCTGGAAAGACGAGCATGCTTCTTGCATTAAAACAGAGTGTGTTTCATGGATGACAACACTGCTCTGAATGTTCCTTCAGAAACGGAGTTAAACCAAGGGCTCCGTGTCTTCCTAAAAGCAAGAGTTTATTTCCGGTAAACCCAATGATTTTTTGGCTCAAATGAGTTTACACAGTTCACGAACCCAACAGGAAATTCACTCTTAGCTAAAGAGCATCTATGTAAGACATGCTGTGGTTCGTTACAGTTTCATAAGCAGAGTTCAAGTAGATATGGTCCGTATGAGTAGGAAACCCAGTTCTTTTTTTCTGGGCATGCTCAGCTTATTTGCTGTATTGGAGACGCTGGAAAGACGAGCATGCTTCTTGCATTAAAACAGAGTGTGTTTCATGGATGAGAACACTGGTCTGAATTTCCCTTCACAAGCGCAGTTAGATCAAATGCTCTGTGTCTTCATACAAGCAAGAGTTCATTTCCAGTAAACCCAGGGATTTTTCGGCTCAAATGTATTTACACAGTTCAAGAACCCAACAAGATTTTCACTATCAACTAAAGAGCATCTATGAAGAGATGCTGTGGTTTGTATGAGTTTCATAAGCAGACTTCAACTAGACATGGTCCGTATGAGTAGGAAACACAGTTCATTTTTTCTGGGCATGCTCATGTTTCTTGCGGAATTGGAGACGCTGGAAAGAAGAGCATGCTTCTTGCATTAAGCCAGAGTGTGTTTCATGGATGAGAACACTGGTCTGAATTTCCCTTCACAAAAGGAGTTAAACCAAAGGCTCTGTGTCTTCATACAAGCAAGAGTTCATTTCCGGTAAACCGAGTGATTTTTCGGCTCAAATGAATTTACACAGGTCAAGAATCCAACACGATTTTCACTATCAACTAAAGAGCATCTATGAAGAGATGCTGTGGTTTGTCTGAGTTTCATAAGCAGATATGAACTAGACATGGTCCTTTTAGTAGGAAATACAGTTCCTTATATCTGGGCATGCTCAAGTTTCTTGCTGTATTGGAGACGCTGGAAAGACGAGCATGCTACTTGCATTAAAACAGAGTGTGTTTCATGGATGAGAACACTGGTCTGAATTTTCCTTCAGAAACGGAGTTAAACCAAGGGCTCTGTGTCTTCCTACAAGCAAGAGTTCATTTCTGGTAAAACCAGTGATTTTTCGGCTCAAATGAATTTACACAGTTCACGAACTCAACACGATTTTCACTATTAACTAAAGAGCATGTATGTAATAGATGCTGTGGTTTGTGTGAGTTTCATAAGCAGAGTTGAACTAGACACGGTCCTTTTGATTAGGAAACACAGTTCTTTTTTTCTGGGCATGCTCATGTTTCTTGCCGTACTGGAGTTGCTGGAAAGAAGAGCATGATCATTGCGTTAAAACAGAGTGTGTTTCATGGATAAGAACACTGGTCTGAATTTCCCTTCACAAACGGAGTTAAACCAAAGCCTCTGTGTCTTCATACAAGCAAGAGTTCATTTCCGGTAAACCTAGTGATTTTTCGGCTCAAATGAATTTACACAGTTCACGAACACAACACGATTTTCACTATTAACTAAATAGCGTTTATGAAGAGATGCTGTGGTTTGTATGAGTTTCATAAGCAGAGTTGAACTAGACTTGGTCCTTTTAGTAGGAAATACAGTTCCTTATTTCTGGGCATGCTCAAGTTTCTTGCTGTATTGGAGATGCTGAAAAGACGAGCATACTTCTTGCATTAAAACAGAGTGTGTTTCATGGATGAGAACACTGCTCTGAATGTTCCTTCAGAAACGGAGTTAAACCAAGGGCTCCGTGTCTTCCTAAAAGCAAGAGTTTATTTCCGGTAAACCCAATGATTTTTCGGCTCAAATGAGTTTACACAGTTCACGAACCCAACAGGAAATTCACTCTTAGCTAAAGAGCATCTATGTAAGACATGCTGTGGTTCGTTACAGTTTCATAAGCAGAGTTCAAGTAGATATGGTCCGTATGAGTAGGAAACCCAGTTCTTTTTTTCTGGGCATGCTCAGCTTATTTGCTGTATTGGAGACGCTGGAAAGACGAGCATGCTTCTTGCATTAAAACAGAGTGTGTTTCATGGATGAGAACACTGGTCTGAATTTCCCTTCACAAGCGGAGTTAGATCAAATGCTCTGTGTCTTCATACAAGCAAGAGTTCATTTCCAGTAAACCCAGGGATTTTTCGGCTCAAATGTATTTACACAGTTCAAGAACCCAACACGATTTTCACTATCAACTAAAGAGCATCTATGAAGAGATGCTGTGGTTTGTATGAGTTTCATAAGCAGACTTCAACTAGACATGGTCCGTATGAGTAGGAAACACAGTTCATTTTTTCTGGGCATGCTCATGTTTCTTGCGGAATTGGAGACGCTGGAAAGAAGAGCATGCTTCTTGCATTAAGCCAGAGTGTGTTTCATGGATGAGAACACTGGTCTGAATTTCCCTTCACAAAAGGAGTTAAACCAAAGGCTCTGTGTCTTCATACAAGCAAGAGTTCATTTCCGGTAAACCGAGTGATTTTTCGGCTCAAATGAATTTACACAGGTCAAGAATCCAACACGATTTTCACTATCAACTAAAGAGCATCTATGAAGAGATGCTGTGGTTTGTCTGAGTTTCATAAGCAGATATGAACTAGACATGGTCCTTTTAGTAGGAAATACAGTTCCTTATATCTGGGCATGCTCAAGTTTCTTGCTGTATTGGAGACGCTGGAAAGACGAGCATGCTTCTTGCATTAAAACAGAGTGTGTTTCATGGATGAGAACACTGGTCTGAATTTTCCTTCAGAAACGGAGTTAAACCAAGGGCTCTGTGTCTTCCTACAAGCAAGAGTTCATTTCTGGTAAAACCAGTGATTTTTCGGCTCAAATGAATTTACACAGTTCACGAACTCAACACGATTTTCACTATTAACTAAAGAGCATGTATGTAATAGATGCTGTGGTTTGTGTGAGTTTCATAAGCAGAGTTGAACTAGACACGGTCCTTTTGATTAGGAAACACAGTTCTTTTTTTCTGGGCATGCTCATGTTTCTTGCCGTACTGGAGTTGCTGGAAAGAAGAGCATGATCATTGCGTTAAAACAGAGTGTGTTTCATGGATAAGAACACTGGTCTGAATTTCCCTTCACAAACGGAGTTAAACCAAAGCCTCTGTGTTCATACAAGCAAGAGTTCATTTCCGGTAAACCTAGTGATTTTTCGGCTCAAATGAATTTACACAGTTCACGAACACAACACGATTTTCACTATTAACTAAATAGCCTTTATGAAGAGATGCTGTGGTTTGTATGAGTTTCATAAGCAGAGTTGAACTAGACTTGGTCCTTTTAGTAGGAAATACAGTTCCTTATTTCTGGGCATGCTCAAGTTTCTTGCTGTATTGGAGATGCTGAAAAGACGAGCATACTTCTTGCATTAAAACAGAGTGTGTTTCATGGATGAGAACACTGCTCTGAATGTTCCTTCAGAAACGGAGTTAAACCAAGGGCTCCGTGTCTTCCTAAAAGCAAGAGTTTATTTCCGGTAAACCCAATGATTTTTCGGCTCAAATGAGTTTACACAGTTCACGAACCCAACAGGAAATTCACTCTTAGCTAAAGAGCATCTATGTAAGACATGCTGTGGTTCGTTACAGTTTCATAAGCAGAGTTCAAGTAGATATGGTCCGTATGAGTAGGAAACCCAGTTCTTTTTTTCTGGGCATGCTCAGCTTATTTGCTGTATTGGAGACGCTGGAAAGACGAGCATGCTTCTTGCATTAAAACAGAGTGTGTTTCATGGATGAGAACACTGGTCTGAATTTCCCTTCACAAGCGGAGTTAGATCAAATGCTCTGTGTCTTCATACAGCAAGAGTTCATTTCCAGTAAACCCAGGGATTTTTCGGCTCAAATGTATTTACACAGTTCAAGAACCCAACACGATTTTCACTATCAACTAAAGAGCATCTATGAAGAGATGCTGTGGTTTGTATGAGTTTCATAAGCAGACTTCAACTAGACATGGTCCGTATGAGTAGGAAACACAGTTCATTTTTTCTGGGCATGCTCATGTTTCTTGCGGAATTGGAGACGCTGGGGAGAGCATGCTTCTTGCATTAAAACAGAGTGTGTTTCATGGATGAGAACACTGGTCTGAATTTCCCTTCACAAAAGGAGTTAAACCAAAGGCTCTGTGTCTTCATACAAGCAAGAGTTCATTTCCGGTAAACCGAGTGATTTTTCGGCTCAAATGAATTTACACAGGTCAAGAATCCAACACGATTTTCACTATCAACTAAAGAGCATCTATGAAGAGATGCTGTGGTTTGTCTGAGTTTCATAAGCAGATATGAACTAGACATGGTCCTTTTAGTAGGAAATACAGTTCCTTATATCTGGGCATGCTCAAGTTTCTTGCTGTATTGGAGACGCTGGAAAGACGAGCATGCTTCTTGCATTAAAACAGAGTGTGTTTCATGGATGAGAACACTGGTCTGAATTTTCCTTCAGAAACGGAGTTAAACCAAGGGCTCTGTGTCTTCCTACAAGCAAGAGTTCATTTCTGGTAAAACCAGTGATTTTTTGGCTCAAATGAATTTACACAGTTCACGAACTCAACACGATTTTCACTATTAACTAAAGAGCATGTATGTAATAGATGCTGTGGTTTGTGTGAGTTTCATAAGCAGAGTTGAACTAGACACGGTCCTTTTGATTAGGAAACACAGTTCTTTTTTTCTGGGCATGCTCATGTTTCTTGCCGTACTAGAGTTGCTGGAAAGAAGAGCATGATCATTGCGTTAAAACAGAGTGTGTTTCATGGATAAGAACACTGGTCTGAATTTCCCTTCACAAACGGAGTTAAACCAAAGCCTCTGTGTCTTCATACAAGCAAGAGTTCATTTCCGGTAAACCTAGTGATTTTTCGGCTCAAATGAATTTACACAGTTCACAAACACAACACGATTTTCACTATTAACTAAATAGCCTTTATGAAGAGATGCTGTGGTTTGTATGAGTTTCATAAGCAGAGTTGAACTAGACTTGGTCCTTATAGTAGGAAATACAGTTCCTTATTTCTGGCCATGCTCAAGTTTCTTGCTGTATTGGAGATGCTGGAAAGACGAGCATACTTCTTGCATTAAAACAGAGTGTGTTTCATGGATGAGAACACTGCTCTGAATGTTCCTTCAGAAACGGAGTTAAACCAAGGGCTCCGTGTCTTCCTAAAAGCAAGAGTTTATTTCCGGTAAACCCAATGATTTTTCGGCTCAAATGAGTTTACACAGTTCACGAACCCAACAGGAAATTCACTCTTAGCTAAAGAGCATCTATGTAAGACATGCTGTGGTTCGTTACAGTTTCATAAGCAGAGTTCAAGTAGATATGGTCCGTATGAGTAGGAAACCCAGTTCTTTTTTTCTGGGCATGCTCAGCTTATTTGCTGTATTGGAGACGCTGGAAAGACGAGCATGCTTCTTGCATTAAAACAGAGTGTGTTTCATGGATGAGAACACTGGTCTGAATTTCCCTTCACAAGCGGAGTTAGATCAAATGCTCTGTGTCTTCATACAAGCAAGAGTTCATTTCCAGTAAACCCAGGGATTTTTCGGCTCAAATGTATTTACACAGTTCAAGAACCCAACACGATTTTCACTATCAACTAAAGAGCATCTATGAAGAGATGCTGTGGTTTGTATGAGTTTCATAAGCAGACTTCAACTAGACATGGTCCGTATGAGTAGGAAACACAGTTCATTTTTTCTGGGCATGCTCATGTTTCTTGCGGAATTGGAGACGCTGGAAAGAAGAGCATGCTTCTTGCATTAAAACAGAGTGTGTTTCATGGATGAGAACACTGGTCTGAATTTCCCTTCACAAAAGGAGTTAAACCAAAGGCTCTGTGTCTTCATACAAGCAAGAGTTCATTTCCGGTAAACCGAGTGATTTTTCGGCTCAAATGAATTTACACAGGTCAAGAATCCAACACGATTTTCACTATCAACTAAAGAGCATCTATGAAGAGATGCTGTGGTTTGTCTGAGTTTCATAAGCAGATATGAACTAGACATGGTCCTTTTAGTAGGAAATACAGTTCCTTATATCTGGGCATGCTCAAGTTTCTTGCTCTATTGGAGACGCTGGAAAGACGAGCATGCTTCTTGCATTAAAACAGAGTGTGTTTCATGGATGAGAACACTGGTCTGAATTTTCCTTCAGAAACGGAGTTAAACCAAGGGCTCTGTGTCTTCCTACAAGCAAGAGTTCATTTCTGGTAAAACCAGTGATTTTTCGGCTCAAATGAATTTACACAGTTCACGAACCCAACACGATATTCACTATTAACTAAATAGCCTTTATGAAGAGATGCAGTGGTTTGTATGCGTTTCATAAGCAGAGTTGAACTAGACACGGTCCTTTTTAGTAGGAAATACAGTTCTTTTTTTCTGGGCCTGCTCATGTTTCTTGCCGTATTGGAGATGCTGGAATGAAGAGCATGAACATTGTGTTAAAACAGAGTATGTTTCAAGGATAAGAACACTGGTCTGAATTTCCCTTCACAAACGGAGTTAAACCAAAGCCTCTGTGTCTTCATACAAGCAAGAGTTCATTTCCGGTAAACCGAGTGATTTTTCGGCTCAAATGAATTTACACAGTTCACGAACCCAACACGATTTTCACTATTAACTAAAGAGAATCTATGAAATAGGTGCTGTGGTTTGTATGAGTTTCATAAGCAGAGTTGAACTACACACGGTCCTTCAGAGTAGGAAATACAGTTCCTTATTTCTGAGCATGCTCAACTTTCTTTCTGTATTGGAGAAGCTGGAAAGACGAGCATGCTTCTTGCATTAAAACAGAGTGTGTTTCATGGATGAGAACACTGGTCTGAATTTCCCTTCAGAAACGGAGTTAAACGAAAGGCTCTTTGTCTTCCTACAGTCAATAGTTCATTCCGGTAAACCCAGTCATTTTACGGCTCAAATAAATTTACACAGTTCACAAACCCAACACCATTTTCACTCTTAGCTAAAGAGCATCTATGAAAGAGATGCTGTGGTTCGTTACAGTTTCATAAGCAGAGTTCAAGTAGATATGGTCCGTATGAGTAGGAAACACAGTTCATTTTTTCTGGGCATGCTCATGTTTCTTGCTGTTTTGCACACGCTGGAAAGAAGAGCATGCTCTTTGTGTTAAAACAGAGTGTGTTTCATGGATGAGAACACTGGTCTCAATTTCCCTTTACAAACGGGGATAAACCAAAGGCTCTTTGTCTTCCTACAAGCAAGAGTTCATTTCCAGTAAACACAGTGATTTTTTGGCTCAAATGAATTTACACAGTTCACGAACCCAAAACGATTTTCACTATTAACTAAAGGGCATCTATGTAAGAGATGAAGTGGATTGTTACAGTTTCATAAGCAGATTTCAACTAGATATGGTCCGTATTAGTAGGAAACAAAGTTCTTTTTTTCTTGGCATACTCATGTTTCTTGGTTTATTGCAGACGCTGGATAGAAGAGCATGATCTTTGCCTTAAAAGAGAGTGTGTTTCATGGATGAGAACATTGGTCTGAATTTACTTTCACAAATGGGGTTAAACCAAAGGCTCTGTGTCTAAATACAAGCAAGAGTTCATTTCTGGTAAACCCAGGGATTTTTCGTCTCAAATGAATTTACACAGTTCCATAACCCATCACGATTTTCACTAACAACTAAAGAGCGTCTATGAAGAGATGCTGTTGTTTGTCTGAGTTTCAAAAGCAGACTTCAACTAGATATGGTCCTTATGAGTAGGAAACACAGTTCATTTTTTCTGGGCATGCTCATGTTTCTTGCGGAATTGGAGACGCTGGAACGAAGAGCATGCTTCTTGCATTAAAACAGAGTGTGTTTCATGGATGAGAACACTGGTCTGAATTTCCCTTCAGAAACGGAGTTAAACGAAAGGCTCTTTGACTTCCTACAATCAAGAGTTCATTTCTGGTAAACCCAGTCATTTTTCGGCTCAAATGAATTTACACAGTTCACGAACCCAACACGATTTTCACTCTTAGCTAAAGAGCATCTATGTAAGAGATGCTGTCGTTCGTTACAGTTTTATAAGCAGAGTTCAACTAGATATGGTCTGTATGAGTAGGAAACACAGTTCATTTTTTCTGGGCATGCTCATGTTTCTTGCTGTATTGCAGATGCTGGAAAGAAGAGCATGCCCTTTGTGTTAAAGCAGAGTGTGTTTCATGGATGAGAACACTTGGCTCAATTTCCCTTTACAAACGGTGTTAAACCCAAGGCTCTTTGTCTTCCTACAAGCAAGAGTTCATTTCCAGTAAACCTAGTGATTTTTTGACTCAAATGAATTTACACAGTTCACGAACCCAAAACGATTTTCACTATTAACTAAAGAGCATCTATGCAAGAGATGCTGTGGTTTGTACAGTTTCATAAGCACAGTTCAACTAGACATGGTCCGTATTAGTAGGAAACAAAGTTCTTTTTTTCTTGGCATGCTCATGTTTATTGCTGTATTGCAGAGGCTGGATAGAAGAGCATGATCTTTGCGTTAAAAGAGAGTGTGTTTCATGGATGAGAACATTGGTCTGAATTTACTTTCACAAATGGGGTTAAACCAAAGGCTCTGTGTCTTCCTACAAGCAAGAGTTCATTTCCGGTAAACCAGTGATTTTTCAGCTCAAATGAATTTACACAGTTCCCAAACACAACATGATTTTCACTATTAACTAAAGAGCACCTATGAAGACATGCTATGTTTTGTATGAGTTTCATAAGCAGAGTTGAACTGGACATGGTCCTTTTGAGTAGGAAATACAGTTCTTTTTTTCTGGGCATGCTCATGTTTCTTGTTGTATTGGAGACGCTGGAAAGAACAGCATGCTTCTTGCGTTAAAACAGAGTGTGTTTCATGGATGAGAACACTGGTCTGAATTTTCCTTCAGAAACTGAGTTAAACCAAAGGCTCTGTGTCTTCCTACAAGCAAGTGTTCATTTCTGGTAAACCCAGTGTTTTTTCAGCTCAAATGAATTTACACAGTTCACGAACCCAAAACGATTTTCACTCTTAGCTAAAGAGCATCTATGTAAGAGATGCTGTGGTTCGTTACAGTTTCATAAGCAGAGTTCAACTAGATATGGTCCGTAAGAGTAGGAAACACAGTTCTTTTTTCAGGGCATTCTCATGTTTCTTGCTGTATTGGAGATGCTGGAAAGAAGAGCATGCTCTTTGCGTTAAAACAGATTGTGTTTCATGGATGAGAACACTGGTGTGAATTTCCCTTCACAAACGGAGTTAAACCAAAGGCTCTGTGTCTTCATACAAGCAAGAGTTCATTTCCGGTAAACCCAGGGATTTTTCGGCTCACATGAATTTACACAGTTCAAGAATCCAACACGATTTTCACTATCAACTAAAGAGCATCTATGAAGAGATGCTGTGGATGGTCTGAGTTTCCTAAGCAGAGTTGAACTAGACACGGTCCTTTTGTGTAGGAAATACAGTTGTTTTTTTCTGGGCATGGTGAACTTTCTTGCTGTATTGGAGACGCTGGAAACAAGAGCATGCTTCCTGCGTTAAAACAGAGTGTGTTTCATGGATGAGAACACTGGTCTGAATTTTCCTTCAGAAACTTAGTTAAACCAAAGGGTCTGTGTCTTCCTACAACTAGAGATCATTTCCGGTAAACCTAGTGATTTTTCTGCTCAAATGAATTTACACAGTTCACGAACTCAACACGATTTTCACTATTAACTAAAGAGCATCTATGTAATAGATGCTGTGGTTTGTGTGAGTTTCAAAAGCAGAGTTGAACTAGACACGGTCCTTTTGAGTAGGAAATACAGTTCTTTTTTCTGGGCATGCTCATGTTTCTTGCTCTATTGGAGACGCTGGAAAGAAGAGCATGCTTCTTGCGTTAAAACTGAGTGTGTTTCATGGATGAGAACACTGGTCTGAATTTCCCTTCACAAACGGAGTTAAACCAAAGCCTCTGTGTCTTCACACAAGCAAGAGTTCATTTCCGGGTAACCGAGTGATTTTTCGGCTCAAATGAATTTACATAGTTCACGAACCCAACACGATTTTCACTGTTAACTAAAGAGCATCTATGAAATAGATGCTGTGGTTTGTATGAGTTTCACATGCAGAGATGAACTAGATATGGTCCGTATTAGTAGGAAACACAGTTCATTTTTTCTGGGCATGCTCATGTTTCTTGGGGAATTGGAGACGCTGGAAAGAAGAGCATGCTTCTTGCATTAAAACAGAGTGTGTTTCATGGATGAAAACACTGGTCTGAATTTCCCTTCAGAAACGGAGTTAAACGAAAGGCTCTTTGTCTTCCTACAATCAAGAGTTCATTTCCGGTAAACCCAGACATTTTTCGGCTCAAATGAATTTACACAGTTCACGAACTCAACAAGATTTTCACTCTTAGCTAAAGAGCATCTATGTAAGAGATGCTGTGGTTTGTTACAGTTTCATGAGCAGTGTTCAAATAGATACTGTCTATATGAGTAGGAAACAAAGTTCTTTTTTTCTGGGCATGCTCATGTTTCTTGCTGTATTGGAGATGCTGGAAAGAAGAGCATGCTTCTTGCGTTAAAACTGAGTGTGTTTCATGGATGAGAACACTGGTCTGAATTTCCCTTCACAAACGGAGTTAAACCAAAGCCTCTGTGTCTTCATACAAGCAAGAGTTCATTTCCGGTAAACCTAGTGATTTTTCGGCTCAAATGAATTTACACAGTTCACGAACACAACACGATTTTCACTATTAACTAAATAGCCTTTATGAAGAGATGCTGTGGTTTGTATGAGTTTCATAAGCAGAGTTGAACTAGACTTGGTCCTTTTAGTAGGAAATACAGTTCCTTATTTCTGGGCATGCTCAAGTTTCTTGCTGTATTGGAGATGCTGAAAAGACGAGCATACTTCTTGCATTAAAACAGAGTGTGTTTCATGGATGAGAACACTGCTCTGAATGTTCCTTCAGAAACGGAGTTAAACCAAGGGCTCCGTGTCTTCCTAAAAGCAAGAGTTTATTTCCGGTAAACCCAATGATTTTTCGGCTCAAATGAGTTTACACAGTTCACGAACCCAACAGGAAATTCACTCTTAGCTAAAGAGCATCTATGTAAGACATGCTGTGGTTCGTTACAGTTTCATAAGCAGAGTTCAAGTAGATATGGTCCGTATGAGTAGGAAACCCAGTTCTTTTTTTCTGGGCATGCTCAGCTTATTTGCTGTATTGGAGACGCTGGAAAGACGAGCATGCTTCTTGCATTAAAACAGAGTGTGTTTCATGGATGAGAACACTGGTCTGAATTTCCCTTCACAAGCGGAGTTAGATCAAATGCTCTGTGTCTTCATACAAGCAAGAGTTCATTTCCAGTAAACCCAGGGATTTTTCGGCTCAAATGTATTTACACAGTTCAAGAACCCAACACGATTTTCACTATCAACTAAAGAGCATCTATGAAGAGATGCTGTGGTTTGTATGAGTTTCATAAGCAGACTTCAACTAGACATGGTCCGTATGAGTAGGAAACACAGTTCATTTTTTCTGGGCATGCTCATGTTTCTTGCGGAATTGGAGACGCTGGAAAGAAGAGCATGCTTCTTGCATTAAAACAGAGTGTGTTTCATGGATGAGAACACTGGTCTGAATTTCCCTTCACAAAAGGAGTTAAACCAAAGGCTCTGTGTCTTCATACAAGCAAGAGTTCATTTCCGGTAAACCGAGTGATTTTTCGGCTCAAATGAATTTACACAGGTCAAGAATCCAACACGATTTTCACTATCAACTAAAGAGCATCTATGAAGAGATGCTGTGGTTTGTCTGAGTTTCATAAGCAGATATGAACTAGACATGGTCCTTTTAGTAGGAAATACAGTTCCTTATATCTGGGCATGCTCAAGTTTCTTGCTGTATTGGAGACGCTGGAAAGACGAGCATGCTTCTTGCATTAAAACAGAGTGTGTTTCATGGATGAGAACACTGGTCTGAATTTTCCTTCAGAAACGAAGTTAAACCAAGGGCTCTGTGTCTTCCTACAAGCAAGAGTTCATTTCTGGTAAAACCAGTGATTTTTTGGCTCAAATGAATTTACACAGTTCACGAACTCAACACGATTTTCACTATTAACTAAAGAGCATGTATGTAATAGATGCTGTGGTTTGTGTGAGTTTCATAAGCAGAGTTGAACTAGACACGGTCCTTTTGATTAGGAAACACAGTTCTTTTTTTCTGGGCATGCTCATGTTTCTTGCCGTACTGGAGTTGCTGGAAAGAAGAGCATGAACATTGTGTTAAAACAGAGTATGTTTCAAGGATAAGAACACTGGTCTGAATTTCCCTTCACAAACGGAGTTAAACCAAAGCCTCTGTGTCTTCATACAAGCAAGAGTTCATTTCCGGTAAACCGAGTGATTTTTCGGCTCAAATGAATTCACACAGTTCACGAACCCAACACGATTTTCACTATTAACTAAAGAGAATCTATGAAATAGGTGCTGTGGTTTGTATGAGTTTCATAAGCAGAGTTGAACTACGCACGGTCCTTCAGAGTAGGAAATACAGTTCCTTATTTCTGAGCATGCTCAACTTTCTTTCTGTATTGGAGAAGCTGGAAAGACGAGCATGCTTCTTGCATTAAAACAGAGTGTGTTTCATGGATGAGAACACTGGTCTGAATTTCCCTTCAGAAACGGAGTTAAACGAAAGTCTCTTTGTCTTCCTACAGTCAATAGTTCATTCCGGTAAACCCAGTCATTTTACGGCTCAAATAAATTTACACAGTTCACAAACCCAACACCATTTTCACTCTTAGCTAAAGAGCATCTATGAAAGAGATGCTGTGGTTCATTACAGTTTCATAAGCAGAGTTCAAGTAGATATGGTCCGTATGAGTAGGAAACACAGTTCATTTTTTCTGGGCATGCTCATGTTTCTTGCTGTTTTGCACACGCTGGAAAGAAGAGCATGCTCTTTGTGTTAAAACAGAGTGTGTTTCATGGATGAGAACACTGGTCTCAATTTCCCTTTACAAACAGGGATAAACCAAAGGCTCTTTGTCTTCCTACAAGCAAGAGTTCATTTCCAGTAAACACAGTGATTTTTTGGCTCAAATGAATTTACACAGTTCACGAACCCAAAACGATTTTCACTATTAACTAAAGGGCATCTATGTAAGAGATGAAGTGGATTGTTACAGTTTCATAAGCAGATTTCAACTAGATATGGTCCGTATTAGTAGGAAACAAAGTTCTTTTTTTCTTGGCATACTCATGTTTCTTGGTTTATTGCAGACGCTGGATAGAAGAGCATGATCTTTGCCTTAAAAGAGAGTGTGTTTCATGGATGAGAACATTGGTCTGAATTTACTTTCACAAATGGGGTTAAACCAAAGGCTCTGTGTCTAAATACAAGCAAGAGTTCATTTCCGGTAAACCCAGGGATTTTTCGTCTCAAATGAATTTACACAGTTCCATAACCCATCACGATTTTCACTAACAACTAAAGAGCGTCTATGAAGAGATGCTGTTGTTTGTCTGAGTTTCAAAAGCAGACTTCAACTAGATATGGTCCTTATGAGTAGGAAACACAGTTCATTTTTTCTGGGCATGCTCATGTTTCTTGCGGAATTGGAGACGCTGGAACGAAGAGCATGCTTCTTGCATTAAAACAGAGTGTGTTTCATGGATGAGAACACTGGTCTGAATTTCCCTTCAGAAACGGAGTTAAACAAAAGGCTCTTTGACTTCCTACAATCAAGAGTTCATTTCTGGTAAACCCAGTCATTTTTCGGCTCAAATGAATTTACACAGTTCACGAACCCAACACGATTTTCACTCTTAGCTAAAGAGCATCTATGTAAGGGATGCTGTCGTTCGTTACAGTTTTATAAGCAGAGTTCAACTAGATATGGTCTGTATGAGTAGGAAACACAGTTCATTTTTTCTGGGCATGCTCATGTTTCTTGCTGTATTGCAGATGCTGGAAAGAAGAGCATGCCCTTTGTGTTAAAGCAGAGTGTGTTTCATGGATGAGAACATTTGGCTCAATTTCCCTTTACAAACGGTGTTAAACCCAAGGCTCTTTGTCTTCCTACAAGCAAGAGTTCATTTCCAGTAAACCTAGTGATTTTTTGACTCAAATGAATTTACACAGTTCACGAACCCAAAACGATTTTCACTATTAACTAAAGAGCATCTATGCAAGAGATGCTGTGGTTTGTACAGTTTCATAAGCACAGTTCAACTAGACATGGTCCGTATTAGTAGGAAACAAAGTTCTTTTTTTCTTGGCATGCTCATGTTTATTGCTGTATTGCAGAGGCTGGATAGAAGAGCATGATCTTTGCGTTAAAAGAGAGTGTGTTTCATGGATGAGAACATTGGTCTGAATTTACTTTCACAAATGGGGTTAAACCAAAGGCTCTGTGTCTTCCTACAAGCAAGAGTTCATTTCCGGTAAACCAGTGATTTTTCAGCTCAAATGAATTTACACAGTTCCCAAACACAACATGATTTTCACTATTAACTAAAGAGCACCTATGAAGACATGCTATGTTTTGTATGAGTTTCATAAGCAGAGTTGAACTGGACATGGTCCTTTTGAGTAGGAAATACAGTTCTTTTTTTCTGGGCATGCTCATGTTTCTTGTTGTATTGGAGACGCTGGAAAGAACAGCATGCTTCTTGCGTTAAAACAGAGTGTGTTTCATGGATGAGAACACTGGTCTGAATTTTCCTTCAGAAACTGAGTTAAACCAAAGGCTCTGTGTCTTCCTACAAGCAAGTGTTCATTTCTGGTAAACCCAGTGTTTTTTCAGCTCAAATGAATTTACACAGTTCACGAACCCAAAACGATTTTCACTCTTAGCTAAAGAGCATCTATGTAAGAGATGCTGTGGTTCGTTACAGTTTCATAAGCAGAGTTCAACTAGATATGGTCCGTAAGAGTAGGAAACACAGTTCTTTTTTCAGGGCATTCTCATGTTTCTTGCTGTATTGGAGATGCTGGAAAGAAGAGCATGCTCTTTGCGTTAAAACAGATTGTGTTTCATGGATGAGAACACTGGTGTGAATTTCCCTTCACAAACGGAGTTAAACCAAAGGCTCTGTGTCTTCATACAAGCAAGAGTTCATTTCCGGTAAACCCAGGGATTTTTCGGCTCACATGAATTTACACAGTTCAAGAATCCAACACGATTTTCACTATCAACTAAAGAGCATCTATGAAGAGATGCTGTGGATGGTCTGAGTTTCCTAAGCAGAGTTGAACTAGACACGGTCCTTTTGTGTAGGAAATACAGTTGTTTTTTTCTGGGCATGGTGAACTTTCTTGCTGTATTGGAGACGCTGGAAACAAGAGCATGCTTCCTGCGTTAAAACAGAGTGTGTTTCATGGATGAGAACACTGGTCTGAATTTTCCTTCAGAAACTTAGTTAAACCAAAGGGTCTGTGTCTTCCTACAACTAGAGATCATTTCCGGTAAACCTAGTGATTTTTCTGCTCAAATGAATTTACACAGTTCACGAACTCAACACGATTTTCACTATTAACTAAAGAGCATCTATGTAATAGATGCTGTGGTTTGTGTGAGTTTCAAAAGCAGAGTTGAACTAGACACGGTCCTTTTGAGTAGGAAATACAGTTCTTTTTTCTGGGCATGCTCATGTTTCTTGCTCTATTGGAGACGCTGGAAAGAAGAGCATGCTTCTTGCATTAAAACAGAGTGTGTTTCATGGATGAAAACACTGGTCTGAATTTCCCTTCAGAAACGGAGTTAAACGAAAGGCTCTTTGTCTTCCTACAATAAAGAGTTCATTTCCGGTAAACCCAGACATTTTTCGGCTCAAATGAATTTACACAGTTCACGAACTCAACAAGATTTTCACTCTTAGCTAAAGAGCATCTATGTAAGAGATGCTGTGGTTTGTTACAGTTTCATGAGCAGTGTTCAAATAGATACTGTCTGTATGAGTAGGAAACAAAGTTCTTTTTTTCTGGGCATGCTCATGTTTCTTGCTGTATTGGAGATGCTGGAAAGAAGAGCATGCTTCTTGCGTTAAAACTGAGTGTGTTTCATGGATGAGAACACTGGTCTGAATTTCCCTTCACAAACGGAGTTAAACCAAAGCCTCTGTGTCTTCATACAAGCAAGAGTTCATTTCCGGGTAACCGAGTGATTTTTCGGCTCAAATGAATTTACACAGTTCACAAACACAACACGGTTTTCACTATTAACTAAATAGCCTTTATGAAGAGATGCTGTGGTTTGTATGAGTTTCATAAGCAGAGTTGAACTAGACTTGGTCCTTTTAGTAGGAAATACAGTTCCTTATTTCTGGGCATGCTCAAGTTTCTTGCTGTATTGGAGATGCTGGAAAGACGAGCATGCTTCTTGCATTAAAACAGAGTGTGTTTCATGGATGACAACACTGCTCTGAATGTTCCTTCAGAAACGGAGTTAAACCAAGGGCTCCGTGTCTTCCTAAAAGCAAGAGTTTATTTCCGGTAAACCCAATGATTTTTTGGCTCAAATGAGTTTACACAGTTCACGAACCCAACAGGAAATTCACTCTTAGCTAAAGAGCATCTATGTAAGACATGCTGTGGTTCGTTACAGTTTCATAAGCAGAGTTCAAGTAGATATGGTCCGTATGAGTAGGAAACCCAGTTCTTTTTTTCTGGGCATGCTCAGCTTATTTGCTGTATTGGAGACGCTGGAAAGACGAGCATGCTTCTTGCATTAAAACAGAGTGTGTTTCATGGATGAGAACACTGGTCTGAATTTCCCTTCACAAGCGCAGTTAGATCAAATGCTCTGTGTCTTCATACAAGCAAGAGTTCATTTCCAGTAAACCCAGGGATTTTTCGGCTCAAATGTATTTACACAGTTCAAGAACCCAACAAGATTTTCACTATCAACTAAAGAGCATCTATGAAGAGATGCTGTGGTTTGTATGAGTTTCATAAGCAGACTTCAACTAGACATGGTCCGTATGAGTAGGAAACACAGTTCATTTTTTCTGGGCATGCTCATGTTTCTTGCGGAATTGGAGACGCTGGAAAGAAGAGCATGCTTCTTGCATTAAGCCAGAGTGTGTTTCATGGATGAGAACACTGGTCTGAATTTCCCTTCACAAAAGGAGTTAAACCAAAGGCTCTGTGTCTTCATACAAGCAAGAGTTCATTTCCGGTAAACCGAGTGATTTTTCGGCTCAAATGAATTTACACAGGTCAAGAATCCAACACGATTTTCACTATCAACTAAAGAGCATCTATGAAGAGATGCTGTGGTTTGTCTGAGTTTCATAAGCAGATATGAACTAGACATGGTCCTTTTAGTAGGAAATACAGTTCCTTATATCTGGGCATGCTCAAGTTTCTTGCTGTATTGGAGACGCTGGAAAGACGAGCATGCTACTTGCATTAAAACAGAGTGTGTTTCATGGATGAGAACACTGGTCTGAATTTTCCTTCAGAAACGGAGTTAAACCAAGGGCTCTGTGTCTTCCTACAAGCAAGAGTTCATTTCTGGTAAAACCAGTGATTTTTCGGCTCAAATGAATTTACACAGTTCACGAACTCAACACGATTTTCACTATTAACTAAAGAGCATGTATGTAATAGATGCTGTGGTTTGTGTGAGTTTCATAAGCAGAGTTGAACTAGACACGGTCCTTTTGATTAGGAAACACAGTTCTTTTTTTCTGGGCATGCTCATGTTTCTTGCCGTACTGGAGTTGCTGGAAAGAAGAGCATGATCATTGCGTTAAAACAGAGTGTGTTTCATGGATAAGAACACTGGTCTGAATTTCCCTTCACAAACGGAGTTAAACCAAAGCCTCTGTGTCTTCATACAAGCAAGAGTTCATTTCCGGTAAACCTAGTGATTTTTCGGCTCAAATGAATTTACACAGTTCACGAACACAACACGATTTTCACTATTAACTAAATAGCGTTTATGAAGAGATGCTGTGGTTTGTATGAGTTTCATAAGCAGAGTTGAACTAGACTTGGTCCTTTTAGTAGGAAATACAGTTCCTTATTTCTGGGCATGCTCAAGTTTCTTGCTGTATTGGAGATGCTGAAAAGACGAGCATACTTCTTGCATTAAAACAGAGTGTGTTTCATGGATGAGAACACTGCTCTGAATGTTCCTTCAGAAACGGAGTTAAACCAAGGGCTCCGTGTCTTCCTAAAAGCAAGAGTTTATTTCCGGTAAACCCAATGATTTTTCGGCTCAAATGAGTTTACACAGTTCACGAACCCAACAGGAAATTCACTCTTAGCTAAAGAGCATCTATGTAAGACATGCTGTGGTTCGTTACAGTTTCATAAGCAGAGTTCAAGTAGATATGGTCCGTATGAGTAGGAAACCCAGTTCTTTTTTTCTGGGCATGCTCAGCTTATTTGCTGTATTGGAGACGCTGGAAAGACGAGCATGCTTCTTGCATTAAAACAGAGTGTGTTTCATGGATGAGAACACTGGTCTGAATTTCCCTTCACAAGCGGAGTTAGATCAAATGCTCTGTGTCTTCATACAAGCAAGAGTTCATTTCCAGTAAACCCAGGGATTTTTCGGCTCAAATGTATTTACACAGTTCAAGAACCCAACACGATTTTCACTATCAACTAAAGAGCATCTATGAAGAGATGCTGTGGTTTGTATGAGTTTCATAAGCAGACTTCAACTAGACATGGTCCGTATGAGTAGGAAACACAGTTCATTTTTTCTGGGCATGCTCATGTTTCTTGCGGAATTGGAGACGCTGGAAAGAAGAGCATGCTTCTTGCATTAAGCCAGAGTGTGTTTCATGGATGAGAACACTGGTCTGAATTTCCCTTCACAAAAGGAGTTAAACCAAAGGCTCTGTGTCTTCATACAAGCAAGAGTTCATTTCCGGTAAACCGAGTGATTTTTCGGCTCAAATGAATTTACACAGGTCAAGAATCCAACACGATTTTCACTATCAACTAAAGAGCATCTATGAAGAGATGCTGTGGTTTGTCTGAGTTTCATAAGCAGATATGAACTAGACATGGTCCTTTTAGTAGGAAATACAGTTCCTTATATCTGGGCATGCTCAAGTTTCTTGCTGTATTGGAGACGCTGGAAGACGAGCATGCTTCTTGCATTAAAACAGAGTGTGTTTCATGGATGAGAACACTGGTCTGAATTTTCCTTCAGAAACGGAGTTAAACCAAGGGCTCTGTGTCTTCCTACAAGCAAGAGTTCATTTCTGGTAAAACCAGTGATTTTTCGGCTCAAATGAATTTACACAGTTCACGAACTCAACACGATTTTCACTATTAACTAAAGAGCATGTATGTAATAGATGCTGTGGTTTGTGTGAGTTTCATAAGCAGAGTTGAACTAGACACGGTCCTTTTGATTAGGAAACACAGTTCTTTTTTTCTGGGCATGCTCATGTTTCTTGCCGTACTGGAGTTGCTGGAAAGAAGAGCATGATCATTGCGTTAAAACAGAGTGTGTTTCATGGATAAGAACACTGGTCTGAATTTCCCTTCACAAACGGAGTTAAACCAAAGCCTCTGTGTTCATACAAGCAAGAGTTCATTTCCGGTAAACCTAGTGATTTTTCGGCTCAAATGAATTTACACAGTTCACGAACACAACACGATTTTCACTATTAACTAAATAGCCTTTATGAAGAGATGCTGTGGTTTGTATGAGTTTCATAAGCAGAGTTGAACTAGACTTGGTCCTTTTAGTAGGAAATACAGTTCCTTATTTCTGGGCATGCTCAAGTTTCTTGCTGTATTGGAGATGCTGAAAAGACGAGCATACTTCTTGCATTAAAACAGAGTGTGTTTCATGGATGAGAACACTGCTCTGAATGTTCCTTCAGAAACGGAGTTAAACCAAGGGCTCCGTGTCTTCCTAAAAGCAAGAGTTTATTTCCGGTAAACCCAATGATTTTTCGGCTCAAATGAGTTTACACAGTTCACGAACCCAACAGGAAATTCACTCTTAGCTAAAGAGCATCTATGTAAGACATGCTGTGGTTCGTTACAGTTTCATAAGCAGAGTTCAAGTAGATATGGTCCGTATGAGTAGGAAACCCAGTTCTTTTTTTCTGGGCATGCTCAGCTTATTTGCTGTATTGGAGACGCTGGAAAGACGAGCATGCTTCTTGCATTAAAACAGAGTGTGTTTCATGGATGAGAACACTGGTCTGAATTTCCCTTCACAAGCGGAGTTAGATCAAATGCTCTGTGTCTTCATACAGCAAGAGTTCATTTCCAGTAAACCCAGGGATTTTTCGGCTCAAATGTATTTACACAGTTCAAGAACCCAACACGATTTTCACTATCAACTAAAGAGCATCTATGAAGAGATGCTGTGGTTTGTATGAGTTTCATAAGCAGACTTCAACTAGACATGGTCCGTATGAGTAGGAAACACAGTTCATTTTTTCTGGGCATGCTCATGTTTCTTGCGGAATTGGAGACGCTGGGGAGAGCATGCTTCTTGCATTAAAACAGAGTGTGTTTCATGGATGAGAACACTGGTCTGAATTTCCCTTCACAAAAGGAGTTAAACCAAAGGCTCTGTGTCTTCATACAAGCAAGAGTTCATTTCCGGTAAACCGAGTGATTTTTCGGCTCAAATGAATTTACACAGGTCAAGAATCCAACACGATTTTCACTATCAACTAAAGAGCATCTATGAAGAGATGCTGTGGTTTGTCTGAGTTTCATAAGCAGATATGAACTAGACATGGTCCTTTTAGTAGGAAATACAGTTCCTTATATCTGGGCATGCTCAAGTTTCTTGCTGTATTGGAGACGCTGGAAAGACGAGCATGCTTCTTGCATTAAAACAGAGTGTGTTTCATGGATGAGAACACTGGTCTGAATTTTCCTTCAGAAACGGAGTTAAACCAAGGGCTCTGTGTCTTCCTACAAGCAAGAGTTCATTTCTGGTAAAACCAGTGATTTTTTGGCTCAAATGAATTTACACAGTTCACGAACTCAACACGATTTTCACTATTAACTAAAGAGCATGTATGTAATAGATGCTGTGGTTTGTGTGAGTTTCATAAGCAGAGTTGAACTAGACACGGTCCTTTTGATTAGGAAACACAGTTCTTTTTTTCTGGGCATGCTCATGTTTCTTGCCGTACTAGAGTTGCTGGAAAGAAGAGCATGATCATTGCGTTAAAACAGAGTGTGTTTCATGGATAAGAACACTGGTCTGAATTTCCCTTCACAAACGGAGTTAAACCAAAGCCTCTGTGTCTTCATACAAGCAAGAGTTCATTTCCGGTAAACCTAGTGATTTTTCGGCTCAAATGAATTTACACAGTTCACAAACACAACACGATTTTCACTATTAACTAAATAGCCTTTATGAAGAGATGCTGTGGTTTGTATGAGTTTCATAAGCAGAGTTGAACTAGACTTGGTCCTTATAGTAGGAAATACAGTTCCTTATTTCTGGCCATGCTCAAGTTTCTTGCTGTATTGGAGATGCTGGAAAGACGAGCATACTTCTTGCATTAAAACAGAGTGTGTTTCATGGATGAGAACACTGCTCTGAATGTTCCTTCAGAAACGGAGTTAAACCAAGGGCTCCGTGTCTTCCTAAAAGCAAGAGTTTATTTCCGGTAAACCCAATGATTTTTCGGCTCAAATGAGTTTACACAGTTCACGAACCCAACAGGAAATTCACTCTTAGCTAAAGAGCATCTATGTAAGACATGCTGTGGTTCGTTACAGTTTCATAAGCAGAGTTCAAGTAGATATGGTCCGTATGAGTAGGAAACCCAGTTCTTTTTTTCTGGGCATGCTCAGCTTATTTGCTGTATTGGAGACGCTGGAAAGACGAGCATGCTTCTTGCATTAAAACAGAGTGTGTTTCATGGATGAGAACACTGGTCTGAATTTCCCTTCACAAGCGGAGTTAGATCAAATGCTCTGTGTCTTCATACAAGCAAGAGTTCATTTCCAGTAAACCCAGGGATTTTTCGGCTCAAATGTATTTACACAGGTCAAGAATCCAACACGATTTTCACTATCAACTAAAGAGCATCTATGAAGAGATGCTGTGGTTTGTATGAGTTTCATAAGCAGACTTCAACTAGACATGGTCCGTATGAGTAGGAAACACAGTTCATTTTTTCTGGGCATGCTCATGTTTCTTGCGGAATTGGAGACGCTGGAAAGAAGAGCATGCTTCTTGCATTAAAACAGAGTGTGTTTCATGGATGAGAACACTGGTCTGAATTTCCCTTCACAAAAGGAGTTAAACCAAAGGCTCTGTGTCTTCATACAAGCAAGAGTTCATTTCCGGTAAACCGAGTGATTTTTCGGCTCAAATGAATTTACACAGGTCAAGAATCCAACACGATTTTCACTATCAACTAAAGAGCATCTATGAAGAGATGCTGTGGTTTGTCTGAGTTTCATAAGCAGATATGAACTAGACATGGTCCTTTTAGTAGGAAATACAGTTCCTTATATCTGGGCATGCTCAAGTTTCTTGCTCTATTGGAGACGCTGGAAAGACGAGCATGCTTCTTGCATTAAAACAGAGTGTGTTTCATGGATGAGAACACTGGTCTGAATTTTCCTTCAGAAACGGAGTTAAACCAAGGGCTCTGTGTCTTCCTACAAGCAAGAGTTCATTTCTGGTAAAACCAGTGATTTTTCGGCTCAAATGAATTTACACAGTTCACGAACCCAACACGATATTCACTATTAACTAAATAGCCTTTATGAAGAGATGCAGTGGTTTGTATGCGTTTCATAAGCAGAGTTGAACTAGACACGGTCCTTTTTAGTAGGAAATACAGTTCTTTTTTTCTGGGCCTGCTCATGTTTCTTGCCGTATTGGAGATGCTGGAATGAAGAGCATGAACATTGTGTTAAAACAGAGTATGTTTCAAGGATAAGAACACTGGTCTGAATTTCCCTTCACAAACGGAGTTAAACCAAAGCCTCTGTGTCTTCATACAAGCAAGAGTTCATTTCCGGTAAACCGAGTGATTTTTCGGCTCAAATGAATTTACACAGTTCACGAACCCAACACGATTTTCACTATTAACTAAAGAGAATCTATGAAATAGGTGCTGTGGTTTGTATGAGTTTCATAAGCAGAGTTGAACTACACACGGTCCTTCAGAGTAGGAAATACAGTTCCTTATTTCTGAGCATGCTCAACTTTCTTTCTGTATTGGAGAAGCTGGAAAGACGAGCATGCTTCTTGCATTAAAACAGAGTGTGTTTCATGGATGAGAACACTGGTCTGAATTTCCCTTCAGAAACGGAGTTAAACGAAAGGCTCTTTGTCTTCCTACAGTCAATAGTTCATTCCGGTAAACCCAGTCATTTTACGGCTCAAATAAATTTACACAGTTCACAAACCCAACACCATTTTCACTCTTAGCTAAAGAGCATCTATGAAAGAGATGCTGTGGTTCGTTACAGTTTCATAAGCAGAGTTCAAGTAGATATGGTCCGTATGAGTAGGAAACACAGTTCATTTTTTCTGGGCATGCTCATGTTTCTTGCTGTTTTGCACACGCTGGAAAGAAGAGCATGCTCTTTGTGTTAAAACAGAGTGTGTTTCATGGATGAGAACACTGGTCTCAATTTCCCTTTACAAACGGGGATAAACCAAAGGCTCTTTGTCTTCCTACAAGCAAGAGTTCATTTCCAGTAAACACAGTGATTTTTTGGCTCAAATGAATTTACACAGTTCACGAACCCAAAACGATTTTCACTATTAACTAAAGGGCATCTATGTAAGAGATGAAGTGGATTGTTACAGTTTCATAAGCAGATTTCAACTAGATATGGTCCGTATTAGTAGGAAACAAAGTTCTTTTTTTCTTGGCATACTCATGTTTCTTGGTTTATTGCAGACGCTGGATAGAAGAGCATGATCTTTGCCTTAAAAGAGAGTGTGTTTCATGGATGAGAACATTGGTCTGAATTTACTTTCACAAATGGGGTTAAACCAAAGGCTCTGTGTCTAAATACAAGCAAGAGTTCATTTCTGGTAAACCCAGGGATTTTTCGTCTCAAATGAATTTACACAGTTCCATAACCCATCACGATTTTCACTAACAACTAAAGAGCGTCTATGAAGAGATGCTGTTGTTTGTCTGAGTTTCAAAAGCAGACTTCAACTAGATATGGTCCTTATGAGTAGGAAACACAGTTCATTTTTTCTGGGCATGCTCATGTTTCTTGCGGAATTGGAGACGCTGGAACGAAGAGCATGCTTCTTGCATTAAAACAGAGTGTGTTTCATGGATGAGAACACTGGTCTGAATTTCCCTTCAGAAACGGAGTTAAACGAAAGGCTCTTTGACTTCCTACAATCAAGAGTTCATTTCTGGTAAACCCAGTCATTTTTCGGCTCAAATGAATTTACACAGTTCACGAACCCAACACGATTTTCACTCTTAGCTAAAGAGCATCTATGTAAGAGATGCTGTCGTTCGTTACAGTTTTATAAGCAGAGTTCAACTAGATATGGTCTGTATGAGTAGGAAACACAGTTCATTTTTTCTGGGCATGCTCATGTTTCTTGCTGTATTGCAGATGCTGGAAAGAAGAGCATGCCCTTTGTGTTAAAGCAGAGTGTGTTTCATGGATGAGAACACTTGGCTCAATTTCCCTTTACAAACGGTGTTAAACCCAAGGCTCTTTGTCTTCCTACAAGCAAGAGTTCATTTCCAGTAAACCTAGTGATTTTTTGACTCAAATGAATTTACACAGTTCACGAACCCAAAACGATTTTCACTATTAACTAAAGAGCATCTATGCAAGAGATGCTGTGGTTTGTACAGTTTCATAAGCACAGTTCAACTAGACATGGTCCGTATTAGTAGGAAACAAAGTTCTTTTTTTCTTGGCATGCTCATGTTTATTGCTGTATTGCAGAGGCTGGATAGAAGAGCATGATCTTTGTGTTAAAAGAGAGTGTGTTTCATGGATGAGAACATTGGTCTGAATTTACTTTCACAAATGGGGTTAAACCAAAGGCTCTGTGTCTTCCTACAAGCAAGAGTTCATTTCCGGTAAACCAGTGATTTTTCAGCTCAAATGAATTTACACAGTTCCCAAACACAACATGATTTTCACTATTAACTAAAGAGCACCTATGAAGACATGCTATGTTTTGTATGAGTTTCATAAGCAGAGTTGAACTGGACATGGTCCTTTTGAGTAGGAAATACAGTTCTTTTTTTCTGGGCATGCTCATGTTTCTTGTTGTATTGGAGACGCTGGAAAGAACAGCATGCTTCTTGCGTTAAAACAGAGTGTGTTTCATGGATGAGAACACTGGTCTGAATTTTCCTTCAGAAACTGAGTTAAACCAAAGGCTCTGTGTCTTCCTACAAGCAAGTGTTCATTTCTGGTAAACCCAGTGTTTTTTCAGCTCAAATGAATTTACACAGTTCACGAACCCAAAACGATTTTCACTCTTAGCTAAAGAGCATCTATGTAAGAGATGCTGTGGTTCGTTACAGTTTCATAAGCAGAGTTCAACTAGATATGGTCCGTAAGAGTAGGAAACACAGTTCTTTTTTCAGGGCATTCTCATGTTTCTTGCTGTATTGGAGATGCTGGAAAGAAGAGCATGCTCTTTGCGTTAAAACAGATTGTGTTTCATGGATGAGAACACTGGTGTGAATTTCCCTTCACAAACGGAGTTAAACCAAAGGCTCTGTGTCTTCATACAAGCAAGAGTTCATTTCCGGTAAACCCAGGGATTTTTCGGCTCACATGAATTTACACAGTTCAAGAATCCAACACGATTTTCACTATCAACTAAAGAGCATCTATGAAGAGATGCTGTGGATGGTCTGAGTTTCCTAAGCAGAGTTGAACTAGACACGGTCCTTTTGTGTAGGAAATACAGTTGTTTTTTTCTGGGCATGGTGAACTTTCTTGCTGTATTGGAGACGCTGGAAACAAGAGCATGCTTCCTGCGTTAAAACAGAGTGTGTTTCATGGATGAGAACACTGGTCTGAATTTTCCTTCAGAAACTTAGTTAAACCAAAGGGTCTGTGTCTTCCTACAACTAGAGATCATTTCCGGTAAACCTAGTGATTTTTCTGCTCAAATGAATTTACACAGTTCACGAACTCAACACGATTTTCACTATTAACTAAAGAGCATCTATGTAATAGATGCTGTGGTTTGTGTGAGTTTCAAAAGCAGAGTTGAACTAGACACGGTCCTTTTGAGTAGGAAATACAGTTCTTTTTTCTGGGCATGCTCATGTTTCTTGCTCTATTGGAGACGCTGGAAAGAAGAGCATGCTTCTTGCGTTAAAACTGAGTGTGTTTCATGGATGAGAACACTGGTCTGAATTTCCCTTCACAAACGGAGTTAAACCAAAGCCTCTGTGTCTTCACACAAGCAAGAGTTCATTTCCGGGTAACCGAGTGATTTTTCGGCTCAAATGAATTTACATAGTTCACGAACCCAACACGATTTTCACTGTTAACTAAAGAGCATCTATGAAATAGATGCTGTGGTTTGTATGAGTTTCACATGCAGAGATGAACTAGATATGGTCCGTATTAGTAGGAAACACAGTTCATTTTTTCTGGGCATGCTCATGTTTCTTGGGGAATTGGAGACGCTGGAAAGAAGAGCATGCTTCTTGCATTAAAACAGAGTGTGTTTCATGGATGAAAACACTGGTCTGAATTTCCCTTCAGAAACGGAGTTAAACGAAAGGCTCTTTGTCTTCCTACAATCAAGAGTTCATTTCCGGTAAACCCAGACATTTTTCGGCTCAAATGAATTTACACAGTTCACGAACTCAACAAGATTTTCACTCTTAGCTAAAGAGCATCTATGTAAGAGATGCTGTGGTTTGTTACAGTTTCATGAGCAGTGTTCAAATAGATACTGTCTATATGAGTAGGAAACAAAGTTCTTTTTTTCTGGGCATGCTCATGTTTCTTGCTGTATTGGAGATGCTGGAAAGAAGAGCATGCTTCTTGCGTTAAAACTGAGTGTGTTTCATGGATGAGAACACTGGTCTGAATTTCCCTTCACAAACGGAGTTAAACCAAAGCCTCTGTGTCTTCATACAAGCAAGAGTTCATTTCCGGGTAACCGAGTGATTTTTCGGCTCAAATGAATTTACACAGTTCACGAACACAACACGGTTTTCACTATTAACTAAATAGCCTTTATGAAGAGATGCTGTGGTTTGTATGAGTTTCATAAGCAGAGTTGTACTAGACTTGGTCCTTTTAGTAGGAAATACAGTTCCTTATTTCTGGGCATGCTCAAGTTTCTTGCTGTATTGGAGATGCTGGAAAGACGAGCATGCTTCTTGCATTAAAACAGAGTGTGTTTCATGGATGAGAACACTGCTCTGAATGTTCCTTCAGAAACGGAGTTAAACCAAGGGCTCCGTGTCTTCCTAAAAGCAAGAGTTTATTTCCGGTAAACCCAATGATTTTTCGGCTCAAATGAGTTTACACAGTTCACGAACCCAACAGGAAATTCACTCTTAGCTAAAGAGCATCTATGTAAGACATGCTGTGGTTCGTTACAGTTTCATAAGCAGAGTTCAAGTAGATATGGTCCGTATGAGTAGGAAACCCAGTTCTTTTTTTCTGGGCATGCTCAGCTTATTTGCTGTATTGGAGACGCTGGAAAGACGAGCATGCTTCTTGCATTAAAACAGAGTGTGTTTCATGGATGAGAACACTGGTCTGAATTTCCCTTCACAAGCAGAGTTAGATCAAATGCTCTGTTTCTTCATACAAGCAAGAGTTCATTTCCAGTAAACCCAGGGATTTTTCGGCTCAAATGTATTTACACAGTTCAAGAACCCAACACGATTTTCACTATCAACTAAAGAGCATCTATGAAGAGATGCTGTGGTTTGTATGAGTTTCATAAGCAGACTTCAACTAGACATGGTCCGTATGAGTAGGAAACACAGTTCATTTTTTCTGGGCATGCTCATGTTTCTTGCGGAATTGGAGACGCTGGAAAGAAGAGCATGCTTCTTGCATTAAGCCAGAGTGTGTTTCATGGATGAGAACACTGGTCTGAATTTCCCTTCACAAAAGGAGTTAAACCAAAGGCTCTGTGTCTTCATACAAGCAAGAGTTCATTTCCGGTAAACCGAGTGATTTTTCGGCTCAAATGAATTTACACAGGTCAAGAATCCAACACGATTTTCACTATCAACTAAAGAGCATCTATGAAGAGATGCTGTGGTTTGTCTGAGTTTCATAAGCAGATATGAACTAGACATGGTCCTTTTAGTAGGAAATACAGTTCCTTATATCTGGGCATGCTCAAGTTTCTTGCTGTATTGGAGACGCTGGAAAGACGAGCATGCTTCTTGCATTAAAACAGAGTGTGTTTCATGGATGAGAACACTGGTCTGAATTTTCCTTCAGAAACGGAGTTAAACCAAGGGCTCTGTGTCTTCCTACAAGCAAGAGTTCATTTCTGGTAAAACCAGTGATTTTTCGGCTCAAATGAATTTACACAGTTCACGAACTCAACACGATTTTCACTATTAACTAAAGAGCATGTATATAATAGATGCTGTGGTTTGTGTGAGTTTCATAAGCAGAGTTGAACTAGACACGGTCCTTTTGATTAGGAAACACAGTTCTTTTTTTCTGGGCATGCTCATGTTTCTTGCCGTACTGGAGATGCTGGAAAGAAGAGCATGATCATTGCGTTAAAACAGAGTGTGTTTCATGGATAAGAACACTGGTCTGAATTTCCCTTCACAAACGGAGTTAAACCAAAGCCTCTGTGTCTTCATAAAAGCAAGAGTTCATTTCCGGTAAACCTAGTGATTTTTCGGCTCAAATGAATTTACACAGTTCACGAACACAACACGATTTTCACTATTAACTAAATAGCCTTTATGAGGAGATGCTGTGGTTTGTATGAGTTTCATAAGCAGAGTTGAACTAGACTTGGTCCTTTTAGTAGAAAATACAGTTCCTTATTTCTGGGCATGCTCAAGTTTCTTGCTGTATTGGAGACGCTGGAAAGACGAGCATGCTTCTTGCATTAAAACAGAGTGTGTTTCATGGATGAGAACACTGGTCTGAATTTCCCTTCACAAGCGGAGTTAGATCAAATGCTCTGTGTCTTCATACAAGCAAGAGTTCATTTCCAGTAAACCCAGGGATTTTTCGGCTCAAATGTATTTACACAGTTCAAGAACCCAACACGATTTTCACTATCAACTAAAGAGCATCTATGAAGAGATGCTGTGGTTTGTATGAGTTTCATAAGCAGACTTCAACTAGACATGGTCCGTATGAGTAGGAAACACAGTTCATTTTTTCTGGGCATGCTCATGTTTCTTGCGGAATTGGAGACGCTGGAAAGAAGAGCATGCTTCTTGCATTAAGCCAGAGTGTGTTTCATGGATGAGAACACTGGTCTGAATTTCCCTTCACAAAAGGAGTTAAACCAAAGCCTCTGTGTCTTCATACAAGCAAGAGTTCATTTCCGGTAAACCGAGTGATTTTTCGGCTCAAATGAATTTACACAGGTCAAGAATCCAACACGATTTTCACTATCAACTAAAGAGCATCTATGAAGAGATGCTGTGGTTTGTCTGAGTTTCATAAGCAGAGTTGAACTAGACATGGTCCGTATGAGTAGGAAACACAGTTCATTTTTTCTGGGCATGCTCATGTTTCTTGCGGAATTGGAGACGCTGGAAAGAAGAGCATGCTTCTTGCATTAAGCCAGAGTGTGTTTCATGGATGAGAACACTGGTCTGAATTTCCCTTCACAAAAGGAGTTAAACCAAAGGCTCTGTGTCTTCATACAAGCAAGAGTTCATTTCCGGTAAACCGAGTGATTTTTCGGCTCAAATGAATTTACACAGGTCAAGAATCCAACACGATTTTCACTATCAACTAAAGAGCATCTATGAAGAGATGCTGTGGTTTGTCTGAGTCTCATAAGCAGATATGAACTAGACATGGTCCTTTTAGTAGGAAATACAGTTCCTTATATCTGGGCATGCTCAAGTTTCTTGCTGTATTGGAGACGCTCGAAAGACGAGCATGCTTCTTGCATTAAAACAGAGTGTGTTTCATGGATGAGAACACAGGTCTGAATTTTCCTTCAGAAACGGAGTTAAACCAAGGGCTCTGTGTCTTCCTACAAGCAAGAGTTCATTTCTGGTAAAACCAGTGATTTTTCGGCTCAAATGAATTTACACAGTTCACGAACCCAACACGATATTCACTATTAACTAAATAGCCTTTATGAAGAGATGCAGTGGTTTGTATGCGTTTCATAAGCAGAGTTGAACTAGACACGGTCCTTTTGAGTAGGAAATACAGTTCTTTTTTTCTGGGCATGCTCATGTTTCTTGCCGTATTAGAGATGCTGGAAAGAAGAGCATGATCATTGCGTTAAAACAGAGTGTGTTTCAAGGATAAGAACACTGGTCTGAATTTCCCTTCACAAACGGAGTTAAACCAAAGCCTCTGTGTCTTCATACAAGCAAGAGTTCATTTCCGGTAAACCGAGTGATTTTTCGGCTCACATGAATTTACACAGTTCACGAACACAACACGGTTTTCACTATTAACTAAATAGCCTTTATGAAGAGATGCTGTGGTTTGTATGAGTTTCATAAGCAGAGTTGTACTAGACTTGGTCCTTTTAGTAGGAAATACAGTTCCTTATTTCTGGGCATGCTCAAGTTTCTTGCTGTATTGGAGATGCTGGAAAGACGAGCATGCTTCTTGCATTAAAACAGAGTGTGTTTCATGGATGAGAACACTGCTCTGAATGTTCCTTCAGAAACGGAGTTAAACCGAGGGCTCCGTGTCTTCCTAAAAGCAAGAGTTTATTTCCGGTAAACCCAATGATTTTTCGGCTCAAATGAGTTTACACAGTTCACGAACCCAACAGGAAATTCACTCTTAGCTAAAGAGCATCTATGTAAGACATGCTGTGGTTCGTTACAGTTTCATAAGCAGAGTTCAAGTAGATATGGTCCGTATGAGTAGGAAACCCAGTTCTTTTTTTCTGGGCATGCTCAGCTTATTTGCTGTATTGGAGACGCTGGAAAGACGAGCATGCTTCTTGCATTAAAACAGAGTGTGTTTCATGGATGAGAACACTGGTCTGAATTTCCCTTCACAAGCGGAGTTAGATCAAATGCTCTGTGTCTTCATACAAGCAAGAGTTCATTTCCAGTAAACCCAGGGATTTTTCGGCTCAAATGTATTTACACAGTTCAAGAACCCAACACGATTTTCACTATCAACTAAAGAGCATCTATGAAGAGATGCTGTGGTTTGTATGAGTTTCATAAGCAGACTTCAACTAGACATGGTCCGTATGAGTAGGAAACACAGTTCATTTTTTCTGGGCATGCTCATGTTTCTTGCGGAATTGGAGACGCTGGAAAGAAGAGCATGCTTCTTGCATTAAAACAGAGTGTGTTTCATGGATGAGAACACTGGTCTGAATTTCCCTTCACAAAAGGAGTTAAACCAAAGGCTCTGTGTCTTCATACAAGCAAGAGTTCATTTCCGGTAAACCGAGTGATTTTTCGGCTCAAATGAATTTACACAGGTCAAGAATCCAACACGATTTTCACTATCAACTAAAGAGCATCTATGAAGAGATGCTGTGGTTTGTCTGAGTTTCATAAGCAGATATGAACTAGACATGGTCCTTTTAGTAGGAAATACAGTTCCTTATATCTGGGCATGCTCAAGTTTCTTGCTGTATTGGAGACGCTGGAAAGACGAGCATGCTTCTTGCATTAAAACAGAGTGTGTTTCATGGATGAGAACACTGGTCTGAATTTTCCTTCAGAAACGGAGTTAAACCAAGGGCTCTGTGTCTTCCTACAAGCAAGAGTTCATTTCTGGTAAAACCAGTGATTTTTCGGCTCAAATGAATTTACACAGTTCACGAACCCAACACGATATTCACTATTAACTAAATAGCCTTTATGAAGAGATGCAGTGGTTTGTATGCGTTTCATAAGCAGAGTTGAACTAGACACGGTCCTTTTGAGTAGGAAATACAGTTCTTTTTTTCTGGGCATGCTCATGTTTCTTGCCGTATTAGAGATGCTGGAAAGAAGAGCATGATCATTGCGTTAAAACAGAGTGTGTTTCAAGGATAAGAACACTGGTCTGAATTTCCCTTCACAAACGGAGTTAAACCAAAGCCTCTGTGTCTTCATACAAGCAAGAGTTCATTTCCGGTAAACCGAGTGATTTTTCGGCTCAAATGAATTTACACAGTTCACGAACCCAACACGATTTTCACTATTAACTAAAGAGAATCTATGAAATAGGTGCTGTGGTTTGTATGAGTTTCATAAGCAGAGTTGAACTACGCACGGTCCTTCAGAGTAGGAAATACAGTTCCTTATTTCTGAGCATGCTCAACTTTCTTTCTGTATTGGAGAAGCTGGAAAGACGAGCATGCTTCTTGCATTAAAACAGAGTGTGTTTCATGGATGAGAACACTGGTCTGAATTTCCCTTCAGAAACGGAGTTAAACGAAAGGCTCTTTGTCTTCCTACAGTCAATAGTTCATTCCGGTAAACCCAGTCATTTTACGGCTCAAATAAATTTACACAGTTCACAAACCCAACACGATTTTCACTCTTAGCTAAAGAGCATTTATTAAGAGATGCTGTAGTATGTAGGAGTTTCATAAGCAGAATTGAACTAGACACGGTCCTTTTGTGTAGGAAATACAGTTGTTTTTTTCTGGGCATGGTGAAGTTTCTTGATGTATTGGAGACGCTAGAAACAAGAGCATGTTTCTTGCGTTAAAACAGAGTGTGTTTCATGGATGAGACACTGGTCTGAATTTCCTTCAGAAATGGAATTAAACCAAAGGGTCTGTGTCTTACTACAACTAGAGATCATTTCCGGTAAACCTAGTGATTTTTCGGCTCAAATGAATTTACACAGTTCACGAACTCAACACGATTTTCACTATTAACTAAAGAGAATGTATGTAATAGATGCTGTGGTTTGTGTGAGTTTCATAAGCAGAGTTGAACTAGACACGGTCCTTTTGATTAGGAAACACAGTTCTTTTTTTCTGGGCATGCTCATGTTTCTTGCCGTACTGGAGATGCTGGAAAGAAGAGCATGATCATTGCATTAAAACAGAGTGTGTTTCATGGATAAGAACACTGGTCTGAATTTCCCTTCACAAACGGAGTTAAACCAAAGCCTCTGTGTCTTCATAAAAGCAAGAGTTCATTTCCGGTAAACCTAGTGATTTTTCGGCTCAAATGAATTTACACAGTTCACGAACACAACACGATTTTCACTATTAACTAAATAGCCTTTATGAGGAGATGCTGTGGTTTGTATGAGTTTCATAAGCAGAGTTGAACTAGACTTGGTCCTTTTAGTAGGAAATACAGTTCCTTATTTCTGGGCATGCTCAAGTTTCTTGCTGTATTGGAGACGCTGGAAAGACGAGCATGCTTCTTGCATTAAAACAGAGTGTGTTTCATGGATGAGAACACTGGTCTGAAATTTCCTTCAGAAACGGAGTTAAACCAAGGGCTCTGTGTCTTCCTACAAGCAAGAGTTCATTTCTGGTAAAACCAGTGATTTTTTGGCTCAAATGAATTTACACAGTTCACGAACTCAACACGATTTTCACTATTAACTAAAGAGCATGTATGTAATAGATGCTGTGGTTTGTGTGAGTTTCATAAGCAGAGTTGAACTAGACACGGTCCTTTTGATTAGGAAACACAGTTCTTTTTTTCTGGGCATGCTCATGTTTCTTGCCGTACTGAAGTTGCTGGAAAGAAGAGCATGATCATTGCGTTAAAACAGAGTGTGTTTCATGGATAAGAACACTGGTCTGAATTTCCCTTCACAAACGGAGTTAAACCAAAGCCTCTGTGTCTTCATACAAGCAAGAGTTCATTTCCGGTAAACCTAGTGATTTTTCGGCTCAAATGAATTTACACAGTTCACGAACACAACACGGTTTTCACTATTAACTAAATAGCCTTTATGAAGAGATGCTGTGGTTTGTATGAGTTTCATAAGCAGAGTTGAACTAGACTTGGTCCTTTTAGTAGGAAATACAGTTCCTTATTTCTGGGCATGCTCAAGTTTCTTGCTGTATTGGAGATGCTGGAAAGACGAGCATGCTTCTTGCATTAAAACAGAGTGTGTTTCATGGATGAGAACACTGCTCTGAATGTTCCTTCAGAAACGGAGTTAAACCAAGGGCTCCGTGTCTTCCTAAAAGCAAGAGTTTATTTCCGGTAAACCCAATGATTTTTCGGCTCAAATGAGTTTACACAGTTCACGAACCCAACAGGAAATTCACTCTTAGCTAAAGAGCATCTATGTAAGACATGCTGTGGTTCGTTACAGTTTCATAAGCAGAGTTCAAGTAGATATGGTCCGTATGAGTAGGAAACCCAGTTCTTTTTTTCTGGGCATGCTCAGCTTATTTGCTGTATTGGAGACGCTGGAAAGACGAGCATGCTTCTTGCATTAAAACAGAGTGTGTTTCATGGATGAGAACACTGGTCTGAATTTCCCTTCACAAGCGGAGTTAGATCAAATGCTCTGTGTCTTCATACAAGCAAGAGTTCATTTCCAGTAAACCCAGGGATTTTTCGGCTCAAATGTATTTACACAGTTCAAGAACCCAACACGATTTTCACTATCAACTAAAGAGCATCTATGAAGAGATGCTGTGGTTTGTATGAGTTTCATAAGCAGACTTCAACTAGACATGGTCCGTATGAGTAGGAAACACAGTTCATTTTTTCTGGGCATGCTCATGTTTCTTGCGGAATTGGAGACGCTGGAAAGAAGAGCATGCTTCTTGCATTAAGCCAGAGTGTGTTTCATGGATGAGAACACTGGTCTGAATTTCCCTTCACAAAAGGAGTTAAACCAAAGCCTCTGTGTCTTCATACAAGCAAGAGTTCATTTCCGGTAAACCGAGTGATTTTTTGGCTCAAATGAATTTACACAGGTCAAGAATCCAACACGATTTTCACTATCAACTAAAGAGCATCTATGAAGAGATGCTGTGGTTTGTCTGAGTTTCATAAGCAGAGTTGAACTAGACATGGTCCGTATGAGTAGGAAACACAGTTCATTTTTTCTGGGCATGCTCATGTTTCTTGCGGAATTGGAGACGCTGGAAAGAAGAGCATGCTTCTTGCATTAAGCCAGAGTGTGTTTCATGGATGAGAACACTGGTCTGAATTTCCCTTCACAAAAGGAGTTAAACCAAAGGCTCTGTGTCTTCATACAAGCAAGAGTTCATTTCCGGTAAACCGAGTGATTTTTCGGCTCAAATGAATTTACACAGGTCAAGAATCCAACACGATTTTCACTATCAACTAAAGAGCATCTATGAAGAGATGCTGTGGTTTGTCTGAGTTTCATAAGCAGATATGAACTAGACATGGTCCTTTTAGTAGGAAATACAGTTCCTTATATCTGGGCATGCTCAAGTTTCTTGCTCTATTGGAGACGCTGGAAAGACGAGCATGCTTCTTGCATTAAAACAGAGTGTGTTTCATGGATGAGAACACTGGTCTGAATTTTCCTTCAGAAACGGAGTTAAACCAAGGGCTCTGTGTCTTCCTACAAGCAAGAGTTCATTTCTGGTAAAACCAGTGATTTTTCGGCTCAAATGAATTTACACAGTTCACGAACCCAACACGATATTCACTATTAACTAAATAGCCTTTATGAAGAGATGCAGTGGTTTGTATGCGTTTCATAAGCAGAGTTGAACTAGACACGGTCCTTTTGAGTAGGAAATACAGTTCTTTTTTTCTGGGCATGCTCATGTTTCTTGCCGTATTAGAGATGCTGGAAAGAAGAGCATGATCATTGCGTTAAAACAGAGTGTGTTTCAAGGATAAGAACACTGGTCTGAATTTCCCTTCACAAACGGAGTTAAACCAAAGCCTCTGTGTCTTCATACAAGCAAGAGTTCATTTCCGGTAAACCGAGTGATTTTTCGGCTCAAATGAATTTACACAGTTCACGAACCCAACACGATTTTCACTATTAACTAAAGAGAATCTATGAAATAGGTGCTGTGGTTTGTATGAGTTTCATAAGCAGAGTTGAACTACGCACGGTCCTTCAGAGTAGGAAATACAGTTCCTTATTTCTGAGCATGCTCAACTTTCTTTCTGTATTGGAGAAGCTGGAAAGACGAGCATGCTTCTTGCATTAAAACAGAGTGTGTTTCATGGATGAGAACACTGGTCTGAATTTCCCTTCAGAAACGGAGTTAAACGAAAGGCTCTTTGTCTTCCTACAGTCAATAGTTCATTCCGGTAAACCCAGTCATTTTACGGCTCAAATAAATTTACACAGTTCACAAACCCAACACGATTTTCACTCTTAGCTAAAGAGCATTTATTAAGAGATGCTGTAGTATGTAGGAGTTTCATAAGCAGAATTGAACTAGACACGGTCCTTTTGTGTAGGAAATACAGTTGTTTTTTTCTGGGCATGGTGAAGTTTCTTGATGTATTGGAGACGCTAGAAACAAGAGCATGCTTCTTGCGGTAAAACAGAGTGTGTTTCATGGATGAGACACTGGTCTGAATTTCCTTCAGAAATGGAATTAAACCAAAGGGTCTGTGTCTTACTACAACTAGAGATCATTTCCGGTAAACCTAGTGATTTTTCGGCTCAAATGAATTTACACAGTTCACGAACTCAACACGATTTTCACTATTAACTAAAGAGAATGTATGTAATAGATGCTGTGGTTTGTGTGAGTTTCATAAGCAGAGTTGAACTAGACACGGTCCTTTTGATTAGGAAACACAGTTCTTTTTTTCTGGGCATGCTCATGTTTCTTGCCGTACTGGAGATGCTGGAAAGAAGAGCATGATCATTGCATTAAAACAGAGTGTGTTTCATGGATAAGAACACTGGTCTGAATTTCCCTTCACAAACGGAGATAAACCAAAGCCTCTGTGTCTTCATAAAAGCAAGAGTTCATTTCCGGTAAACCTAGTGATTTTTCGGCTCAAATGAATTTACACAGTTCACGAACACAACACGATTTTCACTATTAACTAAATAGCCTTTATGAGGAGATGCTGTGGTTTGTATGAGTTTCATAAGCAGAGTTGAACTAGACTTGGTCCTTTTAGTAGGAAATACAGTTCCTTATTTCTGGGCATGCTCAAGTTTCTTGCTGTATTGGAGACGCTGGAAAGACAAGCATGCTTCTTGCATTAAAACAGAGTGTGTTTCATGGATGAGAACACTGGTCTGAATTTCCCTTCACAAGCGGAGTTAGATCAAATGCTCTGTGTCTTCATACAAGCAAGAGTTCATTTCCAGTAAACCCAGGGATTTTTCGGCTCAAATGTATTTACACAGTTCAAGAACCCAACACGATTTTCACTATCAACTAAAGAGCATCTATGAAGAGATGCTGTGGTTTGTATGAGTTTCATAAGCAGACTTCAACTAGACATGGTCCGTATGAGTAGGAAACACAGTTCATTTTTTCTGGGCATGCTCATGTTTCTTGCGGAATTGGAGACGCTGGAAAGAAGAGCATGCTTCTTGCATTAAGCCAGAGTGTGTTTCATGGATGAGAACACTGGTCTGAATTTCCCTTCACAAAAGGAGTTAAACCAAAGCCTCTGTGTCTTCATACAAGCAAGAGTTCATTTCCGGTAAACCGAGTGATTTTTCGGCTCAAATGAATTTACACAGGTCAAGAATACAACACGATTTTCACTATCAACTAAAGAGCATCTATGAAGAGATGCTGTGGTTTGTCTGAGTTTCATAAGCAGATATGAACTAGACATGGTCCTTTTAGTAGGAAATACAGTTCCTTATATCTGGGCATGCTCAAGTTTCTTGCTGTATTGGAGACGCTGGAAAGACGAGCATGCTTCTTGCATTAAAACAGAGTGTGTTTCATGGATGAGAACACTTGTCTGAAATTTCCTTCAGAAACGGAGTTAAACCAAGGGCTCTGTGTCTTCCTACAAGCAAGAGTTCATTTCTGGTAAAACCAGTGATTTTTTGGCTCAAATGAATTTACACAGTTCACGAACTCAACACGATTTTCACTATTAACTAAAGAGCATGTATGTAATAGATGCTGTGGTTTGTGTGAGTTTCATAAGCAGAGTTGAACTAGACACGGTCCTTTTGATTAGGAAACACAGTTCTTTTTTTCTGGGCATGCTCATGTTTCTTGCCGTACTGAAGTTGCTGGAAAGAAGAGCATGATCATTGCGTTAAAACAGAGTGTGTTTCATGGATAAGAACACTGGTCTGAATTTCCCTTCACAAACGGAGTTAAACCAAAGCCTCTGTGTCTTCATACAAGCAAGAGTTCATTTCCGGTAAACCTAGTGATTTTTCGGCTCAAATGAATTTACACAGTTCACGAACACAACACGGTTTTCACTATTAACTAAATAGCCTTTATGAAGAGATGCTGTGGTTTGTATGAGTTTCATAAGCAGAGTTGAACTAGACTTGGTCCTTTTAGTAGGAAATACAGTTCCTTATTTCTGGGCATGCTCAAGTTTCTTGCTGTATTGGAGATGCTGGAAAGACGAGCATGCTTCTTGCATTAAAACAGAGTGTGTTTCATGGATGAGAACACTGCTCTGAATGTTCCTTCAGAAACGGAGTTAAACCAAGGGCTCCGTGTCTTCCTAAAAGCAAGAGTTTATTTCCGGTAAACCCAATGATTTTTCGGCTCAAATGAGTTTACACAGTTCACGAACCCAACAGGAAATTCACTCTTAGCTAAAGAGCATCTATGTAAGACATGCTGTGGTTCGTTACAGTTTCATAAGCAGAGTTCAAGTAGATATGGTCCGTATGAGTAGGAAACCCAGTTCTTTTTTTCTGGGCATGCTCAGCTTATTTGCTGTATTGGAGACGCTGGAAAGACGAGCATGCTTCTTGCATTAAAACAGAGTGTGTTTCATGGATGAGAACACTGGTCTGAATTTCCCTTCACAAGCGGAGTTAGATCAAATGCTCTGTGTCTTCATACAAGCAAGAGTTCATTTCCAGTAAACCCAGGGATTTTTCGGCTCAAATGTATTTACACAGTTCAAGAACCCAACACGATTTTCACTATCAACTAAAGAGCATCTATGAAGAGATGCTGTGGTTTGTATGAGTTTCATAAGCAGACTTCAACTAGACATGGTCCGTATGAGTAGGAAACACAGTTCATTTTTTCTGGGCATGCTCATGTTTCTTGCGGAATTGGAGACGCTGGAAAGAAGAGCATGCTTCTTGCATTAAGCCAGAGTGTGTTTCATGGATGAGAACACTGGTCTGAATTTCCCTTCACAAAAGGAGTTAAACCAAAGCCTCTGTGTCTTCATACAAGCAAGAGTTCATTTCCGGTAAACCGAGTGATTTTTTGGCTCAAATGAATTTACACAGGTCAAGAATCCAACACGATTTTCACTATCAACTAAAGAGCATCTATGAAGAGATGCTGTGGTTTGTCTGAGTTTCATAAGCAGAGTTGAACTAGACATGGTCCGTATGAGTAGGAAACACAGTTCATTTTTTCTGGGCATGCTCATGTTTCTTGCGGAATTGGAGACGCTGGAAAGAAGAGCATGCTTCTTGCATTAAGCCAGAGTGTGTTTCATGGATGAGAACACTGGTCTGAATTTCCCTTCACAAAAGGAGTTAAACCAAAGGCTCTGTGTCTTCATACAAGCAAGAGTTCATTTCCGGTAAACCGAGTGATTTTTCGGCTCAAATGAATTTACACAGGTCAAGAATCCAACACGATTTTCACTATCAACTAAAGAGCATCTATGAAGAGATGCTGTGGTTTGTCTGAGTTTCATAAGCAGATATGAACTAGACATGGTCCTTTTAGTAGGAAATACAGTTCCTTATATCTGGGCATGCTCAAGTTTCATGCTGTATTGGAGACGCTGGAAAGACGAGCATGCTTCTTGCATTAAAACAGAGTGTGTTTCATGGATGAGAACACTGGTCTGAATTTCCCTTCACAAACGGAGATAAACCAAAGCCTCTGTGTCTTCATAAAAGCAAGAGTTCATTTCCGGTAAACCTAGTGATTTTTCGGCTCAAATGAATTTACACAGTTCACGAACACAACACGATTTTCACTATTAACTAAATAGCCTTTATGAGGAGATGCTGTGGTTTGTATGAGTTTCATAAGCAGAGTTGAACTAGACTTGGTCCTTTTAGTAGGAAATACAGTTCCTTATTTCTGGGCATGCTCAAGTTTCTTGCTGTATTGGAGACGCTGGAAAGACGAGCATGCTTCTTGCATTAAAACAGAGTGTGTTTCATGGATGAGAACACTGGTCTGAATTTCCCTTCACAAGCGGAGTTAGATCAAATGCTCTGTGTCTTCATACAAGCAAGAGTTCATTTCCAGTAAACCCAGGGATTTTTCGGCTCAAATGTATTTACACAGTTCAAGAACCCAACACGATTTTCACTATCAACTAAAGAGCATCTATGAAGAGATGCTGTGGTTTGTATGAGTTTCATAAGCAGACTTCAACTAGACATGGTCCGTATGAGTAGGAAACACAGTTCATTTTTTCTGGGCATGCTCATGTTTCTTGCGGAATTGGAGACGCTGGAAAGAAGAGCATGCTTCTTGCATTAAGCCAGAGTGTGTTTCATGGATGAGAACACTGGTCTGAATTTCCCTTCACAAAAGGAGTTAAACCAAAGCCTCTGTGTCTTCATACAAGCAAGAGTTCATTTCCGGTAAACCGAGTGATTTTTCGGCTCAAATGAATTTACACAGGTCAAGAATACAACACGATTTTCACTATCAACTAAAGAGCATCTATGAAGAGATGCTGTGGTTTGTCTGAGTTTCATAAGCAGATATGAACTAGACATGGTCCTTTTAGTAGGAAATACAGTTCCTTATATCTGGGCATGCTCAAGTTTCTTGCTGTATTGGAGACGCTGGAAAGACGAGCATGCTTCTTGCATTAAAACAGAGTGTGTTTCATGGATGAGAACACTTGTCTGAAATTTCCTTCAGAAACGGAGTTAAACCAAGGGCTCTGTGTCTTCCTACAAGCAAGAGTTCATTTCTGGTAAAACCAGTGATTTTTTGGCTCAAATGAATTTACACAGTTCACGAACTCAACACGATTTTCACTATTAACTAAAGAGCATGTATGTAATAGATGCTGTGGTTTGTGTGAGTTTCATAAGCAGAGTTGAACTAGACACGGTCCTTTTGATTAGGAAACACAGTTCTTTTTTTCTGGGCATGCTCATGTTTCTTGCCGTACTGAAGTTGCTGGAAAGAAGAGCATGATCATTGCGTTAAAACAGAGTGTGTTTCATGGATAAGAACACTGGTCTGAATTTCCCTTCACAAACGGAGTTAAACCAAAGCCTCTGTGTCTTCATACAAGCAAGAGTTCATTTCCGGTAAACCTAGTGATTTTTCGGCTCAAATGAATTTACACAGTTCACGAACACAACACGGTTTTCACTATTAACTAAATAGCCTTTATGAAGAGATGCTGTGGTTTGTATGAGTTTCATAAGCAGAGTTGAACTAGACTTGGTCCTTTTAGTAGGAAATACAGTTCCTTATTTCTGGGCATGCTCAAGTTTCTTGCTGTATTGGAGATGCTGGAAAGACGAGCATGCTTCTTGCATTAAAACAGAGTGTGTTTCATGGATGAGAACACTGCTCTGAATGTTCCTTCAGAAACGGAGTTAAACCAAGGGCTCCGTGTCTTCCTAAAAGCAAGAGTTTATTTCCGGTAAACCCAATGATTTTTCGGCTCAAATGAGTTTACACAGTTCACGAACCCAACAGGAAATTCACTCTTAGCTAAAGAGCATCTATGTAAGACATGCTGTGGTTCGTTACAGTTTCATAAGCAGAGTTCAAGTAGATATGGTCCGTATGAGTAGGAAACCCAGTTCTTTTTTTCTGGGCATGCTCAGCTTATTTGCTGTATTGGAGACGCTGGAAAGACGAGCATGCTTCTTGCATTAAAACAGAGTGTGTTTCATGGATGAGAACACTGGTCTGAATTTCCCTTCACAAGCGGAGTTAGATCAAATGCTCTGTGTCTTCATACAAGCAAGAGTTCATTTCCAGTAAACCCAGGGATTTTTCGGCTCAAATGTATTTACACAGTTCAAGAACCCAACACGATTTTCACTATCAACTAAAGAGCATCTATGAAGAGATGCTGTGGTTTGTATGAGTTTCATAAGCAGACTTCAACTAGACATGGTCCGTATGAGTAGGAAACACAGTTCATTTTTTCTGGGCATGCTCATGTTTCTTGCGGAATTGGAGACGCTGGAAAGAAGAGCATGCTTCTTGCATTAAGCCAGAGTGTGTTTCATGGATGAGAACACTGGTCTGAATTTCCCTTCACAAAAGGAGTTAAACCAAAGCCTCTGTGTCTTCATACAAGCAAGAGTTCATTTCCGGTAAACCGAGTGATTTTTTGGCTCAAATGAATTTACACAGGTCAAGAATCCAACACGATTTTCACTATCAACTAAAGAGCATCTATGAAGAGATGCTGTGGTTTGTCTGAGTTTCATAAGCAGAGTTGAACTAGACATGGTCCGTATGAGTAGGAAACACAGTTCATTTTTTCTGGGCATGCTCATGTTTCTTGCGGAATTGGAGACGCTGGAAAGAAGAGCATGCTTCTTGCATTAAGCCAGAGTGTGTTTCATGGATGAGAACACTGGTCTGAATTTCCCTTCACAAAAGGAGTTAAACCAAAGGCTCTGTGTCTTCATACAAGCAAGAGTTCATTTCCGGTAAACCGAGTGATTTTTCGGCTCAAATGAATTTACACAGGTCAAGAATCCAACACGATTTTCACTATCAACTAAAGAGCATCTATGAAGAGATGCTGTGGTTTGTCTGAGTTTCATAAGCAGATATGAACTAGACATGGTCCTTTTAGTAGGAAATACAGTTCCTTATATCTGGGCATGCTCAAGTTTCATGCTGTATTGGAGACGCTGGAAAGACGAGCATGCTTCTTGCATTAAAACAGAGTGTGTTTCATGGATGAGAACACTGGTCTGAATTTTCCTTCAGAAACGGAGTTAAACCAAGGGCTCTGTGTCTTCCTACAAGCAAGAGTTCATTTCTGGTAAAACCAGTGATTTTTCGGCTCAAATGAATTTACACAGTTCACGAACCCAACACGATATTCACTATTAACTAAATAGCCTTTATGAAGAGATGCAGTGGTTTGTATGCGTTTCATAAGCAGAGTTGAACTAGACACGGTCCTTTTGAGTAGGAAATACAGTTCTTTTTTTCTGGGCATGCTCATGTTTCTTGCCGTATTAGAGATGCTGGAAAGAAGAGCATGATCATTGCGTTAAAACAGAGTGTGTTTCAAGGATAAGAACACTGGTCTGAATTTCCCTTCACAAACGGAGTTAAACCAAAGCCTCTGTGTCTTCATACAAGCAAGAGTTCATTTCCGGTAAACCGAGTGATTTTTCGGCTCAAATGAATTTACACAGTTCACGAACCCAACACGATTTTCACTATTAACTAAAGAGAATCTATGAAATAGGTGCTGTGGTTTGTATGAGTTTCATAAGCAGAGTTGAACTACGCACGGTCCTTCAGAGTAGGAAATACAGTTCCTTATTTCTGAGCATGCTCAACTTTCTTTCTGTATTGGAGAAGCTGGAAAGACGAGCATGCTTCTTGCATTAAAACAGAGTGTGTTTCATGGATGAGAACACTGGTCTGAATTTCCCTTCAGAAACGGAGTTAAACGAAAGGCTCTTTGTCTTCCTACAGTCAATAGTTCATTCCGGTAAACCCAGTCATTTTACGGCTCAAATAAATTTACACAGTTCACAAACCCAACACGATTTTCACTCTTAGCTAAAGAGCATTTATTAAGAGATGCTGTAGTATGTAGGAGTTTCATAAGCAGAATTGAACTAGACACGGTCCTTTTGTGTAGGAAATACAGTTGTTTTTTTCTGGGCATGGTGAAGTTTCTTGATGTATTGGAGACGCTAGAAACAAGAGCATGCTTCTTGCGTTAAAACAGAGTGTGTTTCATGGATGAGACACTGGTCTGAATTTCCTTCAGAAATGGAATTAAACCAAAGGGTCTGTGTCTTACTACAACTAGAGATCATTTCCGGTAAACCTAGTGATTTTTCGGCTCAAATGAATTTACACAGTTCACGAACTCAACACGATTTTCACTATTAACTAAAGAGAATGTATGTAATAGATGCTGTGGTTTGTGTGAGTTTCATAAGCAGAGTTGAACTAGACACGGTCCTTTTGATTAGGAAACACAGTTCTTTTTTTCTGGGCATGCTCATGTTTCTTGCCGTACTGGAGATGCTGGAAAGAAGAGCATGATCATTGCGTTAAAACAGAGTGTGTTTCATGGATAAGAACACTGGTCTGAATTTCCCTTCACAAACGGAGTTAAACCAAAGCCTCTGTGTCTTCATACAAGCAAGAGTTCATTTCCGGTAAACCTAGTGATTTTTCGGCTCAAATGAATTTACACAGTTCACGAACACAACACGATTTTCACTATTAACTAAATAGCCTTTATGAAGAGATGCTGTGGTTTGTATGAGTTTCATAAGCAGAGTTGAACTAGACTTGGTCCTTTTAGTAGGAAATACAGTTCCTTAGTTCTGGGCATGCTCAAGTTTCTTGCTGTATTGGAGATGCTGGAAAGACGAGCATGCTTCTTGCATTAAAACAGAGTGTGTTTCATGGATGAGAACACTGCTCTGAATGTTCCTTCAGAAACGGAGTTAAACCAAGGGCTCCGTGTCTTCCTAAAAGCAAGAGTTTATTTCCGGTAAACCCAATGATTTTTCGGCTCAAATGAGTTTACACAGTTCACGAACCCAACAGGAAATTCACTCTTAGCTAAAGAGCATCTATTTAAGACATGCTGTGGTTCGTTACAGTTTCATAAGCAGAGTTCAAGTAGATATGGTCTGTATGAGTAGGAAACCCAGTTCTTTTTTTCTGGGCATGCTCAGCTTATTTGCTGTATTGGAGACGCTGGAAAGACGAGCATGCTTCTTGCATTAAAACAGAGTGTGTTTCATGGATGAGAACACTGGTCTGAATTTCCCTTCACAAGCGGAGTTAGATCAAATGATCTGTGTCTTCATACAAGCAAGAGTTCATTTCCAGTAAACCCAGGGATTTTTCGGCTCAAATGTATTTACACAGTTCAAGAACCCAACACGATTTTCACTATCAACTAAAGAGCATCTATGAAGAGATGCTGTGGTTTGTATGAGTTTCATAAGCAGACTTCAACTAGACATGGTCCGTATGAGTAGGAAACACAGTTCATTTTTTCTGGGCATGCTCATGTTTCTTGCGGAATTGGAGACGCTGGAAAGAAGAGCATGCTTCTTGCATTAAAACAGAGTGTGTTTCATGGATGAGAACACTGGTCTGAATTTCCCTTCACAAAAGGAGTTAAACCAAAGGCTCTGTGTCTTCATACAAGCAAGAGTTCATTTCCGGTAAACCGAGTGATTTTTCGGCTCAAATGAATTTACACAGGTCAAGAATCCAACACGATTTTCACTATCAACTAAAGAGCATCTATGAAGAGATGCTGTGGTTTGTCTGAGTTTCATAAGCAGATATGAACTAGACATGGTCCTTTTAGTAGGAAATACAGTTCCTTATATCTGGGCATGCTCAAGTTTCTTGCTGTATTGGAGACGCTGGAAAGACGAGCATGCTTCTTGCATTAAAACAGAGTGTGTTTCATGGATGAGAACACTGGTCTGAATTTTCCTTCAGAAACGGAGTTAAACCAAGGGCTCTGTGTCTTCCTACAAGCAAGAGTTCATTTCTGGTAAAACCAGTGATTTTTCGGCTCAAATGAATTTACACAGTTCACGAACCCAACACGATATTCACTATTAACTAAATAGCCTTTATGAAGAGATGCAGTGGTTTGTATGCGTTTCATAAGCAGAGTTGAACTAGACACGGTCCTTTTGAGTAGGAAATACAGTTCTTTTTTTCTGGGCATGCTCATGTTTCTTGCCGTATTGGAGATGCTGGAAAGAAGAGCATGAACATTGCGTTAAAACAGAGTGTGTTTCAAGGATAAGAACACTGGTCTGAATTTCCCTTCACAAACGGAGTTAAACCAAAGCCTCTGTGTCTTCATACAAACAAGAGTTCATTTCCGGTAAACCGAGTGATTTTTCGGCTCAAATGAATTTACACAGTTCACGAACCCAACACGATTTTCACTATTAACTAAAGAGAATCTATGAAATAGGTGCTGTGGTTTGTATGAGTTTCATAAGCAGAGTTGAACTACGCACGGTCCTTCAGAGTAGGAAATACAGTTCCTTATTTCTGAGCATGCTCAACTTTCTTTCTGTATTGGAGAAGCTGGAAAGACGAGCATACTTCTTGCATTAAAACAGAGTGTGTTTCATGGATGAGAACACTGGTCTGAATTTCCCTTCAGAAACGGAGTTAAACGAAAGGCTCTTTGTCTTCCTACAGTCAATAGTTCATTCCGGTAAACCCAGTCATTTTACGGCTCAAATAAATTTACACAGTTCACAAACCCAACACCATTTTCACTCTTAGCTAAAGAGCATCTATGAAAGAGATGCTGTGGTTCGTTACAGTTTCATAAGCAGAGTTCAAGTAGATATGGTCCGTATGAGTAGGAAACACAGTTCATTTTTTCTGGGCATGCTCATGTTTCTTGCTGTATTGCACACGCTGGAAAGAAGAGCATGCTCTTTGTGTTAAAACAGAGTGTGTTTCATGGATGAGAACACTGGTCTCAATTTCCCTTTACAAACGGGGATAAACCAAAGCCTCTTTGTCTTCCTACAAGCAAGAGTTCATTTCCAGTAAACACAGTGATTTTTTGGCTCAAATGAATTTACACAGTTCACGAACCCAAAATGATTTTCACTATTAACTAAAGGGCATCTATGTAAGAGATGAAGTGGATTGTTACAGTTTCATAAGCAGATTTCAACTAGATATGGTCCGTATTAGTAGGAAACAAAGTTCTTTTTTTCTTGGCATACTCATGTTTCTTGGTTTATTGCAGACGCTGGATAGAAGAGCATGATCTTTGCCTTAAAAGAGAGTGTGTTTCATGGATGAGAACATTGGTCTGAATTTACTTTCACAAATGGGGTTAAACCAAAGGCTCTGTGTCTAAATACAAGCAAGAGTTCATTTCCGGTAAACCCAGGGATTTTTCGTCTCAAATGAATTTACACAGTTCCATAACCCATCACGATTTTCACTAACAACTAAAGAGCGTCTATGAAGAGATGCTGTTGTTTGTCTGAGTTTCAAAAGCAGACTTCAACTAGATATGGTCCTTATGAGTAGGAAACACAGTTCATTTTTTCTGGGCATGCTCATGTTTCTTGTGGAATTGGAGACGCTGGAACGAAGAGCATGCTTCTTGCATTAAAACAGAGTGTGTTTCATGGATGAGAACACTGGTCTGAATTTCCCTTCAGAAACGGAGTTAAACGAAAGGCTCTTTGACTTCCTACAATCAAGAGTTCATTTCTGGTAAACCCAGTCATTTTTCGGCTCAAATGAATTTACACAGTTCACGAACCCAACACGATTTTCACTCTTAGCTAAAGAGCATCTATGTAAGAGATGCTGTCGTTCGTTACAGTTTTATAAGCAGAGTTCAACTAGATATGGTCTGTATGAGTAGGAAACACAGTTCATTTTTTCTGGGCATGCTCATGTTTCTTGCTGTATTGCAGATGCTGGAAAGAAGAGCATGCCCTTTGTGTTAAAGCAGAGTGTGTTTCATGGATGAGAACACTTGGCTCAATTTCCCTTTACAAACGGTGTTAAACCCAAGGCTCTTTGTCTTCCTACAAGCAAGAGTTCATTTCCAGTAAACCTAGTGATTTTTTGACTCAAATGAATTTACACAGTTCACGAACCCAAAACGATTTTCACTATTAACTAAAGAGCATCTATGCAAGAGATGCTGTGGTTTGTACAGTTTCATAAGCACAGTTCAACTAGACATGGTCCGTATTAGTAGGAAACAAAGTTCTTTTTTTCTTGGCATGCTCATGTTTATTGCTGTATTGCAGAGGCTGGATAGAAGAGCATGATCTTTGCGTTAAAAGAGAGTGTGTTTCATGGATGAGAACATTGGTCTGAATTTACTTTCACAAATGGGGTTAAACCAAAGGCTCTGTGTCTTCCTACAAGCAAGAGTTCATTTCCGGTAAACCAGTGATTTTTCAGCTCAAATGAATTTACACAGTTCCCAAACACAACATGATTTTCACTATTAACTAAAGAGCACCTATGAAGACATGCTATGTTTTGTATGAGTTTCATAAGCAGAGTTGAACTGGACATGGTCCTTTTGAGTAGGAAATACAGTTCTTTTTTTCTGGGCATGCTCATGTTTCTTGTTGTATTGGAGTCGCTGGAAAGAACAGCATGCTTCTTGCGTTAAAACAGAGTGTGTTTCATGGATGAGAACACTGGTCTGAATTTTCCTTCAGAAACTGAGTTAAACCAAAGGCTCTGTGTCTTCCTACAAGCAAGTGTTCATTTCTGGTAAACCCAGTGTTTTTTCAGCTCAAATGAATTTACACAGTTCACGAACACAACACGATTTTCACTATTAACTAAAGAGCATTTATGAAGACATGCTGTGGTTTGTATGAGTTTCATAAGCAGAGTTGAACTAGACAGGGTCCTTTTGAGTAGGAAATACAGTTCTGTTTTTCTGGGCATGCTCAGCTTATTTGCTGTATTGGATAGGCTGTTAAGAAGAGCATGCTCTTTGTGTTAAAACAGAGTGTGTTTTATGGATGAGACACTGGTCTGAATTTTCCTTCACAAACCGAGTTAAACCAAAGGATCTGTGTCTTCCTACAAGCAAGAGTTCATTTCTGGTAAACCCCGTGATTTTTCAGCTCAAATGAATTTACACAGTTCACGAACCCAAAACGATTTTCACTATTAGCTAAAGAGCATCTATGTAAGAGATGCTGTGGTTCGTAACAGTTTCCTAATCAGAGTTCAAGTAGATATGGTCCGTATGAGTAGGAAACACAGTTCTTTTTTTCTGGGCATTCTCATGTTTCTTGCTGTATTGGAGATGCTGGAAAGAAGAGCATGCTCTTTGCGTTAAAACAGAGTGTGTTTCATGGATGAGAACACTGGTGTGAATTTCCCTTCACAAACGGAGTTAAACCAAAGCCTCTGTGTCTTCATAGAAGCAACAGTTCATTTCCGGTAAACCGAGTGATTTTTTGGCTCAAATGAATTTACACAGTTCCCAAACCCAACACGATTTTCACTATTAACTAAAGAGCATCTATGTAATAGATGCTGTGGTTTGTTGAGTTTCATAAGCAGAGTTGAACTAGACACGGTACTTTTGTGTAGGAAATACAGTTGTTTTTTTCTGGGCATGGTGAACTTTCTTGCTGTATTGCAGATGTTGGAACGAAGAGCATGCTTTTTGTGTTAAAACAGAGTGTGTTTCATGGATGAGAACACTGATCTCAATTTCCCTTTACAAACGGGGTTAAACCAAAGGCTCTGTGTCTTCCAACAAGCAAGAGTTCATTTCCGGTAAACCCAGTGATTTTTCAGCTCAAATGAATTTACACAGTTCCCAAACCCAACACGATTTTCACTATTAACTAAAGAGCATATATGAAGAGATGCTGTATTTTGTGTGAGTTTCCTAAGCAGAGTTGAACTAGACACGGTCCTTTTGAGTAGGAAATACAGTTCTTTTTTTCTGGGCATGCTCATGTTTCTTGACGTTTTGGAGATGCTGGAAAGAAGAGCATGATCATTGCGTTAAAACAGAGTGTGTTTCATGGATGAGAACACTGATCTCAATTTCCCTTTACAAACGGGGTTAAACCAAAGGCTCTGTGTCTTCCAACAAGCAAGAGTTCATTTCCGGTAAACCAAGTGACTTTTCAGCTCAAATGAATTTACACAGTTCACGAACCCACACGATTTTCAGTATTAACTAAAGAGCACCTATGAAGACATGCTGTGGTTTGTATGAGTTTCATAAGCAGAGTTGAACTGGACACGGTCCTTTTGAGTAGGAAATACAGTTCTTTTTTTCTGGGCATGCTCATATTTCTTGCTGTATTGGAATGCTGGAAAGAAGAGCATGCTTCTTGCATTAAAACAGGGTGTGTTTCATGGATGAGAACACTGGTCTGAATATCCTCCAGAAAGGGAGTTAAACCAAAGGCTCCGTGTCTTCCTACAAGCAAGAGTTCATTTCCGGTTAACCCAATGATTTTTTGGCTCAAATGAGTTTACACCGTTCACGAAACCAACACGATTTTCACTCTTAGCTAAAGAGCATCTATGTAAGAGATGCTGTGGTTCGTTACAGTTTCATAAGCAGAATTCAACTAGATATGATCCGTATGAGTAGGAAACACAGTACTTTTTTCTGGGCATTCTCATATTTCTTGCTGTATTGGAGATGCTGGAGAGAACAGCATGCTCTTTGCATTAAAACAGAGTGTGTTTCATGGATGAGAACACTGGTGTGAATTTCCCTTCACAAACGGAGTTAAACCAAAGCCTCTGTGTCTTCATACAAGCAAGAGTTCATTTCCGGTAAACCAAGTGATTTTTCGGATCAAATGAATTTACACAGTTCACGAACCCAACACGATTTTCGCTATTAACTAAATAGCATTTATTAAGAGATGCTGTGGTATGTATGATTTTCATAAGCAGAGTTGAACTAGACACGGTCCTTTGTGTCGGAAATACAGTTGTTTTTTTCTGGGCATGGTGAACTTTCTTGCTGCATTGTAGACGCTGGAAACAAGAGCATGCTTCTTGCGTTAAAACAGAGTGTGTTTCATGGATGAGAACACTGGTCTGAATTTTCCTTCAGAAACGGAGTTAAACCAAAGGGTCTGTGTATTCCTACAAGCAAGAGTTCATTTCTGGTATACCCAGTGATTTTTTGGCTCAAATGAATTTACACAGTTCAAGAACCCAACACGATTTTCACTAATAACTGAAGAGTATTTATGAAGAGATGCTCTGGTTTGTATGAGTTTCATAAGCAGACTTCAACTAGATATGGTCCGTATGAATAGGAAACACAGTTCATTTTTTCTGGGCATGCTCATGTTTCTTGCTATATTGCAGACGCTGGAAAGAAGAGCATGCTCTTTGTGTTAAAACAGAATGTGTTTCATGGATGAGAACACTGGTCTCAATTTCCCTTTACAAATGGGGTTAAACCAAAGGCTCTTTGTTTTCCTACAAGCAAGAGTTCATTTCCAGTAAACCCAGTGATTTTTCGGCTCAAATGAATTTACACAGTTCACGAACCCAAAACGATTTTCACTATTAACTAAAGAGCATCTGTGTAAGAGATGCTGTGGTTTGTTACAGTTTCATAAGCAGAGTTCAACTAGACATGGTCCGTATTAGTAGGAAATAAAGTTCTTTTTTTCTTGGCATGCTATGTTTCTTGCTGTATTGAAGACGCTGGATAGAAGAGCATGATCTTTGCGTTAAAACAGAGTGTGTTTCATGGATGAGAAGATTGGTCTGAACTTACTTTCAAAATGGGGTTAAACCAAAGGCTCTGTGTCTTCATACAAGCAAGAGTTCATTTCCGGTAAACCGAGTGATTTTTCGGCTCAAATGAATTTACACAGTTCCCTAACCCAACACGATTTTCACTATTAACTAAAGAGCATCTATGAAGAGATGCTGTATTTTGTATGAGTTTCATAAGCAGATTTGAACTAGACACGGCCCTTTTGAGTAGGAAATACAGTTCTTTTTTTCTGGGCATGCTCATGTTTCTTGCCATTTTGGAGATGCTGGAAAGAAGAGCATGATCATTGCGTTAAAACAGAGTGTGTTTCATGGATAAGAACACTGGTCTGAATTTCCCTTCAAAAATGGAGTTAAACCAAAGCCTCTGTGTCTTCATACAAGCAAGAGTTCATTTCCGGTAAACCGAGTGATTTTTCGGCTCACATGAATTTACACAGTTCACAAACCCAACACGATTTTCACTATTAACTAAAGAGCATCTATGAAATAGATGCTGTGGTTTGTATGAGTTTCAGAAGCAGACTTCAACTTGATATGGTCAGTATGAGTAGGAAACACAGTTCTTTTTTCTGGGCATGCTCATGTTTCTTGATGTATTGGAGACGCTAGAAATAATAGCATGCTTTTTGCATTAAAACAGAGTGTGTTTCATGGATGAGAACACTGGTGTGAATTTCCATTCAGAAATGGAGTTAATCCAAAGCTTCTGTGTCTTCATACAAGCAAGAGTTCATTTCCGGTAAACCGAGTGATTTTTCGGCTCAAATGAATTTACACAGTTCCCTAACCCAACACGATTTTCACTATTAACTAAAGAGCATCTATGAACAGATGCTGTATTTTGTATGAGTTTCATAAGCAGATTTGAACTAGACACGGCCCTTTTGAGTAGGAAATACAGTTCTTTTTTTCTGGGCATGCTCATGTTTCTTGCCATTTTGGAGATGCTGGAAAGAAGAGCATGATCATTGCGTTAAAACAGAGTGTGTTTCATGGATAAGAACACTGGTCTGAATTTCCCTTCAAAAATGGTGTTAAACCAAAGCCTCTGTGTCTTCATACAAGCAAGAGTTCATTTCCGGTAAACCGAGTGATTTTTCGGCTCACATGAATTTACACAGTTCACAAACCCAACACGATTTTCACTATTAACTAAAGAGCATCTATGAAATAGATGCTGTCGTTTGTATGAGTTTCAGAAGCAGACTTCAACTTGATATGGTCCGTATGAGTAGGAAACACAGTTCTTTTTTCTGGGCATGCTCATGTTTCTTGCTGTATTGGAGATGCTGGAAAGAAGAGCATGCTCTTTGCGTTAAAACAGAGTGTGTTTCATGGATGAGAACACTGGTGTGAATTTCCATTCAGAAACGGAGTTAATCCAAAGCTTCTGTGTCTTCATACAAGCAAGAGTTCATTTCCGGTAAACCGAGTGATTTTTCGGCTCAAATGAATTTACACAGTTCACGAACCCAACATGATTTTCACTATTAACTAAAGATCATCTATGAAGACATGCTGTGGTTTGTTACAGTTTCATGAGCAGTGTTCAAATAGATACTGTCTGTATGAGTAGGAAACAAAGTTCTTTTTTTCTGGGCATGCTCATGTTTCTTGCTGTATTGGAGATGCTGGAAAGAAGAGCATGCTCTTTGCGTTAAAACAGAGTGTGTTTCATGGATGAGAACACTGGTGTGAATTACCCTTCACAATCGGAGTTAAACCAAAGCCTCTGTGTCTTCATACAAGCAAGAGTTCATTTCCGGTAAAACCACTGATTTTTCAGCTCAAATGAATTTACACAGTTCACGAACCCAACACGATTTTCACTATTAACTAAATAGCCTTCATGAAGAGATGCTGTGGTTTGTATGAGTTTCATAAGCAGAGTTGAACTAGACATGGTCCTTTTACTAGGAAATACAGTTCCTTATTTCTGGGCATGCTCAAGTTTCTTGCTGTATGGGAGACGGTGGAAAGAGGAGCATGCTTCTTGCATTAAAACAGAGTGTGTTTCATGGATGAGAACACTGGTCTGAATTTCGCTTCACAAACGGAGTTAAACCAAAGGCTCTGTGTCTTCATACAAGCAAGAGTTCATTTCCAGTAAACGCAGGGATTTTTCTGCTCACATGAATTTACACAGTTGAAGATTCCAACACGATTTTCACTATCAACTAAAGAGCATCTATGAAGAGATTCTGTGGTTTGTCTGAGTTTCATAAGCAGAGTTGTACTAGACACGGTCCTTTTATGTAGGAAATACAGTTGTTTTTTTCTGGGCATGGTGAACTTTCTTGCTGTATTGGAGACGCTGGAAACAAGAGCATGCTTCCTGCGTTAAAACAGAGTGTGTTTCATGGATGAGAACACTGGTCTGAATTTTCCTTCAGAAACGGAGTTAAACCTAAGGTCAGTGTCTTACTACAACTAGAGATCATTTCCGTTAAACCTAGTGATTTTTCGGCTCAAATGAATTTACACAGTCCACGAACTCAACACGATTTTCACTATTAACTAAAGAGCATCTATGTAATAGATGCTGTGGTTTGTGTGAGTTTCATAAGCAGAGTTGAACTAGACAGGGTCCTTTTGAGTAGGAAATACAGTTCTTTTTTTCTGGGTATGCTCATGTTTCTTGCCGTACTTGAGATGCTGGAAAGAAGAGCATGATCATTGCGTTAAAACAGAGTGTGTTTCATGGATAAGAACACTGGTCTGAATTTCCCTTCACAAACGGAGTTAAACCAAAGCCTCTGTGTCTTCATACAAGCAAGAGTTCATTTCCGGTAAACCCTGGGATTTTTCGGCTGAAATGAATTTACACAGTTCACGAACACAACACGATTTTCACTATTAACTAAAGAGCATTTATGAAGACATGCTGTGGTTTGTATGAGTTTCATAAGCAGAGTTGAACCAGACAGGGTCCTTTTGAGTAGGAAATACAGTTCTGTTTTTCTGGGCATGCTCAGCTTATTTGCTGTATTGGATAGGCTGTTAAGAAGAGCATGCTCTTTGCGTTAAAACAGAGTGTGTTTTATGGATGAGACACTGGTCTGAATTTTCCTTCACAAACCGAGTTAAACCAAAGGATCTGTGTCTTCCTACAAGCAAGAGTTCATTTCTGGTAAACCCCGTGATTTTTCAGCTCAAATGAATTTACACAGTTCACGAACCCAAAACGATTTTCACTATTAGCTAAAGAGCATCTATGTAAGAGATGCTGTGGTTCGTAACAGTTTCCTAATCAGAGTTCAACTAGATATGGTCCGTATGAGTAGGAAACACAGTTCTTTTTTTCTGGGCATTCTCATGTTTCTTGCTGTATTGGAGATGCTGGAAAGAAGAGCATGCTCTTTGCGTTAAAACAGAGTGTGTTTCATGGATGAGAACACTGGTGTGAATTTCCCTTCACAAACGGAGTTAAACCAAAGCCTCTGTGTCTTCATAGAAGCAACAGTTCATTTCCGGTAAACCGAGTGATTTTTTGGCTCAAATGAATTTACACAGTTCCCAAACCCAACACGATTTTCACTATTAACTAAAGAGCATCTATGTAATAGATGCTGTGGTTTGTTGAGTTTCATAAGCAGAGTTGAACTAGACACGGTACTTTTGTGTAGGAAATACAGTTGTTTTTTTCTGGGCATGGTGAACTTTCTTGCTGTATTGCAGATGTTGGAACGAAGAGCATGCTTTTTGTGTTAAAACAGAGTGTGTTTCATGGATGAGAACACTGATCTCAATTTCCCTTTACAAACGGGGTTAAACCAAAGGCTCTGTGTCTTCCAACAAGCAAGAGTTCATTTCCGGTAAACCCAGTGATTTTTCAGCTCAAATGAATTTACACAGTTCCCAAACCCAACACGATTTTCACTATTAACTAAAGAGCATATATGAAGAGATGCTGTATTTTGTATGAGTTTCCTAAGCAGAGTTGAACTAGACACGGTCCTTTTGAGTAGGAAATACAGTTCTTTTTTTCTGGGCATGCTCATGTTTCTTGACGTTTTGGAGATGCTGGAAAGAAGAGCATGATCATTGCGTTAAAACAGAGTGTGTTTCATGGATGAGAACACTGATCTCAATTTCCCTTTACAAACGGGGTTAAACCAAAGGCTCTGTGTCTTCCAACAAGCAAGATTTCATTTCCGGTAAACCAAGTGACTTTTCAGCTCAAATGAATTTACACAGTTCACGAACCCACACGATTTTCAGTATTAACTAAAGAGCACCTATGAAGACATGCTGTGGTTTGTATGAGTTTCATAAGCAGAGTTGAACTGGACACGGTCCTTTTGAGTAGGAAATACAGTTCTTTTTTTCTGGGCATGCTCATATTTCTTGCTGTATTGGAATGCTGGAAAGAAGAGCATGCTTCTTGCATTAAAACAGGGTGTGTTTCATGGATGAGAACACTGGTCTGAATATCCTCCAGAAAGGGAGTTAAACCAAAGGCTCCGTGTCTTCCTACAAGCAAGAGTTCATTTCCGGTTAACCCAATGATTTTTTGGCTCAAATGAGTTTACACCGTTCACGAAACCAACACGATTTTCACTCTTAGCTAAAGAGCATCTATGTAAGAGATGCTGTGGTTCGTTACAGTTTCATAAGCAGAATTCAACTAGATATGGTCCGTATGAGTAGGAAACACAGTACTTTTTTCTGGGCATTCTCATATTTCTTGCTGTATTGGAGATGCTGGAGAGAACAGCATGCTCTTTGCATTAAAACAGAGTGTGTTTCATGGATGAGAACACTGGTGTGAATTTCCCTTCACAAACGGAGTTAAACCAAAGCCTGTGTGTCTTCATACAAGCAAGAGTTCATTTCCGGTAAACCAAGTGATTTTTCGGATCAAATGAATTTACACAGTTCACGAACCCAACACGATTTTCGCTATTAACTAAATAGCATTTATTAAGAGATGCTGTGGTATGTATGATTTTCATAAGCAGAGTTGAACTAGACACGGTCCTTTGTGTCGGAAATACAGTTGTTTTTTTCTGGGCATGGTGAACTTTCTTGCTGCATTGTAGACGCTGGAAACAAGAGCATGCTTCTTGCGTTAAAACAGAGTGTGTTTCATGGATGAGAACACTGGTCTGAATTTTCCTTCAGAAACGGAGTTAAACCAAAGGGTCTGTGTATTCCTACAAGCAAGAGTTCATTTCTGGTATACCCAGTGATTTTTTGGCTCAAATGAATTTACACAGTTCAAGAACCCAACACGATTTTCATTAATAACTGAAGAGTATTTATGAAGAGATGCTCTGGTTTGTATGAGTTTCATAAGCAGACTTCAACTAGATATGGTCCGTATGAATAGGAAACACAGTTCATTTTTTCTGGGCATGCTCATGTTTCTTGCTATATTGCAGACGCTGGAAAGAAGAGCATGCTCTTTGTGTTAAAACAGAATGTGTTTCATGGATGAGAACACTGGTCTCAATTTCCCTTTACAAATGGGGTTAAACCAAAGGCTCTTTGTTTTCCTACAAGCAAGAGTTCATTTCCAGTAAACCCAGTGATTTTTCGGCTCAAATGAATTTACACAGTTCACGAACCCAAAACGATTTTCACTATTAACTAAAGAGCATCTGTGTAAGAGATGCTGTGGTTTGTATGAGTTTCAGAAGCAGACTTCAACTTGATATGGTCAGTATGAGTAGGAAACACAGTTCTTTTTTCTGGGCATGCTCATGTTTCTTGATGTATTGGAGATGCTAGAAATAATAGCATGCTTTTTGCATTAAAACAGAGTGTGTTTCATGGATGAGAACACTGGTGTGAATTTCCATTCAGAAACGGAGTTAATCCAAAGCTTCTGTGTCTTCATACAAGCAAGAGTTCATTTCCGGTAAACCGAGTGATTTTTCGGCTCAAATGAATTTACACAGTTCCCTAACCCAACACGATTTTCACTATTAACTAAAGAGCATCTATGAACAGATGCTGTATTTTGTATGAGTTTCATAAGCAGATTTGAACTAGACACGGCCCTTTTGAGTAGGAAATACAGTTCTTTTTTTCTGGGCATGCTCATGTTTCTTGCCATTTTGGAGATGCTGGAAAGAAGAGCATGATCATTGCGTTAAAACAGAGTGTGTTTCATGGATAAGAACACTGGTCTGAATTTCCCTTCAAAAATGGTGTTAAACCAAAGCCTCTGTGTCTTCATACAAGCAAGAGTTCATTTCCGGTAAACCGAGTGATTTTTCGGCTCACATGAATTTACACAGTTCACAAACCCAACACGATTTTCACTATTAACTAAAGAGCATCTATGAAATAGATGCTGTCGTTTGTATGAGTTTCAGAAGCAGACTTCAACTTGATATGGTCCGTATGAGTAGGAAACACAGTTCTTTTTTCTGGGCATGCTCATGTTTCTTGCTGTATTGGAGACGCTAGAAATAATAGCATGCTTTTTGCATTAAAACAGAGTGTGTTTCATGGATGAGAACACTGGTGTGAATTTCCATTCAGAAACGGAGTTAATCCAAAGCTTCTGTGTCTTCATACAAGCAAGAGTTCATTTCCGGTAAACCGAGTGATTTTTCGGCTCAAATGAATTTACACAGTTCACGAACCCAACATGATTTTCACTATTAACTAAAGATCATCTATGAAGACATGCTGTGGTTTGTTACAGTTTCATGAGCAGTGTTCAAATAGATACTGTCTGTATGAGTAGGAAACAAAGTTCTTTTTTTCTGGGCATGCTCATGTTTCTTGCTGTATTGGAGATGCTGGAAAGAAGAGCATGCTCTTTGCATTAAAACAGAGTGTGTTTCATGGATGAGAACACTGGTGTGAATTACCCTTCACAATCGGAGTTAAACCAAAGCCTCTGTGTCTTCATACAAGCAAGAGTTCATTTCCGGTAAAACCACTGATTTTTCAGCTCAAATGAATTTACACAGTTCACGAACCCAACACGATTTTCACTATTAACTAAATAGCCTTCATGAAGAGATGCTGTGGTTTGTATGAGTTTCATAAGCAGAGTTGAACTAGACATGGTCCTTTTACTAGGAAATACAGTTCCTTATTTCTGGGCATGCTCAAGTTTCTTGCTGTATGGGAGACGGTGGAAAGAGGAGCATGCTTCTTGCATTAAAACAGAGTGTGTTTCATGGATGAGAACACTGGTCTGAATTTCGCTTCACAAACGGAGTTAAACCAAAGGCTCTGTGTCTTCATACAAGCAAGAGTTCATTTCCAGTAAACCCAGGGATTTTTCTGCTCACATGAATTTACACAGTTGAAGATTCCAACACGATTTTCACTATCAACTAAAGAGCATCTATGAAGAGATTCTGTGGTTTGTCTGAGTTTCATAAGCAGAGTTGTACTAGACACGGTCCTTTTATGTAGGAAATACAGTTGTTTTTTTCTGGGCATGGTGAACTTTCTTGCTGTATTGGAGACGCTGGAAACAAGAGCATGCTTCCTGCGTTAAAACAGAGTGTGTTTCATGGATGAGAACACTGGTCTGAATTTTCCTTCAGAAACGGAGTTAAACCTAAGGTCAGTGTCTTACTACAACTAGAGATCATTTCTGTTAAACCTAGTGATTTTTCGGCTCAAATGAATTTACACAGTCCACGAACTCAACACGATTTTCACTATTAACTAAAGAGCATCTATGTAATAGATGCTGTGGTTTGTGTGAGTTTCATAAGCAGAGTTGAACTAGACAGGGTCCTTTTGAGTAGGAAATACAGTTCTTTTTTTCTGGGTATGCTCATGTTTCTTGCCGTACTTGAGATGCTGGAAAGAAGAGCATGATCATTGCGTTAAAACAGAGTGTGTTTCATGGATAAGAACACTGGTCTGAATTTCCCTTCACAAACGGAGTTAAACCAAAGCCTCTGTGTCTTCATACAAGCAAGAGTTCATTTCCGGTAAACCCTGGGATTTTTCGGCTGAAATGAATTTACACAGTTCACGAACACAACACGATTTTCACTATTAACTAAAGAGCATTTATGAAGACATGCTGTGGTTTGTATGAGTTTCATAAGCAGAGTTGAACCAGACAGGGTCCTTTTGAGTAGGAAATACAGTTCTGTTTTTCTGGGCATGCTCAGCTTATTTGCTGTATTGGATAGGCTGTTAAGAAGAGCATGCTCTTTGCGTTAAAACAGAGTGTGTTTTATGGATGAGACACTGGTCTGAATTTTCCTTCACAAACCGAGTTAAACCAAAGGATCGGTGTCTTCCTACAAGCAAGAGTTCATTTCTGGTAAACCCCGTGATTTTTCAGCTCAAATGAATTTACACAGTTCACGAACCCAAAACGATTTTCACTATTAGCTAAAGAGCATCTATGTAAGAGATGCTGTGGTTCGTAACAGTTTCATAATCAGAGTTCAACTAGATATGGTCCGTATGAGTAGGAAACACAGTTCTTTCTTTCTGGGCATTCTCATGTTTCTTGCTGTATTGGAGATGCTGGAAAGAAGAGCGGCTCTTTGCGTTAAAACAGAGTGTGTTTCATGGATGAGAACACTGGTGTGAATTTCCCTTCACAAACGGAGTTAAACCAAAGCCTCTGTGTCTTCATACAAGCAACAGTTCATTTCCGGTAAACCGAGTGATTTTTTGGCTCAAATGAATTTACACAGTTCCCAAACCCAACACGATTTTCACTATTAACTAAAGAGCATCTATGTAATAGATGCAGTGGCTTGTTGAGTTTCATAAGCAGAGTTGAACTAGACACGGTACTTTTGTGTAGGAAATACAGTTGTTTTTTTCTGGGCATGGTGAACTTTCTTGCTGTATTGCAGATGTTGGAAAGAAGAGCATGCTCTTTGTGTTAAAACAGAGTGTGTTTCATGGATGAGAACACTGATCTCAATTTCCCTTTACAAACAGGGTTAAACCAAAGGCTCTGTGTCTTCCAACAAGCAAGAGTTCATTTCCGGTAAACCCAGTGATTTTTCAGCTCAAATGAATTTACACAGTTCCCAAACCCAACACGATTTTCACTATTAACTAAAGAGCATATATGAAGAGATGCTGTATTTTGTATGAGTTTCCTAAGCAGAGTTGAACTAGACACGGTCCTTTTGAGTAGGAAATACAGTTCTTTTTTTCTGGGCATGCTCATGTTTCTTGACGTTTTGGAGATGCTGGAAAGAAGAGCATGATCATTGCGTTAAAACAGAGTGTGTTTCATGGATGAGAACACTGATCTCAATTTCCCTTTACAAACGGGGTTAAACCAAAGGCTCTGTGTCTTCCAACAAGCAAGAGTTCATTTCCGGTAAACCAAGTGACTTTTCAGCTCAAATGAATTTACACAGTTCACGAACCCACACGATTTTCAGTATTAACTAAAGAGCACCTATGAAGACATGCTGTGGTTTGTATGAGTTTCATAAGCAGAGTTGAACTGGACACGGTCCTTTTGAGTAGGAAATACAGTTCTTTTTTTCTGGGCATGCTCATATTTCTTGCTGTATTGGAATGCTGGAAAGAAGAGCATGCTTCTTGCATTAAAACAGGGTGTGTTTCATGGATGAGAACACTGGTCTGAATATCCTCCAGAAAGGGAGTTAAACCAAAGGCTCCATGTCTTCCTACAAGCAAGAGTTCATTTCCGGTTAACCCAATGATTTTTTGGCTCAAATGAGTTTACACCATTCACAAACCCAACACGATTTTCACTCTTAGCTAAAGAGCATCTGTGTAAGAGATGCTGTGGTTCGTTACAGTTTCATAAGCAGAATTCAACTAGATATGGTCCGTATGAGTAGGAAACACAGTACTTTTTTTCTGGGCATTCTCATATTTCTTGCTGTATTGGAGATGCTGGAGAGAACAGCATGCTCTTTGCATTAAAACAGAGTGTGTTTCATGGATGAGAACACTGGTGTGAATTTCCCTTCACAAACGGAGTTAAACCAAAGCCTCTGTGTCTTCATACAAGCAAGAGTTCATTTCCGGTAAACCAAGTGATTTTTCGGCTCAAATGAATTTACACAGTTCACGAACCCAACACGATTTTCGCTATTAACTAAATAGCATTTATTAAGAGATGCTGTGGTATGTATGATTTTCATAAGCAGAGTTGAACTAGACACGGTCCTTTGTGTCGGAAATACAGTTGTTTTTTTCTGGGCATGATGAACTTTCTTGCTTCATTGTAGACGCTGGAAACAAGAGCATGCTTCTTGCGTTAAAACAGAGTGTGTTTCATGGATGAGAACACTGGTCTGAATTTTCCTTCAGAAACGGAGTTAAACCAAAGGGTCTGTGTATTCCTACAAGCAAGAGTTCATTTCTGGTATACCCAGTGATTTTTTGGCTCAAATGAATTTACACAGTTCAAGAACCCAACACGATTTTCACTAATAACTGAAGAGTATTTATGAAGAGATGCTCTGGTTTGTATGAGTTTCATAAGCAGACTTCAACTAGATATGGTCCGTATGAATAGGAAACACAGTTCATTTTTTCTGGGCATGCTCATGTTTCTTGCTATATTGCAGACGCTGGAAAGAAGAGCATGCTCTTTGTGTTAAAACAGAATGTGTTTCATGGATGAGAACACTGGTCTCAATTTCCCTTTACAAATGGGGTTAAACCAAAGGCTCTTTGTTTTCCTACAAGCAAGAGTTCATTTCCAGTAAACCCAGTGATTTTTCGGCTCAAATGAATTTACACAGTTCACGAACCCAAAACGATTTTCACTATTAACTAAAGAGCATCTGTGTAAGAGATGCTGTGGTTTGTTACAGTTTCATAAGCAGAGTTCAACTAGATATGGTCCGTATTAGTAGGAAATAAAGTTCTTTTTTTCTTGGCATGCTATGTTTCTTGCTGTATTGAAGACGCTGGATAGAAGAGCATGATCTTTGCGTTAAAACAGAGTGTGTTTCATGGATGAGAAGATTGGTCTGAACTTACTTTCAAAATGGGGTTAAACCAAAGGCTCTGTGTCTTCATACAAGCAAGAGTTCATTTCCGGTAAACCGAGTGATTTTTCGGCTCAAATGAATTAACACAGTTCCCTAACCCAACACGATTTTCACTATTAACTAAAGAGCATCTATGAAGAGATGCTGTATTTTGTATGAGTTTCATAAGCAGATTTGAACTAGACACGGCCCTTTTGAGTAGGAAATACAGTTCTTTTTTTCTGGGCATGCTCATGTTTCTTGCCATTTTGGAGATGCTGGAAAGAAGAGCATGATCATTGCGTTAAAACAGAGTGTGTTTCATGGATAAGAACACTGGTATGAATTTCCCTTCAAAAATGGAGTTAAACCAAAGCCTCTGTGTCTTCATACAAGCAAGAGTTCATTTCCGGTAAACCGAGTGATTTTTCGGCTCAAATGAATTTACACAGTTCACGAACCCAACATGATTTTCACTATTAACTAAAGATCATCTATGAAGACATGCTGTGGTTTGTATGAGTTTCATAAACAGAGTTGAACTAGACATGGTCCTTTTGAGTAGGAAATACAGTTCCTGTTTTCTGGGCATGCTCATGTTTCTTGCTGTATTGGAGACGCTAGAAAGAAGAGCATGCTTCTTGCATTAAAACAGAGTGTGTTTCATGGATGAGAACACTGGTCTGAATTTTCCTTCAGAAACGGAGTTAAACCAAAGGCTCTGTGTCTTCCTACAAGAAAGAGTTCATTTCCGGTAAAACCAGTGATTTTTCGGCTCAAATGAATTTACACTGTTCATGTACACAACACGATTTTCATTATTCACTCAAGAGCATCTATGAAGAGATGCTGTAGTTTGTATGAGTTTCATAAGCAGAGTTGAACTAAACACTGTCCTTTTGAGTAGGAAATACAGTTCTTTTATTCTGGGCATCCTCATATTTCTTGCTGTATTGGAATGTTGGAAAGAAGAGCATGATTCTTGCGTTAAAACATGGTGTGTTTCATGGATAAGAACACTGGTCTGAATTTTCCTCCAGAAACGGAGTTAAAGCAAAGGCTCTGTGTCTTCCTACAAGCAAGAGTTCATTTCCGGTAAACCCAATGATTTTTAGGCTCAAATGAGTTTACACAGTTCACGAACCCAACACGATTTTCACTCTTAGCTAAAGAGCATCTATGTAAGAGATGCTGTGGTTCATAACAGTTTCATAAGCAGAGTTCAACTAGATATGGTCCGTATGAGTAGGAAACACAGTTCTTTTTTTCTGGGCATTCTCATGTTTCTTGCTGTATTGGAGATGCTGGGAAGAAGAGCATGCTCTTTGCGTTAAAACAGAGTGTGTTTCATGGTTGAGAACACTGGTGTGAATTTCCCTTCACAAACGGAGTTAAACCAAAGCCTCTGTGTCTTCGTACAAGCAAGAGTTCATTTCCGGTAAACCCAGTGATTTTTCGGCTCAAATGAATTTACACAGTTCCCAAACCCAACACGATTTTCACTATTAACTAAAGAGCATCTGTGTAAGAGATGCTGTGGTTTGTTACAGTTGCATAATCAGAGTTCAACTAGATATGGTCCGTATTAGTAGGAAATAAAGTTCTTTTTTTCTTGGCATGCTATGTTTCTTGCTGTATTGAAGACGCTGGACAGAAGAGCATGATCTTTGCGTTAAAACAGAGTGTGTTTCATGGATGAGAAGATTGGTCTGAACTTACTTTCAAAATGGGGTTAAACCAAAGGCTCTGTGTCTTCATACAAGCAAGAGTTCATTTCCGGTAAACCGAGTGATTTTTCGGCTCAAATGAATTTACACAGTTCCCTAACCCAACACGATTTTCACTATTAACTAAAGAGCATCTATGAAGAGATGCTGTATTTTGTATGAGTTTCATAAGCAGATTTGAACTAGACACGGCCCTTTTGAGTAGGAAATACAGCTCTTTTTTTCTGGGCATGCTCATGTTTCTTGCCATTTTGGAGATGCTGGAAAGAAGAGCATGATCATTGCGTTAAAACAGAGTGTGTTTCATGGATAAGAACACTGGTCTGAATTTCCCTTCAAAAATGGAGTTAAACCAAAGCCTCTGTGTCTTCATACAAGCAAGAGATCATTTCAGGTAAACAGAGTGATTTTTCGGCTCACATGAATTTACACAGTTCACAAACCCAACACGATTTTCACTATTAACTAAAGAGCATCTATGAAATAGATGCTGTGGTTTGTCTGAGTTTCAGAAGCAGACTTCAACTTGATATGGTCCGTATGAGTAGGAAACACAGTTCTTTTTTCTGGGCATGCTCATGTTTCTTGATGTATTGGAAACGCTAGAAATAATAGCATGCTTTTTGCATTAAAACAGAGTGTGTTTCATGGATGAGAGCACTGGTGTGAATTTCCATTCAGAAACGGAGTTAATCCAAAGCTTCTGTGTCTTCATACAAGCAAGAGTTCATTTCCGGTAAACCGAGTGATTTTTCGGCTCAAATGAATTTACACAGTTCCCTAACCCAACACGATTTTCACTATTAACTAAAGAGCATCTATGAAGAGATGCTGTATTTTGTATGAGTTTCATAAGCAGATTTGAACTAGACACAGCCCTTTTGAGTAGGAAATACAGTTCTTTTTTTCTGGGCATGCTCATGTTTCTTGCCATTTTGGAGATGCTGGAAAGAAGAGCATGATCATTGCGTTAAAACAGAGTGTGTTTCATGGATAAGAACACTGGTATGAATTTCCCTTCAAAAATGGAGTTAAACCAAAGCCTCTGTGTCTTCATACAAGCAAGAGTTCATTTCCGGTAAACCGAGTGATTTTTCGGCTCAAATGAATTTACACAGTTCACGAACCCAACATGATTTTCACTATTAACTAAAGATCATCTATGAAGACATGCTGTGGTTTGTATGAGTTTCATAAACAGAGTTGAACTAGACATGGTCCTTTTGAGTAGGAAATACAGTTCCTGTTTTCTGGGCATGCTCATGTTTCTTGCTGTATTGGAGACGCTAGAAAGAAGAGCATGCTTCTTGCATTAAAACAGAGTGTGTTTCATGGATGAGAACACTGGTCTGAATTTTCCTTCAGAAACGGAGTTAAACCAAAGGCTCTGTGTCTTCCTACAAGAAAGAGTTCATTTCCGGTAAAACCAGTGATTTTTCGGCTCAAATGAATTTACACTGTTCATGTACACAACACGATTTTCATTATTCACTCAAGAGCATCTATGAAGAGATGCTGTAGTTTGTATGAGTTTCATAAGCAGAGTTGAACTAAACACTGTCCTTTTGAGTAGGAAATACAGTTCTTTTATTCTGGGCATCCTCATATTTCTTGCTGTATTGGAATGTTGGAAAGAAGAGCATGATTCTTGCGTTAAAACATGGTGTGTTTCATGGATAAGAACACTGGTCTGAATTTTCCTCCAGAAACGGAGTTAAAGCAAAGGCTCTGTGTCTTCCTACAAGCAAGAGTTCATTTCCGGTAAACCCAATGATTTTTAGGCTCAAATGAGTTTACACAGTTCACGAACCCAACACGATTTTCACTCTTAGCTAAAGAGCATCTATGTAAGAGATGCTGTGGTTCATAACAGTTTCATAAGCAGAGTTCAACTAGATATGGTCCGTATGAGTAGGAAACACAGTTCTTTTTTTCTGGGCATTCTCATGTTTCTTGCTGTATTGGAGATGCTGGGAAGAAGAGCATGCTCTTTGCGTTAAAACAGAGTGTGTTTCATGGTTGAGAACACTGGTGTGAATTTCCCTTCACAAACGGAGTTAAACCAAAGCCTCTGTGTCTTCGTACAAGCAAGAGTTCATTTTCGGTAAATCCAGTGATTTTTCGGCTCAAATGAATTTACACAGTTCCCAAACCCAACACGATTTTCACTATTAACTAAAGAGCATCTATGAAGAGATGCTGTATTTTGTATGAGTTTCATAAGCAGAGTTGAACTAGACAAGGTCCTTTTAAGTAGGAAATACAGTTCTTTTTTTCTGGGCATGCTCATGTTTCTTGCCGTATTGGAGATGCTGTAAAGAAGAGCATGATCATTGCGTTAAAACAGAGTGTGTTTCATGGATAAGAACACTGGTCTGAATTTCCCTTCACAAACGGAGTTAAACCAAAGCCTCTTTGTCTTCATACAAGCAAGAGTTCATTTCCGGTAAACCGAGTGATTTTTCGGCTCAAATGAATTTACAGTTCACGAACCCAACAGGATTTTCACTATTAACTAAAGAGAATCTATGAAATAGGTGCTGTGGTTGTATGAGTTTCATAAGCAGAGTTGAACTTGGCACGGTCCTTCTGAGTAGGAAATACAGTTCCTTATTTCTGGGCATGCTCAACTTTCTTTCTGTATTGGAGATGCTGGAAAGACGAGCATGCTTCTTGCATTAAAACAGAGTGTGTTTCATGGATGAGAACCCTTGTCTGAATTTCCCTTCACAAACAGAGTTAAACCAAAGTCTCTGTGTCTTCATACAAGCAAGAGTTCATTTCTGGTAAATCCAGGGATTTTTCGGCTCAAATGAATTTACACAGTTCTCGAACACAACACGATTTTCACTTTCAACTAAATAGCATTTTTGAAGAGATTCTGTGGTTTGTATGAGTTTCATAAGCAGACTTCAACTTGATTTGGTCTGTATGAGTAGGAAACGCACTTCATTTTTTCTGGGCATGCTCATGTTTCTTGCAGTATTGTCGACCGTGGAAAGAAGAGCATGCTCTTTGCGTTAAAACAGAGTGTGTTTCATGGATGAGAACACTGGTGTGAATTTTCGTTCAGAAACGGAGTTAAACCAAAGGCTCTGTGTCTTCCTACAAGAAAGAGTTCATTTCCGGTAAAACCAGTGATTTTTCGGCTCAAATCAATATACACAGTTCACAAACCAAACACGATTTCCACTATTAAATAAATAGCATGTATGAAGAAATTCTGTGGTTTGTATGAGTTTCCTAAGCAGAGTTTAACTAGACACGGTCCTTTTGAGTAGGAAATACAGTTCTGTTTTTTGGGCATGCTCATGTTTCTTGTTGTATTGGAGACGGTGGAAAGAAGAGCATGCATCTTGCGTTAAAACAGAGTGTGTTTCATGGATGAGAACACTGGTTGAATTTTCCTTCACAAACGGGATTAAACCAATGGCTCTTTGTCTTCCTACAAGCAAGAGTTCGTTTCCAGTAAACCCAGTGATTTTTAGGCTCAAATGAATTTACACAGTTCACGAACCCAACAGGATTTTCACTCTTAGCTAAAGCACATCTATGTAAGAGATGCTGTGGTTCCATACAGTTTCATAAGCTGAGTTCAACTAGATATGGTCCGTATGAGTAGGAAACACAGTTCATTTTTTCTGGGCATGCTCATGTTTCTTGCTGTATATAGACGCTGGAAAGAAGAGCATGCTCTTTGTGTTAAAACAGAATGTGTTTCATGGATGAGAACACTGGTCTCAATTTCCCTTTACAAACGGGGTTAAACCAAAGGCTCTTTGTTTTCCTACAAGCAAGAGTTCATTTCCTGTAAACCCAGTGATTTTTCGGCTCAAATGAATTTAAACAGTTCACGAACCCAAAACGATTTTCACTATTAACTAAAGAGCATCTGTGTAAGAGATGCTGTGGTTTGTTACAGTTTCATAAGCAGAGTTCAACTAGATATGGTCCGTATTAGTAGGAAATAAAGTTCTTTTTTCTTGGCATGCTCATGTTTCTTGCTGTATTGCAGATGCTGGATAGAAGAGCATGATCTTTGCGTTAAAACAGAGTGTGTTTCATGGATGAGAACATTGGTCTGAATTTACTTTCACAAATGGGGTTAAACTAAAGGCTCTGTGTCTTCCTGCAAGCAAGAGTTCATTTCCGGTAAACCCAGTGATTTTTCGGCTCAAATGAATTTACACAGTTCCCAAACCCAACACGATTTTCACTATTAACTAAAGAGCATCTATGAAGAGATGCTGTATTTTGTATGAGTTTCATAAGCAGAGTTGAACTAGACACGGTCATTTTGAGTAGGAAATACAGTTCTTTTTTTCTGGGCATGGTCATGTTTCTTGCCGTATTGGAGATGCTGGAAAGAAGAGAATGATCATGGCGTTAAAACAGAGTGTGTTTCATGGATAAGAACACTGGTCTGAATTTCCCTTCACAAACGGAGTTAAACCAAATCCACTGTGTCTTCATACAAGCAAGAGTTCATTTCCGGTAAACCGAGTGATTTTTCGGCTCAAATGAATTTACACTGTTCACAAACACAACACGATTTTCAATATTAACTAAAGAGGATCTATGAAATAGATGCTGTGGTTTGTATGAGTTTCATAAGCAGACTTCAACTAGATATAGTCCGTATGAGTAGGAAACACAGTTCATTTTTTCTGGGCATGCTCATGTTTCTTGCTGTATTGGAGACACTAGAAAGAATAGCATGCTTTTTGCATTAAAACAGAGTGTGTTTCATGGATGAGAACACTGGTCTGAATTTCCATTCAGAAACGGAGTTAAACGAAAGGCTCTTTGTCTTCCTACAAGCAAGAGTTCATTTCCAGTAAACCCAGTGATTTTTAGGCTCAAATGAATTTACACAGGTCATGAACCCAACATGATTTTCACTAATAACTAAAGAGCATCTATGTAGAGATGCTGTGGTTTGTATAAGTTTCATAAGCAGAGTTGAACTAGACAAGGTCCTTTTGATTAGGAAATACAGTTCCTTTTTTCTGGGCATGCTCAAGTTTCTTGATGTATTGGAGACGCTAGAAAGATGAGCCTGCTTCTTGCATTAAAACAGAGTGTGTTTCATGGATGAGAACAGTGGTCTGAATTTTTACTTCAGAAACGGAGTAAAAAGAAAGACTCTTTGTCTTCTTACATGCAAGAGTTCATTTCAGGGAAACTCAGTCATTTTTCGGCTCAAATGAATTTACACAGTTCACGAACCTAACACGATTTTCACTCTTAGCTAAAGATTATCTATGTAAGAGATGCTGTGGTACGTTACAGTTGCATAAGCAGAGTTCAACTAGATATGGTCCGTATGAGTAGGAAACACAGTTCATTTTTTCTGGGCATGCTCATGTTTCTTGCTGTATTGCAGACGCTGGAAAGAAGAGCATGCTCTTTGTGTTAAAACAGAGTGTGTTTCATGGATGAGAACACTGGTCTCAATTTCCCTTTAAAACCGGGTTAAACCAAAGGCTCTTTGTCTTCCTAAAAGCAAGAGTATATTTCCAGTAAAACCAGTGATTTTTTTGGCTCAAATGCATTTACACAGTTCACGAACCCAACAGGATTTTTACCTATAACTAAAGAGCATCTATGAAGACATGCTGTGGTTTGTATGAGTTTCATAAGCAGAGTTGAACTAGACACGGTCCTTTTGAGTAGGAAATACAGTTCTTTAATTCTGGGCATCCTCATATTTCTTGCTGTATTGGAATGCTGGAAAGAAGAGCATGCTTCTTGTGTTAAAACAGGGTGTGTTTCATGGAAGAGAACACTGGTCTGAATTTTCCTCCAGAAACGGAGTTAAAGCAAAGGCTCCGTGTCTTCCTACAAGCAAGAGTTCTTTTCCGGTAAACCCAGTGATTTTTACGCTCAAATGAATTTACACAGTTCACGAACCCAACACGATTTTCACTCTTAGCTAAAGAGCATCTATTTAAGAGATTCTGTTGTTTGTTACAGTTGCATAAGCAGAGTTCAAGTAGATATGGTCCGTATGAGTAGGAAACACAGTTCATTTTTTCTGTGCATGCTCATGTTTCTTGCTGTTTTGGACATGCTGGAAAGAAGAGCATGATCATTGCGTTAAAACAGAGTGTGTTTCATGGATAAGAACACTGGTCTGAATTTCCCTTCACAAACGGAGTTAAACCAAAGCCTCTGTGTCTTCATACAAGCAAGAGTTCATTTCCGGTAAACCCAGTGATTTTTCGGCTCAAATGAATTTACACAGTTCACGAACCCAACACGATTTTCACTCTTAGCTAAAGAGCATCTATGTAATAGATGCTGTGGTTTGTATGAGTTTCATAAGCAGAGTTGAACTAGACACGGTCCTTTTGAGTAGGAAATACAGTTCTGTTTTGTGGGGGATGCTCATGTTTCTTGTTGCATTGGAGACGGTGGAAAGAAGAGCATGCTTCTTGCGTTAAAGCAGGGTGTGTTTTGTGGATGAGAAGACTGGTCTGAATTTCCTTCAGAATGGAGTTAAACCAAAGGCTCCTTGTCTTCCTACAAGGAAGTGTTCATTTCCGGTAAACCCAATGATTTTTCAGCTCAAATGAATTTATACAGTTCACTAACTAAACACGATTTTCACTCTTAGCTATAGAGATGCTGTGGTTGGTGACAGTTGCATAAGCAGAGTTCAACTAGATATGGTCCGTATGAGTACTAAACACAGTTCTTTTTTTCTGGGCATGCTCATGTTACTTGCTGTATTGAGATGCTGGAAAGAAGAGCATACTCTTTGAGTTAAAACAGAGTGTGTTTCATGGATGAGAACACTGGTCTGAATTTCCCTTCACAAATGGAGTTAAACCAAAGGCTCTGTGTCTTTCTACAAGCAAGAGTTCATTGCTTCTAAATCCAGTGGTTTTTCGGCTCAAATGCATTTACACAGTTCACGAATCTAAAACTATTTTCACTAATAACTAAAGAGCATCTATGAAGATATGCTGTGGTTTGTATGACTTTCATAAGCAGAGGTGAACTAGACACGGTCCTTTTTAGGAAATACAGTTCTGTTTTTCTGGGCATGCTCAAGTTTCTTGATGTATTGGAGACGCTGGAAAGATGAGCCTGCTTCTTGCATTAAAACAGAGTGTGTTTCATGGATGATAACATTGGTCTGAATTTTTACTTCAAAAACGGAGTAAAACGAAAGGCTCTTTGTCTTCTAACAAGCAAGAGTTCATTTCCGGTAAACTCAGTCATTTTTCGGCCCAAATGAATTTACACAGTTCACGAACCTAACACGATTTTCACTCTTAGCTAAAGAGTATCTATGTAAGAGATGCTGTGGTACGTTACAGTTGCATAAGCAGAGTTCAACTAGATATGGTCCGTATGAGTAGGAAACACAGTTCATTTTTTCTGGGCATGCTCATGTTTCTTGCTGTATTGCAGACACTGGAAAGAAGAGCCTGCTCTTTGTGTTAAAACAGAGTGTGTTTCATGGATGACAACACTGGTCTCAATTTCCCTTTAAAACCGGGTTAAACCAAAGGCTCTTTGTCTTCCTACAAGCAAGAGTATATTTCCAGTAAACCCAGTGTTCTTTTTGGCTCATATGCATTTACACAGTTCACAAACCCAACAGGATTTTCACTATTAACTAAAGAGCCTCTATGAAGACATGCTGTGGTTTGTATTAGTTTCATAAATAGAATTGAACTAGACATGGTACTTTTGAGTAGGAAATACAATTCTTTTTTTCTGGGCATGCTCATGTTTCTTGCTGTATTGGAGATGGTGGAAAGAAGAGCATGCTTCTTGCATTAAAACAGAGTGTGTTTCATGTATCAGAATACTTGTCTGAATTTTCCTTCAGAAAAGTAGTTAAACCAAAGGCTCCTTGTCTTCCTACAATCAAGACTTCATTTCCGGTAAACCCAATGATTTTAGGCTCAAATGAATTTACACAGTTCAAGAACCCAACACGGTTTCCACTATCAACTAAAGAGCATCTATGAAGAGATGCTGTGGTTTGTATGACTTTCATAAGCAGAGTTGAACTAGACTTGGTCCTTTTGAGTAGGAAATACAGTTCTGTTTTTCTGGGCATGCTCATGTTTCTTGCTGTATTGGGGACGCTGGAAAGAAGAGCATGCTTCTTGCATTAAAACAGAGGTTGTTTCATGGATAAGAACACTGGTCTGAATTTTCCTTCAGAAACGGAGTTAAACCAAAGGCTCTGTGTCTTCCTACAAGCAAGAGTTCATTCCGGTAAACCGAGCCATTTTTCGTCTCAAATGAATTTACACAGTTCACGAACCCAACACGATTTTCACTATTAACTAAAGAGTATTTATGAAGAGATGCTGTGGTTTGTGTGAGTTTCATAAGCAGAGTTGAACTAGACACAGTCCTTTTGAGTAGGAAATACAGTTCTTTTTTACTGGGCATGCTCATGTTTCTTGTTGTATTGGAGACGGTGGAAAGAAGAGCATGCTTCTTGCGTTAAAACAGAGTGTGTTTCATGGATGAGAACACTGGTCTGAATTTTCCTTCAGAAAGGCAGTTAAACCAAATGCTCTGTGTCTTCCTACAAGCAAGAGTTCATTTCCGGTAAACCCAGTGATTTTTCGGCTGAAATGAATTTACACAGTTCACGAACCCAACACGATTTTCACTATTAACTAAAGAGCATCTATGTAATAGATGCTGTGGTTTGTATGAGTTTCATAAGGAGAGTTGAACTAGACATGGTACTTTTGAGTAGGAAATACAGTTCTTATTTTCTGGGCATGCTCTTGTTTCTTGCTGTATAGGAGACGCTGGAAAGAAGAGCATGCTTCTTGCGATGAAACAGAGTGTGTTTCACGGATGAGAACACTGGTCTGAATTTCCCTTCACAAACGGAGTTAAACCAAAGCCTCTTTGTCTTCAAACAAGCAAGAGTTCATTTCCGGTAATCCCAGTGATTTCTCGGCTCAAATGAATTTACACAGTTCAAGAACTCAACACGATTTACACTATCAACTAAAGAGCATCTATGAAGTGATGCTGTGGTTTGTATGAGTTTCATAAGCAGACTTCAACTAAATTTGGTCCGAATGAGTAGGAAACACAGTTCATTTTTTCTGGGTATGCTCATGTTTCTTGCTGTATTGCAGACGCTGGATAGAAGAGCATGATCTTTGCGTTAAAACAGAGTGTGTTTCATGGATGAGAACTTTGGTCTGAATTTACTTTCACAAATGGGGTTAAACCAAAGGCTCTGTGTCTTCCTACAAGCAAGAGTTCATTTCCGGTATACCCAGTGATTTTCCGGGTCAAATGAATTTACACAGTTCACGAACCCAACACGATTTTCACTATTAACTAAAGAGCATTTATGAAGAGATGCTGTGGTTTGTGTGAGTTTCATAAGCAGAGTTGAAGTAGACACGGTCCTTTTGAGTATGAAACACAGTTCTTTTTTACTGGGCATGCTCATGTTTCTTGCTTTATTGGAGAGGCTGTAAAGAAGAGCATGCTCTCTGCATTAAAACAGAGTGTGTTCATGGATGAGAACACTGGTCTGAATTTCCCTTCACAAGCGGAGTTAAACCAAATCCTCTGTGTCTTCATACAAGTAAGAGATCATTTCCGGTAAACCTAGTGATTTTTTGGCTCAAATGAATTTACATAGTTCACGAACCCAACACGATTTTCACTATTAACTAAAGAGCTTCTATGTAATAGATGCTGTGGTTTGTATGAGTTTCATAAGCAGAGGTTAACTAGACATGGGCCTTTTGAGTACGAAATTCAGTTCTGTTTTTTTTGGGCATGCTCATGTTTCTTGTTGTATTGGAGACGGTGGAAAGAAGAGCATGCTTCTTGCGTTAAAACAGAGTGTGTTTCATGGATGAGAACACTGGTCTGAATTTTCCTTCAGAAAGGGAGTTAAACCAAATGCTCTGTGTCTTCCCACAAGCAAGAGTTCATTTCCGGTAAACCCAGTGATTTTTCGGCTGAAATGAATTTACACAGTTCACGAACCCAACACGATTTTCACTATTAACTAAAGAGCATCTATGTAATAGATGCTGTGGTTTGTATGAGTTTCATAAGGAGAGTTGAACTAGACATGGTACTTTTGAGTAGGAAATACAGTTCTTATTTTCTGGGCATGCTCTTGTTTCTTGCTGTATAGGAGACACTGGAAAGAAGAGCATGCTTCTTGCGATGAAACAGAGTGTGTTTCATGGATGAGAACACTGGTCTGAATTTTCCTTCAGAAATGGAGTTAAACCAAAGGCTCCGTGTCTTCCTACAAGCAAGTGTTCATTTCCGGTAAACCCAATAATTTTTAGGGTCAAGTTAATTTACACAGTTCATGAACCCAACACGATTTTCACTCTTAGCTAAAGAGCATCTATGTAAGAGATGATGTGGTTGTTGCCAGTTTCAACAGCAGAGTTCAACTAGATATGGTCCTTAAGAGTAGGAAACACAGTTCCTTTTTTCTGGGCATGCTCATGTTTCTTGCTGTATTGGAGATGATGGAAAGAAGAGCATGCTCTTTGCGTTAAAACAGAATGTGTTTCATGGATGAGAACACTGGTCTGAATTTCCCTTCACAAACGGAGTTAAACCAAAGCCTCTTTGTCTTCATACAAGCAAGAGTTCATTTCCGGTAATCCCAGTGATTTCTCGGCTCTAATGAATTTACACAGTTCAAGAACTCAACACGATTTACACTATCAACTAAAGAGCATCTATGAAGTGATGCTGTGGTTTGTATGAGTTTCATAAGCAGACTACTACTAAATTTGGTCCGAAAGAGTAGGAAACACAGTTCATTTTTTCTGGGCATGCTCATGTTTCTTGCTGTATTGCAGACGCTGGAAAGAAGAGTATGCTCTTTGTGTTAAAGCAGAGTGTGTTTCATGAATGAGAACACTGGTCTGAATTTCCCTTCCCAAACTGGGTTAAACAAATGGCTCTTTTTCTTCCTACAAGCAAGAATTCATTTCCAGTAAAACCAGTGATTTTTAGGCTCAAATGAATTTACACAGGTCATGAACCCAACAAGATTTTCACTAATAACTAAAGAGCATCTTTGTAGAGATGCTGTGGTTTGTATGAGTTTCATAAGCAGAGTTGAACTAGACAAGGTCCTTTTGTTCAGGAAATACAGTTCCTTTTTTCTGGGCATGCTCAAGATTCTTGATATATTGGAGACACTGGAAAGATGAGCCTGCTTCTTGCATTAAAACAGAGTGTGTTTCATGGATGAGAATACTGGTCTGAATTTTTACTTCAGAAACAGAGTAAAACGAAAGGCTCTTTGTCTTCTTACAAGCAAGAGTTCATTTCCGGTAAACTCAGTCATTTTTCGGCTCAAATGAATTTACACAGTTCACGAACCTAACACGATTTTCACTCTTAGCTAAAGAGTATCTATGTAAGAGATGCTGTGGTACGTTACAGTTGCATAAGCAGAGTTCAACTAGATATGGCCCGTATGAATAGGAAACACAGTTCATTTTTTCTGGGCATGCTCATGTTTCTTGCTGTATTGCAGACGCTGGAAAGAAGAGCATGCACTTTGTGTTAAAACAGAGTGTGTTTCATGGATGAGAACACTGGTCTCAATTTCCCTTTAAAACCGGGTTAAACCAAAGTCTCTTTGTCTTCCTACAAGCAAGAGTATATTTCCAGTAAACCCAGTGATTTTTTTGGCTCAAATGCATTTACACAGTTCACGAACCCAACAGGATTTTCACTATTAACTAAAGAGCCTGTATGAAGTCATGCTGTGGTTTGTATGAGTTTCATAAGTAGAGTTGAACTAGACACGGTCCTTTTGAGTAGGAAATACAATTCTTTTTTTCTGGGCATGCACATGTTTCTTGCTGTATTAGAGAGGTTGTAAAGAAGAGCATGCTCTTTGCGTTAAAACAGAGTGTGTTCATGGATGAGAACACTGGTCTGAATTTCTCTTCACAAGCGGAGTTAAACCAAATCCTCTGTGTCTTCATACAAGTAAGAGATCATTTCCGGTAAACCTAGTGATTTTTTGGCTCAAATGAATTTACATAGTTCACGAACCCAACACGATTTTCACTATTAACTAAAGAGCTTCTATGTAATAGATGCTGTGGTTTGTATGAGTTTCATAAGCAGAGTTTAACTAGACATGGTCCTTTTGAGTAGGAAATTCAGTTCTGTTTTTTTGGGCATGCTCATGTTTCTTGTTGTATTGGAGACGGGGGAAAGAAGAGCATGCTTCTTGCGTTAAAACAGAGTGTGTTTCATGGATGAGAACACTGGTCTGAATTCTCCTTCAGAAAGGGAGTTAAACCAAAGGCTCCTTGTCTTCCTACAGGCAACAGTTCATTTCCGGTAAACCCAATGATTTTTAGGCTCAAATGAGTTTACACAGTTCATGAACCCAACACGATTTTCACTCTTATCTAAAGAGCATCTATGTAAGAGATGCTGTGGTTCGTTACAGTTTCATAAGCAGAATTCAACTAGATATGGTCCGTATGAGTAGGAAACACAGTTCTTTTTTTCTGGGCATGGTGAATTTTCTTGCTGTATTGGTGACGCTGGAAAGAAGAGCATGCTTCTTGCGTTAAAACAGAGTGTGTTTCATGGATGAGAACACTGGTCTGAATTTTCCTTCAGAAACGGAGTTAAACCAAAGGCTCTGTGTCTTCCTACAAGCAAGAGTTCATTTCCGGTAAACCGAGTCATTTTTCGTCTCAAATGAATTTACACAGTTCACAAACCCAACAGGATTTTCACTCTTAGCTAAAGAGCATCTATGTAAGAGATGCTGTGGTTCGTTACAGTTGCATAAGCCGAGTTCAACTAGATATGGTCCGTATGAGTAGGAAACACAGTTGATTTTTTCTGGGCATGCTCATGTTTCTTGCTGTATAGCAGACGCTGGAAAGAAGAGCATGCTCTTTGTGTTAAAACAGAGTGTGATTCATGGATGAGAACACTGGTCTCAATTTCCCTTTAAAACCGGGTTAAACCAAAGGCTCTTTGTCTTCCTAAAAGCAAGAGTATATTTCCAGTAAAACCAGTGATTTTTTTGGCTCAAATGCATTTACACAGTTCACGAACCCAACAGGATTTTTACCTATAACTAAAGAGCATCTATGAAGACATGCTGTGGTTTGTATGAGTTTCATAAGCAGAGTTGAACTAGACACGGTCCTTTTGAGTAGGAAATACAGTTCTTTAATTCTGGGCATCGTCATATTTCTTGCTGTATTGGAATGCTGGAAAGAAGAGCATGCTTCTTGTGTTAAAACAGGGTGTGTTTCATGGAAGAGAACACTGGTCTGAATTTTCCTCCAGAAATGGAGTTAAAGCAAAGGCTCCGTGTCTTCCTACAAGCAAGAGTTCTTTTCCGGTAAACCCAGTGATTTTTACGCTCAAATGAATTTACACAGTTCACGAACCCAACACGATTTTCACTCTTAGCTAAAGAGCATCTATTTAAGAGATTCTGTTGTTTGTTACAGTTGCATAAGCAGAGTTCAAGTAGATATGGTCCGTATGAGTAGGAAACACAGTTCTTTTTTTCTGTGCATGCTCATGTTTCTTGCTGTTTTGGACATGCTGGAAAGAAGAGCATGATCATTGCGTTAAAACAGAGTGTGTTTCATGGATAAGAACACTGGTCTGAATTTCCCTTCACAAACGGAGTTAAACCAAAGCCTCTGTGTCTTCATACAAGCAAGAGTTCATTTCCGGTAAACCCAGTGATTTTTCGGCTCAAATGAATTTACACAGTTCACGAACCCAACACGATTTTCACTCTTAGCTAAAGAGCATCTATGTAATAGATGCTGTGGTTTGTATGAGTTTCATAAGCAGAGTTGAACTAGACACGGTCCTTTTGAGTAGGAAATACAGTTCTGTTTTGTGGGGGATGCTCATATTTCTTGTTGCATTGGAGACGGTGGAAAGAAGAGCATGCTTCTTGCGTTAAAGCAGGGTGTGTTTTGTGGATGAGAAGACTGGTCTGAATTTCCTTCAGAATGGAGTTAAACCAAAGGCTCCTTGTCTTCCTACAAGGAAGTGTTCATTTCCGGTAAACCCAATGATTTTTCGGCTCAAATGAATTTATACAGTTCACTAACTAAACACGATTTTCACTCTTAGCTATAGAGATGCTGTGGTTGGTGACAGTTGCATAAGCAGAGTTCAACTAGATATGGTCCGTATGAGTACTAAACACAGTTCTTTTTTTCTGGGCATGCTCATGTTACTTGCTGTATTGAGATGCTGGAAAGAAGAGCATACTCTTTGAGTTAAAACAGAGTGTGTTTCATGGATGAGAACACTGGTCTGAATTTCCCTTCACAAATGGAGTTAAACCAAAGGCTCTGTGTCTTTCTACAAGCAAGAGTTCATTGCTTCTAAATCCAGTGGTTTTTCGGCTCAAATGCATTTACACAGTTCACGAATCTAAAACTATTTTCACTAATAACTAAAGAGCATCTATGAAGATATGCTGTGGTTTGTATGACTTTCATAAGCAGAGGTGAACTAGACACGGTCCTTTTTAGGAAATACAGTTCTGTTTTTCTGGGCATGCTCAAGTTTCTTGATGTATTGGAGACGCTGGAAAGATGAGCCTGCTTCTTGCATTAAAACAGAGTGTGTTTCATGGATGAGAACATTGGTCTGAATTTTTACTTCAAAAACGGAGTAAAACGAAAGGCTCTTTGTCTTCTAACAAGCAAGAGTTCATTTCCGGTAAACTCAGTCATTTTTCGGCCCAAATGAATTTACACAGTTCACGAACCTAACACGATTTTCACTCTTAGCTAAAGAGTATCTATGTAAGAGATGCTGTGGTACGTTACAGTTGCATAAGCAGAGTTCAACTAGATATGGTCCGTATGAGTAGGAAACACAGTTCATTTTTTCTGGGCATGCTCATGTTTCTTGCTGTATTGCAGACACTGGAAAGAAGAGCCTGCTCTTTGTGTTAAAACAGAGTGTGTTTCATGGATGACAACACTGGTCTCAATTTCCCTTTAAAACCGGGTTAAACCAAAGGCTCTTTGTCTTCCTACAAGCAAGAGTATATTTCCAGTAAACCCAGTGTTCTTTTTGGCTCATATGCATTTACACAGTTCACAAACCCAACAGGATTTTCACTATTAACTAAAGAGCCTCTATGAAGACATGCTGTGGTTTGTATTAGTTTCATAAATAGAATTGAACTAGACACGGTACTTTTGAGTAGGAAATACAATTCTTTTTTTCTGGGCATGCTCATGTTTCTTGCTGTATTGGAGATGGTGGAAAGAAGAGCATGCTTCTTGCATTAAAACAGAGTGTGTTTCATGTATCAGAATACTTGTCTGAATTTTCCTTCAGAAAAGTAGTTAAACCAAAGGCTCCTTGTCTTCCTACAATCAAGACTTCATTTCCGGTAAACCCAATGATTTTAGGCTCAAATGAATTTACACAGTTCAAGAACCCAACACGGTTTCCACTATCAACTAAAGAGCATCTATGAAGAGATGCTGTGGTTTGTATGACTTTCATAAGCAGAGTTGAACTAGACTTGGTCCTTTTGAGTAGGAAATACAGTTCTGTTTTTCTGGGCATGCTCATGTTTCTTGCTGTATTGGGGACGCTGGAAAGAAGAGCATGCTTCTTGCATTAAAACAGAGGTTGTTTCATGGATAAGAACACTGGTCTGAATTTTCCTTCAGAAACGGAGTTAAACCAAAGGCTCTGTGTCTTCCTACAAGCAAGAGTTCATTCCGGTAAACCGAGCCATTTTTCGTCTCAAATGAATTTACACAGTTCACGAACCCAACACGATTTTCACTATTAACTAAAGAGTATTTATGAAGAGATGCTGTGGTTTGTGTGAGTTTCATAAGCAGAGTTGAACTAGACACAGTCCTTTTGAGTAGGAAATACAGTTCTTTTTTACTGGGCATGCTCATGTTTCTTGTTGTATTGGAGACGGTGGAAAGAAGAGCATGCTTCTTGCGTTAAAACAGAGTGTGTTTCATGGATGAGAACACTGGTCTGAATTTTCCTTCAGAAAGGCAGTTAAACCAAATGCTCTGTGTCTTCCTACAAGCAAGAGTTCATTTCCGGTAAACCCAGTGATTTTTCGGCTGAAATGAATTTACACAGTTCACGAACCCAACACGATTTTCACTATTAACTAAAGAGCATCTATGTAATAGATGCTGTGGTTTGTATGAGTTTCATAAGGAGAGTTGAACTAGACATGGTACTTTTGAGTAGGAAATACAGTTCTTATTTTCTGGGCATGCTCTTGTTTCTTGCTGTATAGGAGACGCTGGAAAGAAGAGCATGCTTCTTGCGATGAAACAGAGTGTGTTTCACGGATGAGAACACTGGTCTGAATTTCCCTTCACAAACGGAGTTAAACCAAAGCCTCTTTGTCTTCATACAAGCAAGAGTTCATTTCCGGTAATCCCAGTGATTTCTCGGCTCAAATGAATTTACACAGTTCAAGAACTCAACACGATTTACACTATCAACTAAAGAGCATCTATGAAGTGATGCTGTGGTTTGTATGAGTTTCATAAGCAGACTTCAACTAAATTTGGTCCGAATGAGTAGGAAACACAGTTCATTTTTTCTGGGTATGCTCATGTTTCTTGCTGTATTGCAGACGCTGGAAAGAAGAGCCTGCTCTTTATGTTAAAACAGAGTGTGTTTCATGGATGACAACACTGGTCTCAATTTCCCTTTAAAACTGGGTTAAACCAAAGGCTCTTTGTCTTCCTACAAGCAAGAGTATATATCCAGTAAACCCAGTGATTTTTTTGGCTCATATGCATTTACACAGTTCACAAACCCAACAGGATTTTCACTATTAACTAAAGAGCCTCTATGAAGACATGCTGTGGTTTGTATGAGTTTCATAAATAGAATTGAACTAGACACGGTACTTTTGAGTAGGAAATACAATTCTTTTTTTCTGGGCATGCTCATGTTTCTTGCTTTATTGGAGAGGCTGTAAAGAAGAGCATGCTCTCTGCATTAAAACAGAGTGTGTTCATGGATGAGAACACTGGTGTGAATTTCCCTTCACAAGCGGAGTTAAACCAAATCCTCTGTGTCTTCATACAAGTAAGAGATCATTTCCGGTAAACCTAGTGATTTTTTGGCTCAAATGAATTTACATAGTTCACGAACCCAACACGATTTTCACTATTAACTAAAGAGCTTCTATGTAATAGATGCTGTGGTTTGTATGAGTTTCATAAGCAGAGTTTAACTAGACATGGGCCTTTTGAGTACGAAATTCAGTTCTGTTTTTTTTGGGCATGCTCATGTTTCTTGTTGTATTGGAGACGATGGAAAGAAGAGCATGCTAATTGCGTTAAAACAGAGTGTGTTTCTTGGATGAGAACACTGGTCTGAATTTTCCTTCAGAAAGGGAGTTAAACCAAATGCTCTGTGTCTTCCCACAAGCAAGAGTTCATTTCCGGTAAACCCAGTGATTTTTCGGCTGAAATGAATTTACACAGTTCACGAACCCAACACGATTTTCACTATTAACTAAAGAGCATCTATATAATAGATGCTGTGGTTTGTATGAGTTTCATAAGGAGAGTTGAACTAGACATGGTACTTTTGAGTAGGAAATACAGTTCTTATTTTCTGGGCATGCTCTTGTTTCTTGCTGTATAGGAGACACTGGAAAGAAGAGCATGCTTCTTGCGATGAAACAGAGTGTGTTTCATGGATGAGAACACTGGTCTGAATTTTCCTTCAGAAATGGAGTTAAACCAAAGGCTCCGTGTCTTCCTACAAGCAAGTGTTCATTTCCGGTAATCCCAATAATTTTTAGGGTCAAGTTAATTTACACAGTTCATGAACCCAACACGATTTTCACTCTTAGCTAAAGAGCATCTATGTAAAAGATGATGTGGTTGTTGCCAGTTTCAACAGCAGAGTTCAACTAGATATGGTCCTTAAGAGTAGGAAACACAGTTCATTTTTTCTGGGCATGCTCATGTTTCTTGCTGTATTGGAGATGATGGAAAGAAGAGCATGCTCTTTGCGTTAAAACAGAGTGTGTTTCATGGATGAGAACACTGGTCTGAATTTCCCTTCACAAACGGAGTTAAACCAAAGCCTCTTTGTCTTCATACAAGCAAGAGTTCATTTCCGGTAATCCCAGTGATTTCTCGGCTCTAATGAATTTACACAGTTCAAGAACTCAACACGATTTACACTATCAACTAAAGAGCATCTATGAAGTGATGCTGTGGTTTGTATGAGTTTCATAAGCAGACTACAACTAAATTTGGTCCGAAAGAGTAGGAAACACAGTTCATTTTTTCTGGGCATGCTCATGTTTCTTGCTGTATTGCAGACGCTGGAAAGAAGAGTATGCTCTTTGTGTTAAAGCAGAGTGTGTTTCATGAATGAGAACACTGGTCTGAATTTCCCTTCCCAAACGGGGTTAAACAAATGGCTCTTTTTCTTCCTACAAGCAAGAATTCATTTCCAGTAAACCCAGTGATTTTTCGGCTCAAATGAATTTACATAGTCCAAAAACCCAACAGGATATTCACTATTAGCTAAAGAGCATCTATGTAAGAGATGTTGTGGTTTGTTACAGTTTCATAAGCAGAGTTCCACTAGACATGGTCCGTATGAGTAGGAAACACAGTTCTTTTTTCTACGCATGCTCATGTTTCTTTCTGTATTGCAGACACTGGATAGAAGAGCATCCTCTTTGCGTTAAAATAGAGTGTGTTTCATGGATGAGAACACTGGTTGAATTGCCCTTCACAAACGGAGTTAAACCAAAGGCTCTGTTTCTTCCTACAAGAAGAGTTCATTCTGGTAAACCCAGTGATTTTTAGGCTCAAATGAATTTCCACAGTTCATGAAACTAATGATTTTCACTATTAACTAAAGAGCATCTATGTAAGAGATGCTGTGGTTTGTTACAGTTTCATAAGCAGAGTTCAACTAGATATGCTCCATATGAGTAGGAAACACAGTTCATTTTTTCTGGGCATGCTCATGTATCTTGCTGTATTACAGACGCTGGAAAGAAGAGCAAGCTCTTTGTGTTAAAACAGAGTGTGTTTCATGGATGAGAACACTGGTCTCAATTTCCCTTTAAAACCGGGTTAAACCAAAGGCTCTTTGTCTTCCTACAAGCAAGAGTACATTTCCAGTAAACCCTGGGATTTTTCGGCTCAAATGAATTTACACAGTTCACAAACCCAACACGATATTCACTATTTACTAAAGAGGATCTATGAAGACATTCTGTGGTTTGTATGAGTTTCATAAGCAGAGTTTAACTAGACATGGTCCTTTAGAGTAGGAAATACAGTTCTGTTTTTTTTTTGCATGCTCATGTTTCTTGTGTATTGGAGACCGTGGAAAGAAGAGCATGCTTCTTGCGTTAAAACAGAGTGTGTTTATGGATGAGAACATTGGTCTGAATTTCCCTTCACAAGCGGAGTTAAACCAAATCCTCTGTGTATTCATACAATTAAGAGATCATTTCCGGTAAACCTAGTGATTTGTTGGCTCAAATGAATTTACATAGTTCACGAACCCAACATGATTTTCAGTATTAACTAAAGAGCTTCTATGTAATAGATGCTGTGGTTTGTATGAGTTTCATAAGCAGAGTTTAACTAGACACGGTCCTTCTGAGTAGGAAATTCAGTTCTGTTTTTTTGGGCATGCTCATGTTTCTTGCTGTATTGGAGATGCTGGAAAGAAGCGCATGCTTCTTGCGTTAAAACAGAGTTTGTTTCATGGATGAGAACACTGGTCTGAATTTTCCTTCAGAAAGGGTGTTAAACCAAAGGCTCCTTGTCATCCTACCGGCAAGAGTTCATTTCCGGTAAACCCAATGATTTTAATCTCAAATGGGTTTACACAGTTCACGAACCCAACACGATTTTCACTCTTATCTAAAGAGCATCTATGTAAGAGATGCTGTGGTTCGTTACAGTTTCATAAGCAGAGTTCAACTAGACATGGTCCCTATGAGAAGGAAACACAGTTATTTTTTCTGGGCATGGTGAACTTTCTTGTTGTATTGGAGACGCTGGAAAGAAGAGCATGCTTTTTGCGTTAAAACAGAGTGTGTTTCATGGATGAGAACACTGGTCTGAATTTTCCTTCAGAAACGGAGTTATACCAAAGGCTCTGTGTATTCCTACAAGAAAGAGTTCATTTCCGGTAAACCCAGTGATTTTTTGGCTCAAATGAATTTACACAGTTCATGAACACAACACGATTTCCACTATTAAATAAAGAGCATCTATGAAGAGATGCTGGGGTTTGTATAAATTTCATAAGCAGAGTTGAACTAGACAAGGTCCTTTTGAATAGGAAATACAGTTCCTTTTTTCTGGGCATGCTCAAGTTTCTTGATGTATTGGAGATGCTGGAAAGATGAGCCTGCTTCTTGCATTAAAACAGAGTGTGTTTCATGGATAAGAACACTGGTCTGAATTTTTACTTCAGAAACGGAGTAAAACGAAAGGCTCTTTGTCTTCTTACAAGCAAGAGTTCATTTCCGGTAAACCCAGTCATTTTTCGTCTCAAATGAATTTACAGAGTTCACGAACCCAACACGATTTTCACTCTTAGCTAAAGAGCATCTATGTAAGAGATGCTGTGGTTCGTTACAGTTGCATAAGCAGAGTTCAACTAGATATGGTCCGTATGAGTAGGAAACACAGTTGATTTTTTCTGGGCATGCTCATGCTTCTTGCTGTATTGCAGAAGCTGGAAAGAAGAGCATGCTCTTTGTGTTAAAACAGAGTGTGTTTCATGGATGAGAACACTGGTCTCAATTTCCCTTTAAAACCGGGTTAAACCAAAGGCTCTTTGTCTTCCTACAAGCAAGAGTACATTTCCAGTAAACCCAGTGATTTTTTGGCTCAAATGCATTTACACAGTTCACGAACCCAACAGGATTTTCACTATTAACTAAAGAGCATCTATGAAGACATGCTGTGGTTTGTATGAGTTTCATAAGCAGAGTTGAACTAGACACGGTCCTTTTGAGTAGGAAATACAATTCTTTTTTTCTGAGCATGCTCATGTTTCTTGCTGTATTGGAGATGCTGTTAAGAAAAGCATGCTTCTTGCGTTAAAACAGAGTGTGTTTCCTGGATGAGAACACTGGTCTGAATTTTCCTTCAGAAATGGAGTTAAACCAAAGGCTCCGTGTCTTCCTACAAGCAAGTGTTCATTTCCGGTAAACCCAATAATTTTTAGGGTCAAGTTAATTTACACAGTTCATGAACCCAACACGATTTTCACTCTTAGCTAAAGAGCATCTATGTAAGAGATGATGTGGTTCTTTCCAGTTTCAACAGCAGAGTTCAACTAGATATGGTCCTTAAGAGTAGGAAACACAGTTCCTTTTTTCTGGGCATGCTCATGTTTCTTGCTGTATTGGAGATGATGGAAAGAAGAGCATGCTCTTTGCGTTAAAACAGAGTGTGTTTCATGGATGAGAACACTGGTCTGAATTTCCCTTCACAAACGGCGTTAAACCAAAGCCTCTTTGTCTTCATACAAGCAAGAGTTCATTTCCGGTAATCCCAGTGATTTCTCGGCTCTAATGAATTTACACAGTTCAAGAACTCAACACGATTTACACTATCAACTAAAGAGCATCTATGAAGTGATGCTGTGGTTTGTATGAGTTTCATAAGCAGACTACAACTAAATTTGGTCCGAAAGAGTAGGAAACACAGTTCATTTTTTCTGGGCATGCTCATGTTTCTTGCTGTATTGCAGACGCTGGAAAGAAGAGTATGCTCTTTGTGTTAAAGCAGAGTGTGTTTCATGAATGAGAACACTGGTCTGAATTTCCCTTCCCAAACGGGGTTAAACAAATGGCTCTTTTTCTTCCTACAAGCAAGAATTCATTTCCAGTAAAACCAGTGATTTTTAGGCTCAAATGAATTTACACAGGTCATGAACCCAACAAGATTTTCACTAATAACTAAAGAGCATCTTTGTAGAGATGCTGTGGTTTGTATGAGTTTCATAAGCAGAGTTGAACTAGACAAGGTCCTTTTGATCAGGAAATACAGTTCCTTTTTTCTGGGCATGCTCAAGATTCTTGATATATTGGAGACACTGGAAAGATGAGCCTGCTTCTTGCATTAAAAAAGAGTGTGTTTCATGGATGAGAATACTGGTCTGAATTTTTACTTCAGAAACGGAGTAAAACGAAAGGCTCTTTGTCTTCTTACAAGCAAGAGTTCATTTCCGGTAAACTCAGTCATTTTTCGGCTCAAATGAATTTACACAGTTCACGAACCTAACACGATTTTCACTCTTAGCTAAAGAGTATCTATGTAAGAGATGCTGTGGTACGTTACAGTTGCATAAGCATAGTTCAACTAGATATGGCCCGTATGAGTAGGAAACACAGTTCATTTTTTCTGGGCATGCTCATGTTTCTTGCTGTATTAGAGAGGCTGTAAAGAAGAGCATGCTCTTTGCGTTAAAACAGAGTGTGTTCATGGATGAGAACACTGGTCTGAATTTCCCTTCACAAGCGGAGTTAAACCAAATCCTCTGTGTCTTCATACAAGTAAGAGATCATTTCCGGTAAACCTAGTGATTTTTTGGCTCAAATGAATTTACATAGTTCACGAACCCAACACGATTTTCACTATTAACTAAAGAGCTTCTATGTAATAGATGCTGTGGTTTGTATGAGTTTCATAAGCAGAGTTTAACTAGACATGGTCCTTTTGAGTAGGAAATTCAGTTCTGTTTTTTTGGGCATGCTCATGTTTCTTGTTGTATTGGAGACGGTGGAAAGAAGAGCATGCTTCTTGCGTTAAAACAGAGTGTGTTTCATGGATGAGAACACTGGTCTGAATTTTCCTTCAGAAAGGGAGTTAAACCAAAGGCTCCTTGTCTTCCTACAGGCAACAGTTCATTTCCGGTAAACCCAATGATTTTTAGGCTCAAATGAGTTTACACAGTTCACGAACCCAACACGATTTTCACTCTTATCTAAAGAGCATCTATGTAAGAGATGCTGTGGTTCGTTACAGTTTCATAAGCAGAATTCAACTAGATATGGTCCGTATGAGTAGGAAACACAGTTCTTTTTTTCTGGGCATGGTGAATTTTCTTGCTGTATTGGTGACGCTGGAAAGAAGAGCATGCTTCTTGCGTTAAAACAGAGTGTGTTTCATGGATGAGAACACTGGTCTGAATTTTCATTCAGAAACGGAGTTAAACCAAAGGCTCTGTGTCTTCCTACAAGCAAGAGTTCATTTCCGGTAAACCGAGTCATTTTTCGTCTCAAATGAATTTACACAGTTCACGAACCCAACAGGATTTTCACTCTTAGCTAAAGAGCATCTATGTAAGAGATGCTGTGGTTCGTTACAGTTGCATAAGCCGAGTTCAACTAGATATGGTCCGTATGAGTAGGAAACACAGTTGATTTTTTCTGGGCATGCTCATGTTTCTTGCTGTATAGCAGACGCTGGAAAGAAGAGCATGCTCTTTGTGTTAAAACAGAGTGTGTTTCATGGATGAGAACACTGGTCTCAATTTCCCTTTAAAACTGGGTTAAACCAAAGGCTCTTTGTCTTCCTACAAGCAAGAGTACATTTCCAGTAAACCCAGTGATTTTTTGGCTCAAATGCATTTACACAGTTCACGAACCCAACAGGATTTTCACTATTAACTAAAGAGCATCTATGAAGACATGCTGTGGTTTGTATGAGTTTCATAAGCAGAGTTGAAGTAGACACGGTCCTTTTGAGTAGGAAATACAGTTCTTTTTTACTGGGCATGCTCATGTTTCTTGCTGTATTGGAGATGCTGGAAAGAAGACCATGCTTCTTGCATTAAAACAGAGTGTGTTTCATGGATGAGAACACTGGTCTGAATTTTCCTTCAGAAAACAAGTTAAAGCAAAGGCTCTGTGTCTTCCTACAAGCAAGAGTTCATATCCAGTAAACCCAGTGATTTTTCGGCTCAAATGAATTTACATAGTCCAAGAACCCAACAGGATATTCACTATTAGCTAAAGAGCATCTATGTAAGAGATGCTGTGGTTTGTTACAGTTTCATAAGCAGAGTTCAACTAGACATGGTCCGTATGAGTAGGAAACACAGTTCTTTTTTTCTACGCATGCTCATGTTTCTTTCTGTATTGCAGACACTGGATAGAAGAGCATCCTCTTTGCATTAAAATAGAGTGTGTTTCATGGATGAGAACACTGGTTGAATTGCCCTTCACAAACGGAGTTAAACCAAAGGCTCTGTTTCTTCCTACAAGAAGAGTTCATTCTGGTAAACCCAGTGATTTTTAGGCTCAAATGAATTTCCACAGTTCACGAAACTAATGATTTTCACTATTAACTAAAGAGCATCTATGTAAGAGATGCTGTGGTTTGTTACAGTTTCATAAGCAGAGTTCAACTAGATATGGTCCATATGAGTAGGAAACACAGTTCATTTTTTCTGGGCATGCTCATGTTTCTTGCTGTATTACAGACGCTGGAAAGAAGAGCAAGCTCTTTGTGTTAAAACAGAGTGTGTTTCATGGATGAGAACACTGGTCTCAATTTTCCTTTAAAACCGGGTTAAACCAAAGGCTCTTTGTCTTCCTACAAGCAAGAGTACATTTCCAGTAAACCCTGGGATTTTTCGGCTCAAATGAATTTACACAGTTCACGAACCCAACACGATATTCACTATTTACTAAAGAGCATCTATGAAGACATTCTGTGGTTTGTATGAGTTTCATAAGCAGAGTTTAACTAGACATGGTCCTTTAGAGTAGGAAATACAGTTCTGTTTTTTTTTTTTTGCATGCTCATGTTTCTTGTGTATTGGAGACCGTGGAAAGAAGAGCATGCTTCTTGCGTTAAAACAGAGTGTGTTTATGGATGAGAACATTGGTCTGAATTTCCCTTCACAAGCGGTGTTAAACGAAATCCTCTGTGTATTCATACAATTAAGAGATCATTTCCGATAAACCTAGTGATTTGTTGGCTCAAATGAATTTACATAGTTCACGAACCCAACATGATTTTCAGTATTAACTAAAGAGCTTCTATGTAATAGATGCTGTGGTTTGTATGAGTTTCATAAGCAGAGTTTAACTAGACACGGTCCTTCTGAGTAGGAAATTCAGTTCTGTTTTTTTGGGCATGCTCATGTTTCTTGCTGTATTGGAGATGCTGGAAAGAAGCGCATGCTTCTTGCGTTAAAACAGAGTTTGTTTCATGGATGAGAACACTGGTCTGAATTTTCCTTCAGAAAGGGAGTTAAACCAAAGGCTCCTTGTCTTCCTACCGGAAAGAGTTCATTTCCGGTAAACCCAATGATTTTAATCTCAAATGGGTTTACACAGTTCACGAACCCAACACGATTTTCACTCTTATCTAAAGAGCATCTATGTAAGAGATGCTGTGGTTCGTTACAGTTTCATAAGCAGAGTTCAACTAGACATGGTCCCTATGAGAAGGAAACACAGTTATTTTTTCTGGGCATGGTGAACTTTCTTGTTGTATTGGAGACGCTGGAAAGAAGAGCATGCTTTTTGCGTTAAAACAGAGTGTGTTTCATGGATGAGAACACTGGTCTGAATTTTCCTTCAGAAACGGAGTTATACCAAAGGCTCTGTGTATTCCTACAAGAAAGAGTTCATTTCCGGTAAACCCAGTGATTTTTTGGCTCAAATGAATTTACACAGTTCATGAACACAACACGATTTCCACTATTAAATAAAGAGCATCTATGAAGAGATGCTGGGGTTTGTATAAGTTTCATAAGCAGAGTTGAACTAGACAAGGTCCTTTTGAATAGGAAATACAGTTCCTTTTTTCTGGGCATGCTCAAGTTTCTTGATGTATTGGAGATGCTGGAAAGATGAGCCTGCTTATTGCATTAAAACAGAGTGTGTTTCATGGATGAGAACACTGGTCTGAATTTTTACTTCAGAAACGGAGTAAAACGAAAGGCTCTTTGTCTTCTTACAAGCAAGAGTTCATTTCCGGTAAACCCAGTCATTTTTCGTCTCAAATGAATTTACAGAGTTCACGAACCCAACACGATTTTCACTCTTAGCTAAAGAGCATCTATGTAAGAGATGCTGTGGTTCGTTACAGTTGCATAAGCAGAGTTCAACTAGATATGGTCCGTATGAGTAGGAAACACAGTTGATTTTTTCTGGGCATGCTCATGCTTCTTGCTGTATTGCAGAAGCTGGAAAGAAGAGCATGCTCTTTGTGTTAAAACAGAGTGTGTTTCATGGATGAGAACACTGGTCTCAATTTCCCTTTAAAACCGGGTTAAACCAAAGGCTCTTTGTCTTCCTACAAGCAAGAGTACATTTCCAGTAAACCCAGTGATTTTTTGGCTCAAATGCATTTACACAGTTCACGAACCCAACAGGATTTTCACTATTAACTAAAGAGCATCTATGAAGACATGCTGTGGTTTGTATGAGTTTCATAAGCAGAGTTGAAGTAGACACGGTCCTTTTGAGTAGGAAATACAGTTCTTTTTTACTGGGCATGCTCATGTTTCTTGCTGTATTGGAGATGCTGGAAAGAAGACCATGCTTCTTGCATTAAAACAGAGTGTGTTTCATGGATGAGAACACTGGTCTGAATTTTCCTTCAGAAAACAAGTTAAACCAAAGGCTCTGTGTCTTCCTACAAGCAAGAGTTCATATCCAGTAAACCCAGTGATTTTTCGGCTCAAATGAATTTACATAGTCCAAGAACCCAACAGGATATTCACTATTAGCTAAAGAGCATCTATGTAAGAGATGCTGTGGTTTGTTACAGTTTCATAAGCAGAGTTCAACTAGACATGGTCCGTATGAGTAGGAAACACAGTTCTTTTTTTCTACGCATGCTCATGTTTCTTTCTGTATTGCAGACACTGGATAGAAGAGCATCCTCTTTGCATTAAAATAGAGTATGTTTCATGGATGAGAACACTGGTTGAATTGCCCTTCACAAATGGAGTTAAACCAAAGGCTCTGTTTCTTCCTACAAGAAGAGTTCATTCTGGTAAATCCAGTGATTTTTAGGCTCAAATGAATTTCCACAGTTCACGAAACTAATGATTTTCACTATTAACTAAAGAGCATCTATGTAAGAGATGCTGTGGTTTGTTACAGTTTCATAAGCAGAGTTCAACTAGATATGGTCCATATGAGTAGGAAACACAGTTCATTTTTTCTGGGCATGCTCATGTTTCTTGCTGTATTGCAGACGCTGGAAAGAAGAGCATGCTCTTTGTGTTAAAACAGAGTGTGTTTCATGGATGAGAACACTGGTCTCAATTTCCCTTTAAAACCGGGTTAAACCAAAGGCTCTTTGTCTTCCTACAAGCAAGAGTATATTTCCAGTAAACCCAGTGATTTTTTTGGCTCAAATGCATTTACACAGTTCACGAACCCAACAGGATTTTCACTATTAACTAAAGAGCCTCTATGAAGTCATGCTGTGGTTTGTATGAGTTTCATAAGTAGAGTTGAACTAGACACGGTCCTTTTGAGTAGTAAATACAATTCTTTTTTTCTGGGCATGCACATGTTTCTTGCTGTATTAGAGAGGCTGTAAAGAAGAGCATGCTCTTTGCGTTAAAACAGAGTGTGTTCATGGATGAGAACACTGGTCTGAATTTCCCTTCACAAGCAGAGTTAAACCAAATCCTCTGTGTCTTCATACAAGTAAGAGATCATTTCCGGTAAACCTAGTGATTTTTTGACTCAAATGAATTTACGTAGTTCACGAACCCAACACGATTTTCACTATTAACTAAAGAGCTTCTATGTAATAGATGCTGTGGTTTGTATGAGTTTCATAAGCAGAGTTTAACTAGACATGGTCCTTTTGAGTAGGAAATTCAGTTCTGTTTTTTTGGGCATGCTCATGTTTCTTGTTGTATTGGGGACGGTGGAAAGAAGAGCATGCTTCTTGCGTTAAAACAGAGTGTGTTTCATGGATGAGAACACTGGTCTGAATTTTCCTTCAGAGAGGGAGTTAAACCAAAGGCTCCTTGTCTTCCTACAGGCAACAGTTCATTTCCGGTAAACCCAATGATTTTTAGGCTCAAATGAGTTTACACAGTTCACGAACCCAACACGATTTTCACTCTTATCTAAAGAGCATCTATGTAAGAGATGCTGTGGTTCGTTACAGTTTCATAAGCAGAATTCAACTAGATATGGTCCGTATGAGTAGGAAACACAGTTCTTTTTTTCAGGGCATGGTGAATTTTCTTGCTGTATTGGTGACGCTGGAAAGAAGAGCATGCTTCTTGCGTTAAAACAGAGTGTGTTTCATGGATGAGAACACTGGTCTGAATTTTCATTCAGAAACGGAGTTAAACCAAAGGCTCTGTGTCTTCCTACAAGCAAGAGTTCATTTCCGGTAAACCGAGTCATTTTTCATCTCAAATGAATTTACACAGTTCACGAACCCAACAGGATTTTCACTCTTAGCTAAACAGCATCTATGTAAGAGATGCTGTGGTTCGTTACAGTTGCATAAGCCGAGTTCAACTAGATATGGTCCGTATGAGTAGGAAACACAGTTGATTTTTTCTGGGCATGCTCATGTTTCTTCCTGTATAGCAGACGCTGGAAAGAAGAGCATGCTCTTTGTGTTAAAACAGAGTGTGTTTCATGGATGAGAACACTGGTCTCAATTTCCCTTTAAAACCGGGTTAAACCAAAGGCTCTTTGTCTTCCTACAAGCAAGAGTACATTTCCAGTAAACCCAGTGATTTTTTGGCTCAAATGCATTTACACAGTTCACGAACCCAACAGGATTTTCACTATTAACTAAAGAGCATCTATGAAGACATGCTGTGGTTTGTATGAGTTTCATAAGCAGAGTTGAAGTAGACACGGTCCTTTTGATTAGGAAATACAGTTCTTTTTTACTGGGCATGCTCATGTTTCTTGCTGTATTGGAGATGCTGGAAAGAAGAGCATGCTTCTTGCATTAAAACAGAGTGTGTTTCATGGATGAGAACACTGGTCTGAATTTTCCTTCAGAAAACAAGTTAAACCATAGGCTCTGTGTCTTCCTACAAGCAAGAGTTCATATCCAGTAAACCCAGTGATTTTTCGGCTCAAATGAATTTACATAGTCCAAGAACCCAACAGGATATTCACTATTAGCTAAAGAGCATCTATGTAAGAGATGCTGTGGTTTGTTACAGTTTCATAAGCAGAGTTCAACTAGACATGGTCCGTATGAGTAGGAAACACAGTTCTTTTTTTCTACGCATGCTCATGTTTCTTTCTGTATTGCAGACACTGGATAGAAGAGCATCCTCTTTGCATTAAAATAGAGTGTGTTTCATGGATGAGAACACTGGTTGAATTGCCCTTCACAAACGGAGTTAAACCAAAGGCTCTGTTTCTTCCTACAAGAAGAGTTCATTCTGGTAAACCCAGTGATTTTTAGGCTCAAAAGAATTTCCACAGTTCACGAAACTAATGATTTTCACTATTAACTAAAGAGCATCTATGTAAGAGATGCTGTGGTTTGTTACAGTTTCATAAGCAGAGTTCAACTAGATATGGTCCATATGAGTAGGAAACACAGTTCATTTTTTCTGGGCATGCTCATGTTTCTTGCTGTATTACAGACGCTGGAAAGAAGAGCAAGCTCTTTGTGTTAAAACAGAGTGTGTTTCATGGATGAGAACACTGGTCTCAATTTCCCTTTAAAACCGGGTTAAACCAATGGCTCTTTGTCTTCCTACAAGCAAGAGTACATTTCCAGTAAACCCTGGGATTTTTCGGCTCAAATGAATTTACACAGTTCACGAACCCAGCACGATATTCACTATTTACTAAAGAGCATCTATGAAGACATTCTGTGGTTTGTATGAGTTTCATAAGCAGTGTTTAACTAGACATGGTCCTTTAGAGTAGGAAATACAGTTCTGTTTTTTTTTTTGCATGCTCATGTTTCTTGTGTATTGGAGACCGTGGAAAGAAGAGCATGCTTCTTGCGTTAAAACAGAGTGTGTTTATGGATGAGAACATTGGTCTGAATTTCCCTTCACAAGCGGAGTTAAACCAAATCCTCTGTGTATTCATACAATTAAGAGATCATTTCCGGTAAACCTAGTGATTTGTTGGCTCAAATGAATTTACATAGTTCACGAACCCAACATGATTTTCAGTATTAACTAAAGAGCTTCTATGTAATAGATGCTGTGGTTTGTATGAGTTTCATAAGCAGAGTTTAACTAGACACGGTCCTTCTGAGTAGGAAATTCAGTTCTGTTTTTTTGGGCATGCTCATGTTTCTTGCTGTATTGGAGATGCTGGAAAGAAGCGCATGCTTCTTGCGTTAAAACAGAGTTTGTTTCATGGATGAGAACACTGGTCTGAATTTTCCTTCAGAAAGGGAGTTAAACCAAAGGCTCCTTGTCTTCCTACCGGAAAGAGTTCATTTCCGGTAAACCCAATGATTTTAATCTCAAATGGGTTTACACAGTTCACGAACCCAACACGATTTTCACTCTTATCTAAAGAGCATCTATGTAAGAGATGCTGTGGTTCGTTACAGTTTCATAAGCAGAGTTCAACTAGACATGGTCCCTATGAGAAGGAAACACAGTTATTTTTTCTGGGCATGGTGAACTTTCTTGTTGTATTGGAGACGCTGGAAAGAAGAGCATGCTTTTTGCGTTAAAACAGAGTGTGTTTCATGGATGAGAACACTGGTCTGAATTTTCCTTCAGAAACGGAGTTATACCAAAGGCTCTGTGTATTCCTACAAGAAAGAGTTCATTTCCGGTAAACCCAGTGATTTTTTGGCTCAAATGAATTTACACAGTTCATGAACACAACACGATTTCCACTATTAAATAAAGAGCATCTATGAAGAGATGCTGGGGTTTGTATAAGTTTCATAAGCAGAGTTGAACTAGACAAGGTCCTTTTGAATAGGAAATACAGTTCCTTTTTTCTGGGCATGCTCAAGTTTCTTGATGTATTGGAGATGCTGGAAAGATGAGCCTGCTTATTGCATTAAAACAGAGTGTGTTTCATGGATGAGAACACTGGTCTGAATTTTTACTTCAGAAACGGAGTAAAACGAAAGGCTCTTTGTCTTCTTACAAGCAAGAGTTCATTTCCGGTAAACCCAGTCATTTTTCGTCTCAAATGAATTTACAGAGTTCACGAACCCAACACGATTTTCACTCTTAGCTAAAGAGCATCTATGTAAGAGATGCTGTGGTTCGTTACAGTTGCATAAGCAGAGTTCAACTAGATATGGTCCGTATGAGTAGGAAACACAGTTGATTTTTTCTGGGCATGCTCATGCTTCTTGCTGTATTGCAGAAGCTGGAAAGAAGAGCATGCTCTTTGTGTTAAAACAGAGTGTGTTTCATGGATGAGAACACTGGTCTCAATTTCCCTTTAAAACCGGGTTAAACCAAAGGCTCTTTGTCTTCCTACAAGCAAGAGTATATATCCAGTAAACCCAGTGATTTTTTGGCTCAAATGCATTTACACAGTTCACGAACCCAACAGGATTTTCACTATTAACTAAAGAGCATCTATGAAGACATGCTGTGGTTTGTATGAGTTTCATAAGCAGAGTTGAACTAGACACGGTCCTTTTGAGTAGGAAATACAATTCTTTTTTTCTGGGCATGCTCATGTTTCTTGCTGTATTGGAGATGCTGTTAAGAAGAGCATGCTTCTTGCGTTAAAACAGAGTGTGTTTCCTGGATGAGAACACTGGTCTGAATTTTCCTTCAGAAAATGAGTTAAACCAAAGGCTGTGTGTCTTCTTACAAGCAAGAGTTCATATCCAGTAAACCCAGTGATTTTTCGGCTCAAATGAATTTACATAGTCCACGAACCCAACAGGATATTCACTATTAGCTAAAGAGCATCTATGTAAGAGATGCTGTGGTTTGTTACAGTTTCATAAGCAGAGTTCAACTAGATATGGTCCGTATGAGTAGGAAACACAGTTCTTTTTATCTACGCATGCTCATGTTTCTTTCTGTATTGCAGACACTGGATAGAAGAGCATGCTCTTTGCGTTAAAATAGAGTGTGTTTCATGGATGAGAACACTGGTTGAATTGCCCTTCACAAACGGAGTTAAACCAAAGGCTCTGTTTCTTCCTACAAGAAGAGTTCATTCTGGTAAACCCAGTGATTTTTAGGCTCAAATGAATTTCCACAGTTCACGAAACTAATGATTTTCACTTTTAACTAAAGAGCATCTATGTAAGAGATGCTGTGGTTTGTTACAGTTTCATAAGCAGAGTTCAACTAGATATGGTCCATATGAGTAGGAAACAAAGTTCATTTTTTCTGGGCATGCTCATGTTTCTTGCTGTATTACAGACGCTGGAAAGAAGAGCAAGCTCTTTGTGTTAAAACAGAGTGTGTTTCATGGATGAGAACACTGGTCTCAATTTCCCTTTAAAACCGGGTTAAACCAAAGGCTCTTTGTCTTCCTACAAGCAAGAGTACATTTCCAGTAAACCCAGTGATTTGTTGGCTCAAATGCATTTACACAGTTCACGAACCCAACAGGATTTTCACTATTAACTAAAGAGCATCTATGAAGACATGCTGTGGTTTGTATGAGTTTCATAAGCACAGTTGAACTAGACACGGTCCTTTTGAGTAGGAAATACAATTCTTTTTTTCTGGGCATGCTCATGTTTCTTGCTGTATTGGAGATGCTGTTAAGAAGAGCATGCTTCTTGCGTTAAAACAGAGTGTGTTTCCTGGATGAGAACACTGGTCTGAATTTTCCTTCAGAAAATGAGTTAAACCAAAGGCTCTGTGTCTTCTTACAAGCAAGAGTTCATATCCAGTAAACCCAGTGATTTTTCGGCTCAAATGAATTTACATAGTCCACGAACCCAACAGGATATTCACTATTAGCTAAAGAGCATCTATGTAAGAGATGCTGTGGTTTGTTACAGTTTCATAAGCAGAGTTCAACTAGATATGGTCCGTATGAGTAGGAAACACAGTTCTTTTTTTCTACGCATGCTCATGTTTCTTTCTGTATTGCAGACACTGGATAGAAGAGCATGCTCTTTGCGTTAAAATAGAGTGTGTTTCATGGATGAGAACACTGGTTGAATTGCCCTTCACAAACGGATTTAAACCAAAGGCTCTGTTTCTTCCTACAAGAAGAGTTCATTCTGGTAAACCCAGTGATTTTTAGGCTCAAATGAATTTCCACAGTTCACGAAACTAATGATTTTCACTATTAACTAAAGAGCATCTATGTAAGAGATGCTGTGGTTTGTTACAGTTTCATAAGCAGAGTTCAACTAGATATGGTCCATATGAGTAGGAAACACAGTTCATTTTTTCTGGGCATGCTCATGTTTCTTGCTGTATTACAGACGCTGGAAAGAAGAGCAAGCTCTTTGTGTTAAAACAGAGTGTGTTTCATGGATGAGAACACTGGTCTCAATTTCCCTTTAAAACTGGGTTAAACCAAAGGCTCTTTGTCTTCCTACAAGCAAGAGTACATTTCCAGTAAACCCTGGGATTTTTCGGCTCAAATGAATTTACACAGTTCACGAACCCAACACGATATTCACTATTTACTAAAGAGCATCTATGAAGACATTCTGTGGTTTGTATGAGTTTCATAAGCAGAGTTTAACTAGACATGGTCCTTTAGAGTAGGAAATACAGTTCTGTTTTTTTTTTTGCATGCTCATGTTTCTTGTGTATTGGAGACCGTGGAAAGAAGAGCATGCTTCTTGCGTTAAAACAGAGTGTGTTTATGGATGAGAACATTGGTCTGAATTTCCCTTCACAAGCGGAGTTAAACCAAATCCTCTGTGTATTCATACAATTAAGAGATCATTTCCGGTAAACCTAGTGATTTGTTGGCTCAAATGAATTTACATAGTTCACGAACCCAACATGATTTTCAGTATTAACTAAAGAGCTTCTATGTAATAGATGCTGTGGTTTGTATGAGTTTCATAAGCAGAGTTTAACTAGACACGGTCCTTCTGAGTAGGAAATTCAGTTCTGTTTTTTTGGGCATGCTCATGTTTCTTGCTGTATTGGAGATGCTGGAAAGAAGCGCTTGCTTCTTGCGTTAAAACAGAGTTTGTTTCATGGATGAGAACACTGGTCTGAATTTTCCTTCAGAAAGGGAGTTAAACCAAAGGCTCCTTGTCTTCCTACCGGAAAGAGTTCATTTCCGGTAAACCCAATGATTTTAATCTCAAATGGGTTTACACAGTTCACGAACCCAACACGATTTTCACTCTTATCTAAAGAGCATCTATGTAAGAGATGCTGTGGTTCGTTACAGTTTCATAAGCAGAGTTCAACTAGACATGGTCCCTATGAGAAGGAAACACAGTTATTTTTTCTGGGCATGGTGAACTTTCTTGTTGTATTGGAGACGCTGGAAAGAAGAGCATGCTCTTTGCGTTAAAACAGAGTGTGTTTCATGGATGAGAACACTGGTCTGAATTTTCCTTCAGAAACGGAGTTATACCAAAGGCTCTGTGTATTCCTACAAGAAAGAGTTCATTTCCGGTAAACCCAGTGATTTTTTGGCTCAAATGAATTTACACAGTTCATGAACACAACACGATTTTCACTATTAAATAAAGAGCATCTATGAAGAGATGCTGGGGTTTGTATAAGTTTCATAAGCAGAGTTGAACTAGACAAGGTCCTTTTGAATAGGAAATACAGTTCCTTTTTTCTGGGCATGCTCAAGTTTCTTGATGTATTGGAGATGCTGGAAAGATGAGCCTGCTTCTTGCATTAAAACAGAGTGTGTTTCATGGATGAGAACACTGGTCTGAATTTTTACTTCAGAAACGGAGTAAAACGAAAGGCTCTTTGTCTTCTTACAAGCAAGAGTTCATTTCCGGTAAACCCAGTCATTTTTCGTCTCAAATGAATTTACAGAGTTCACGAACCCAACACGATTTTCACTCTTAGCTAAAGAGCATCTATGTAAGAGATGCTGTGGTTCGTTACAGTTGCATAAGCAGAGTTCAACTAGATATGGTCCGTATGAGTAGGAAACACAGTTGATTTTTTCCGGGCATGCTCATGCTTCTTGCTGTATTGCAGAAGCTGGAAAGAAGAGCATGCTCTTTGTGTTGAAACAGAGTGTGTTTCATGGATGAGAACACTGGTCTCATTTTCCCTTTAAAACCGGGTTAAACCAAAGGCTCTTTGTCTTCCTACAAGCAAGAGTACATTTCCAGTAAACCCAGTGATTTTTTGGCTCAAATGCATTTACACAGTTCACGAACCCAACAGGATTTTCACTATTAACTAAAGAGCATCTATGAAGACATGCTGTGGTTTGTATGAGTTTCATAAGCAGAGTTGAACTAGACACGGTCCTTTTGAGTAGGAAATACAATTCTTTTTTTCTGGGCATGCTCATGTTTCTTGCTGTATTGGAGATGCTGTTAAGAAGAGCATGCTTCTTGCGTTAAAACAGAGTGTGTTTCCTGGATGAGAACACTGGTCTGAATTTTCCTTCAGAAAATGAGTTAAACCAAAGGCTCTGTGTCTTCTTACAAGCAAGAGTTCATATCCAGTAAACCCAGTGATTTTTCGGCTCAAATGAATTTACATAGTCCACGAACCCAACAGGATATTCACTATTAGCTAAAGAGCATCTATGTAAGAGATGCTGTGGTTTGTTACAGTTTCATAAGCAGAGTTCAACTAGATATGGTCCGTATGAGTAGGAAACACAGTTCTTTTTTTCTACGCATGCTCATGTTTCTTTCTGTATTGCAGACACTGGATAGAAGAGCATGCTCTTTGCGTTAAAATAGAGTGTGTTTCATGGATGAGAACACTGGTTGAATTGCCCTTCACAAACGGATTTAAACCAAAGGCTCTGTTTCTTCCTACAAGAAGAGTTCATTCTGGTAAACCCAGTGATTTTTAGGCTCAAATTAATTTCCACAGTTCACGAAACTAATGATTTTCACTATTAACTAAAGAGCATCTATGTAAGAGATGCTGTGGTTTGTTACAGTTTCATAAGCAGAGTTCAACTAGATATGGTCCATATGAGTAGGAAACACAGTTCATTTTTTCTGGGCATGCTCATGTTTCTTGCTGTATTACAGACGCTGGAAAGAAGAGCAAGCTCTTTGTGTTAAAACAGAGTGTGTTTCATGGATGAGAACACTGGTCTCAATTTCCCTTTAAAACTGGGTTAAACCAAAGGCTCTTTGTCTTCCTACAAGCAAGAGTACATTTCCAGTAAACTCTGGGATTTTTCGGCTCAAATGAATTTACACAGTTCACGAACCCAACACGATATTCACTATTTACTAAAGAGCATCTATGAAGACATTCTGTGGTTTGTATGAGTTTCATAAGCAGAGTTTAACTAGACATGGTCCTTTAGAGTAGGAAATACAGTTCTGGTTTTTTTTTTGCATGCTCATGTTTCTTGTGTATTGGAGACCGTGGAAAGAAGAGCATGCTTCTTGCGTTAAAACAGAGTGTGTTTATGGATGAGAACATTGGTCTGAATTTCCCTTCACAAGCGGAGTTAAACCAAATCCTCTGTGTATTCATACAATTAAGAGATCATTTCCGGTAAACCTAGTGATTTGTTGGCTCAAATGAATTTACATAGTTCACGAACCCAACATGATTTTCAGTATTAACTAAAGAGCTTCTATGTAATAGATGCTGTGGTTTGTATGAGTTTCATAAGCAGAGTTTAACTAGACATGGTCCTTCTGAGTAGGAAATTCAGTTCTGTTTTTTTGGGCATGCTCATGTTTCTTGCTGTATTGGAGATGCTGGAAAGAAGCGCATGCTTCTTGCGTTAAAACAGAGTTTGTTTCATGGATGAGAACACTGGTCTGAATTTTCCTTCAGAAAGGGTGTTAAACCAAAGGCTCCTTGTCTTCCTACCGGCAAGAGTTCATTTCCGGTAAACCCAATGATTTTAATCTCAAATGGGTTTACACAGTTCACGAACCCAACACGATTTTCACTCTTATCTAAAGAGCATCTATATAAGAGATGCTGTGGTTCGTTACAGTTTCATAAGCAGAGTTCAACTAGACATGGTCCCTATGAGAAGGAAACACAGTTATTTTTTCTGGGCATGGTGAACTTTCTTGTTGTATTGGAGACGCTGGAAAGAAGAGCATGCTCTTTGCGTTAAAACAGAGTGTGTTTCATGGATGAGAACACTGGTCTGAATTTTCCTTCAGAAACGGAGTTATACCAAAGGCTCTGTGTATTCCTACAAGAAAGAGTTCATTTCCGGTAAACCCAGTGATTTTTTGGCTCAAATGAATTTACACAGTTCATGAACACAACACGATTTCCACTATTAAATAAAGAGCATCTATGAAGAGATGCTGGGGTTTGTATAAGTTTCATAAGCAGAGTTGAACTAGACAAGGTCCTTTTGAATAGGAAATACAGTTCCTTTTTTCTGGGCATGCTCAAGTTTCTTGATGTATTGGAGATGCTGGAAAGATGAGCCTGCTTCTTGCATTAAAACAGAGTGTGTTTCATGGATGAGAACACTGGTCTGAATTTTTACTTCAGAAACTGAGTAAAACGAAAGGCTCTTTGTCTTCTTACAAGCAAGAGTTCATTTCCGGTAAACCCAGTCATTTTTGTCTCAAATGAATTTACAGAGTTCACGAACCCAACACGATTTTCACTCTTAGCTAAAGAGCATCTATGTAAGAGATGCTGTGGTTCGTTACAGTTGCATAAGCAGAGTTCAACTAGATATGGTCCGTATGAGTAGGAAACACAGTTGATTTTTTCTGGGCATGCTCATGCTTCTTTCTGTATTGCAGAAGCTGGAAAGAAGAGCATGCTCTTTGTGTTAAAACAGAGTGTGTTTCATGGATGAGAACACTGGTCTCAATTTCCCTTTAAAACCGGGTTAAACCAAAGGCTCTTTGTCTTCCTACAAGCAAGAGTACATTTCCAGTAAACCCTGGGATTTTTCGGCTCAAATGAATTTACACAGTTCACGAACCCAACACGATATTCACTATTTACTAAAGAGCATCTATGAAGACATTCTGTGGTTTGTATGAGTTTCATAAGCAGAGTTTAACTAGACATGGTCCTTTAGAGTAGGAAATACAGTTCTGTTTTTTTTTGCATGCTCATGTTTCTTGTGTATTGGAGACCGTGGAAAGAAGAGCATGCTTCTTGCGTTAAAACAGAGTGTGTTTATGGATGAGAACATTGGTCTGAATTTCCCTTCACAAGCGGAGTTAAACCAAATCCTCTGTGTATTCATACAATTAAGAGATCATTTCCGGTAAACCTAGTGATTTGTTGGCTCAAATGAATTTACATAGTTCACGAACCCAACATGATTTTCAGTATTAACTAAAGAGCTTCTATGTAATAGATGCTGTGGTTTGTATGAGTTTCATAAGCAGAGTTTAACTAGACACGGTCCTTCTGAGTAGGAAATTCAGTTCTGTTTTTTTGGGCATGCTCATGTTTCTTGCTGTATTGGAGATGCTGGAAAGAAGCGCATGCTTCTTGCGTTAAAACAGAGTTTGTTTCATGGATGAGAACACTGGTCTGAATTTTCCTTCAGAAAGGGAGTTAAACCAAAGGCTCCTTGTCTTCCTACCGGCAAGAGTTCATTTCCGGTAAACCCAATGATTTTAATCTCAAATGAGTTTACACAGTTCACGAACCCAACACGATTTTCACTCTTATCTAAAGAGCATCTATGTAAGAGATGCTGTGGTTCGTTACAGTTGCATAAGCAGAGTTCAACTAGATATGGTCCGTATGAGTAGGAAACACAGTTGATTTTTTCTGGGCATGCTCATGCTTCTTGCTGTATTGCAGAAGCTGGAAAGAAGAGCATGCTCTTTGTGTTAAAACAGAGTGTGTTTCATGGATGAGAACACTGGTCTCAATTTCCCTTTAAAACCGGGTTAAACCAAAGGCTCTTTGTCTTCCTACAAGCAAGAGTACATTTCCAGTAAACCCAGTGATTTTTTGGCTCAAATGCATTTACACAGTTCACGAACCCAACAGGATTTTCACTATTAACTAAAGAGCATCTATGAAGACATGCTGTGGTTTGTATGAGTTTCATAAGCAGAGTTGAACTAGACACGGTCCTTTTGAGTAGGAAATACAATTCTTTTTTTCTGGGCATGCTCATGTTTCTTGCTGTATTGGAGATGCTGTTAAGAAGAGCATGCTTCTTGCGTTAAAACAGAGTGTGTTTCCTGGATGAGAACACTGGTCTGAATTTTCCTTCAGAAAATGAGTTAAACCAAAGGCTCTGTGTCTTCTTACAAGCAAGAGTTCATATCCAGTAAACCCAGTGATTTTTCGGCTCAAATGAATTTACATAGTCCACGAACCCAACAGGATATTCACTATTAGCTAAAGAGCATCTATGTAAGAGATGCTGTGGTTTGTTACAGTTTCATAAGCAGAGTTCAACTAGATATGGTCCGTATGAGTAGGAAACACAGTTCTTTTTTTCTACGCATGCTCATGTTTCTTTCTGTATTGCAGACACTGGATAGAAGAGCATGCTCTTTGCGTTAAAATAGAGTGTGTTTCATGGATGAGAACACTGGTTGAATTGCCCTTCACAAACGGATTTAAACCAAAGGCTCTGTTTCTTCCTACAAGAAGAGTTCATTCTGGTAAACCCAGTGATTTTTAGGCTCAAATTAATTTCCACAGTTCACGAAACTAATGATTTTCACTATTAACTAAAGAGCATCTATGTAAGAGATGCTGTGGTTTGTTACAGTTTCATAAGCAGAGTTCAACTAGATATGGTCCATATGAGTAGGAAACACAGTTCATTTTTTCTGGGCATGCTCATGTTTCTTGCTGTATTACAGACGCTGGAAAGAAGAGCAAGCTCTTTGTGTTAAAACAGAGTGTGTTTCATGGATGAGAACACTGGTCTCAATTTCCCTTTAAAACTGGGTTAAACCAAAGGCTCTTTGTCTTCCTACAAGCAAGAGTACATTTCCAGTAAACCCTGGGATTTTTCGGCTCAAATGAATTTACACAGTTCACGAACCCAACACGATATTCACTATTTACTAAAGAGCATCTATGAAGACATTCTGTGGTTTGTATGAGTTTCATAAGCAGAGTTTAACTAGACATGGTCCTTTAGAGTAGGAAATACAGTTCTGTTTTTTTTTTTTGCATGCTCATGTTTCTTGTGTATTGGAGACCGTGGAAAGAAGAGCATGCTTCTTGCGTTAAAACAGAGTGTGTTTATGGATGAGAACATTGGTCTGAATTTCCCTTCACAAGCGGAGTTAAACCAAATCCTCTGTGTATTCATACAATTAAGAGATCATTTCCGGTAAACCTAGTGATTTGTTGGCTCAAATGAATTTACATAGTTCACGAACCCAACATGATTTTCAGTATTAACTAAAGAGCTTCTATGTAATAGATGCTGTGGTTTGTATGAGTTTCATAAGCAGAGTTTAACTAGACATGGTCCTTCTGAGTAGGAAATTCAGTTCTGTTTTTTTGGGCATGCTCATGTTTCTTGCTGTATTGGAGATGCTGGAAAGAAGCGCATGCTTCTTGCGTTAAAACAGAGTTTGTTTCATGGATGAGAACACTGGTCTGAATTTTCCTTCAGAAAGGGAGTTAAACCAAAGGCTCCTTGTCTTCCTACCGGCAAGAGTTCATTTCCGGTAAACCCAATGATTTTAATCTCAAATGGGTTTACACAGTTCACGAACCCAACACGATTTTCACTCTTATCTAAAGAGCATCTATATAAGAGATGCTGTGGTTCGTTACAGTTTCATAAGCAGAGTTCAACTAGACATGGTCCCTATGAGAAGGAAACACAGTTATTTTTTCTGGGCATGGTGAACTTTCTTGTTGTATTGGAGACGCTGGAAAGAAGAGCATGCTCTTTGCGTTAAAACAGAGTGTGTTTCATGGATGAGAACACTGGTCTGAATTTTCCTTCAGAAACGGAGTTATACCAAAGGCTCTGTGTATTCCTACAAGAAAGAGTTCATTTCCGGTAAACCCAGTGATTTTTTGGCTCAAATGAATTTACACAGTTCATGAACACAACATGATTTCCACTATTAAATAAAGAGCATCTATGAAGAGATGCTGGGGTTTGTATAAGTTTCATAAGCAGAGTTGAACTAGACAAGGTCCTTTTGAATAGGAAATACAGTTCCTTTTTTCTGGGCATGCTCAAGTTTCTTGATGTATTGGAGATGCTGGAAAGATGAGCCTGCTTCTTGCATTAAAACAGAGTGTGTTTCATGGATGAGAACACTGGTCTGAATTTTTACTTCAGAAACTGAGTAAAACGAAAGGCTCTTTGTCTTCTTACAAGCAAGAGTTCATTTCCGGTAAACCCAGTCATTTTTGTCTCAAATGAATTTACAGAGTTCACGAACCCAACACGATTTTCACTCTTAGCTAAAGAGCATCTATGTAAGAGATGCTGTGGTTCGTTACAGTTGCATAAGCAGAGTTCAACTAGATATGGTCCGTATGAGTAGGAAACACAGTTGATTTTTTCTGGGCATGCTCATGCTTCTTTCTGTATTGCAGAAGCTGGAAAGAAGAGCATGCTCTTTGTGTTAAAACAGAGTGTGTTTCATGGATGAGAACACTGGTCTCAATTTCCCTTTAAAACCGGGTTAAACCAAAGGCTCTTTGTCTTCCTACAAGCAAGAGTACATTTCCAGTAAACCCTGGGATTTTTCGGCTCAAATGAATTTACACAGTTCACGAACCCAACACGATATTCACTATTTACTAAAGAGCATCTATGAAGACATTCTGTGGTTTGTATGAGTTTCATAAGCAGAGTTTAACTAGACATGGTCCTTTAGAGTAGGAAATACAGTTCTGTTTTTTTTTGCATGCTCATGTTTCTTGTGTATTGGAGACCGTGGAAAGAAGAGCATGCTTCTTGCGTTAAAACAGAGTGTGTTTATGGATGAGAACATTGGTCTGAATTTCCCTTCACAAGCGGAGTTAAACCAAATCCTCTGTGTATTCATACAATTAAGAGATCATTTCCGGTAAACCTAGTGATTTGTTGGCTCAAATGAATTTACATAGTTCACGAACCCAACATGATTTTCAGTATTAACTAAAGAGCTTCTATGTAATAGATGCTGTGGTTTGTATGAGTTTCATAAGCAGAGTTTAACTAGACACGGTCCTTCTGAGTAGGAAATTCAGTTCTGTTTTTTTGGGCATGCTCATGTTTCTTGCTGTATTGGAGATGCTGGAAAGAAGCGCATGCTTCTTGCGTTAAAACAGAGTTTGTTTCATGGATGAGAACACTGGTCTGAATTTTCCTTCAGAAAGGGAGTTAAACCAAAGGCTCCTTGTCTTCCTACCGGCAAGAGTTCATTTCCGGTAAACCCAATGATTTTAATCTCAAATGAGTTTACACAGTTCACGAACCCAACACGATTTTCACTCTTATCTAAAGAGCATCTATGTAAGAGATGCTGTGGTTCGTTACAGTTTCATAAGCAGAGTTCAACTAGACATGGTCCCTATGAGAAGGAAACACAGTTATTTTTTCTGGGCATGGTGAACTTTCTTGTTGTATTGGAGACGCTGGAAAGAAGAGCATGCTTTTTGCGTTAAAACAGAGTGTGTTTCATGGATGAGAACACTGGTCTGAATTTTCCTTCAGAAACGGAGTTATACCAAAGGCTCTGTGTATTCCTACAAGAAAGAGTTCATTTCCGGTAAACCCAGTGATTTTTTGGCTCAAATGAATTTACACAGTTCACGAACCCAACACGATTTTCACTCTTAGCTAAAGAGCATCTATGTAAGAGATGCTGTGGTTCGTTACAGTTGCATAAGCAGAGTTCAACTAGATATGGTCCGTATGAGTAGGAAACACAGTTGATTTTTTCCGGGCATGCTCATGCTTCTTGCTGTATTGCAGAAGCTGGAAAGAAGAGCATGCTCTTTGTGTTAAAACAGAGTGTGTTTCATGGATGAGAACACTGGTCTGAATTTTGACTTCAGAAACGGAGTAAAACGAAAGGCTCTTTGTCTTCTTACAAGCAAGAGTTCATTTCCAGTAAACCCAGTCATTTTTCGGCTCAAATGAATTTACACAGTTCACGATTTTCACTCTTAGCTAAAGAGCATCTATGTAAGAGATGCTGTGGTTTGTTACAGTTGCATAAGCAGAGTTCAACTAGATATGGTCCGTATGAGTAGGAAACACAGTTGATTTTTTCTGGGCATGCTCATGCTTCTTGCTGTATTGCAGAAGCTGGAAAGAAGAGCATGCTCTTTGTGTTAAAACAGAGTGTGTTTCATGGATGAGAACACTGGTCTCAATTTCCCTTTAAAACCGGGTTAAACCAAAGGCTCTTTGTCTTCCTACAAGCAAGAGTACATTTCCAGTAAACCCAGTGATTTTTTGGCTCAAATGCATTTACACAGTTCACGAACCCAACAGGATTTTCACTATTAACTAAAGAGCATCTATGAAGACATGCTGTGGTTTGTATGAGTTTCATAAGCAGAGTTGAACTAGACACGGTCCTTTTGAGTAGGAAATAGAATTCTTTTTTTTTGGGCATGCTCATGTTTCTTGCTGTATTGGAGATGCTGTTAAGAAGAGCATGCTTCTTGCGTTAAAACAGAGTGTGTTTCATGGATGAGAACACTGGTCTGAATTTTCCTTCAGAAAATGAGTTAAACCAAAGGCTCTGTGTCTTCCTACAAGCAAGAGTTCATATCCAGTAAACCCAGTGATTTTTCGGCTCAAATGAATTTACATAGTCCACCAACCCAACAGGATATTCACTATTAGCTAAAGAGCATCTACGTAAGAGATGCTGTGGTTTGTTACAGTTTCATAAGCAGAGTTCAACTAGATATGGTCCGTATGAGTAGGAAACACAGTTCTTTTTTTCTACGCATGCTCATGTTTCTTTTTGTATTGCAGACACTGGATAGAAGAGCATGCTCTTTGCGTTAAAATAGAGTGTGTTTCATGGATGAGAACACTGTTTGAATTTCCCTTCAAAAATGAGTTAAACCAAAGGCTCTGTTTCTTCCTACAAGCAAGAGTTCATTCTGGTAAACCCAGTGATTTTTAGGCTCAAATGAACTTCCACAGTTCACAAACCCAACACGATTTTCACTATAAACTAAATAGCATTTATGAAGAGATGCTGTGGTTTATATGTGTTTCATAATCAGAGTTGAACTAGACATGGTACTTTTAGTTGAAATACAGTTCCTTTTTTCTGGGCATGCTCAAGTTTCTTGATGTATTGGAGACGCTGGAAAGATGAGCCTGCTTCTTGCATTAAAACAGAATGTGTTTCATGGATGAGAACACTGGTCTGAATTTCCCTTCACAATCGGAGTTAAACCAAAGGCTCTGTGTCTTCCTACAAGCAAGAGTTCATTCTGTTAAACCCAGTGATTTTTCTGCTCAAATGAATTTCCACAGTTCACGAACCCAAAAGGATTTTCACTATTAACTAAAGAGCATCTATGTAAGAGGTGCTGTGGTTGTTACAGTTTCATAAGCAGAGTTCAACTAGATATGGTCCATATGAGTAGGAACCACAGTTCTTTTTTTCTGAGCATGGTGAACTTTCTTGCTATATTGGAGAAGCTGGAAAGAAGAGCATGCTTCTTGCGTTAAAACAGAGTTTGTTTCATGGATGAGAACACTGGTCTGAATTTTCCTTCAGAAACGGAGTTATACCAAAGGCTCTGTGTCTTCCTACAAGAAAGAGATCATTTCCGGTAAACCCAGTGATTTTTCGTCTCAAATGAATTTACAGAGTTCACGAACCCAACACGATTTTCACTCTTAGCTAAAGAGCATCTATGTAAGAGATGCTGTGGTTCGTTACAGTTTCATAAGCAGAGTTCAACTAGACATGGTCCCTATGAGAAGGAAACACAGTTATTTTTTCTGGGCATGGTGAACTTTCTTGTTGTATTGGAGACGCTGGAAAGAAGAGCATGCTTTTTGCGTTAAAACAGAGTGTGTTTCATGGATGAGAACACTGGTCTGAATTTTCCTTCAGAAACGGAGTTATACCAAAGGCTCTGTGTATTCCTACAAGAAAGAGTTCATTTCCGGTAAACCCAGTGATTTTTTGGCTCAAATGAATTTACACAGTTCATGAACACAACACGATTTCCACTATTAAATAAAGAGCATCTATGAAGAGATGCTGGGGTTTGTATAAGTTTCATAAGCAGAGTTGAACTAGACAAGGTCCTTTTGAATAGGAAATACAGTTCCTTTTTTCTGGGCATGCTCAAGTTTCTTGATGTATTGGAGATGCTGGAAAGATGAGCCTGCTTCTTGCATTAAAACAGAGTGTGTTTCATGGATGAGAACACTGGTCTGAATTTTTACTTCAGAAACGGAGTAAAACGAAAGGCTCTTTGTCTTCTTACAAGCAAGAGTTCATTTCCGGTAAACCCAGTCATTTTTCGTCTCAAATGAATTTACAGAGTTCACGAACCCAACACGATTTTCACTCTTAGCTAAAGAGCATCTATGTAAGAGATGCTGTGGTTCGTTACAGTTGCATAAGCAGAGTTCAACTAGATATGGTCCGTATGAGTAGGAAACACAGTTGATTTTTTCTGGGCATGCTCATGCTTCTTGCTGTATTGCAGAAGCTGGAAAGAAGAGCATGCTCTTTGTGTTAAAACAGAGTGTGTTTCATGGATGAGAACACTGGTCTCAATTTCCCTTTAAAACCGGGTTAAACCAAAGGCTCTTTGTCTTCCTACAAGCAAGAGTACATTTCCAGTAAACCCAGTGATTTTTTGGCTCAAATGCATTTACACAGTTCACAAACCCAACAGGATTTTCACTATTAACTAAAGAGCATCTATGAAGACATGCTGTGGTTTGTATGAGTTTCATAAGCAGAGTTGAACTAGACACGGTCCTTTTGAGTAGGAAATACAGTTCTTTTTTACTAGGCATGCTCATGTTTCTTGCTGTATTGGAGAGGCTGTAAAGAAGAGCATGCTCTTTGCGTTAAAACAGAGTGTGTTCATGGATGAGAACACTGGTCTCAATTTCCCTTCACAAGCGGTGTTAAACCAAATCCTCTGTGTCTTCATACAAGTAAGAGATTATATCCGGTAAACCTAGTGATTTTTTGGCTCAAATAATTTACATAGTTCACGAACCCAACACGATTTTCACTATTAACTGAAGAGCTTCTATGTAATAGATGCTGTGGTTTGTATGAGTTTCATAAGCAGAGTTTAACTAGACACGGTCCTTTTGAGTAGGAAATTCAGTTCTTTTTTTTGGGCATGCTCATGTTTCTTGTTGTATTGGAGACGGTAGAAAGAAGAGCATGCTTCTTGCGTTAAAACAGAGTGTGTTTCATGGATGAGAACACTGGTCTGAATTTTCCTTCAGAAAGGGAGTGAAACAAAAGGCTCCTTGTCTTCCTACAGTCAAGAGTTCATTTCCGGTAAAGCCAATGATTTTAAGGCTCAAATGAGTTTACACAGTTCACAAACCCAACACGATTTTCACTCTTATCTAAAGAGCATCTATGTAAGAGATGCTGTGGTTCGTTACAGTTTCATAAGCAGAGTTCACCTAGATATGGTCCATATGAGTAGGAAACCCAGTTCTTTTTTTCTGGGCATGGTGAACTTTCTTGCTGTATTGGAGACGCTGGAAAGAAGAGCATGATTCTTGCGTTAAAACAGAGTGTGTTTCATGGATGAGAACCCTGGTCTGAATTTTCCTTCAGAAATGGAGTTATACCAAAGATTCTGTGTCTTCCTACAAGAAAGAGTTCATTTCCGGTAAACCCAGTGGTTTTTTGGCTCAAATGAATTACACAGTTCACGAACCCAACACGATTTCCACTACTAAATAAAGAGCATCTATGAAGAGATGCTGTGGTTTGTATAAGTTTCATAAGCAGAGTTGAACTAGACAAGGTCCTTTTGATTAGAAAATACAGTTCATTTTTTCAGGGCATGCTCAAGTTTCTTGATGTATTGGAGATGCTGGAAAGATGAGCCTGCTTCTTGCATTAAAACAGAGTGTGTTTCATGGATGAGAACACTGGTCTGAATTTTTACTTCAGAAACGGAGTAAAACGAAAGGCTATTTGTCTTCTTACAAGCAAGAGTTCATTTCCAGTAAACCCAGTCATATTTCGGCTCAAATGAATTTACACAGTTCATGATTTTCACTCTTATCTAAAGAGCATCTATGTAAGAGATGCTGTGGTTTGTTACAGTTGCATAAGCAGAGTTTAACTAGATATGGTCCGTATGAGTAGGAAACACAGTTCATTTTTTCTGGGCATGCTCATGTTTCTTTCTGTATTGCAGACGCTGGAAAGAAGAGCATGCTCTTTGTGTTAAAACAGAGTGTGTTTCATGGATGGGAACACTGGTCTCAATTTCCCTTTAAAACCGGGATTAAACCAAAGGCTCTTTGTCTTCCTACAAGCAAGAGTACATTTCCAGTAAACCCAGTGATTTTTTGGCTCAAATGCATTTACACAGTTCATGAACCCAACAGGATTTTCACTATTAACTAAAGAGCATCTATGAAGACATGCTGTGGTTTGTATGAGTTTCATAAGCAGAGTTGAACTAGACACGGTCCTTTTGAGTAGGAAATACAATTCTTTTTTTCTGGGCATGCTCATGTTTCTTGCTGTATTGGAGATGCTGGAAAGAAGAGCATGCTTCTTGCTTTAAAACAGAGTGTGTTTCATGGATGAGAACACTGGTCTGAATTTTCCTTCAGAAAACGAGTTAAACCAAAGGCTCTGTCTCTTCCTACAAGCAAGAGTTCATTTCCAGTAAAACCAGTGATTTTTAGGCTCAAATGAATTTACACAGTTCACGAACCCAACACGATTTTCACTATTAACTAAATAGCATTTATGAAGAGATGCTGTGGTTTATATGAGTTTCATAATCAGAGTTGAACTAGACATGGTACTTTTAGTTGAAATACAGTTCCTTTTTTCTGGGCATGCTCAAGTTTCTTGATGTATTGGAGACGCTGGAAAGATGAGCCTGCTTCTTGCATTAAAACAATGTGTTTCACTGATGAGAACACAGGTCTGAATTTCCCTTCACAATCGGAGTTAAACCAAAGGCTCTGTGTCTTCCTACAAGCAAGAGTTCATTCTGTTAAACCCAGTGATTTTTAGGCTCAAATGAATTTCCACAGTTCACGAACCCAAAACGATTTTCACTATTAAATAAAGAGCATCTATGAAGAGATTCTGTTGTTTGTATGAGTTTCATAAGCAGAGTTGAACTAGACAAGGTCCTTTTGATTAGGAAATACAGTTCCATTTTTTTAGGGCATGCTCAAGTTTCTTGATGTATTGCAGATGCTGGAAAGATGAGCCTGCTTCTTGCATTAAAACAGAGTGTGTTTCATGGATGAGAACACTGGTCTGAATTTTTACTTCAGAAACGGAGTAAAACGAAAGGCTCTTTGTCTTCTTCCAAGCAAGAGTTCATTTCCGGTAAACCCAGTCATTTTTCGTCTCAAATGAATTTACACAGTTCACGAACCCAACACGATTTTCACTCTTAGCTAAAGAGCATCTATGTAAGAGATGCTGTGGTTCGTTACAGTTGCATAAGCAGAGTTCAACTAGATATGGTCCGTATGAGTAGGAAACACAGTTGATTTTTTCTGGGCATGCACATGATTCTTTCTGTATTGCAGACGCTGGAAAGAAGAGCATGCTCTTTGTGTTAAAACAGAGTGTGTTTCATGGATGAGAACACTGGTCTCAATTTCCCTTTAAAACTGGGTTAAACCAAAGGCTCTTTGTCTTCCTACAAGCCAGAGTACATTTCCAGTAAACCCAGTGATTTTTTGGCTCAAATGCATTTACTCAGTTCACAAACCCAACAGGATTTTCACTATTAACTAAAGAGCATCTATGTAAGACATGCTGTGGTTTGTGTGAGTTTCATAAGCAGAGTTGAACTAGACACGGTCCTTTTGAGTAGGAAATACAGTTCTTTTTTACTAGGCATGCTCATGTTTCTTGCTGTATTGGAGAGTCTGTAAAGAAGAGCATGCTCTTTGCGTTAAAACAAGTGTGTTCATGGATGAGAACATTGGTCTCAATTTCCCGTCACAAGCGGAGTTAAACCAAATCCTCTGTGTCTTCATACAATAAGAGATTATATCCGGTAAACCTAGTGATTTTTTGGCTCAAATGAATTTACATAGTTCACGAACCCAACACGATTTTCACTATTAACTAAAGAGCTTCTATGTAATAGATGCTGTGGTTTGTATGAGTTTCATAAGCAGAGTTTAACTAGACATGGTCCTTTTGACTAGGAAATTCAGTTCTTTTTTTTGGGCATGCTCATGTTTCTTGTTGTATTGCAGACAGTAGAAAGAAGAGCATGCTTCTTGCGTTAAAACATTGTGTGTTTCATGGATGAGAACACTGGTCTGAATTTTCCTTCAGAAAGGGAGTGAAACCAAAGGCTCCTTGTCTTCCTACAAGCAAGAGTTCATTTCCGGTAAACCCAATGATTTTTAGGCTCAAATGAGTTTACACAGTTCACAAACCCAACACGATTTTCACTCTTATCTAAAGAGCATCTATGTAAGAGATGCTGTGGTTCGTTACAGTTTCATAAGCAGAGTTCAACTAGATATGGTCCGTATGAGTAGGAAACACAGTTCTTTTTTTCTGGGCATGGTGAACTTTCTTGCTGTATTGGAGACGCTGGAAAGAAGAGCATGCTTCTTGCGTTAAAACAGAGTGTGTTTCATGGATGAGAACACTCGTCTCAATTTCCCCTTAAAAACTGGGTTTAACCAAAGGCTCTTTGTCTTCCTACAAGCAAGAGTACATTTCCAGTAAACCCAGTCATTTTTCGGCTCAAATGAATTTACACAGTTCACGAACCCAACACGTTTTTCACTATTAACTAAAGAGCATGTATGTAAGAGATGCTGTGTTTTGTTACAGTTTCATAATCAGATTTCAACTAGATATGGTCCATATGAGTAGGAAACACAGTTCTTTTTTTCTGGACATCCTCATATTAATTGCTTTATTGCAGAATCTGGACAGAAGAGGATGCTTTTTGTTTTAAAACAGAGGGTGTTTCTTGGATGAGATCACTGGTCTGAATTTCAATTCACAAAGGAGTTAAACCAAAGGCTCAGTGTCTTCCTACAAGCAAGAGTTCATTTCCGGTAAACCCAGTGACTTTTCGGCTCAAATGAATTTACACAGTTCACAAACCCAACATGTTTTTCACTATAAACTAACGAACATCTATGTAAGAGATGCTGCGGTTTGTTAGAGTTTCATAAGCAGAGTTTAAATAGATATGGTCCGTATGAGTAAGAAACAAAGTTCTTTTTTTCTGGGCATGCTCATGTTTGTTGCTGTATTGGAGACGCTGGAAAGAAGAGCCTGCTTCGAGCGTTAAAACAGAGTATGTTTCATGGATGAGAACACTGCTCTGAATTTTCCTTCAGAAACGGAGTTAAACCAAGTCTCTGTGTCTTCCTACAAGCAAGAGTTCATTTCCGGTAAACACAGTGATTTTTCGGTCAAAAGAATTTACACAGTTCACGAACCCAACACGTTTTTCACTATAAACTAAAGAGCATCTATGTAAGAGATGCTGTGGTTTGTTATGGTTTCATAATCAGGGCTTAACTACATATAGTCCATATGGGTAAGAAACACAGTTTTTTTTTTTAGGGCATGCTCATGTTTCTTGCTGTATTGGAGATGCTGGAAAGAAGAGCATGCTTCTGGCGTTAAAACAGAGTATGTTTCATGGATGAGAACACTCTTCTGAATTTGCCTTCACAAACGTAGTTAAACCAACTCTCTGTGACGTCCTCCAAGCAAGAGTTCATTTCCGGTAAACCCAGTGATTTTTCGATTCAAAAGAATTTACACAGTTCACGAACCCAACACGTTTTTCACTATTAACTAAAGAGCATGTATGTAAGAGATGCTGTGGTTTGTTAGAGTTTCATAAGCAGAGTTTAACTAGATATGGTCCGTATGAGTAAGAAACAAAGTTCTTCTTTTCTGGGCATGCTCATGTTTGTTGCTGTATTGGAGAAGCTGGAAAGAAGAGCATGCTTCTTGCGTTAAAACATTGTGTGTTTCATGGATGAGAACACTGGTCTGAATTTTCCTTCAGAAAGGGAGTGAAACCAAAGGCTCCTTGTCTTCCTACAAGCAAGAGTTCATTTCCGGTAAACCCAATGATTTTTAGGCTCAAATGAGTTTACACAGTTCACAAACCCAACACGATTTTCACTCTTATCTAAAGAGCATCTATGTAAGAGATGCTGTGGTTGTTACAGTTTCATAAGCAGAGTTCAACTAGATATGGTCCATATGAGTAGGAACCACAGTTCTTTTTTTCTGAGCATGGTGAACTTTCTTGCTATATTGGAGAAGCTGGAAAGAAGAGCATGCTTCTTGCGTTAAAACAGAGTTTGTTTCATGGATGAGAACACTGGTCTGAATTTTCCTTCAGAAACGGAGTTATACCAAAGGCTCTGTGTCTTCCTACAAGAAAGAGATCATTTCCGGTAAACCCAGTGATTTTTCGTCTCAAATGAATTTACAGAGTTCACGAACCCAACACGATTTTCACTCTTAGCTAAAGAGCATCTATGTAAGAGATGCTGTGGTTCGTTACAGTTTCATAAGCAGAGTTCAACTAGACATGGTCCCTATGAGAAGGAAACACAGTTATTTTTTCTGGGCATGGTGAACTTTCTTGTTGTATTGGAGACGCTGGAAAGAAGAGCATGCTTTTTGCGTTAAAACAGAGTGTGTTTCATGGATGAGAACACTGGTCTGAATTTTCCTTCAGAAACGGAGTTATACCAAAGGCTCTGTGTATTCCTACAAGAAAGAGTTCATTTCCGGTAAACCCAGTGATTTTTTGGCTCAAATGAATTTACACAGTTCATGAACACAACACGATTTCCACTATTAAATAAAGAGCATCTATGAAGAGATGCTGGGGTTTGTATAAGTTTCATAAGCAGAGTTGAACTAGACAAGGTCCTTTTGAATAGGAAATACAGTTCCTTTTTTCTGGGCATGCTCAAGTTTCTTGATGTATTGGAGATGCTGGAAAGATGAGCCTGCTTCTTGCATTAAAACAGAGTGTGTTTCATGGATGAGAACACTGGTCTGAATTTTTACTTCAGAAACGGAGTAAAACGAAAGGCTCTTTGTCTTCTTACAAGCAAGAGTTCATTTCCGGTAAACCCAGTCATTTTTCGTCTCAAATGAATTTACAGAGTTCACGAACCCAACACGATTTTCACTCTTAGCTAAAGAGCATCTATGTAAGAGATGCTGTGGTTCGTTACAGTTGCATAAGCAGAGTTCAACTAGATATGGTCCGTATGAGTAGGAAACACAGTTGATTTTTTCTGGGCATGCTCATGCTTCTTGCTGTATTGCAGAAGCTGGAAAGAAGAGCATGCTCTTTGTGTTAAAACAGAGTGTGTTTCATGGATGAGAACACTGGTCTCAATTTCCCTTTAAAACCGGGTTAAACCAAAGGCTCTTTGTCTTCCTACAAGCAAGAGTACATTTCCAGTAAACCCAGTGATTTTTTGGCTCAAATGCATTTACACAGTTCACAAACCCAACAGGATTTTCACTATTAACTAAAGAGCATCTATGAAGACATGCTGTGGTTTGTATGAGTTTCATAAGCAGAGTTGAACTAGACACGGTCCTTTTGAGTAGGAAATACAGTTCTTTTTTACTAGGCATGCTCATGTTTCTTGCTGTATTGGAGAGGCTGTAAAGAAGAGCATGCTCTTTGCGTTAAAACAGAGTGTGTTCATGGATGAGAACACTGGTCTCAATTTCCCTTCACAAGCGGTGTTAAACCAAATCCTCTGTGTCTTCATACAAGTAAGAGATTATATCCGGTAAACCTAGTGATTTTTTGGCTCAAATAATTTACATAGTTCACGAACCCAACACGATTTTCACTATTAACTGAAGAGCTTCTATGTAATAGATGCTGTGGTTTGTATGAGTTTCATAAGCAGAGTTTAACTAGACACGGTCCTTTTGAGTAGGAAATTCAGTTCTTTTTTTTGGGCATGCTCATGTTTCTTGTTGTATTGGAGACGGTAGAAAGAAGAGCATGCTTCTTGCGTTAAAACAGAGTGTGTTTCATGGATGAGAACACTGGTCTGAATTTTCCTTCAGAAAGGGAGTGAAACAAAAGGCTCCTTGTCTTCCTACAGTCAAGAGTTCATTTCCGGTAAAGCCAATGATTTTAAGGCTCAAATGAGTTTACACAGTTCACAAACCCAACACGATTTTCACTCTTATCTAAAGAGCATCTATGTAAGAGATGCTGTGGTTCGTTACAGTTTCATAAGCAGAGTTCACCTAGATATGGTCCATATGAGTAGGAAACCCAGTTCTTTTTTTCTGGGCATGGTGAACTTTCTTGCTGTATTGGAGACGCTGGAAAGAAGAGCATGATTCTTGCGTTAAAACAGAGTGTGTTTCATGGATGAGAACCCTGGTCTGAATTTTCCTTCAGAAATGGAGTTATACCAAAGATTCTGTGTCTTCCTACAAGAAAGAGTTCATTTCCGGTAAACCCAGTGGTTTTTTGGCTCAAATGAATTACACAGTTCACGAACCCAACACGATTTCCACTACTAAATAAAGAGCATCTATGAAGAGATGCTGTGGTTTGTATAAGTTTCATAAGCAGAGTTGAACTAGACAAGGTCCTTTTGATTAGAAAATACAGTTCATTTTTTCAGGGCATGCTCAAGTTTCTTGATGTATTGGAGATGCTGGAAAGATGAGCCTGCTTCTTGCATTAAAACAGAGTGTGTTTCATGGATGAGAACACTGGTCTGAATTTTTACTTCAGAAACGGAGTAAAACGAAAGGCTATTTGTCTTCTTACAAGCAAGAGTTCATTTCCAGTAAACCCAGTCATATTTCGGCTCAAATGAATTTACACAGTTCATGATTTTCACTCTTATCTAAAGAGCATCTATGTAAGAGATGCTGTGGTTTGTTACAGTTGCATAAGCAGAGTTTAACTAGATATGGTCCGTATGAGTAGGAAACACAGTTCATTTTTTCTGGGCATGCTCATGTTTCTTTCTGTATTGCAGACGCTGGAAAGAAGAGCATGCTCTTTGTGTTAAAACAGAGTGTGTTTCATGGATGGGAACACTGGTCTCAATTTCCCTTTAAAACCGGGTTAAACCAAAGGCTCTTTGTCTTCCTACAAGCAAGAGTACATTTCCAGTAAACCCAGTGATTTTTTGGCTCAAATGCATTTACACAGTTCATGAACCCAACAGGATTTTCACTATTAACTAAAGAGCATCTATGAAGACATGCTGTGGTTTGTATGAGTTTCATAAGCAGAGTTGAACTAGACACGGTCCTTTTGAGTAGGAAATACAATTCTTTTTTTCTGGGCATGCTCATGTTTCTTGCTGTATTGGAGATGCTGGAAAGAAGAGCATGCTTCTTGCTTTAAAACAGAGTGTGTTTCATGGATGAGAACACTGGTCTGAATTTTCCTTCAGAAAACGAGTTAAACCAAAGGCTCTGTCTCTTCCTACAAGCAAGAGTTCATTTCCAGTAAAACCAGTGATTTTTAGGCTCAAATGAATTTACACAGTTCACGAACCCAACACGATTTTCACTATTAACTAAATAGCATTTATGAAGAGATGCTGTGGTTTATATGAGTTTCATAATCAGAGTTGAACTAGACATGGTACTTTTAGTTGAAATACAGTTCCTTTTTTCTGGGCATGCTCAAGTTTCTTGATGTATTGGAGACGCTGGAAAGATGAGCCTGCTTCTTGCATTAAAACAATGTGTTTCACTGATGAGAACACAGGTCTGAATTTCCCTTCACAATCGGAGTTAAACCAAAGGCTCTGTGTCTTCCTACAAGCAAGAGTTCATTCTGTTAAACCCAGTGATTTTTAGGCTCAAATGAATTTCCACAGTTCACGAACCCAAAACGATTTTCACTATTAAATAAAGAGCATCTATGAAGAGATTCTGTTGTTTGTATGAGTTTCATAAGCAGAGTTGAACTAGACAAGGTCCTTTTGATTAGGAAATACAGTTCCATTTTTTTAGGGCATGCTCAAGTTTCTTGATGTATTGCAGATGCTGGAAAGATGAGCCTGCTTCTTGCATTAAAACAGAGTGTGTTTCATGGATGAGAACACTGGTCTGAATTTTTACTTCAGAAACGGAGTAAAACGAAAGGCTCTTTGTCTTCTTCCAAGCAAGAGTTCATTTCCGGTAAACCCAGTCATTTTTCGTCTCAAATGAATTTACACAGTTCACGAACCCAACACGATTTTCACTCTTAGCTAAAGAGCATCTATGTAAGAGATGCTGTGGTTCGTTACAGTTGCATAAGCAGAGTTCAACTAGATATGGTCCGTATGAGTAGGAAACACAGTTGATTTTTTCTGGGCATGCACATGATTCTTTCTGTATTGCAGACGCTGGAAAGAAGAGCATGCTCTTTGTGTTAAAACAGAGTGTGTTTCATGGATGAGAACACTGGTCTCAATTTCCCTTTAAAACTGGGTTAAACCAAAGGCTCTTTGTCTTCCTACAAGCCAGAGTACATTTCCAGTAAACCCAGTGATTTTTTGGCTCAAATGCATTTACTCAGTTCACAAACCCAACAGGATTTTCACTATTAACTAAAGAGCATCTATGTAAGACATGCTGTGGTTTGTGTGAGTTTCATAAGCAGAGTTGAACTAGACACGGTCCTTTTGAGTAGGAAATACAGTTCTTTTTTACTAGGCATGCTCATGTTTCTTGCTGTATTGGAGAGTCTGTAAAGAAGAGCATGCTCTTTGCGTTAAAACAAGTGTGTTCATGGATGAGAACATTGGTCTCAATTTCCCGTCACAAGCGGAGTTAAACCAAATCCTCTGTGTCTTCATACAATAAGAGATTATATCCGGTAAACCTAGTGATTTTTTGGCTCAAATGAATTTACATAGTTCACGAACCCAACACGATTTTCACTATTAACTAAAGAGCTTCTATGTAATAGATGCTGTGGTTTGTATGAGTTTCATAAGCAGAGTTTAACTAGACATGGTCCTTTTGACTAGGAAATTCAGTTCTTTTTTTTGGGCATGCTCATGTTTCTTGTTGTATTGCAGACAGTAGAAAGAAGAGCATGCTTCTTGCGTTAAAACATTGTGTGTTTCATGGATGAGAACACTGGTCTGAATTTTCCTTCAGAAAGGGAGTGAAACCAAAGGCTCCTTGTCTTCCTACAAGCAAGAGTTCATTTCCGGTAAACCCAATGATTTTTAGGCTCAAATGAGTTTACACAGTTCACAAACCCAACACGATTTTCACTCTTATCTAAAGAGCATCTATGTAAGAGATGCTGTGGTTCGTTACAGTTTCATAAGCAGAGTTCAACTAGATATGGTCCGTATGAGTAGGAAACACAGTTCTTTTTTTCTGGGCATGGTGAACTTTCTTGCTGTATTGGAGACGCTGGAAAGAAGAGCATGCTTCTTGCGTTAAAACAGAGTGTGTTTCATGGATGAGAACACTCGTCTCAATTTCCCCTTAAAAACTGGGTTTAACCAAAGGCTCTTTGTCTTCCTACAAGCAAGAGTACATTTCCAGTAAACCCAGTCATTTTTCGGCTCAAATGAATTTACACAGTTCACGAACCCAACACGTTTTTCACTATTAACTAAAGAGCATGTATGTAAGAGATGCTGTGTTTTGTTACAGTTTCATAATCAGATTTCAACTAGATATGGTCCATATGAGTAGGAAACACAGTTCTTTTTTTCTGGACATCCTCATATTAATTGCTTTATTGCAGAATCTGGACAGAAGAGGATGCTTTTTGTTTTAAAACAGAGGGTGTTTCTTGGATGAGATCACTGGTCTGAATTTCAATTCACAAAGGAGTTAAACCAAAGGCTCAGTGTCTTCCTACAAGCAAGAGTTCATTTCCGGTAAACCCAGTGACTTTTCGGCTCAAATGAATTTACACAGTTCACAAACCCAACATGTTTTTCACTATAAACTAACGAACATCTATGTAAGAGATGCTGCGGTTTGTTAGAGTTTCATAAGCAGAGTTTAAATAGATATGGTCCGTATGAGTAAGAAACAAAGTTCTTTTTTTCTGGGCATGCTCATGTTTGTTGCTGTATTGGAGACGCTGGAAAGAAGAGCCTGCTTCGAGCGTTAAAACAGAGTATGTTTCATGGATGAGAACACTGCTCTGAATTTTCCTTCAGAAACGGAGTTAAACCAAGTCTCTGTGTCTTCCTACAAGCAAGAGTTCATTTCCGGTAAACACAGTGATTTTTCGGTCAAAAGAATTTACACAGTTCACGAACCCAACACGTTTTTCACTATAAACTAAAGAGCATCTATGTAAGAGATGCTGTGGTTTGTTATGGTTTCATAATCAGGGCTTAACTACATATAGTCCATATGGGTAAGAAACACAGTTTTTTTTTTTAGGGCATGCTCATGTTTCTTGCTGTATTGGAGATGCTGGAAAGAAGAGCATGCTTCTGGCGTTAAAACAGAGTATGTTTCATGGATGAGAACACTCTTCTGAATTTGCCTTCACAAACGTAGTTAAACCAACTCTCTGTGACGTCCTCCAAGCAAGAGTTCATTTCCGGTAAACCCAGTGATTTTTCGATTCAAAAGAATTTACACAGTTCACGAACCCAACACGTTTTTCACTATTAACTAAAGAGCATGTATGTAAGAGATGCTGTGGTTTGTTAGAGTTTCATAAGCAGAGTTTAACTAGATATGGTCCGTATGAGTAAGAAACAAAGTTCTTCTTTTCTGGGCATGCTCATGTTTGTTGCTGTATTGGAGAAGCTGGAAAGAAGAGCATGCTTCTTGCGTTAAAACATTGTGTGTTTCATGGATGAGAACACTGGTCTGAATTTTCCTTCAGAAAGGGAGTGAAACCAAAGGCTCCTTGTCTTCCTACAAGCAAGAGTTCATTTCCGGTAAACCCAATGATTTTTAGGCTCAAATGAGTTTACACAGTTCACAAACCCAACACGATTTTCACTCTTATCTAAAGAGCATCTATGTAAGAGATGCTGTGGTTCGTTACAGTTTCATAAGCAGAGTTCAACTAGATATGGTCCGTATGAGTAGGAAACACAGTTCTTTTTTTCTGGGCATGGTGAACTTTCTTGCTGTATTGGAGACGCTGGAAAGAAGAGCATGCTTCTTGCGTTAAAACAGAGTGTGTTTCATGGATGAGTACACTCGTCTCAATTTCCCCTTAAAAACTGGGTTTAACCAAAGGCTCTTTGTCTTCCTACAAGCAAGAGTACATTTCCAGTAAACCCAGTCATTTTTCGGCTCAAATGAATTTACACAGTTCACGAACCCAACACGATTTTCACTATTTACTAAAGAGCATCTATGAAGACATACTGTGGTTTGTATGAGTTTCATAAGCAGAGTTTAACTAGACACGGTCCTTTTGAGTAGAAAATACAGTTCTGTTTTTTTGGGCATGCTCATGTTTCTTGTTTTATTGTAGACCGTGTAAAGAAGATCATGCTTCTTGCGTTAAAACAGAGTGTGTTACATGGATGAGAACACTGGTATGAATTTTCCTTCAGAAAGGGAGTTAAACCAGAGGCTCCTTGTCTTCCTACAAGCAAGAGTTCATTTCCGGTAAACCCAATGATATTTAGGCTCAAATGGGTTTACACATTTCAAGAACCCAACACGATTTTCACTCTTAGCTATAGAGCATCTATGTAAGAGATGCTGTGGTTCGTTACAGTTTCATAAGCAGAGTTCAACTAGATATGGTCCATATGAGTAGGAAACACAGTTCTTTTTTTCTGGGCATGGTGAACTTTCTTGCTGTATTGGAGACGCTGGAAAGAAGAGCATGCTTCTTGCGTTAAAACAGAGTGTGTTTCATGGATGAGAACACTGGTCTGAATTTTCCTTCATAAACGGAGTTATACCAAAGGCTCTGTGTCTTCCTACAAGAAAGAGTTCATTTCCGGTAAACCCAGTGATTTTTTGGCTCAAATGAATTTACACAGTTCACGAACCCAACACGATTTTCACTATTAAATAAAGAGCATCTATGAAAAGATGCAGTGGTTTGTATGAGTTTCATAAGCAGAGTTGAACTAGACAAGGTCCTTTTGATTAGGAAATACATTTCCTTTTTTCTGGGCATGTTCATGTTTCTTGATGTATTGGAGACGCTGGAAAGATGAGCTTGCTTCTTGCATTAAAACAGAGTGTGGTTCATGGATGAGAACACTGGTCTGAATTTTTACTTCAGAAACGGAGTAAAACGAAAGGCTCTTTGTCTTCTTACAAGCAAGAGTTCATTTCCAGTAAACCCAGTCATTTTTCGGCTCAAATGAAATTTCACAGTTCACGATTTTCACTCTTATCTAAAGAGCATCTATGTAAGAGATGCTGTGGTTTGTTACCGTTGCAGAAGCAGAGTTCAACTAGATATGGTCCGTATGAGTAGGAAACACAGTTCATTTTTTCTGGGCATGCTCATGTTTCTTTCTGTATTGCAGACGCTGGAAAGAAGAGCATGCTCTTTGTGTTAAAACAGAGTGTGTTTCATGATGAGAACACTGGTCTCAATTTCCCTTTAAAACCGGGTTAAACCAAAGGCTCTTTGTCTTCCTACAAGCAAGAGTACATTTCCAGTAAACCCAGTGATTTTTTGGCTCAAATGCATTTACACAGTTCATGAACCCAACAGGATTTTCACTATTAACTAAAGAGCATCTATGAAGACATGCTGTGGTTTGTATGAGTTTCATAAGCACAGTAGAACTAGACACGGTCCTTTAGAGTAGGAAATACAATTCTTTTTTTCTGGGCATGCTCATGTTTCTTGCTGTATTGGAGATGCTGGAAAGAAGAGCATGCTTCTTGCTTTAAAACAGAGTGTGTTTCATGGATGAGAACACTGGTCTGAATTTTCCTTCAGAAAGGGAGTTAAACCAAAGGCTCCTTGTCTTCCTACAAGCAAGAGTTCATTTCCGGTAAACCCAATGATTTTTAGGCTCAAATGGGTTTACACATTTCAAGAACCCAACACGATTTTCACTCTTAGCTAAAGAGCATCTATGTAAGAGATGCTGTGGTTCGTTACAGTTTCATAAGCAGAGTTCAACTAGATATGGTCCATATGAGTAGGAAACACAGTTCTTTTTTTCTGGGCATGGTGAACTTTCTTGCTGTATTGGAGATGATGGAAAGAAGAGCATGCTCTTTGCGTTAAAACAGAGTGTGTTTCATGGATGAGAACACTGGTCTGAATTTTCCTTCAGAAATGGAGTTATACCAAAGGCTCTGTGTCTTCCTACAAGAAAGAGTTCATTTCTGGTAAACCCAGTGATTTTTTGGCTCAAATGAATTTACACAGTTCACGAACCCAACACGATTTTCACTATTAAATAAAGAGCATCTATGAAAAGATGCAGTGGTTTGTATGAGTTTCATAAGCAGAGTTGAACTAGACAAGGTACTTTTGATTAGGAAATACAGTTACTTTTTTCTGTGCATGTTAAAGTTTCTTGATGTATTGGAGACGCTGGAAAGATGAACCTGCTTCTTGCATTAAAACAGAGTGTGTTTAATGGATGAGAACACTGGTCTGAATTTTTACTTCAGAAACGGAGTAAAACGAAAAGCTCTTTGTCTTCTTACAAGCAAGAGTTCATGTCCAGTAAACCCAGTCATTTTTCGGCTCAAATGAAATTTCACAGTTCACGATTTTCACTCTTATCTAAAGAGCATCTATGTAAGAGATGCTGTGGTTTGTTACCGTTGCATAAGCATAGTTCAACTAGATATGGTCCGTATGAGTAGGAAACCCAGTTCTTTTTTTCTGGACATGCTCATATTTCTTGCTGAATTGCAGACTCTGGACAGTAGAGTTTGCTTCTTGCATTAAAACAGAGGGTGTTTCATGGATGAGAACACTAGTCTGAATTTCCCTTCACAATCGGAGTTAAAGAAAAGGCTCTGTGTGTTCCTGCAAGCCAGAGTTCATTTCCGGTAAACACAGTGATTTTTCGGCTCAAATGAATTTACACAGTTCACGAACCCAACACGTTTTTCACTATAAACTAAAGAGCATCTATGTAAGAGATGCTGTGGTTTGTTACAGTTTTATAAGCAGGGCTTAACTACATATGGTCCATATGGGTAAGAAACACAGTTTTTTTTTTTTTTTTTTTAGGGCATGCTCATGTTTCTTGCTGTATTGGAGAACCTGGAAAGAAGAGCATGCTTCTGGCGTTAAAACAGAGTATGTTTCATGGATGAGAACACTCTTCTGAATTTGCCTTCACAAACGTAGTTAAACCAAGTGTCTGTGACTTCCTCCAAGCAAGAGTTCATTTCCGGTAAACCCAGTGATTTTTCGATTCAAAAGAATTTACACAGTTCACGAACCCAACACGCTTTTTACTATTAACTAAAGAGCATGTATGTAAGAGATGCTGTGGTTTGTTACAGTTTCATAATCAGATTTCAACTAGATATGGTCCATATGAGTAGGAAACACAGTTCTTTTTTTCTGGACATGCTCATATTAATTGCTTTATTGCAGAATCTGGACAGAAGAGGATGCTTTTTGTTTTCAAACAGAGGGTGTTTCTTGGATGAGATCACTGGTCTGAATTTCAATTCACAAACGAGTTAAACCAAAGGCTCAGTGTCTTCCTATAAGCAAGAGTTCATTTCCGGTAAACCCAGTGACTTTTCGGCTCAAATGAATTTACACAGTTCACAAACCCAACATGTTTTTCACTATAAACTAACGAGCATCTATGTAAGAGATGCTGTGGTTTGTTAGAGTTTCATAAGCAGAGTTTAACTAGATATGGTCCGTATGAGTAAGAAACAAAGTTCTTTTTTTCTGGGCATGCTCATGTTTCTTGCTGTATTGGAGATGCTGGAAAGAAGAGCATGCTCTTTGCGTTAAAACAGAGTGTTTTTCATGGATGAGAACACTGGTCTGAATTTTCCTTCACGAATGGAGTAAACCAAATGCTCTGTGTCTTCCTAAGAGCAAGAGTTCATTTCCGATAAACCCAGGGGTTTTTCGGCTCAAATGAACTTACACAGTTCATGAACCCAACACGTTCTTCACTATAAACTAAAGAGTATCTATGTAAGAGATGCTGTGGTTTGTTACAGTTTCATAAGCAGGGTTTAACTACATATGGTCCATATGGGTAGGAAACACAGTTTTTTTTTTTTTTAGGGCATGCTCATGTTTCTTGCTGTATTGGAGATGCTGGAAAGAAGAGCATGCTTCTGGCGTTAAAACAGAGTATGTTTCATGGATGAGAACACTGGTCTGAATTTTCCTTCAGAATCGGACTTAAACGAAGTCTCTGTGTCTTCCTACAAGCAAGAGTTCATTTCCGGTAAACACAGTGATTTTTCGGCTCAAATGAATTTACACAGTTCACGAACCCAACACGTTTTTCACTATAAACTAAAGAGCATCTATGTAAGAGATGCTGTGGTTTGTTACGGTTTCATTAGCAGGGCTTAACTACATATGGTCCATATGGGTAAGAAACACAGTTTTTTTTTTTTTTTTAGGGCATGCTCATGTTTCTTGCTGTATTGGAGATGCTGGAAAGAAGAGCATGCTTCTGGCATTAAAACAGAGTATGTTTCATGGATGAGAACACTCTTCTGAATTTGCCTTCACAAACGTAGTTAAACCAAGTCTCTGTGACTTCCTCCAAGCAAGAGTTCATTTCCGGTAAACCAAGTGATTTTTCGGTCAAAAGAATTTACACAGTTCACGAACACAACACGTTTTCACTATTAACTAAAGAGCATGTATGTAAGAGATGCTGTGGTTTGTTACAGTTTCATAATCAGATTTCAACTAGATATGGTCTGTATGAGTAGGAAGCACAGTTCCTTTTTTCTGGACATGCTCATATTTCTTGCTGTATTGCAGACTCTGGACAGTAGACTTTGCTTCTTACATTAAAACAGAGGGTGTTTCTTGGATGAGAACACTGGTCTAAATTTCCCTTCACAAACAGAGTTAAACCAAAGGCTTAGTGTGTTCCTACAAGCAAGAGTTCATTTCCGGTAAACCCAGTGATTTTTCGGCTCAAATGAATTTACACAGTTCACCAACCCAACACGTTTTTCACTATAAACTAAAAACATCTATGTAGGAGGTGCTGTGGTTTGTTAAAGTTTAACAAGCAGAGTTTTACTAGATATGGTCTGTATTAGTAAGAAACAATTTCTATTTTTCTGGACATGCTCATATTTCTTGCTGTATTGCAGACTCTGGACAGAAGAGGATGCTATTTGCTTTAAAACAGAGGGTGATTCATGGATGAGAACACTGGTCTGAATTTCAATTCACAAACGAGTTAAACTAAAGGCTCTGTGTCTTCCTACAAGCAAGAGTTCATTTCCGGTAAACCCAGTGATTTTTCGGCTCAAATGAATTTACACATTTCATGAACCCAACACTTTTTTCACTATTAACTAAAGAGCATCTATGTAAGAGATGCTGTGGTTTGTTACAGTTTTAAAACCAGAGTTCAATTAGATATGGTCCGTATGATTAGGAAACACAGTTCTTTTTTTCTGGGCATGCTCATGTTTGTTGCTGTATTAGAGTCTCTGGAAAGAAGAGCATGCTCTTTGCGTTAAAACAGAGTGTTTTTCATGGATGAGAACACTGGTCTGAATTTTCCTTCACGAATGGAGTAAACCAAATGCTCTGTGTCTTCCTAAGAGCAAGAGTTCATTTCCGATAAACCCAGGGGTTTTTCGGCTGAAATGAACTTACACAGTTCATGAACCCAACACGTTCTTCACTATAAACTAAAGAGCATCTATGTAAGAGATGCTGTGGTTTGTTACAGTTTCTTAAGCAGGGTTTAACTACATATGGTCCATATGGGTAGGAAACACAGTTTTTTTTTTTTTAGGGCATGCTCATGTTTCTTGCTGTATTGGAGATGCTGGAAAGAAGAGCATGCTTCTTGCGTTAAAACAGAGTATGTTTCATGGATGACAACACTGGTCTGAATTTCTCTTCACAAACGGCGTTAACCCAAAAGCTCTGTGTCTTCCTACAAACAAGAGTTCATTTCCGGTAAACCCAGTGATTTTTCGGCTCAAATGAATTTACACAGTTCACGAACCCAACACGTTTTTTACTATAAACTAAAGAGCATCTATGTAAGAGATGCTGTGGTTTGTTATAGTTTCATAAGCAGAGTTTAAATAGATATGGTCCGTATGAGTAAGAAACAAAGTTCTTTTTTTCTGGGCATGCTCATGTTTCTTGCTGTATTGGAGACGCTGGAAAGAAGAGCCTGTTTCGAGCGTTAAAACAGAGTATGTTTCATGGATGAGTACACTGCTCTGAATTTTCCTTCAGAAACGGAGTTAAAGCAAGTCAATGTGTCTTCCTACAAGCAAGAGTTCATTTCCGGTAAACCAAGTGATTTTTCCGTCAAAAGAATTTACACAGTTCACGAACACAACACGTTTTCACTATTAACTAAAGAGCATGTATGTAAGAGATGCTGTGGTTTGTTACAGTTTCATAATCAGATTTCAACTAGATATGGTCCGTCTGAGTAGGAAACACAGTTATTTTTTTCGGGACATGCTCATTTTTCTTGCTGTATTGCATACTCTGGACAGTAGAGTCTGCTTCTTGCATTAAAACAGAGGGTGTTTCATGGATGAGAACACTGGTCTGAATTTCCCTTCACAAACGGAATTAAACCAAAGGTTCTGTGTCTTCCTACAAGCCAGAGTTCATTTCCGGTATACCCAGTGATTTTTCGGCTCAAGTGAATTTACACAGTTCACGAACCCAACACGATTTTCACTATTAACTAAAGAGCATCTATATAAGACATGCTGTGGTTTGTTACAGTTTCATAAGCAGAGTTCAATTAGATATGGTCCGTATGAGTAGGAACACAGTTCTTTTTTTCTGGGCAAGCTCATTTTTCTTGCTGTATTAGAGATGCTGGAAAGAAGACCATGCTCTTTGTGTTAAAACAGAGTGTGTTTCATGGATGAGAACACTGTTGTGAATTTCCCTTCACAAATCGAGTTAAACATAAGGCTCTGTGTGTTCCTACAAGCAAGAGTTCATTTCCGGAAAACCCAGTGATTTTTCGGCTCAAATGATTTACACAGTTCACGAACCCAACACAATTTTCACTATTAACTAAAGAGCATCTATGTAAGACATGCTGTGGTTTGTTACAGTTTCATAAGCATAGTTCAACTAGATATGGTCCGTATGAGTAGGAAACCCAGTTCTTTTTTTCTGGACATGCTCATATTTCTTGCTGAATTGCAGACTCTGGACAGTAGAGTTTGCTTCTTGCATTAAAACAGAGGGTGTTTCATGGATGAGAACACTAGTCTGAATTTCCCTTCACAATCTGAGTTAAACAAAAGGCTCTGTGTGTTCCTACAAGCCAGAGTTCATTTCCGGTAAACACAGTGATTTTTCGGCTCAAATGAATTTACACAGTTCACGAACCCAACACGTTTTTCACTATAAACTAAAGAGCATCTATGTAAGAGATGCTGTGGTTTGTTACGGTTTCATAAGCAGGGCTTAAATACATATGGTTCATATGGGTAAGAAACACAGGTTTTTTTTTTTAGGGCATGCTCATGTTTCTTGCTGTATTGGAGATGCTGGAAAGAAGAGGATGCTTCTGGCGTTAAAACAGAGTATGTTTCATGGATGAGAACACTCTTCTGAATTTGCCTTCACAAATGTAGTTAAACCAAGTCTCTGTGACTTCCTCCAAGCAAGAGTTCATTTCCGGTAAACCCAGTGATTTTTCGATTCAAAAGAATTTACACAGTTCACGAACCCAACACGTTTTTCACTATTAACTAAAGAGCATGTATGTAAGAGATGCTGTGGTTTGTTACAGTTTCATAATCAGATTTCAACTAGATATGGTCCATATGAGTAGGAAACACAGTTCTTTTTTTCTGGACATCCTCATATTAATTGCTTTATTGCAGAATCTGGACAGAAGAGGATGCTTTTTGTTTTAAAACAGAGGGTGTTTCTTGGATGAGATCACTGGTCTGAATTTCAATTCACAAAGGAGTTAAACCAAAGGCTCAGTGTCTTCCTACAAGCAAGAGTTCATTTCCGGTAAACCCAGTGACTTTTCGGCTCAAATGAATTTACACAGTTCACAAACCCAACATGTTTTTCACTATAAACTAACGAACATCTATGTAAGAGATGCTGCGGTTTGTTAGAGTTTCATAAGCAGAGTTTAACTAGATATGGTCCGTATGAGTAAGAAACAAAGTTCTTTTTTTCTGGGCATGCTCATGTTTGTTGCTGTATTGGAGACGCTGGAAAGAAGAGCCTGCTTCGAGCGTTAAAACAGAGTATGTTTCATGGATGAGAACACTGCTCTGAATTTTCCTTCAGAAACGGAGTTAAACCAAGTCTCTGTGTCTTCCTACAAGCAAGAGTTCATTTCCGGTAAACACAGTGATTTTTCGGTCAAAAGAATTTACACAGTTCACGAACCCAACACGTTTTTCACTATAAACTAAAGAGCATCTATGTAAGAGATGCTGTGGTTTGTTATGGTTTCATAATCAGGGCTTAACTACATATAGTCCATATGGGTAAGAAACACAGTTTTTTTTTTTAGGGCATGCTCATGTTTCTTGCTGTATTGGAGATGCTGGAAAGAAGAGGATGCTTCTGGCGTTAAAACAGAGTATGTTTCATGGATGAGAACACTCTTCTGAATTTGCCTTCACAAACGTAGTTAAACCAAGTCTCTGTGACTTCCTCCAAGCAAGAGTTCATTTCCGGTAAACCCAGTGATTTTTCGATTCAAAAGAATTTACACAGTTCACGAACCCAACACGTTTTTCACTATTAACTAAAGAGCATGTATGTAAGAGATGCTGTGGTTTGTTAGAGTTTCATAAGCAGAGTTTAACTAGATATGGTCCGTATGAGTAAGAAACAAAGTTCTTCTTTTCTGGGCATGCTCATGTTTGTTGCTGTATTGGAGACGCTGGAAAGAAGAGCCTGCTTCGAGAGTTAAAACAGAGTATGTTTCATGGATGAGAACACTGGTCTGAATTTTCCTTCAGAATCGGACTTAAACGAAGTCTCTGTGTCTTCCTACAAGCAAGAGTTCATTTCCGGTAAACCCAGTGATTTTTCGGCTCAAAAGAATTTACACAGTTCACGAACCCAACACGTTTTTCACTAATAACTAAAGAGCATGTATGTAAGAGATGCTGTGATTTGTTACAGTTTCATAATTAGATTTCAACTAGATATGGTCCGTATGAGTATGAACCACAGTTCTTTTTTTCTGGACATGCTCATATTTCTTGCTGTATTGCAGACTCTGGACAGAAGAGGATGCTTTTTGCTTTAAAACAGAGGGTGTTTCTTGGATGAGAACACTGGTCTGAATTTCCCTTCACAAACAGAGTTAAACCAAAGGCTCTGTGTGTTCCTACAAGCAAGAGTTCATTTCCGGTAAACCCAGTGATTTTTCGGCTCAAACGAATTTACACAGTTCACCAACCCAACACGTTTTTCACTATAAACTAAAAACATCTATGTAGGAGGTGCTGTGGTTTGTTAAAGTTTAACAAGCAGAGTTTTACTAGATATGGTCTGTATTAGTAAGAAACAATTTCTTTTTTTCTGGACATGCTCATATTTCTTGCTGTATTGCAGACTCTGGACAGAAGAGGATGCTTTTTGCTTTAAAACAGAGAGTGTTTCATGGATGAGAACACTGGTCTGAATTTCAATTCACAAACGAGTTAAACTAAAGGCTCTGTGTCTTCCTACAAGCAAGAGTTCATTTCCGGTAAACCCAGTATTTTTTCGGCTCAAATGAATTTACACATTTCACGAACCCCACACTTTTTTCACTATTAACTAAAGAGCATCTATGTAAGAGATGCTGTGGTTTGCTACAGTTTTAAAACCAGAGTTCAATTAGATATGGTCCGTATGATTAGGAAACACAGTTCTTTTTTTCTGGGCATGCTCATGTTTGTTGCTGTATTAGAGACTCTGGAAAGAAGAGCATGCTCTTTGCGTTAAAACAGAGTGTTTTTCATGGATGAGAACACTGGTCTGAATTTTCCTTCACAAATGGAGTAAACCAAATGCTCTGTGTCTTCCTAAGAGCAAGAGTTCATTTCCGATAAACCCAGGGGTTTTTCGGCTCAAATGAACTTACACAGTTCATGAACCCAACACGTTTTTCACTATTAACTAAAGAGCATCTATGTAAGACATGCTGTGGTTTGTTACAGTTTCATAAGCATAGGAAAACTAGATATGGTCCGTATGAGCAGGAGACACAGTTCTTTTTTTCTGCGCATGCTCATGTTTCTTGCTGTATTAGAGACTCTGGAAACAAGAGCATGCTCTTTGCGTTAAAACAGAGTGTGTTTAATGGATGAGAACACTGGTCTAAATTTCCCTTCACAAACGGAGTTAAACCAAAGTCTCTGTGTCTTCCTACAAGCAAGAGTTCATTTCCGGTACACCCAGTGACTTTTCGGCTCAAATGAATTTACACAGTTCATGAACCCAACACGATTTTCACTATTAACTAAAGAGCATCTATGTAAGACATGCTGTGGTTTGTTACAGTTTCATAAGCAGAGTTCAATTAGATATGGTCCGTATGAGTAGGAACACAGTTTTTTTTTTTCTGGACAAGCTCATTTTTCTTGCTGTATTAGAGATGCTGGAAAGAAGACCATGCTCTTTGTGTTAAAACAGAGTGTGTTTCATGGATGAGAACACTGTTGTGAATTTCCCTTCACAAATCGAGTTAAACATTAATCTCTGTGTTTTCCTACAAGCAAGAGTTCATTTCCGGAAAACCCAGTGATTTTTCGGCTCAAATGATTTACACAGTTCACGAACCCAACACGATTTTCACTATTAACTGAAGAGCATCTATGTAAGAGATGCTGTGGTTTGTTACAGTTTCATAAGCAGAGTTCAATTAGATATGGTCCGTATGAGTAGGAACACAGTTCTTTTTTTCTGGACAAGCTCATTTTTCTTGCTGTATTAGAGATGCTGGAAAGAAGAGCATGCTTCTTGCATTAAAACAGAGGGTGTTTCATGGATGAGAACACTAGTCTGAATTTCCCTTCACAAACGGAGTTAAACCAAAGGTTCTGTGTCTTCCTCCAAGCAAGAGTTCATTTCCGGTAAACCCAGTGATTTTTCGATTCAAAAGAATTTACACAGTTCACGAACCCAACACGTTTTTCACTATTAACTAAAGAGCATGTATGTAAGAGATGCTGTGGTTTGTTACAGTTTCATAATCAGATTTCAACTAGATATGGTCCGTATGAGTAGGAAACACAGTTCTTTTTTTCTGGACATGTTCATATTTCTTGCTTTATTGCAGACTCAGGAAAGAAGAGGATGCTTTTTGCTTTAAAACAGAAGGTGTTTCTTGGATGAGAACACTGGTCTGAATTTCAATTCACAAACGAGTTAAACCAAAGGCTCAGTGTCTTCCTACAAGCAAGAGTTCATTTCCGGTAAACTCAGTGACTTTTCGGCTCAAATGAATTTACACAGTTCACAAACCCAACATGTTTTTCACTATAAACTAACGAGCATCTATGTAAGAGATGCTGTGGTTTGTTAGAATTTCATAAGCAGAGTTTAACTAGATAAGGTCCGTATGATTAGGAAACACAGTTCTTTTTTTCTGGGCATGCTCATGTTTGTTGCTGTATTAGAGAATTTGGAAAGAAGAGCATGCTCTTTGCGTTAAAACAGAGTGTTTTTCATGGATGAGAACACTGGTCTGAATTTTCCTTCACAAATGGAGTAAACCAAATGCTCTGTGTCTTCCTAAGAGCAAGAGTTCATTTCCGATAAACTCAGGGGTTTTTCGGCTCAAATGAACTTACACAGTTCATGAACCCAACACGTTTTTCACTATTAACTAAAGAGCATCTATGTAAGACATGCTGTGGTTTGTTACAGTTTCATAAGCAGAGTTCAACTAGATATGGTCCATATGAGTAGGAAACACAGTTCATTTTTTCAGGGCATGCTCATGTTTCTTGCTATATTGCAGACGCTGGAAAGAAGAGCATGCTTTTTGCGTTAAAACATATTGTGTTTCATGGATGAGAACACTGGTCTGAATTTCCCTTCACAAACGGAGTTAAACCAAAGACTCTGTGTCTTCCTACAAGCAAGAGTTCATTTCCGGTAAACCCAGTGATTTTTCAGATCAAATGAATTTACACAGTTCACAAACCCAACATGTTTTTCACCATAAACTAATGAGCATCTATGTAAGAGATGCTACGGTTTGTTACTGTTTCATAAGCAGAGTTCAACTCGATATGGTCCGTATGAGTAGGAAACACAGTTCTTTTTTCTGGGCATGCTCATGTTTCTTGCATTATTAGAGATGCTGGAAAGCAGATCATGCTCTTTGCGTTAAAACAGAGTGTGTTTCATGGATGAGAACACTGTTGTGAATTTCCTTTCACAACCCGAGTTAAACCAAAGGATCTGTGTGTTCCCACAAGCAAGAGTTCATTTCCGGAAAACCCAGTGATTTTTCAGCTCAAATGAATTTACACAGTTCACGAACCCAACTCGATTTTCACTATTAACTAAACAGCATCTATGTAAGAGATGCTGTGGTTTGTTACAGTTTCATGAGCACAGTTCAACTAGATATGGTCCGTATGAGTAGGAAATCCAGTTCTTTTTTTCTGGACATGCTCATATTTCCTGCTGTATTGCAGACTCTGGAAGGAAGAGGATGCTTCTTGCATAAAAACAGAGCGTGTTTCATGGATGAGAACACTGGTCTGAATTTCCCGTCACAAACGGAGTTAAACCAAAGGCTCTGTGTCTTCCTGCAAGCAAGAGTTCATTTCCGGTATACCCAGTGATTTTTCGGCTCAAATGAATTTACACAGTTCACGAACGCAACACGTTCTTCACTATAAACTAAAGAGCATCTATGTAGGAGATGCTGTGGTTTGTTACAGTTTCATAAGCAGGGTTTAACTACATATGGTCCATATGGGTAGGAAACACAGTTTTTTTTTTTTTTAGGGCATGCTCATGTTTCTTGCTGTATTGGAGATGCTGGAAAGAAGAGCATGCTTCTTGCGTTAAAACAGAGTATGTTTCATGGATGACAACACTGGTCTGAATTTCTCTTCACAAACGGAGTTAACCCAAAAGCTCTGTGTCTTCCTACAAGCAAGAGTTCATTTCCGGTAAACCCAGTGATTTTTCGGCTCAAATGAATTTACACAGTTCACGAACCCAACACGTTTTTTACTATAAACTAAAGAGCATGTATGTAAGAGATGCTGTGGTTTGTTATAGTTTCATAAGCAGAGTTTAAATAGATATGGTCCGTATGAGTAAGAAACAAAGTTCTTTTTTTCTGGGCATGCTCATTTTTCTTGCTGTATTGGAGACTGTGGAAAGAAGAGCCTGCTTCGAGCGTTAAAACAGAGTATGTTTCATGGATGAGAACACTGCTCTGATTTTCCTTGAGAAACGGAGTTAAACCAAGTCTCTGTGTCTTCCTACAAGCCAGAGTTCATTTCCGGTAAACCAAGTGATTTTTCGGTCAAAAGAATTTACACAGTTCACGAACACAACACGTTTTCACTATTAACTAAAGAGCATGTATGTAAGAGATGCTGTGGTTTGTTACAATTTCATAATCAGATTTCAACTAGATATGGTCCGTATGAGTAGGAAACACAGTTCTTTTTTTCGGGACATGCTCATTTTTCTTGCTGTATTGCATACTCTGTACAGAAGAGCATGCTTCTTGCATCAAAACAGAGGGTGTTTCATGGATGAGAACACTAGTCTGAATTTCCCTTCACAAATCGAGTTAAACCAAAGGCTCTGTGTGTTCCTACAAGCAAGAGTTCATTTCCGGAAAACCCAGTGATTTTTCGGCTCAAGTGATTTACACAGTTCACGAACCCAACACGATTTTCACTATTAACTAAAGAGCATCTATGTAAGAGATGCTGTGGTTTGTTACAGTTTCATAAGCATAGTTCAACTAGATATGGTCCAAATGAGTAGGAAACCCAGTTCTTTTTTTCTGGACATGCTCATATTTCTTGCTGAATTGCAGACTCTGGACAGAAGAGGATGCTTTTTGCTTTAAAACAGAGGGTGTTTCTTGGATGAGAACACTGGTCTAAATTTCCCTTCACAAACAGAGTTAAACCAAAGGCTTAGTGTGTTCCTACAAGCAAGAGTTCATTTCCGGTAAACCCAGTGATTTTTCGGCTCAAATGAATTTACACAGTTCACCAACCCAACACGTTTTTCACTATAAACTAAAAACATCTATGTAGGAGGTGCTGTGGTTTGTTAAAGTTTAACAAGCAGAGTTTTACTAGATATGGTCTGTATTAGTAAGAAACAATTTCTTTTTTTCTGGAAATGCTCATATTTCTTGCTGTATTGCAGACTCTGGACAGAAGAGGATGCTTTTTGCTTTAAAACAGAGGGTGTTTCATGGATGAGAACACTGGTCTGAATTTCAATTCACAAACGAGTTAAACTAAAGGCTCTGTGTCTTCCTACAAGCAAGAGTTCATTTCCGGTAAACCCAGTGATTTTTCGGCTCAAATGAATTTACACATTTCACGAACCCAACACTTTTTTCACTATTAACTAAAGAGCATCTATGTAAGAGATGCTGTGGTTTGTTACAGTTTTAAAACCAGAGTTCAATTAGATATGGTCCGTATGATTAGGAAACACAGTTCTTTTTTTCTGGGCATGCTCATGTTTGTTGCTGTATTAGAGACTCTGGAAAGAAGAGCATGCTCTTTGCGTTAAAACAGAGTGTTTGTCATGGATGAGAACACTGGTCTGAATTTTCCTTCACAAATGGAATAAACCAAATGCTCTGTGTCTTCCTAAGAGCAAGAGTTCATTTCCGATAAACCCAGGGGTTTTTCGGCTCAACTGAACTTACACAGTTCATGAACCCAACACGTTTTTCACTATTAACTAAAGAGCATCTATGTAAGACATGCTGTGGTTTGTTACAGTTTCATAAGCATAGGTCAACTAGATATGGTCCGTATGAGCAGGAGACACAGTTCTTTTTTTCTGGGCATGCTCATGTGTCTTGCTGTATTAGAGACTCTGGAAAGAAGAGCATGCTCTTTGCCTTAAAACAGAGTGTGTTTAATGGATGAGAACACTGGTCTAAATTTCCCTTCACAAACGGAGTTAAACCAAAGTCTCTGTGTCTTCCTACAAGCAAGAGTTCATTTCCGGTAAACCCAGTGATTTTTCAGATCAAATGAATTTACACAGTTCATGAACCCAACACGATTTTCACTATTAACTAAAGAGCATCTATGTAAGACATGCTGTGGTTTGTTACAGTTTCATAAGCAGAGTTCAATTAGATATGGTCCGTATGAGTAGGAACACAGTTCTTTTTTTCTGGACAAGCTCATTTTTCTCGCTGTATTAGAGATGCTGGAAAGAAGACCATGCTCTTTGTGTTAAAACAGAGTGTGTTTCATGGATGAGAACACTGTTGTGAATTTCCCTTCACAAATCGAGTTAAACATTAATCTCTCTGTTTTCCTACAAGCAAGAGTTCATTTCCGGAAAACCCAGTGATTTTTCGGCTCAAATGATTTACACAGTTCACGAACCCAACACGATTTTCACTATTAACTAAAGAGCATCTATGTAAGACATGCTGTGGTTTGTTACAGTTTCATAAGGATAGGTCAACTAGATATGGTCCGTATGAGCAGGAGACACAGTTCTTTTTTTCTGGGCATGCTCATGAATCTTGCTGTATTAGAGACTCTGGAAAGAAGAGCATGCTCTTTGCGTTAAAACAGAGTGTGTTTAATGGATGAGAACACTGGTCTAAATTTCCCTTCACAAACGGAGTTAAACCAAAGTCTCTGTGTCTTCCTACAAGCAAGAGTTCATTTCCGGTAAACCCAGTGATTTTTCAGATCAAATGAATTTACACAGTTCATGAACCCAACACGATTTTCACTATTAACTAAAGAGCATCTATGTAAGACATGCTGTGGTTTGTTACAGTTTCATAAGCAGAGTTCAATTAGATATGGTCCGTATGAGTAGGAACACAGTTCTTTTTTTCTGGACAAGCTCATTTTTCTTGCTGTATTAGAGATGCTGGAAAGAAGACCATGCTCTTTGTGTTAAAACAGAGTGTGTTTCATGGATGAGAACACTGTTGTGAATTTCCCTTCACAAATCGAGTTAAACATTTATCTCTGTGTTTTCCTACAAGCAAGAGTTCATTTCCGGAAAACCCAGTGATTTTTCGGCTCAAATGATTTACACAGTTCACGAACCCAACACGATTTTCACTATTAACTGAAGAGCATCTATGTAAGAGATGCTGTGGTTTGTTACAGTTTCATAAGCAGAGTTCAATTAGATATGGTCCGTATGAGTAGGAACACAGTTCTTTTTTTCTGGACAAGCTCATTTTTCTTGCTGTATTAGAGATGCTGGAAAGAAGACCATGCTCTTTGTGTTAAAACAGAGTGTGTTTCATGGATGAGAACACTGTTGTGAATTTCCCTTCACAAATCGAGTTAAACATTTATCTCTGTGTTTTCCTACAAGCAAGAGTTCATTTCCGGAAAACCCAGTGATTTTTCGGCTCAAATGATTTACACAGTTCACGAACCCAACACGATTTTCACTATTAACTGAAGAGCATCTATGTAAGAGATGCTGTGGTTTGTTACAGTTTCATAAGCAGAGTTCAATTAGATATGGTCCGTATGAGTAGGAACACAGTTCTTTTTTTCTGGACAAGCTCATTTTTCTTGCTGTATTAGAGATGCTGGAAAGAAGACCATGCTCTTTGTGTTAAAACAGAGTGTGTTTCATGGATGAGAACACTGTTGTGAATTTCCCTTCACAAATCGAGTTAAACATTAATCTCTGTGTTTTCCTACAAGCAAGAGTTCATTTCCGGAAAACCCAGTGATTTTTCGGCTCAAATGATTTACACAGTTAACGAACCCAAGACGATTTTCACTATTAACTGAAGAGCATCTATGTAAGAGATGCTGTGGTTTGTTACAGTTTCATAAGCATAGTTCAACTAGATATGGTCCATATGAGTAGGAAACCCAGTTCTTTTTTTCTGGACATGCTCATATTTCTTGCTGAATTGCAGACTCTGGACAGTAGAGTTTGCTTCTTGCATTAAAACAGAGGGTGTTTCTTGGATGAGAACACTAGTCTGAATTTCCCTTCACAATCGGAGTTAAACAAAAGGCTCTGTGTGTTCCTACAAGCCAGAGTTCATTTCCGGTAAACACAGTGATTTTTCCGCTCAAATGAATTTACACAGTTCATGAACCCAACACGATTTTAACTATTAATTAAAGAGCATCTATTTAAGACATGCTGTGGTTTGTTACAGTTTCATAAGCATAGGTCAACTAGATATGTTCCGTATGATTACGAGACACTACTCTTTTTTTCTGGGCATGCTCATGTTTCTTGCTGTATTAGAGACACTGGAAAGAAGAGCATGCTCTTTGCGTTAAAACAGAGTGTGTTTAATGGATGAGAACACTGGTCTAAATTTCCCTTAACAAACGGAGTTAAACCAAAGTCTCTGTGTCTTCCTACAAGCAAGAGTTCATTTCCGGTAAACCCAGTGATTTTTCAGATCAAATGAATTTACACAGTTCATGAACCCAATACGATTTTCACTATTAACTAAAGAGCATCTATTTAAGACATGCTGTGGTTTGTTACAGTTTCATAAGCAGAGTTCAACTAGATATGGTCCATATGAGTAGGAAACACAGTTCATTTTTTCAGGGCATGCTCATGTTCCTTGCTATATTGCAGACGCTGGAAAGAGGAGCATGCTTTTTGCGTTAAAACATATTGTGTTTCATGGATGAGAACACTGGTCTGAATTTCCCTTCACAAACGGAGTTAAACCAAAGACTCTGTGTCTTCCTACAAGCAAGAGTTCATTTCTGGTAAACCCAGTGATTTTTCAGATCAAATGAATTTACACAGTTCACAAACCGAACATGTTTTTCACCATAAACTAATGAGCATCTATGTAAGAGATGCTACGGTTTGTTACTGTTTCATAAGCAGAGTTCAACTCGATATGGTCCGTATGAGTAGGAAACACAGTTCTTTTTTCTGGGCATGCTCATGTTTCTTGCACTATTAGAGATGCTGGAAAGCAGATCATGCTCTTTGCGTTAAAACAGAGTGTGTTTCATGGATGAGAACACTGTTGCGAATTTCCCTTCACAAACCGAGTTAAACCAAAGGATCTGTGTGTTCCCATAAGCAAGAGTTCATTTCCGGAAAACCCAGTGATTTTTCAGCTCAAATGAATTTACACAGTTCACGAACCCAACTCGATTTTCACTATTAACTAAAGAGCATCTATGTAAGAGATGCTGTGGTTTGTTACAGTTTCATAAGCATAGTTCAACTAGATATGGTCCAAATGAGTAGGAAACCCAGTTCTTTTTTTCTGGACATGCTCATATTTCTTGCTGAATTGCAGACTCGGGACAGTAGAGTTTGCTTCTTGCATTAAAACAGAGGGTGTTTCATGGATGAGAACACTAGTCTGAATTTCCCTTCACAATCGGAGTTAAACAAAAGGCTCTGTGTGTTCCTACAAGCCAGAGTTCATTTCCGGTAAACACAGTGATTTTTCGGCTCAAATGAATTTACACAGTTCACGAACCCAACACATTTTTCACTATAAACTAAAGAGCATCTATGTAAGAGATGCTGTGGTTTGTTACGGTTTCATAATCAGGGCTTAACTACATATGGTCCATATGGGTAAGAAACACAGGTTTTCTTTTTTTAGGGCATGCTCATGTTTCTTGCTGTATTGGAGATGCTGGAAAGAAGAGCATGCTTCTGGCGTTAAAACAGAGTATGTTTCATGGATGAGAACACTCTTCTGATTTTGCCTTCACAAACGTAGTTAAACCAAATCTCTGTGACGTCCTCCAAGCAAGAGTTCATTTCCGGTAAACCCAGTGATTTTTCGATTCAAAAGAATTTACACAGTTCACGAACCCAACACGTTTTTCACTATTAACTAAAGAGCATGTATGTAAGAGATGCTGTGGTTTGTTACAGTTTCATAATCAGATTTCAACTAGATATGGTCCGTATGAGTAGGAAACACAGTTCTTTTTTTCTGGACATGCTCATATTTATTGCTTTATTGCAGACTCAGGAAAGAAGAGGATGCTTTTTGCTTTAAAACAGAGGGTGTTTCTTGGATGAGAACACTGGTCTGAATTTCAATTCACAAACGAGTTAAACCAAAGGCTCAGTGTCTTCCTACAAGCAAGAGTTCATTTCCGGTAAACTCAGTGACTTTTCGGCTCAAATGAATTTACACAGTTCACAAACCCAACATGTTTTTCACTATAAACTAACGAGCATCTATGTAAGAGATGCTGTGGTTTGTTAGAGTTTCATAAGCAGAGTTTAACTAGATATGGTCCGTATGATTAGGAAACACAGTTCTTTTTTTCTGGGCATGCTCATGTTTGTTGCTGTATTAGAGAATCTGGAAAGAAGAGCATGCTCTTTGCATTAAAACAGAGTGTTTTTCATGGATGAGAACACTGGTCTGAATTTTCCTTCACAAATGGAGTAAACCAAATGCTCTGTGTCTTCTTAAGAGCAAGAGTTCATTTCCGATAAACTCAGGGGTTTTTCGGCTCAAATGAACTTACACAGTTCATGAACCCAACACGTTTTTCACTATTAACTAAAGAGCATCTATGTAAGACATGCTGTGGTTTGTTACAGTTTCATAAGCAGAGTTCAACTAGATATGGTCCATATGAGTAGGAAACACAGTTCATTTTTTCAGGGCATGCTCATGTTTCTTGCTATATTGCAGACGCTGGAAAGAAGAGCATGCTTTTTGCGTTAAAACATATTGTGTTTCATGGATGAGAACACTGGTCTGAATTTCCCTTCACAAACGGAGTTAAACCAAAGACTCTGTGTCTTCCTACAAGCAAGAGTTCATTTCCGGTAAACCCAGTGATTTTTCAGATCAAATGAATTTACACAGTTCACAAACCGAACATGTTTTTCACCATAAACTAATGAGCATCTATGTAAGTGATGCTACGGTTTGTTACTGTTTCATAAGCAGAGTTCAACTCGATATGGTCCGTATGAGTAGGAAACACAGTTCTTTTTTCTGGGCATGCTCATGTTTCTTGCATTATTAGAGATGCTGGAAAGCAGATCATGCTCTTTGCGTTAAAACAGAGTGTGTTTCATGGATGAGAACACTGTTGTGAATTTCCTTTCACAACCCGAGTTAAACCAAAGGATCTGTGTGTTCCCACAAGCAAGAGTTCATTTCCGGAAAACCCAGTGATTTTTCAGCTCAAATGAATTTACACAGTTCACGAACCCAACTCGATTTTCACTATTAACTAAACAGCATCTAGGTAAGAGATGCTGTGGTTTGTTACAGTTTCATAAGCACAGTTCAACTAGATATGGTCCGTATGAGTAGGAAACCCAGTTCTTTTTTTCTGGTCATGCTCATATTTCCTGCTGTATTGCAGACTCTGGAAGGAAGAGGATGCTTCTTGCATAAAAACAGAGGGTGTTTCATGGATGAGAACACTGGTCTGAATTTCCCGTCACAAACGGAGTTAAACCAAAGGCTCTGTGTCTTCCTGCAAGCAAGAGTTCATTTCCGGTATACCCAGTGATTTTTCGGCTCAAATGAATTTACACAGTTCACGAACGCAACACGTTCTTCACTATAAACTAAAGAGCATCTATGTAGGAGATGCTGTGGTTTGTTACAGTTTCATAAGCAGGGTTTAACTACATATGGTCCATATGGGTAGGAAACACAGTTTTTTTTTTTTTTTAGGGCATGCTCATGTTTCTTGCTGTATTGGAGATGCTGGAAAGAAGAGCATGCTTCTTGCGTTAAAACAGAGTATGTTTCATGGATGACAACACTGGTCTGAATTTCTCTTCACAAACGGAGTTAACCCAAAAGCTCTGTGTCTTCCTACAAGCAAGAGTTCATTTCCGGTAAACCCAGTGATTTTTCGGCTCAAATGAATTTACACAGTTCACGAACCCAACACCTTTTTTACTATAAACTAAAGAGCATCTATGTAAGAGATGCTGTGGTTTGTTATAGTTTCATAAGCAGAGTTTAAATAGATATGGTCCGTATGAGTAAGAAACAAAGTTCTTTTTTTCTGGGCATGCTCATGTTTCTTGCTGTATTGGAGACGGTGGAAAGAAGAGCCTGCTTCGAGCGTTAAAACAGAGTATGTTTCATGGATGAGAACACTGCTCTGAATTTTCCTTCAGAAACGGAGTTAAACCAAGTCTCTGTGTCTTCCTACAAGCCAGAGTTCATTTCCGGTAAACCAAGTGATTTTTCGGTCAAAAGAATTTACACAGTTCACGAACACAACACGTTTTCACTATTAACTAAAGAGCATGTATGTAAGAGATGCTGTGGTTTGTTACAGTTTCATAATCAGATTTCAACTAGATATGGTCCGTATGAGTAGGAAACACAGTTCTTTTTTTCGGGACATGCTCATTTTTCTTGCTGTATTGCATACTCTGGACAGAAGAGCATGCTTCTTGCATCAAAACAGAGGGTGTTTTATGGATGAGAACACTAGTCTGAATTCCCTTCACAAACCGAGTTAAACCAAAGGCTCTGTGTCTTCCTGCAAGCAAGAGTTCATTTCCGGTATACCCAGTGATTTTTCGGCTCAAATGAATTTACACAGTTCACGAACGCAACACGTTCTTCACTATAAACTAAAGAGCATCTATGTAGGAGATGCTGTGGTTTGTTACAGTTTCATAAGCAGGGTTTAACTACATATGGTCCATATGGGTAGGAAACACAGTTTTTTTTTTTAGGGCATGCTCATGTTTCTTGCTGTATTGGAGATGCTGGAAAGAAGAGCATGCTTCTTGCGTTAAAACAGAGTATGTTTCATGGATGACAACACTGGTCTGAATTTCTCTTCACAAACGGAGTTAACCCAAAAGCTCTGTGTCTTCCTACAAGCAAGAGTTCATTTCCGGTAAACCCAATGATTTTTCGGCTCAAATGAATTTACACAGTTCACAAACCCAACACGTTTTTTACTATAAACTAAAGAGCATCTATGTAAGAGATGCTGTGGTTTGTTATAGTTTCATAAGCAGAGTTTAAATAGATATGGTCCGTATGAGTAAGAAACAAAGTTCTTTTTTTCTGGGCATGCTCATGTTTCTGGCTGTATTGGAGACGCTGGAAAGAAGAGCCTGCTTCGAGCGTTAAAACAGAGTATGTTTCATGGATGAGAACACTGCTCTGAATTTTCCTTCACAAACGGAGTTAAACCAAGTCTCTGTGTCTTCCTAGAAGCAAGAGTTCATTTCCAGTAAACCAAGTGAGTTTTCGGTCAAAAGAATTTACACAGTTCACGAACACAACACCTTTTCACTATTAACTAAAGAGCATGTATGTAAGAGATGCTGTGGTTTGTTACAGTTTCATAATCAGATTTCAACTAGATATGGTCCGTATGAGTAGGAAACACAATTCTTTTTTTTGGGACATGCTCATTTTTCTTGCTGTATTACATTCTCTGGACAGAAGAGCATGCTTCTTGCATTAAAACAGAGGGTGTTTCATGGATGAGAACACTAGTCTGAATTTCCCTTTACAAACGGAGTTAAACCAAAGGTTCTGTGTCTTCCTACAAGCCAGAGTTCATTTCCGGGATACCCAGTGATTTTTCGGCTCAAATGAATTTACACAGTTCACGAACCCAACACGATTTTCACTATTAACTAAAGAGCATCTATATGAGACATGCTGTGGTTTGTTACAGTTTCATAAGCAGAGTTCAATTAGATATGGTCCGTATGAGTAGGAACACAGTTCTTTTTTTCTGGGCAAGCTCATTTTTCTTGCTGTATTAGAGATGCTGGAAAGAAGACCATGCTCTTTGTGTTAAAACAGAGTGTGTTTCATGGATGAGAACACTGTTGTGAATTTCCTTTCACAACCCGAGTTAAACCAAAGGATCTGTGTGTTCCCACAAGCAAGAGTTCATTTCCGGAAAACCCAGTGATTTTTCAGCTCAAATGAATTTACACAGTTCACGAACCCAACTCGATTTTCACTATTAACTAAACAGCATCTATGTAAGAGATGCTGTGGTTTGTTACAGTTTCATAAGCATAGTTCAACTAGATATGGTCCAAATGAGTAGGAAACCCAGTTCTTTTTTTCTGGACATGCTCATATTTCTTGCTGAATTGCAGACTCGGGACAGTAGAGTTTGCTTCTTGCATTAAAACAGAGGGTGTTTCATGGATGAGAACACTAGTCTGAATTTCCCTTCACAATCGGAGTTAAACAAAAGGCTCTGTGTGTTCCTACAAGCCAGAGTTCATTTCCGGTAAACCCAGTGATTTTTCGGCTCAAATGAATTTACACAGTTCACGAACCCAACACATTTTTCACTATAAACTAAAGAGCATCTATGTAAGAGATGCTGTGGTTTGTTACGGTTTCATAATCAGGGCTTAACAACATATGGTCCATATGGGTAAGAAACACAGGTTTTTTTTTTTTTAGGGCATGCTCATGTTTCTTGCTGTATTGGAGATGCTGGAAAGAAGAGCGTGCTTCTGGCGTTAAAACAGAGTATGTTTCATGGATGAGAACACTCTTCTGAATTTGCCTTCACAAACGTAGTTAAACCAAATCTCTGTGTCTTCCTCCAAGCAAGAGTTCATTTCCGGTAAACCCAGTGATTTTTCGATTCAAAAGAATTTACACAGTTCACGAACCCAACACGTTTTTCACTATTAACTAAAGAGCATGTATGTAAGAGATGCTGTGGTTTGTTACAGTTTCATAATCAGATTTCAACTAGATATGGTCCTTATGAGTAGGAAACACAGTTCTTTTTTTCTGGACATGCTCATATTTCTTGCTTTATTGCAGACTCAGGAAAGAAGAGGATGCTTTTTGCTTTAAAACAGAGGGTGTTTCTTGGATGAGAACACTGGTCTGAATTTCAATTCACAAACGAGTTAAACCAAAGGCTCAGTGTCTTCCTACAAGCAAGAGTTCATTTCCGGTAAACTCAGTGACTTTTCGGCTCAAATGAATTTACACAGTTCACAAACCCAACATGTTTTTCACTATAAACTAACGAGCATCTATGTAAGAGATGGTGTGGTTTGTTAGAGTTTCATAAGCAGAGTTTAACTAGATATGGTCCGTATGATTAGGAAACACAGTTCTTTTTTTCTGGGCATGCTCATGTTTGTTGCTGTATTAGAGAATCTGGAAAGAAGAGCATGCTCTTTGCGTTAAAACAGAGTGTTTTTCATGGATGAGAACACTGGTCTGAATTTTCCTTCACAAATGGAGTAAACCAAATGCTCTGTGTCTTCCTAAGAGCAAGAGTTCATTTCCGATAAACTCAGGGGTTTTTCGGCTCAAATGAACTTACACAGTTCATGAACCCAACACGTTTTTCACTATTAACTAAAGAGCATCTATGTAAGACATGCTGTGGTTTGTTACAGTTTCATAAGCAGAGTTCAACTAGATATGGTCCATATGAGTAGGAAACACAGTTCATTTTTTCAGGGCATGCTCATGTTTCTTGCTATATTGCAGATGCTGGAAAGAAGAGCATGCTTTTTGCATTAAAACATATTGTGTTTCATGGATGAGAACACTGGTCTGAATTTCCCTTCACAAACGGAGTTAAACCAAAGACTCTGTGTCTTCCTACAAGCAAGAGTTCATTTCCGGTAAACCCAGTGATTTTTCAGATCAAATGAATTTACACAGTTCACGAACGCAACACGTTCTTCACTATAAACTAAAGAGCATCTATGTAAGAGATGCTGTGGTTTGTTACAGTTTCATGAGCAGGGTTTAACTACATATGGTCCATATGGGTAGGAAACACAGTTTTTTTTTTTAGGGCATGCTCATGTTTCTTGCTGTATTGGAGATGCTGGAAAGAAGAGCATGCTTCTTGCATTAAAACAGAGTATGTTTCATGGATGACAACACTGGTCTGAATTTCCCTTCACAAACAGAGTTAACCCAAAAGCTCTGTGTCTTCCTACAAACAAGAGTTCATTTCCGGTAAACCCAGTGATTTTTCGGCTCAAATGAATTTACACAGTTCACGAACCCAACACGTTTTTTACTATAAACTAAAGAGCATCTATGTAAGAGATGCTGTGGTTTGTTATAGTTTCATAAGCAGAGTTTAAATAGATATAGTCCGTATGAGTAAGAAACAAAGTTCTTTTTTTCTGGGCATGCTCATGTTTCTGGCTGTATTGGAGACGCTGGAAAGAAGAGCCTGCTTCGAGCGTTAAAACAGAGTATGTTTCATGGATGAGAACACTGCTCTGAATTTTCCTTGAGAAACGGAGTTAAACCAAGTCTCTGTGTCTTCCTACAAGCCAGAGTTCATTTCCGGTAAACCAAGTGATTTTTCGGTCAAAAGAATTTACACAGTTCACGAACACAACACGTTTTCACTATTAACTAAAGAGCATGTATGTAAGAGATGCTTTGGTTTGTTACAGTTTCATAATCAGATTTCAACTAGATATGGTCCGTATGAGTAGGAAACACAATTCTTTTTTTCGGGACATGCTCATTTTTCTTGCTGTATTACATTCTCTGGACAGAAGAGCATGCTTCTTGCATTAAAACAGAGGGTGTTTCATGGATGAGAACACTAGTCTGAATTTCCCTTCACAAACGGAGTTAAACCAAAGGTTCTGTGTCTTCCTACAAGCCAGAGTTCATTTCCGGGATACCCAGTGATTTTTCGGCTCAAATGAATTTACACAGTTCACGAACCCAACACGATTTTCACTATTAACTAAAGAGCATCTATATGAGACATGCTGTGGTTTGTTACAGTTTCATAAGCAGAGTTCAATTAGATATGGTCCGTATGAGTAGGAACACAGTTCTTTTTTTCTGGGCAAGCTCATTTTTCTTGCTGTATTAGAGATGCTGGAAAGAAGACCATGCTCTTTGTGTTTAAACAGAGTGTGTTTCATGGATGAGAACACTGTTGTGAATTTCCTTTCACAACCCGAGTTAAACCATAGGATCTGTGTGTTCCCACAAGCAAGAGTTCATTTCCGGAAAACCCAGTGATTTTTCAGCTCAAATGAATTTACACAGTTCACGAACCCAACTCGATTTTCACTATTAACTAAACAGCATCTATGTAAGAGATGCTGTGGTTTGTTACAGTTTCATAAGCACAGTTCAACTAGATATGGTCCGTATGAGTAGGAAACCCAGTTCTTTTTTTCTGGACATGCTCATATTTCTTGCTGAATTGCAGACTCGGGACAGTAGAGTTTGCTTCTTGCATTAAAACAGAGGGTGTTTCATGGATGAGAACACTAGTCTGAATTTCCCTTCACAATCGGAGTTAAACAAAAGGCTCTGTGTGTTCCTACAAGCCAGAGTTCATTTCCGGTAAACACAGTGATTTTTCGGCTCAAATGAATTTACACAGTTCACGAACCCAACACGTTTTTCACTATAAACTAAAGAGCATCTATGTAAGAGATGCTGTGGTTTGTTACGGTTTCATAATCAGGGCTCAACTACATATGGTCCATATGGGTAAGAAACACAGGTGTTTTTTTTTTTAGGGCATGCTCATGTTTCTTGCTGTATTGGAGATGCTGGAAAAAAGAGCATGCTTCTTGCATTAAAACAGAGGGTGTTTCATGGATGAGAACACTAGTCTGAATTTCCCTTCACAAACGGAGTTAAACCAAAGGTTCTGTGTCTTCCTCCAAGCAAGAGTTCATTTCCGGTAAACCCAGTGATTTTTCGATTCAAAAGAATTTACACAGTTCACGAACCCAACACGTTTTTCACTATTAACTAAAGAGCATGTATGTAAGAGATGCTGTGGTTTGTTACAGTTTCATAATCAGATTTCAACTAGATATGGTCCGTATGAGTAGGAAACACAGTTCTTTTTTTCTGGGCATGCTCATGTTTGTTGCTGTATTAGAGAATCTGGAAAGAAGAGCCTGCTCTTTGCGTTAAAACAGAGTGTTTTTCATGGATGAGAACACTGGTCTGAATTTTCCTTCACAAATGGAGTAAACCAAATGCTCTGTGTCTTCCTAAGAGCAAGAGTTCATTTCCGATAAACTCAGGGGTTTTTCGGCTCAAATGAACTTACACAGTTCATGAACCCAACACGTTTTTCACTATTAACTAAAGAGCATCTATGTAAGATATGCTGTGGTTTGTTACAGTTTCATAAGCAGAGTTCAACTGGATATGGTCCATATGAGTAGGAAACACAGTTCATTTTTTCAGGGCATGCTCATGTTTCTTGCTATATTGCAGATGCTGGAAAGAAGAGCATGCTTTTTGCGTTAAAACATATTGTGTTTCATGGATGAGAACACTGGTCTGAATTTCCCTTCACAAACGGAGTTAAACCAAAGACTCTGTGTCTTCCTACAAGCAAGAGTTCATTTCCGGTAAACCCAGTGATTTTTCAGATCAAATGAATTTACACAGTTCACAAACCCAACATGTTTTTCACCATAAACTAATGAGCATCTATGTAAGAGATGCTACGGTTTGTTACTGTTTCATAAGCAGAGTTCAACTCGATATGGTCCGTATGAGTAGGAAACACAGTTCTTTTTTCTGGGCATGCTCATGTTTCTTGCATTATTAGAGATGCTGGAAAGCAGATCATGCTCTTTGCGTTAAAACAGAGTGTGTTTCATGGATGAGAACACTGTTGTGAATTTCCTTTCACAACCCGAGTTAAACCAAAGGATCTGTGTGTTCCCACAAGCAAGAGTTCATTTCCGGAAAACCCAGTGTTTTTTCAGCTCAAATGAATTTACACAGTTCACGAACCCAACTCGATTTTCACTATTAACTAAACAGCATCTATGTAAGAGATGCTGTGGTTTGTTACAGTTTCATAAGCTCAGTTCAACTAGATATGGTCCGTATGAGTAGGAAACCCAGTTCTTTTTTTCTGGACATGCTCATATTTCTTGCTGAATTGCAGACTCGGGACAGTAGAGTTTGCTTCTTGCATTAAAACAGAGGGTGTTTCATGGATGAGAACACTAGTCTGAATTTCCCTTCACAACGGAGTTAAACAAAAGGCTCTGTGTGTTCCTACAAGCCAGAGTTCATTTCAGGTAAACCAAGTGATTTTTCGGCTCAAATGAATTTACACAGTTCACGAACCCAACACGTTTTTCACTATAAACTAAAGAGCATCTATGTAGGAGATGCTGTGGTTTGTTACAGTTTCATAAGCAGGGTTTAACTACATATGGTCCATATGGGTAGGAAACACAGTTTTTTTTTTTTAGGGCATGCTCATGTTTCTTGCTGTATTGGAGATGCTGGAAAGAAGAGCATGCTTCTTGCGTTAAAACAGAGTATGTTTCATGGATGACAACACTGGTCTGAATTTCTCTTCACAAACGGAGTTAACCCAAAAGCTCTGTGTCTTCCTACAAGCAAGAGTTCATTTCCGGTAAACCCAGTGATTTTTCGGCTCAAATGAATTTACACAGTTCACGAACCCAACACGTTTTTTACTATAAACTAAAGAGCATCTATGTAAGAGATGCTGTGGTTTGTTATAGTTTCATAGCAGAGTTTAAATAGATATAGTCTGTATGAGTAAGAAACAAAGTTCTTTTTTCTGGGCATGCTCATGTTTCTGGCTGTATTGGAGACGCTGGAAAGAAGAGCCTGCTTCGCGCGTTAAAACAGAGTATGTTTCATGGATGAGAACACTGCTCTGAATTTTCCTTCAGAAACGGAGTTAAACCAAGTCTCTGTGTCTTCCTACAAGCAAGAGTTCATTTCCGGTAAACCAAGTGATTTTTCGGTCAAAAGAATTTACACAGTTCACGAACACAACACGTTTTCACTATTAACTAAAGAGCATGTATGTAAGAGATGCTGTGGTTTGTTACAGTTTCATAATCAGATTTCAACTAGATATGGTCCGTATGAGTAGGAAACACAATTCTTTTTTTCGGGACATGCTCATTTTTCTTGCTGTATTACATTCTCTGGACAGAAGAGCATGCTTCTTGCATTAAAACCGAGGGTGTTTCATGGATGAGAACACTAGTCTGAATTTCTCTTCACAAACGGAGTTAACCCAAAAGCTCTGTGTCTTCCTACAAGCAAGAGTTCATTTCCGGTAAACCCAGTGATTTTTCGGCTCAAATGAATTTACACAGTTCACGAACCCAACACGTTTTTTACTATAAACTAAAGAGCATCTATGTAAGAGATGCTGTGGTTTGTTATAGTTTCATAAGCAGCGTTTAAATAGATATGGTCCGTATGAGTAAGAAACAAAGTTCTTTTTTTTCTGGGCATGCTCATGTTTCTTGCTGTATTGGAGACGGTGGAAAGAAGAGCCTGCTTCGAGCGTTAAAACAGAGTATGTTTCATGGATGAGAACACTGCTCTGAATTTTCCTTGAGAAACGGAGTTAAACCAAGTCTCTGTGTCTTCCTACAAGCCAGAGTTCATTTCAGGTAAACCAAGTGATTTTTCGGACAAAAGAATTTACAAAGTTCACGAACACAACACGTTTTCACTATTAACTAAAGAGCATGTATGTAAGAGATGCTGTGGTTTGTTACAGTTTCATAATCAGATTTCAACTAGATATGGTCCGTATGAGTAGGAAACACAGTTCTTTTTTTCGGGATATGCTCATTTTTCTTGCTGTATTGCATACTCTGGACAGAAGAGCATGCTTCTTGCATCAAAACAGAGGGTGTTTCATGGATGAGAACACTAGTCTGAATTTCCCTTCACAAATCGAGTTAAACCAAAGGCTCTGTGTGTTCCTACAAGCAAGAGTTCATTTCCGGAAAACCCAGTGATTTTTCGGCTCAAGTGATTTACACAGTTCACGAACCCAACACGATTTTCACTATTAACTAAAGAGCATCTATGTAAGAGATGCTGTGGTTTGTTACAGTTTCATAAGCATAGTTCAACTAGATATGGTCCAAATGAGTAGGAAACCCAGTTCTTTTTTTCTGGACATGCTCATATTTCTTGCTGAATTGCAGACTCGGGACAGTAGAGTTTGCTTCTTGCATTAAAACAGAGGGTGTTTCATGAATGAGAACACTAGTCTGAATTTCCCTTCACAATCGGAGTTAAACAAAAGGCTCTGTGTGTTCCTACAAGCCAGAGTTCATTTCCGGTAAACACAGTGATTTTTCGGCTCAAATGAATTTACACAGTTCACGAACCCAACACGTTTTTCACTATAAACTAAAGAGCATCTATGTAAGAGATGCTGTGGTTTGTTACGGTTTCATAATCAGGGCTTAACAACATATGGTCCATATGGGTAAGAAACACAGGTTTTTTTTTTTTTAGGGCATGCTCATGTTTCTTGCTGTATTGGAGATGCTGGAAAGAAGAGCGTGCTTCTGGCGTTAAAACAGAGTATGTTTCATGGATGAGAACACTCTTCTGAATTTGCCTTCACAAACGTAGTTAAACCAAATCTCTGTGACGTCCTCCAAGCAAGAGTTCATTTCCGGTAAACCCAGTGATTTTTCGATTCAAAAGAATTTACACAGTTCACGAACCCAACACGTTTTTCACTATTAACTAAAGAGCATGTATGTAAGAGATGCTGTGGTTTGTTACAGTTTCATAATCAGATTTTAACTAGATATGGTCCGTATGAGTAGGAAACACAGTTCTTTTTTTCTTGACATGCTCATATTTCTTGCTTTATTGCAGACTCAGGAAAGAAGAGGATGCTTTTTGCTTTAAAACAGAGGGTGTTTCATGGATGAGAACACTAGTCTGAATTTCCCTTCACAAATCGAGTTAAACCAAAGGCTCTGTGTGTTCCTACAAGCAAGAGTTCATTTCCGGAAAACCCAGTGATTTTTCGGCTCAAGTGATTTACACAGTTCACGAACCCAACACGTTTTTTACTATTAACTAAAGAGCATCTATGTAAGAGATGCTGTGGTTTGTTATAGTTTCATAAGCAGAGTTTAAATAGATATAGTCCGTATGAGTAAGAAACAAAGTTCTTTTTTTCTGGGCATGCTCATGTTTCTGGCTGTATTGGAGACGCTGGAAAGAAGAGCCTGCTTCGAGCGTTAAAACAGAGTATGTTTCATGGATGAGAACACTGCTCTGAATTTTCCTTGAGAAACGGAGTTAAACCAAGTCTCTGTGTCTTCCTACAAGCCAGAGTTCATTTCCGGTAAACCAAGTGATTTTTCGGTCAAAAGAATTTACACAGTTCACGAACACAACACGTTTTCACTATTAACTAAAGAGCATGTATGTAAGAGATGCTTTGGTTTGTTACAGTTTCATAATCAGATTTCAACTAGATATGGTCCGTATGAGTAGGAAACACAATTCTTTTTTTCGGGACATGCTCATTTTTCTTGCTGTATTACATTCTCTGGACAGAAGAGCATGCTTCTTGCATTAAAACAGAGGGTGTTTCATGGATGAGAACACTAGTCTGAATTTCCCTTCACAAACGGAGTTAAACCAAAGGTTCTGTGTCTTCCTACAAGCCAGAGTTCATTTCCGGGATACCCAGTGATTTTTCGGCTCAAATGAATTTACACAGTTTACGAACCCAACACGATTTTCACTATTAACTAAAGAGCATCTATATGAGACATGCTGTGGTTTGTTACAGTTTCATAAGCAGAGTTCAATTAGATATGGTCCGTATGAGTAGGAACACAGTTCTTTTTTTCTGGGCAAGCTCATTTTTCTTGCTGTATTAGAGATGCTGGAAAGAAGACCATGCTCTTTGTGTTAAAACAGAGTGTGTTTCATGGATGAGAACACTGTTGTGAATTTCCTTTCACAACCCGAGTTAAACCATAGGATCTGTGTGTTCCCACAAGCAAGAGTTCATTTCCGGAAAACCCAGTGATTTTTCAGCTCAAATGAATTTACACAGTTCACGAACCCAACTCGATTTTCACTATTAACTAAACAGCATCTATGTAAGAGATGCTGTGGTTTGTTACAGTTTCATAAGCACAGTTCAACTAGATATGGTCCGTATGAGTAGGAAACCCAGTTCTTTTTTTCTGGACATGCTCATATTTCTTGCTGAATTGCAGACTCGGGACAGTAGAGTTTGCTTCTTGCATTAAAACAGAGGGTGTTTCATGGATGAGAACACTAGTCTGAATTTCCCTTCACAATCGGAGTTAAACAAAAGGCTCTGTGTGTTCCTACAAGCCAGAGTTCATTTCCGGTAAACACAGTGATTTTTCGGCTCAAATGAATTTACACAGTTCACGAACCCAACACGTTTTTCACTATAAACTAAAGAGCATCTATGTAAGAGATGCTGTGGTTTGTTACGGTTTCATAATCAGGGCTCAACTACATATGGTCCATATGGGTAAGAAACACAGGTGTTTTTTTTTTTAGGGCATGCTCATGTTTCTTGCTGTATTGGAGATGCTGGAAAAAAGAGCATGCTTCTTGCATTAAAACAGAGGGTGTTTCATGGATGAGAACACTAGTCTGAATTTCCCTTCACAAACGGAGTTAAACCAAAGGTTCTGTGTCTTCCTCCAAGCAAGAGTTCATTTCCGGTAAACCCAGTGATTTTTCGATTCAAAAGAATTTACACAGTTCACGAACCCAACACGTTTTTCACTATTAACTAAAGAGCATGTATGTAAGAGATGCTGTGGTTTGTTACAGTTTCATAATCAGATTTCAACTAGATATGGTCCGTATGAGTAGGAAACACAGTTCTTTTTTTCTGGGCATGCTCATGTTTGTTGCTGTATTAGAGAATCTGGAAAGAAGAGCCTGCTCTTTGCGTTAAAACAGAGTGTTTTTCATGGATGAGAACACTGGTCTGAATTTTCCTTCACAAATGGAGTAAACCAAATGCTCTGTGTCTTCCTAAGAGCAAGAGTTCATTTCCGATAAACTCAGGGGTTTTTCGGCTCAAATGAACTTACACAGTTCATGAACCCAACACGTTTTTCACTATTAACTAAAGAGCATCTATGTAAGATATGCTGTGGTTTGTTACAGTTTCATAAGCAGAGTTCAACTAGGTATGGTCCATATGAGTAGGAAACACAGTTCATTTTTTCAGGGCATGCTCATGTTTCTTGCTATATTGCAGATGCTGGAAAGAAGAGCATGCTTTTTGCGTTAAAACATATTGTGTTTCATGGATGAGAACACTGGTCTGAATTTCCCTTCACAAACGGAGTTAAACCAAAGACTCTGTGTCTTCCTACAAGCAAGAGTTCATTTCCGGTAAACCCAGTGATTTTTCAGATCAAATGAATTTACACAGTTCACAAACCCAACATGTTTTTCACCATAAACTAATGAGCATCTATGTAAGAGATGCTACGGTTTGTTACTGTTTCATAAGCAGAGTTCAACTCGATATGGTCCGTATGAGTAGGAAACACAGTTCTTTTTTCTGGGCATGCTCATGTTTCTTGCATTATTAGAGATGCTGGAAAGCAGATCATGCTCTTTGCGTTAAAACAGAGTGTGTTTCATGGATGAGAACACTGTTGTGAATTTCCTTTCACAACCCGAGTTAAACCAAAGGATCTGTGTGTTCCCACAAGCAAGAGTTCATTTCCGGAAAACCCAGTGTTTTTTCAGCTCAAATGAATTTACACAGTTCACGAACCCAACTCGATTTTCACTATTAACTAAACAGCATCTATGTAAGAGATGCTGTGGTTTGTTACAGTTTCATAAGCTCAGTTCAACTAGATATGGTCCGTATGAGTAGGAAACCCAGTTCTTTTTTTCTGGACATGCTCATATTTCTTGCTGAATTGCAGACTCGGGACAGTAGAGTTTGCTTCTTGCATTAAAACAGAGGGTGTTTCATGGATGAGAACACTAGTCTGAATTTCCCTTCACAACGGAGTTAAACAAAAGGCTCTGTGTGTTCCTACAAGCCAGAGTTCATTTCAGGTAAACCAAGTGATTTTTCGGCTCAAATGAATTTACACAGTTCACGAACCCAACACGTTTTTCACTATAAACTAAAGAGCATCTATGTAGGAGATGCTGTGGTTTGTTACAGTTTCATAAGCAGGGTTTAACTACATATGGTCCATATGGGTAGGAAACACAGTTTTTTTTTTTTAGGGCATGCTCATGTTTCTTGCTGTATTGGAGATGCTGGAAAGAAGAGCATGCTTCTTGCGTTAAAACAGAGTATGTTTCATGGATGACAACACTGGTCTGAATTTCTCTTCACAAACGGAGTTAACCCAAAAGCTCTGTGTCTTCCTACAAGCAAGAGTTCATTTCCGGTAAACCCAGTGATTTTTCGGCTCAAATGAATTTACACAGTTCACGAACCCAACACGTTTTTTACTATAAACTAAAGAGCATCTATGTAAGAGATGCTGTGGTTTGTTATAGTTTCATAGCAGAGTTTAAATAGATATAGTCTGTATGAGTAAGAAACAAAGTTCTTTTTTCTGGGCATGCTCATGTTTCTGGCTGTATTGGAGACGCTGGAAAGAAGAGCCTGCTTCGCGCGTTAAAACAGAGTATGTTTCATGGATGAGAACACTGCTCTGAATTTTCCTTCAGAAACGGAGTTAAACCAAGTCTCTGTGTCTTCCTACAAGCAAGAGTTCATTTCCGGTAAACCAAGTGATTTTTCGGTCAAAAGAATTTACACAGTTCACGAACACAACACGTTTTCACTATTAACTAAAGAGCATGTATGTAAGAGATGCTGTGGTTTGTTACAGTTTCATAATCAGATTTCAACTAGATATGGTCCGTATGAGTAGGAAACACAATTCTTTTTTTCGGGACATGCTCATTTTTCTTGCTGTATTACATTCTCTGGACAGAAGAGCATGCTTCTTGCATTAAAACAGAGGGTGTTTCATGGATGAGAACACTAGTCTGAATTTCTCTTCACAAACGGAGTTAACCCAAAAGCTCTGTGTCTTCCTACAAGCAAGAGTTCATTTCCGGTAAACCCAGTGATTTTTCGGCTCAAATGAATTTACACAGTTCACGAACCCAACACGTTTTTTACTATAAACTAAAGAGCATCTATGTAAGAGATGCTGTGGTTTGTTATAGTTTCATAAGCAGCGTTTAAATAGATATGGTCCGTATGAGTAAGAAACAAAGTTCTTTTTTTTCTGGGCATGCTCATGTTTCTTGCTGTATTGGAGACGGTGGAAAGAAGAGCCTGCTTCGAGCGTTAAAACAGAGTATGTTTCATGGATGAGAACACTGCTCTGAATTTTCCTTGAGAAACGGAGTTAAACCAAGTCTCTGTGTCTTCCTACAAGCCAGAGTTCATTTCAGGTAAACCAAGTGATTTTTCGGACAAAAGAATTTACAAAGTTCACGAACACAACACGTTTTCACTATTAACTAAAGAGCATGTATGTAAGAGATGCTGTGGTTTGTTACAGTTTCATAATCAGATTTCAACTAGATATGGTCCGTATGAGTAGGAAACACAGTTCTTTTTTTCGGGATATGCTCATTTTTCTTGCTGTATTGCATACTCTGGACAGAAGAGCATGCTTCTTGCATCAAAACAGAGGGTGTTTCATGGATGAGAACACTAGTCTGAATTTCCCTTCACAAATCGAGTTAAACCAAAGGCTCTGTGTGTTCCTACAAGCAAGAGTTCATTTCCGGAAAACCCAGTGATTTTTCGGCTCAAGTGATTTACACAGTTCACGAACCCAACACGATTTTCACTATTAACTAAAGAGCATCTATGTAAGAGATGCTGTGGTTTGTTACAGTTTCATAAGCATAGTTCAACTAGATATGGTCCAAATGAGTAGGAAACCCAGTTCTTTTTTTCTGGACATGCTCATATTTCTTGCTGAATTGCAGACTCGGGACAGTAGAGTTTGCTTCTTGCATTAAAACAGAGGGTGTTTCATGAATGAGAACACTAGTCTGAATTTCCCTTCACAATCGGAGTTAAACAAAAGGCTCTGTGTGTTCCTACAAGCCAGAGTTCATTTCCGGTAAACACAGTGATTTTTCGGCTCAAATGAATTTACACAGTTCACGAACCCAACACGTTTTTCACTATAAACTAAAGAGCATCTATGTAAGAGATGCTGTGGTTTGTTACGGTTTCATAATCAGGGCTTAACAACATATGGTCCATATGGGTAAGAAACACAGGTTTTTTTTTTTTTAGGGCATGCTCATGTTTCTTGCTGTATTGGAGATGCTGGAAAGAAGAGCGTGCTTCTGGCGTTAAAACAGAGTATGTTTCATGGATGAGAACACTCTTCTGAATTTGCCTTCACAAACGTAGTTAAACCAAATCTCTGTGACGTCCTCCAAGCAAGAGTTCATTTCCGGTAAACCCAGTGATTTTTCGATTCAAAAGAATTTACACAGTTCACGAACCCAACACGTTTTTCACTATTAACTAAAGAGCATGTATGTAAGAGATGCTGTGGTTTGTTACAGTTTCATAATCAGATTTTAACTAGATATGGTCCGTATGAGTAGGAAACACAGTTCTTTTTTTCTTGACATGCTCATATTTCTTGCTTTATTGCAGACTCAGGAAAGAAGAGGATGCTTTTTGCTTTAAAACAGAGGGTGTTTCATGGATGAGAACACTAGTCTGAATTTCCCTTCACAAATCGAGTTAAACCAAAGGCTCTGTGTGTTCCTACAAGCAAGAGTTCATTTCCGGAAAACCCAGTGATTTTTCGGCTCAAGTGATTTACACAGTTCACGATCCCAACCGAATTTTCACTATTAACTAAAGAGCATCTATGTAAGAGATGCTGTGGTTTGTTACAGTTTCATAAGCATAGTTCAACTAGATATGGTCCAAATGAGTAGGAAACCCAGTTCTTTTTTTCTGGACATGCTCATATTTCTTGCTGAATTGCAGACTCGGGACAGTAGAGTTTGCTTCTTGCATTAAAACAGAGGGTGTTTCATGAATGAGAACACTAGTCTGAATTTCCCTTCACAATCGGAGTTAAACAAAAGGCTCTGTGTGTTCCTACAAGCCAGAGTTCATTTCCGGTAAACCCAGTGATTTTTCGGCTCAAATGAATTTACACAGTTCACGAACCCAACACGTTTTTCACTATAAACTAAAGAGCATCTATGTAAGAGATGCTGTGGTTTGTTACGGTTTCATAATCAGGGCTTAACAACATATGGTCCATATGGGTAAGAAACACAGGTTTTTTTTTTTTTAGGGCATGCTCATGTTTCTTGCTGTATTGGAGATGCTGGAAAGAAGAGCGTGCTTCTGGCGTTAAAACAGAGTATGTTTCATGGATGAGAACACTCTTCTGAATTTGCCTTCACAAACGTAGTTAAACCAAATCTCTGTGACGTCCTCCAAGCAAGAGTTCATTTCCGGTAAACCCAGTGATTTTTCGATTCAAAAGAATTTACACAGTTCACGAACCCAACACGTTTTTCACTATTAACTAAAGAGCATGTATGTAAGAGATGCTGTGGTTTGTTACAGTTTCATAATCAGATTTCAACTAGATATGGTCCTTATGAGTAGGAAACACAGTTCTTTTTTTCTGGACATGCTCATATTTCTTGCTTTATTGCAGACTCAGGAAAGAAGAGGATGCTTTTTGCTTTAAAACAGAGGGTGTTTCTTGGATGAGAACACTGGTCTGAATTTCAATTCACAAACGAGTTAAACCAAAGGCTCAGTGTCTTCCTACAAGCAAGAGTTCATTTCCGGTAAACTCAGTGACTTTTCGGCTCAAATGAATTTACACAGTTCACAAACCCAACATGTTTTTCACTATAAACTAACGAGCATCTATGTAAGAGATGCTGTGGTTTTTTAGAGTTTCATAAGCAGAGTTTAACTAGATATGGTCCGTATGATTAGGAAACACAGTTCTTTTTTTCTGGGCATGCTCATGTTTGTTGCTGTATTAGAGAATCTGGAAAGAAGAGCCTGCTCTTTGCGTTAAAACAGAGTGTTTTTCATGGATGAGAACACTGGTCTGAATTTTCCTTCACAAATGGAGTAAACCAAATGCTCTGTGTCTTCCTAAGAGCAAGAGTTCATTTCCGATAAACTCAGGGGTTTTTCGGCTCAAATGAACTTACACAGTTCATGAACCCAACACGTTTTTCACTATTAACTAAAGAGCATCTATGTAAGACATGCTGTGGTTTGTTACAGTTTCATAAGCAGAGTTCAACTAGATATGGTCCATATGAGTAGGAAACACAGTTCATTTTTTCAGGGCATGCTCATGTTTCTTGCTGTATTGGAGACGGTGGAAAGAAGAGCCTGCTTCGAGCGTTAAAACAGAGTATGTTTCATGGATGAGAACACTGCTCTGAATTTTCCTTGAGAAACGGAGTTAAACCAAGTCTCTGTGTCTTCCTACAAGCCAGAGTTCATTTCAGGTAAACCAAGTGATTTTTCGGTCAAAAGAATTTACAAAGTTCACGAACACAACACGTTTTCACTATTAACTAAAGAGCATGTATGTAAGAGATGCTGTGGTTTGTTACAGTTTCATAATCAGATTTCAACTAGATATGGTCCGTATGAGTAGGAAACACAGTTCTTTTTTTTGGGACATGCTCATTTTTCTTGCTGTATTGCATACTCTGGACAGAAGAGCATGCTTCTTGCATCAAAACAGAGGGTGTTTCATGGATGAGAACACTAGTCTGAATTTCCCTTCACAAATCGAGTTAAACCAAAGGCTCTGTGTGTTCTTACAAGCAAGAGTTCATTTCCGGAAAACCCAGTGATTTTTCGGCTCAAGTGATTTACACAGTTCACGAACCCAACACGATTTTCACTATTAACTAAAGAGCATCTATGTAAGAGATGCTGTGGTTTGTTACAGTTTCATAAGCATAGTTCAACTAGATATGGTCCAAATGAGTAGGAAACCCAGTTCTTTTTTTCTGGACATGCTCATATTTCTTGCTGAATTGCAGACTTGGGACAGTAGAGTTTGCTTCTTGCATTAAAACAGAGGGTGTTTCATGAATGAGAACACTAGTCTGAATTTCCCTTCACAATCGGAGTTAAACAAAAGGCTCTGTGTGTTCCTACAAGCCAGAGTTCATTTCCGGTAAACACAGTGATTTTTCGGCTCAAATGAATTTACACAGTTCACGAACCCAACACGTTTTTCACTATAAACTAAAGAGCATCTATGTAAGAGATGCTGTGGTTTGTTACGGTTTCATAATCAGGGCTTAACAACATATGGTCCATATGGGTAAGAAACACAGGTTTTTTTTTTTTTAGGGCATGCTCATGTTTCTTGCTGTATTGGAGATGCTGGAAAGAAGAGCGTGCTTCTGGCGTTAAAACAGAGTATGTTTCATGGATGAGAACACTCTTCTGAATTTGCCTTCACAAACGTAGTTAAACCAAATCTCTGTGACGTCCTCCAAGCAAGAGTTCATTTCCGGTAAACCCAGTGATTTTTCGATTCAAAAGAATTTACACAGTTCACGAACCCAACACGTTTTTCACTATTAACTAAAGAGCATGTATGTAAGAGATGCTGTGGTTTGTTACAGTTTCATAATCAGATTTTAACTAGATATGGTCCGTATGAGTAGGAAACACAGTTCTTTTTTTCTTGACATGCTCATATTTCTTGCTTTATTGCAGACTCAGGAAAGAAGAGGATGCTTTTTGCTTTAAAACAGAGGGTGTTTCATGGATGAGAACACTAGTCTGAATTTCCCTTCACAAATCGAGTTAAACCAAAGGCTCTGTGTGTTCCTACAAGCAAGAGTTCATTTCCGGAAAACCCAGTGATTTTTCGGCTCAAGTGATTTACACAGTTCACGATCCCAACCGAATTTTCACTATTAACTAAAGAGCATCTATGTAAGAGATGCTGTGGTTTGTTACAGTTTCATAAGCATAGTTCAACTAGATATGGTCCAAATGAGTAGGAAACCCAGTTCTTTTTTTCTGGACATGCTCATATTTCTTGCTGAATTGCAGACTCGGGACAGTAGAGTTTGCTTCTTGCATTAAAACAGAGGGTGTTTCATGAATGAGAACACTAGTCTGAATTTCCCTTCACAATCGGAGTTAAACAAAAGGCTCTGTGTGTTCCTACAAGCCAGAGTTCATTTCCGGTAAACCCAGTGATTTTTCGGCTCAAATGAATTTACACAGTTCACGAACCCAACACGTTTTTCACTATAAACTAAAGAGCATCTATGTAAGAGATGCTGTGGTTTGTTACGGTTTCATAATCAGGGCTTAACAACATATGGTCCATATGGGTAAGAAACACAGGTTTTTTTTTTTTTAGGGCATGCTCATGTTTCTTGCTGTATTGGAGATGCTGGAAAGAAGAGCGTGCTTCTGGCGTTAAAACAGAGTATGTTTCATGGATGAGAACACTCTTCTGAATTTGCCTTCACAAACGTAGTTAAACCAAATCTCTGTGACGTCCTCCAAGCAAGAGTTCATTTCCGGTAAACCCAGTGATTTTTCGATTCAAAAGAATTTACACAGTTCACGAACCCAACACGTTTTTCACTATTAACTAAAGAGCATGTATGTAAGAGATGCTGTGGTTTGTTACAGTTTCATAATCAGATTTCAACTAGATATGGTCCGTATGAGTAGGAAACACAGTTCTTTTTTTCTGGACATGCTCATATTTCTTGCTTTATTGCAGACTCAGGAAAGAAGAGGATGCTTTTTGCTTTAAAACAGAGGGTGTTTCTTGGATGAGAACACTGGTCTGAATTTCAATTCACAAACGAGTTAAACCAAAGGCTCAGTGTCTTCCTACAAGCAAGAGTTCATTTCCGGTAAACTCAGTGACTTTTCGGCTCAAATGAATTTACACAGTTCACAAACCCAACATGTTTTTCACTATAAACTAACGAGCATCTATGTAAGAGATGCTGTGGTTTTTTAGAGTTTCATAAGCAGAGTTTAACTAGATATGGTCCGTATGATTAGGAAACACAGTTCTTTTTTTCTGGGCATGCTCATGTTTGTTGCTGTATTAGAGAATCTGGAAAGAAGAGCCTGCTCTTTGCGTTAAAACAGAGTGTTTTTCATGGATGAGAACACTGGTCTGAATTTTCCTTCACAAATGGAGTAAACCAAATGCTCTGTGTCTTCCTAAGAGCAAGAGTTCATTTCCGATAAACTCAGGGGTTTTTCGGCTCAAATGAACTTACACAGTTCATGAACCCAACACGTTTTTCACTATTAACTAAAGAGCATCTATGTAAGACATGCTGTGGTTTGTTACAGTTTCATAAGCAGAGTTCAACTAGATATGGTCCATATGAGTAGGAAACACAGTTCATTTTTTCAGGGCATGCTCATGTTTCTTGCTGTATTGGAGACGGTGGAAAGAAGAGCCTGCTTCGAGCGTTAAAACAGAGTATGTTTCATGGATGAGAACACTGCTCTGAATTTTCCTTGAGAAACGGAGTTAAACCAAGTCTCTGTGTCTTCCTACAAGCCAGAGTTCATTTCAGGTAAACCAAGTGATTTTTCGGTCAAAAGAATTTACAAAGTTCACGAACACAACACGTTTTCACTATTAACTAAAGAGCATGTATGTAAGAGATGCTGTGGTTTGTTACAGTTTCATAATCAGATTTCAACTAGATATGGTCCGTATGAGTAGGAAACACAGTTCTTTTTTTTGGGACATGCTCATTTTTCTTGCTGTATTGCATACTCTGGACAGAAGAGCATGCTTCTTGCATCAAAACAGAGGGTGTTTCATGGATGAGAACACTAGTCTGAATTTCCCTTCACAAATCGAGTTAAACCAAAGGCTCTGTGTGTTCTTACAAGCAAGAGTTCATATCCGGAAAACCCAGTGATTTTTCGGCTCAAGTGATTTACACAGTTCACGAACCCAACACGATTTTCACTATTAACTAAAGAGCATCTATGTAAGAGATGCTGTGGTTTGTTACAGTTTCATAAGCATAGTTCAACTAGATATGGTCCAAATGAGTAGGAAACCCAGTTCTTTTTTTCTGGACATGCTCATATTTCTTGCTGAATTGCAGACTCGGGACAGTAGAGTTTGCTTCTTGCATTAAAACAGAGGGTGTTTCATGAATGAGAACACTAGTCTGAATTTCCCTTCACAATCGGAGTTAAACAAAAGGCTCTGTGTGTTCCTACAAGCCAGAGTTCATTTCCGGTAAACACAGTGATTTTTCGGCTCAAATGAATTTACACAGTTCACGAACCCAACACGTTTTTCACTATAAACTAAAGAGCATCTATGTAAGAGATGCTGTGGTTTGTTACGGTTTCATAATCAGGGCTTAACAACATATGGTCCATATGGGTAAGAAACACAGGTTTTTTTTTTTTTAGGGCATGCTCATGTTTCTTGCTGTATTGGAGATGCTGGAAAGAAGAGCGTGCTTCTGGCGTTAAAACAGAGTATGTTTCATGGATGAGAACACTCTTCTGAATTTGCCTTCACAAACGTAGTTAAACCAAATCTCTGTGACGTCCTCCAAGCAAGAGTTCATTTCCGGTAAACCCAGTGATTTTTCGATTCAAAAGAATTTACACAGTTCACGAACCCAACACGGTTTTCACTATTAACTAAAGAGCATCTATGTAAGACATGCTGTGGTTTGTTACAGTTTCATAAGCAGAGTTCAACTAGATATGGTCCATATGAGTAGGAAACACAGTTCATTTTTTCAGGGCATGCTCATGTTTCTTGCTATATTGCAGACGCTGGAAAGAAGAGCATGCTTTTTGCGTTAAAACATATTGTGTTTCATGGATGAGAACACTGGTCTGAATTTCCCTTCACAAACGGAGTTAAACCAAAGACTCTGTGTCTTCCTACAAGCAAGAGTTCATTTCCGGTAAACCCAGTGACTTTTCAGAACAAATGAATTTACACAGTTCACAAACCCAACATGTTTTTCACCATAAACTAATGAGCATCTATGTAAGAGATGCTACGGTTTGTTACTGTTTCATAAGCAGAGTTCAACTCGATATGGTCCGTATGAGTAGGAAACACAGTTCTTTTTTCTGGGCATGCTCATGTTTCTTGCATTATTAGAGATGCTGGAAAGCAGATCATGCTCTTTGCGTTAAAACAGAGTGTGTTTCATGGATGAGAACACTGTTGTGAATTTCCTTTCACAACCCGAGTTAAACCAAAGGATCTGTGTGTTCCCACAAGCAAGAGTTCATTTCCGGAAAACCCAGTGATTTTTCAGCTCAAATGAATTTACACAGTTCACGAACCCAACTCGATTTTCACTATTAACTAAACAGCATCTATGTAAGAGATGCTGTGGTTTGTTACAGTTTCATAAGCACAGTTCAACTAGATATGGTCCGTATGAGAAGGAAACCCAGTTCTTTTTTTCTGGACATGCTCATATTTCCTGCTGTATTGGAGATGCTGGAAAGAAGAGCATGCTTCTTGCGTTAAAACAGAGTATGTTTCATGGATGACAACACTGGTCTGAATTTCTCTTCACAAACGGAGTTAACCCAAAAGCTCTGTGTCTTCCTACAAGCAAGAGTTCATTTCCGGTAAACCCAGTGATTTTTCGGCTCAAATGAATTTACACAGTTCACGATCCCAACACGTTTTTTACTATAAACTAAAGAGCATCTATGTAAGAGATGCTGTGGTTTGGTAGAGTTTCATAAGCAGAGTTTAACTAGATATGGTCCGTATGAGTAGGAAACACAGTTCTTTTTTTCTGGGCATGCTCATGTTTGTTGCTGTATTAGAGAATCTGGAAAGAAGAGCCTGCTCTTTGCGTTAAAACAGAGTGTTTTTCATGGATGAGAACACTGGTCTGAATTTTCCTTCACAAATGGAGTAAACCAAATGCTCTGTGTCTTCCTAAGAGCAAGAGTTCATTTCCGATAAACTCAGGGGTTTTTCGGCTCAAATGAACTTACACAGTTCATGAACCCAACACGTTTTTCACTATTAACTAAAGAGCATCTATGTAAGATATGCTGTGGTTTGTTACAGTTTCATAAGCAGAGTTCAACTAGATATGGTCCATATGAGTAGGAAACACAGTTCATTTTTTCAGGGCATGCTCATGTTTCTTGCTATATTGCAGATGCTGGAAAGAAGAGCATGCTTTTTGCGTTAAAACATATTGTGTTTCATGGATGAGAACACTGGTCTGAATTTCCCTTCACAAACGGAGTTAAACCAAAGACTCTGTGTCTTCCTACAAGCAAGAGTTCATTTCCGGTAAACCCAGTGATTTTTCAGATCAAATGAATTTACACAGTTCACAAACCCAACATGTTTTTCACCATAAACTAATGAGCATCTATGTAAGAGATGCTACGGTTTGTTACTGTTTCATAAGCAGAGTTCAACTCGATATGGTCCGTATGAGTAGGAAACACAGTTCTTTTTTCTGGGCATGCTCATGTTTCTTGCATTATTAGAGATGCTGGAAAGCAGATCATGCTCTTTGCGTTAAAACAGAGTGTGTTTCATGGATGAGAACACTGTTGTGAATTTCCTTTCACAACCCGAGTTAAACCAAAGGATCTGTGTGTTCCCACAAGCAAGAGTTCATTTCCGGAAAACCCAGTGTTTTTTCAGCTCAAATGAATTTACACAGTTCACGAACCCAACTCGATTTTCACTATTAACTAAACAGCATCTATGTAAGAGATGCTGTGGTTTGTTACAGTTTCATAAGCTCAGTTCAACTAGATATGGTCCGTATGAGTAGGAAACCCAGTTCTTTTTTTCTGGACATGCTCATATTTCTTGCTGAATTGCAGACTCGGGACAGTAGAGTTTGCTTCTTGCATTAAAACAGAGGGTGTTTCATGGATGAGAACACTAGTCTGAATTTCCCTTCACAACGGAGTTAAACAAAAGGCTCTGTGTGTTCCTACAAGCCAGAGTTCATTTCAGGTAAACCAAGTGATTTTTCGGCTCAAATGAATTTACACAGTTCACGAACCCAACACGTTTTTCACTATAAACTAAAGAGCATCTATGTAGGAGATGCTGTGGTTTGTTACAGTTTCATAAGCAGGGTTTAACTACATATGGTCCATATGGGTAGGAAACACAGTTTTTTTTTTTTAGGGCATGCTCATGTTTCTTGCTGTATTGGAGATGCTGGAAAGAAGAGCATGCTTCTTGCGTTAAAACAGAGTATGTTTCATGGATGACAACACTGGTCTGAATTTCTCTTCACAAACGGAGTTAACCCAAAAGCTCTGTGTCTTCCTACAAGCAAGAGTTCATTTCCGGTAAACCCAGTGATTTTTCGGCTCAAATGAATTTACACAGTTCACGAACCCAACACGTTTTTTACTATAAACTAAAGAGCATCTATGTAAGAGATGCTGTGGTTTGTTATAGTTTCATAGCAGAGTTTAAATAGATATAGTCTGTATGAGTAAGAAACAAAGTTCTTTTTTCTGGGCATGCTCATGTTTCTGGCTGTATTGGAGACGCTGGAAAGAAGAGCCTGCTTCGCGCGTTAAAACAGAGTATGTTTCATGGATGAGAACACTGCTCTGAATTTTCCTTCAGAAACGGAGTTAAACCAAGTCTCTGTGTCTTCCTACAAGCAAGAGTTCATTTCCGGTAAACCAAGTGATTTTTCGGTCAAAAGAATTTACACAGTTCACGAACACAACACGTTTTCACTATTAACTAAAGAGCATGTATGTAAGAGATGCTGTGGTTTGTTACAGTTTCATAATCAGATTTCAACTAGATATGGTCCGTATGAGTAGGAAACACAATTCTTTTTTTCGGGACATGCTCATTTTTCTTGCTGTATTACATTCTCTGGACAGAAGAGCATGCTTCTTGCATTAAAACAGAGGGTGTTTCATGGATGAGAACACTAGTCTGAATTTCCCTTCACAAACGGAGTTAAACCAAAGGTTCTGTGTCTTCCTACAAGCCAGAGTTCATTTCCGGGATACCCAGTGATTTTTCGGCTCAAGTGATTTACACAATTCACGAACCCAACACGATTTTCACTATTAACTAAAGAGCATCTATGTAAGAGATGCTGTGGTTTGTTACAGTTTCATAAGCATAGTTCAACTAGATATGGTCCAAATGAGTAGGAAATCCAGTTCTTTTTTTCTGGACATGCTCATATTTCTTGGTGAATTGCAGACTCGGGACAGTAGAGTTTGCTTCTTGCATTAAAACAGAGGGTGTTTCATGGATGAGAACACTAGTCTGAATTTCCCTTCACAATCGGAGTTAAACAAAAGGCTCTGTGTGTTCCTACAAGCCAGAGTTCATTTCCGGTAAACACAGTGATTTTTCGGCTCAAATGAATTTACACAGTTCACGAACCCAACACGTTTTTCACTATAAACTAAAGAGCATCTATGTAAGAGATGCTGTGGTTTGTTACGGTTTCATAATCAGGGCTTAACTACATATGGTCCATATGGGTAAGAAACACAGTTTTTTTTTTTTTAGGGCATGCTCATGTTTCTTGCTGTATTGGAGATGCTGGAAAGAAGAGCATGCTTCTGGCGTTACAACAGAGTATGTTTCATGGATGAGAACACTCTTCTGAATTTGCCTTCACAAACGTAGTTAAACCAAATCTCTGTGAAGTCCTCCAAGCAAGAGTTCATTTACGGTAAACCCAGTGATTTTTCGATTCAAAAGAATTTACACAGTTCACGAACCCAACACGTTTTTCACTATTAACTAAAGAGCATGTATGTAAGAGATGCTGTGGTTTGTTACAGTTTCATAATCAGATTTCAACTAGATATGGTCCGTATGAGTAGGAAACACAGTTCTTTTTTTCTGGACATGCTCATATTTCTTGGTTTATTGCAGACTCAGGAAAGAAGAGGATGCTTTTTGCTTTAAAACAGAGGGTGTTTCTTGGATGAGAACACTGGTCTGAATTTCAATTCACAAACGAGTTAAACGAAAGGCTCAGTGTCTTCCTACAAGCAAGAGTTCATTTCCAGTAAACTCAGTGACTTTTCGGCTCAAATGAATTTACACAGTTCACGAACCCAACACGTTTTTCACTGTAAACTAAAGAGCATCTATGTAAGAGATGCTGTGGTTTGTTATAGTTTCATAAGCAGAGTTTAAATAGATATGGTCCGTATGAGTAAGAAACAAAGTTCTTTTTTTCTGGGCATGCTCATGTTTCTTGCTGTATTGGAGAGGCTGGAAAGAAGAGCCTGCTTCGAGCGTTAAAACAGAGTATGTTTCATGGATGAGAACACTGGTCTGAATTTCCCTTCACAAACGGAGTGAAACTAAAGGCTCTGTGTCTTCCTACAAGCCAGAGTTCATTTCCGGTAAACCAAGTGATTTTTCGGTCAAAAGAACTTACACAGTTCACGAACACAACACGTTTTCACTATTAACTAAAGAGCATGTATGTAAGAGATGCTGTGGTTTGTTACTGTTTCACAATCAGATTTCAACTAGATATGGTCCGTATGAGTAGGAAACACAGTTCTTTTTTTCGGGACATGCTCATTTTTCTTGCTGTATTGCATACTCTGGACAGAAGAGCATGCTTCTTGCATCAAAACAGAGGGTGTTTCATGGATGAGAACACTAGTCTGAATTTCCCTTCACAAACGGAGTTAAACAAAAGGTTCTTTGTGTTCCTACAAGCCAGAGTTCATTTCCGGTAAACACAGTGATTTTTTGGCTCAAATGAATTTACACAGTTCACGAACCCAACACGTTTTTCACTATAAACTAAAGAGCATCTATGTAAGAGATGCTGTTGTTTGTTACGGTTTCATAAGCAGGGCTTAACTACATATGGTCCATATGGGTAAGAAACACATTTTTTTTTTTTTTAGGGCATGCTCATGTTTCTTGCTGTATTGGAGATGCTGGAAAGAAGAGCATGCTTCTGGCGTTAAAACAGAGTATGTTTCATGGATGAGAACACTCTTCTGAATTTGCCTTCACAAACGTAGTTAAACCAAGTCTCTGTGACGTCCTCCAAGCAAGAGTTCATTTCCGGTAAACCCAGTGATTTTTCGATTCAAAAGAATTTACACAGTTCACGAACCCAACACGTTTTTCACTATTAACTAAAGAGCATGTATGTAAGAGATGCTGTGGTTTGTTACAGTTTCATAATCAGATTTCAACTAGATATGGTCTGTATGAGTAAGAAACAAAGTTCTTTTTTTCTGGGCATGCTCATGTTTCTTGCTGTATTGGAGATGCTGGAAAGAAGAGCCTGCTTCGAGCATTAAAACAGAGTATGTTTCATGGATGAGAACACTGGTCTGAATTTTCCTTCAGAATCAGACTTAAACGAAGTCTCTGTGTCTTCCTACAAGCAAGAGTTCATTTCCGGTAAACCCAGTGATTTTTCGGCTCAAATGAATTTACACAGTTCACGATCCCAACACGTTTTTTACTATAAACTAAAGAGCATCTATGTAAGAGATGCTGTGGTTTGTTATAGTTTCATAAGCAGAGTTTAAATAGATATAGTCTGTATGAGTAAGAAACAAAGTTCTTTTTTCTGGGCATGCTCATGTTTCTGGCTGTATTGGAGACGCTGGAAAGAAGAGCCTGCTTCGCGCGTTAAAACAGAGTATGTTTCATGGATGAGAACACTGCTCTGAATTTTCCTTCAGAAACGGAGTTAAACCAAGTCTCTGTGTCTTCCTACAAGCAAGAGTTCATTTCCGGTAAACCAAGTGATTTTTCGGTCAAAAGAATTTACACAGTTCACGAACACAACACGTTTTCACTATTAACTAAAGAGCATGTATGTAAGAGATGCTGTGGTTTGTTACAGTTTCATAATCAGATTTCAACTAGATATGGTCCGTATGAGTAGGAAACACAATTCTTTTTTTCGGGACATGCTCATTTTTCTTGCTGTATTACATTCTCTGGACAGAAGAGCATGCTTCTTGCATTAAAACAGAGGGTGTTTCATGGATGAGAACACTACTCTGAATTTCCCTTCACAAACGGAGTTAAACCAAAGGTTCTGTGTCTTCCTACAAGCCAGAGTTCATTTCCGGGATACCCAGTGATTTTTCGGCTCAAGTGATTTACACAGTTCACGAACCCAACACGATTTTCACTATTAACTAAAGAGCATCTATGTAAGAGATGCTGTGGTTTGTTACAGTTTCATAAGCATAGTTCAACTAGATATGGTCCAAATGAGTAGGAAATCCAGTTCTTTTTTTCTGGACATGCTCATATTTCTTGGTGAATTGCAGACTCGGGACAGTAGAGTTTGCTTCTTGCATTAAAACAGAGGGTGTTTCATGGATGAGAACACTAGTCTGAATTTCCCTTCACAATCGGAGTTAAACAAAAGGCTCTGTGTGTTCCTACAAGCCAGAGTTCATTTCCGGTAAACACAGTGATTTTTCGGCTCAAATGAATTTACACAGTTCACGAACCCAACACGTTTTTCACTATAAACTAAAGAGCATCTATGTAAGAGATGCTGTGGTTTGTTACGGTTTCATAATCAGGGCTTAACTACATATGGTCCATATGGGTAAGAAACACAGTTTTTTTTTTTTTTAGGGCATGCTCATGTTTCTTGCTGTATTGGAGATGCTGGAAAGAAGAGCATGCTTCTGGCGTTACAACAGAGTATGTTTCATGGATGAGAACACTCTTCTGAATTTGCCTTCACAAACGTAGTTAAACCAAATCTCTGTGAAGTCCTCCAAGCAAGAGTTCATTTACGGTAAACCCAGTGATTTTTCGATTCAAAAGAATTTACACAGTTCACGAACCCAACACGTTTTTCACTATTAACTAAAGAGCATGTATGTAAGAGATGCTGTGGTTTGTTACAGTTTCATAATCAGATTTCAACTAGATATGGTCCGTATGAGTAGGAAACACAGTTCTTTTTTTCTGGACATGCTCATATTTCTTGCTTTATTGCAGACTCAGGAAAGAAGAGGATGCTTTTTGCTTTAAAACAGAGGGTGTTTCTTGGATGAGAACACTGGTCTGAATTTCAATTCACAAACGAGTTAAACGAAAGGCTCAGTGTCTTCCTACAAGCAAGAGTTCATTTCCAGTAAACTCAGTGACTTTTCGGCTCAAATGAATTTACACAGTTCACAAACCCAACATGTTTTTCACTATAAACTAACGAGCATCTATGTAAGAGATGGTGTGGTTTGTTAGAGTTTCATAAGCAGAGTTTAACTAGATATGGTCCGTATGATTAGGAAACACAGTTCTTTTTTTCTGGGCATGCTCATGTTTGTTGCTGTATTAGAGAATCTGGAAAGAAGAGCATGCTCTTTGCGTTAAAACAGAGTGTTTTTCATGGATGAGAACACTGGTCTGAATTTTCCTTCACAAATGGAGTAAACCAAATGCTCTGTGTCTTCCTAAGAGCAAGAGTTCATTTCCGATAAACTCAGGGGTTTTTCGGCTCAAATGAACTTACACAGTTCATGAACCCAACACGTTTTTCACTATTAACTAAAGAGCATCTATGTAAGACATGCTGTGGTTTGTTACAGTTTCATAAGCAGAGTTCAACTAGATATGGTCCATATGAGTAGGAAACACAGTTCATTTTTTCAGGGCATGCTCATGTTTCTTGCAATATTGCAGACGCTGGAAAGAAGAGCATGCTTTTTGCGTTAAAACATATTGTGTTTTATGGACGAGAACACTGGTCTGAATTTCCCTTCACAAACGGAGTTAAACCAAAGACTCTGTGTCTTCCTACAAGCAAGAGTTCATTTCCGGTAAACCCAGTGATTTTTCAGATCAAATGAATTTACACAGTTCACAAACCCAACATGTTTTTGACCATAAACTTATGAGCATCTATGTAAGAGATGCTACGGTTTGTTACTGTTTCATAAGCAGAGTTCAACTCGATATGGTCCGTATGAGTAGGAAACACAGTTCTTTTTTCTGGGCATGCTCATGTTTCTTGCATTATTAGAGATGCTGGAAAGCAGATCATGCTCTTTGCGTTAAAACAGAGTGTGTTTCATGGATGAGAACACTGTTGTGAATTTCCTTTCACAACCCGAGTTAAACCAAAGGATCTGTGTGTTCCCACAAGCAAGAGTTCATTTCCGGAAAACCCAGTGATTTTTCAGCTCAAATGAATTTACACAGTTCACGAACCCAACTCGATTTTCACTATTAACTAAACAGCATCTATGTAAGAGATTCTGTGGTTTGTTACAGTTTCATAAGCACAGTTCAACTAGATATGGTCCATATGAGTAGGAAACCCAGTTCTTTTTTTCTGGACATGCTCATATTTCCTGCTGTATTGCAGACTCTGGAAGGAAGAGGATGCTTCTTGCATAAAAACAGAGGGTGTTTCATGGATGAGAACACTGGTCTGAATTTCCCGTCACAAATGGAGTTAAACCAAAGGCTCTGTGTCTTCCTGCAAGCAAGAGTTCATTTCCGGTATACCCAGTGATTTTTCGGCTCAAATGAATTTACACAGTTCACTAACGCAACACGTTCTTCACTATAAACTAAAGAGCATCTATGTAGGAGATGCTGTGGTTTGTTACAGTTTCATAAGCAGGGTTTAACTACATATTGTCCATATGGGTAGGAAACACAGTTTTTTTTTTTTAGGGCATGCTCATGTTTCTTGCTGTATTGGAGAGGCTGGAAAGAAGAGCCTGCTTCGAGCTTTAAAACAGAGTATGTTTCATGGATGAGAACACTGGTCTGAATTTCTCTTCACAAACGGAGTTAACCCAAAAGCTCTGTGTCTTCCTACAAGCAAGAGTTCATTTCCGGTAAACCCAGTGATTTTTCGGCTCAAATGAATTTACACAGTTCACGAACCCAACACGTTTTTTACTATAAACTAAAGAGCATCTATGTAAGAGATGCTGTGGTTTGTTATAGTTTCATAAGCAGAGTTTAAATAGATATGGTCCGTATGAGTAAGAAACAAAGTTCTTTTTTCTGGGCATGCTCATGTTTCTGGCTGTATTGGAGACGCTGGAAAGAAGAGCCTGCTTCGAGCGTTAAAACAGAGTATGTTTCATGGATGAGAACACTGGTCTGTATTTCCCTTCACAAACAGAGTTAAACCAAATGCTCTGTGTGTTCCTACAAGCAAGAGTTCATTTCTGGTAAACCCAGTGATTTTTCGGCTCATATGAATTTACACAGTTCACCAACCCAACACAATTTTCACTATAAACTAAAAGCATCTATGTAGGAGATGGTGTGGTTTGTTAAAGTTTAATAAGCAGAGTTTTACTAGATATGGTCTGTATTAGTAAGAAACAATTTCTTTTTTTCTGGATATGCTCATATTTCTTGCTGTATTGCAGACTCTGGACAGAAGAGGATGCTTTTTGCTTTAAAACAGAGGGTGTTTCATGGATGAGAACACTGGTCTGAATTTCAATTCACAAACGGAGTTAAACCAAAGGCTCTGTGTCTTCCTACAAGCAAGAGTTCATATCCGGTAAACCCAGTGATTTTTCGGCTCAAAAGAATTTACACAGTTCACGAACCCAACACGTTTTTCACTATAAAATAAAGAGCATCTATGTAAGAGATGCTGTGGTTTGTTACGGTTTCATAAGCAGGGCTTAACTACATATGGTCTATATGGGTAAGAAACACAGTTTTTTTTTTTTTAGGGCATGCTCATGTTTCTTGCTGTATTGGAGATGCTGTAAAGAAGAGCATGCTTCTGGTGTTAAAACAGAGTATGTTTCATGGATAAGAACACTCTTCTGAATTTGCCTTCACAAACGTAGTTAAACCAAGTCTCTGTGACGTCCTCCAAGCAAGAGTTCATTTCCGGTAAACCCAGTGATTTTTCGATTCAAAAGAATTTACACAGTTCACGAAACCAACACGTTTTTCACTATTAACTAAAGAGCATGTATGTAAGAGATGCTGTGGTTTGTTACAGTTTCATAAGCATAGTTCAAGTAGATATGGTCCGGATGAGTAGGAAACCCAGTTCTTTTTTTCTGGACATGCTCATATTTCCTGCTGTATTGCAGACTCTGGAAGGAAGAGGATGCTTCTTGCATAAAAACAGAGGGTGTTTCATGGATGAGAACACTGGTCTGAATTTCTCTTCACAAACGGAGTTAACCCAAAAGCTCTGTGTCTTCCTACAAGCAAGAGTTCATTTCCGGTAAACCCAGTGATTTTTCGGCTCAAATGAATTTACACAGTTCACGAACCCAACACGTTTTTTACTATAAACTAAAGAGCATCTATGTAAGAGATGCTGTGGTTTGTTATAGTTTCATAAGCAGAGTTTAAATAGATATGGTCCGTATGAGTAAGAAACAAAGTTCTTTTTTTCTTGGCATGCTCATGTTTCTTGCTGTATTGGAGAGGCTGGAAAGAAGAGCCTGCTTCGAGCGTTAAAACAGAGTATGTTTCATGGATGAGAACACTGGTCTGAATTTTCCTTCAGAATCGCACTTAAACGAAGTCTCTGTGTCTTCCTACAAGCAAGAGTTCATTTCCGGTAAACCCAGTGATTTTTCGGCTCAAATGAATTTACACAGTTCACGAACCCAACACGATTTTCACTATTAACTAAAGAGCATCTATATAAGACATGCTGTGGTTTGTTACAGTTTCATAAGCAGAGTTCAATTAGATATGGTCCGTATGAGTAGGAACCCAGTTCTTTTTTTCTGGGCAAGCTCATTTTTCTTGCTGTATTAGAGATGCTGGAAAGAAGACCATGCTCTTTTCGTTAAAACAGAGTGTGTTTCATGGATGAGAACACTGTTGTGAATTTCCCTTAACAAATCGAGTTAAACCAAAGGCTCTGTGTGTTCCTACAAGCAAGAGTTCATTTCCGGAAAACCCAGTGATTTTTCGGCTCAAATGATGTACACAGTTCACGAACCCAACACGATTTTCACTATTAACTAAAGAGCATCTATGTAAGAGATGCTGTGGTTTGTTACTGTTTCATAAGCATAGTTCCAGTAGATATGGTCCGGATGAGTAGGAAACCCAGTTCATTTTTTCTGGACATGCTCATATTTCTTGCTGAATTGCAGACTCTGGACAGTAGAGTTTGCTTCTTGCATTAAAACAGAGGGTGTTTCATGGATGAGAACACTAGTCTGAATTTCCCTTCACAAACGGAGTTAAACAAAAGGTTCTGTGTGTTCCTACAAGCCAGAGTTCATTTCCGGTAAACACAGTGATTTTTTGGCTCAAATGAATTTACACAGTTCACGAACCCAACACGTTTTTCACTGTAAACTAAAGAGCATCTATGTAAGAGATGCTGTGGTTTGTTACGGTTTCATAAGCAGGGCTTAACTACATATGGTCCATATGGGTAAGAAACACAGTTTTTTTTTTTTAGGGCATGCTCATGTTTCTTGCTGTATTGGAGAGGCTGGAAAGAAGAGCCTGCTTCGAGCGTTAAAACAGAGTATGTTTCATGGATGAGAACACTGGTCTGAATTTCCCTTCACAAACGGAGTGAAACTAAAGGCTCTGTGTCTTCCTACAAGCCAGAGTTCATTTCCGGTAAACCAAGTGATTTTTCGGTCAAACGAACTTACACAGTTCACGAACACAACACGTTTTCACTATTAACTAAAGAGCATGTATGTAAGAGATGCTGTGGTTTGTTACTGTTTCACAATCAGATTTCAACTAGATATGGTCCGTATGAGTAGGAAACACAGTTCTTTTTTTCGGGACATGCTCATTTTTCTTGCTGTATTGCATACTCTGGACAGAAGAGCATGCTTCTTGCATCAAAACAGAGGGTGTTTCATGGATGAGAACACTAGTCTGAATTTCCCTTCACAAACGGAGTTAAACAAAAGGTTCTTTGTGTTCCTACAAGCCAGAGTTCATTTCCGGTAAACACAGTGATTTTTTGGCTCAAATGAATTTACACAGTTCACGAACCCAACACGTTTTTCACTATAAACTAAAGAGCATCTATGTAAGAGATGCTGTTGTTTGTTACGGTTTCATAAGCAGGGCTTAACTACATATGGTCCATATGGGTAAGAAACACATTTTTTTTTTTTTAGGGCATGCTCATGTTTCTTGCTGTATTGGAGATGCTGGAAAGAAGAGCATGCTTCTGGCGTTAAAACAGAGTATGTTTCATGGATGAGAACACTCTTCTGAATTTGCCTTCACAAACGTAGTTAAACCAAGTCTCTGTGACGTCCTCCAAGCAAGAGTTCATTTCCGGTAAACCCAGTGATTTTTCGATTCAAAAGAATTTACACAGTTCACGAACCCAACACGTTTTTCACTATTAACTAAAGAGCATGTATGTAAGAGATGCTGTGGTTTGTTACAGTTTCATAATCAGATTTCAACTAGATATGGTCTGTATGAGTAAGAAACAAAGTTCTTTTTTTCTGGGCATGCTCATGTTTCTTGCTGTATTGGAGATGCTGGAAAGAAGAGCCTGCTTCGAGCATTAAAACAGAGTATGTTTCATGGATGAGAACACTGGTCTGAATTTTCCTTCAGAATCAGACTTAAACGAAGTCTCTGTGTCTTCCTACAAGCAAGAGTTCATTTCCGGTAAACCCAGTGATTTTTCGGCTCAAAAGAATTTACACAGTTCACGAACCCAACACGTTTTTCACTAATAACTAAAGAGCATGTATGTAAGAGATGCTGTGATTTGTTACAGTTTCATAATTAGATTTCAACTAGATATGGTCCGTATGAGTAGGAACCACAGTTCTTTTTTTCTGGACATGCTCATATTTCTTGCTGTATCGCAGACTCTGGACAGAAGAGGATGCTTTTTGCTTTAAAACAGAGGGTGTTTCTTGGATGAGAACACTGGTCTGAATTTCAATTCACAAACGAGTTAAACCAAAGGCTCAGTGTCTTCCTACAAGCAAGAGTTCATTTCCGGTAAACCCGGTGAATTTTCGGCTCAAATGAATTTACACATTTCACGAACCCAACACGTTCTTCACTATAAACTAAAGAGCATCTATGTAGGAGATGCTGTGGTTTGTTACAGTTTCATAAGCAGGGTTTAACTACATATGGTCCATATGGGTAGGAAACACAGTTTTTTTTTTTAGGGCATGCTCATGTTTCTTGCTGAATTGGAGAGGCTGGAAAGAAGAGCCTGCTTCGAGCGTTAAAACAGAGTATGTTTCATGGATGAGAACACTGGTCTGAATTTCCCTTCACAAACGGAGTGAAACCAAAGGCTCTGTGTCTTCCTACAAGCAAGAGTTCATTCCGGTAAACCCAGTGATTTTTCGGCACAAATGAATTTACACAGTTCACGAACCCAACACGATTTTCACTATTAACTAAAGAGCATCTATATAAGACATGCTGTGGTTTGTTACAGTTTCATAAGCAGAGTTCAATTAGATATGGTCCGTATGAGTAGGAACCCAGTTCTTTTTTTCTGGGCAAGCTCATTTTTCTTGCTGTATTAGAGATGCTGGAAAGAAGAACATGCTCTTTTCCTTAAAACAGAGTGTGTTTCATGGATGAGAACACTGTTGTGAATTTCCCTTAACAAATCGAGTTAAACCAAAGGCTCTGTGTGTTCCTACAAGCAAGAGTTCATTTCCGGAAAACCCAGTGATTTTTCGGCTCAAATGATGTACACAGTTCACGAACCCAACACGATTTTCACTATTAACTAAAGAGCATCTATGTAAGAGATGCTGTGGTTTGTTACTGTTTCATAAGCATAGTTCAAGTAGATATGGTCCGGATGTGTAGGAAACCCAGTTCTTTTTTTCTGGACATGCTCATATTTCTTGCTGAATTGCAGACTCTGGACAGTAGAGTTTGCTTCTTGCATTAAAACAGAGGGTGTTTCATGGATGAGAACACTAGTCTGAATTTCCCTTCACAAACGGAGTTAAACAAAATGTTCTGTGTGTTCCTACAAGCCAGAGTTCATTTCCGGTAAACACAGTGATTTTTTGGCTCAAATGAATTTACACAGTTCACGAACCCAACACGTTTTTCACTGTAAACTAAAGAGCATCTATGTAAGAGATGCTGTGGTTTGTTACGGTTTCATAAGCAGGGCTTAACTACATATGGTCCATATGGGTAAGAAACACATTTTTTTTTTTTAGGGCATGCTCATGTTTCTTGCTGTATTGGAGATGCTGGAAAGAAGAGCCTGCTTCGAGCATTAAAACAGATTATGTTTCATGGATGAGAACACTGGTCTGAATTTTCCTTCAGAATCAGACTTAAACGAAGTCTCTGTGTCTTCCTACAAGCAAGAGTTCATTTCCGGTAAACCCAGTGATTTTTCGGCTCAAAAGAATTTACACAGTTCACGAACCCAACACGTTTTTCACTAATAACTAAAGAGCATGTATGTAAGAGATGCTGTGATTTGTTACAGTTTCATAATTAGATTTCAACTAGATATGGTCCGTATGAGTAGGAACCACAGTTCTTTTTTTCTGGACATGCTCATATTTCTTGCTGTATCGCAGACTCTGGACAGAAGAGGATGCTTTTTGCTTTAAAACAGAGGGTGTTTCTTGGATGAGAACACTGGTCTGAATTTCAATTCACAAACGAGTTAAACCAAAGGCTCAGTGTCTTCCTACAAGCAAGAGTTCATTTCCGGTAAACCCGGTGAATTTTCGGCTCAAATGAATTTACACATTTCACGAACCCAACACGTTCTTCACTATAAACTAAAGAGCATCTATGTAGGAGATGCTGTGGTTTGTTACAGTTTCATAAGCAGGGTTTAACTACATATGGTCCATATGGGTAGGAAACACAGTTTTTTTTTTTAGGGCATGCTCATGTTTCTTGCTGAATTGGAGAGGCTGGAAAGAAGAGCCTGCTTCGAGCGTTAAAACAGAGTATGTTTCATGGATGAGAACACTGGTCTGAATTTCCCTTCACAAACGGAGTGAAACCAAAGGCTCTGTGTCTTCCTACAAGCAAGAGTTCATTCCGGTAAACCCAGTGATTTTTCGGCACAAATGAATTTACACAGTTCACGAACCCAACACGATTTTCACTATTAACTAAAGAGCATCTATATAAGACATGCTGTGGTTTGTTACAGTTTCATAAGCAGAGTTCAATTAGATATGGTCCGTATGAGTAGGAACCCAGTTCTTTTTTTCTGGGCAAGCTCATTTTTCTTGCTGTATTAGAGATGCTGGAAAGAAGACCATGCTCTTTTCCTTAAAACAGAATGTGTTTCATGGATGAGAACACTGTTGTGAATTTCCCTTAAGAAATCGAGTTAAACCAAAGGCTCTGTGTGTTCCTACAAGCAAGAGTTCATTTCCGGAAAACCCAGTGATTTTTCTGCTCAAATGATTTACACAGTTCACGAACTCAACACGATTTTCACTATTAACTAAAGAGCATCTATGTAAGAGATGCTGTGGTTTGTTACTGTTTCATAAGCATAGTTCAATTAGATATGGTCTGTATGTGTAGGAAACCCAGTTCTTTTTTTCTGGACATGCTCATATTTCTTGCTGAATTGCAGACTCGGGACAGTAGAGTTTGCTTCTTGCATTAAAACAGAGGGTGTTTCATGGATGAGAACACTAGTCTGAATTTCCCTTCACAAACGGAGTTAAACAAAACGTTCTGTGTGTTCCTACAAGCCAGAGTTCATTTCTGGTAAACACAGTGATTTTTTGGCTCAAATGAATTTACACAGTTCACGAACCCAACACGCTTTACACTATAAACTAAAGAGCATCTATGTAAGAGATGCTGTGGTTTGTTACGGTTTCATAAGCAGGGCTTAACTACATATGGTCCATATGGGTAAGAAACACAGTTTTTTTTTTTTGGGGGGGGGCATGCTCATGTTCCTTGCTGTATTGGAGATGCTGGAAAGAAGAGCATGCTTCTGGCGTTAAAACAGAGTATGTTTCATGGATGAGAACACTCTTCTGAATTTGCCTTCACAAACGTAGTTAAACCAAGTCTCTGTGACGTCCTCCAAGCAAGAGTTCATTTCCGGTAAACCCAGTGATTTTTCGATTCAAAAGAATTTACACAGTTCACGAACCCAACACGTTTTTCACTATTAACTAAAGAGCATGTATGTAAGAGATGCTGTGGTTTGTTACAGTTTCATCATCAGATTTCAACTAGATATGGTCCGTATGAGTAGGAAACACAGTTCTTTTTTTCTGGACATGCTCATATTTCTTGCTGTATTGCAGACTCTGGACAGAAGAGGAAGCTTTTTGCTGTAAAACAGAGGGTGTTTCTTGGATGAGAACACTGGTCTGAATTTTGCTACACAAACAGAGTTAAACCAAAGGCTCTGTGTGTTCCTACAAGCAAGAGTTCATTTCCGGTAAACCCAGTGATTTTTCGGCTCAAATGAATTTACACAGTTCACCAACCCAACACGTTTTTCACTATAAACTAAAAGCATCTATGTAGGAGATGCTGTGGTTTGATAAAGTTTAATAAGCAGAGTTTTACTAGATATGGTCTGTATAAGTAAGAAACAAAGTTCTTTTTTTCTGGACATGCTCATATTTCTTGCTGTATTGCAGACTCTGGATAGAAGAGGATGCTTTTTGCTTTAAAACAGAGGGTGTTACTTGGATGAGAACACTGGTCTGAATTTCAATTCACAAACTAGTTAAACCAGAGTCTCTGTGTCTTCCTACAAGCAAGAGTTCATTTCCAGTAAAACCAGTGACTTTTCGGCTCAAATGAATTTACACAGTTCACTAACGCAACATGTTTTTCATTATAAACTAAAGAGCATCTATGTAAAGATGCTGCGGTTTGTTACAGATACATAAGCAGAGTTCAACTCGACATGGTCCGTATGAGTAGGAAACACAGTACTTTTTTCTGGGCATGCTCATGTTTCTTGCAGTATTAGAGACGCTGGAAAGAAGAGCATGCTCTTTGCGTTAAAACAGAGTGTGTTTCATGGGTGAGAACACTGTAGTGAATTTCCCTTCAGAAACGGAGTTAAACCAAAGTCTCTGTGTCTTCCTACAAGCCAGAGTTCATTTCTTGTGAACCCTTTGATTTTTCGGCACAAATGAATTTACATTGTTCATGAACCCAACAGGATTTTCACTATTAACTAACGAGCATCTATGTATGACATGCTGTGGTTTGTTACAGTTTAATAAGCAGAGTTCAACTAGATATGGTCCATATGAGTAGGAAACACAGTTCTTTTTTTCTGGGCATGCTCATGTTTCTTGCTGTATTAGAGACGCTGGAAAGAAGAGCATGCTCTTTGCGTTAAAACAGAGTGTGTTTCATGAATGAGAACACTGGTCTGAATTTTCCTTCAGAAACGGAGTTAAACCAAGTCTATGGGTCTTCCTACAAGCAAGAGTTCATTTCTGGTACACCCAGTGATTTTTTGGCTCAAAAGAATTTACACAGTTCACGAACCCAACACGTTTTTCACTATTAACTAAAGATAATGTACGTAAGAGATGCTGTGGTTTGTTACAGTTTAATAATCAGATTTCAACTAGATATGGTCCGTAAGAGTAGTAAACACAGTTCTTTTTTTCTGGACATGCTCATATTTCTTGCTTTATTGCAGACTCTGTACAGAAGAGGATGCTTTTTGCTTTAAAACAGAGGGTGTTTCTTGGATGAGAACACTGGTCTGAATTTCAATACACAAACAAGTTAAACCAAAGGCTCAGTGTCTTCCTACAAGCAAGAATTCATTTCCGGTAAACCTGGTGAATTTTCGGCTCAAATGAATTTACACATTTCACGAACCCAACACGTTCTTCACTATAAACTAAAGAGCATCTATGTAGGAGATGCTGTGGTTTGTTACAGTTTCATAAGCAGGGTTTAACTACATATGGTCCATATGGGTAGGAAACACAGTTTTTTTTTTTAGGGCATGCTCATGTTTCTTGCTGTATTGGAGATGCTGGAAAGAAGAGCATGCTTCTTGCGTTAAAACAGAGTATGTTTCATGGATGACAACACTGGTCTGAATTTCCCTTCACAAACGGAGTTAACCCAAAAGCTCTGTGTCTTCCTACAAGCAAGAGTTCATTTCCGGTAAACCCAATGATTTTTCGGCTCAAATGAATTTACACAGTTCACGAACCCAACACGATTTTCACTATTAGCTAAAGAGCATCTATATAAGACATGCTGTGGTTTGTTACAGTTTCATAAGCAGAGTTCAATTAGATATGGTCCGTATGAGTAGGAACATAGTTCTTTTTTTCTGGGCAAGCTCATTTTTCTTGCTGTATTAGAGATGCTGGAAAGAAGACCATGCTCTTTTCGTTAAAACAGAGTGTGTTTCATGGATGAGAACACTGTTGTGAATTTTCCTTAACAAATCGAGTTAAACCAAAGGCTCTGTGTGTTCCTACAAGCAAGAGTTCATTTCCGGAAAACCCAGTGATTTTTCGGCTCAAATGATTTACACAGTTCACGAACCCAACAGGATTTTCACTATTAACTAAAGAGCATCTATGTAAGAGATGCTGTGGTTTGTTACTGTTTCATAAGCATAGTTCAAGTAGATATGGTCCGGATGAGTAGGAAACCCAGTTCTTTTTTTCTGGACATGCTCATATTTCTTGCTGAATTGCAGACTCTGGACAGTAGAGTTTGCTTCTTGCATTAAAACAGAGGGTGTTTCATGGATGAGAACACTAGTCTGAATTTCCCTTCACAAACGGAGTTAAACAAAAGGTTCTGTGTGTTCCTACAAGCCAGAGTTCATTTCCGGTAAACACAGTGATTTTTTGGCTCAAATGAATTTACACAGTTCACGAACCCAACACGTTTTTCACTGTAAACTAAAGAGCATCTATGTAAGAGATGCTGTGGTTTGTTACAGTTTCATAAGCAGGGCTTAACTACATATGGTCCATATGGGTAAGAAACACAGTTTTTTTTTTTTTAGGGCATGCTCATGTTTCTTGCTGTATTGGAGATGCTGGAAAGAAGAGCATGCTTCTGGCGTTAAACAGAGTATGTTTCATGGATGAGAACACTCTTCTGAATTTGCCTTCACAAACGTAGTTAAACCAAGTCTCTGTGACGTCCTCCAAGCAAGAGTTCATTTCCGGTAAACCTAGTGATTTATCGATTCAAAAGAATTTACACAGTTCACGAACCCAACACGTTTTTCACTATTAACTAAAGAGCATGTATGTAAGAGATGCTGTGGTTTGTTACAGTTTCATAATCAGATTTCAACTAGATATGGTCCGTAGGAGTAGGAAACACAGTTCTTTTTTTCTGGACATGCTCATATTTCTTGCTTTATTGCAGACTCTGGACAGAAGAGGATGCTTTTTGCTTTAAAACAGAGGGTGTTTCTTGGATGAGAACACTGGTCTGAATTTCAATTCACAAACGAGTTAAACCAAAGGCTCAGTGTCTTCCTACAAGCAAGAGTTCATTTCCGGTAAACCCAGTGATTTTTCGGCTCAAATGAATTTACACAGTTCACGAACCCAACACGTTTTTTACTATAAACTAAAGAGCATCTATGTAGGAGATGCTGTGGTTTGTTATAGTTTCATAAGCAGAGTTTAAATAGATATGGTCCATATGAGTAAGAAACAAAGTTCTTTTTTTCTGGGCATGCTCATGTTTCTTGCTGTATTAGAGGCTGGAAAGAAGAGCCTGCTTCGAGCGTTAAAACAGAGTATGTTTCATGGATGAGAACACTGGTCTGAATTTCCCTTCACAAACGGAGTGAAACCAAAGGCTCTGTGTCTTCCTACAAGCAAGAGTTCATTTCCGGTAAACCCAGTGATTTTTCGGCACAAATGAATTTACACAGTTCACGAACCCAACACGATTTTCACTATTAACTAAAGAGCATCTATGTAACACTTGCTGTGGTTTGTTACAGTTTCATGATCAGATTTCAACTAGATATGGTCTGTATGAGTAAGAAACAAAGTTCTTTTTTTCTGGGCATGCTCATTTTTCTTGCTGTTTTGGAGATGCTGGAAAGAAGAGCCTGCTTCGAGCATTAAAACAGAGTATGTTTCATGGATGAGAACACTGGTCTGAATTTTCCTTCAGAATCGGAATTAAAAGAAGTCTCTGTGTCTTCCTACAAGCAAGAGTTCATTTCCGGTAAACCCAGTGATTTTTCGCCTCAAAAGAATTTACACAGTTCACGAACCCAACACGTTTTTCACTAATAACTAAAGAGCATGTATGTAAGAGATGCTGTGATTTGTTACAGTTTCATAATTAGATTTCAACTAGATATGGTCCGTATGAGTAGGAACCACAGTTCTTTTTTTCTGGACATGCTCATATTTCTTGCTGTATTGCAGACTCTGGACAGAAGAGGATGCTTTTTGCTTTAAAACAGAGGGTGTTTCTTAGATGAGAACACTGGTCTGAATTTCCCTTCACAAACAGAGTTAAACCAAAGGCTCTGTGTGTTCCTACAAGCAAGAGTTCATTTCTGGTAAACCCAGTGATTTTTCGGCTCAAATGAATTTACACAGTTCACAAACCCAACATGTTTTTCACTATAAACTAAAGAGCATCTATGTAAAAGATGCTGTGGTTTGTTACAGTTTCATAAGCAGAGTTCAACTCGATATGGTCCGTATGAGTAGGAAACACAGTTCTTTTTTCCTGGGCATGCTCATGTTGTTGCTTTATTAGAGACTCTGGAAAGAAGAGCATGCTCTTTGCGTTAAAACAGAGTGTTTTTCATGGATGAGAACACTGGTCTGAATTTCCCATCACAAACGGAGTAAACCAAATTCTCTGTGTCTTCCTACAAGCAAGAGTTCATTTCCGGTAAACCCAGTGATTTTTCGATTCAAAGAATTTACACAGTTCACGAACCCAACACGTGTTTCACTATTAACTAAAGAGCATCTATGTAAGACATGATGTAGTTTGTTACAGTTTCATGGTCCGTATGAGTAGGAATCACACTACTTTTTTTCTGGACATGCTTATGTTTCATGCTGTATTGCAGACTCTGGACAGAAGAGGATGCTTTTTGCTTTAAAACAGAGGGTGTTTCTTGGATGAGAACACTGGTCTGAATTTCAATTCACAAACGCGTTAAACCAAAGGCTCTGTGTCTTCCTACAAGCAAGAGTTCATTTCCGGTAAACCCAGTAACTTTTCGGCTCAAATGAATTTACACAGTTCACAAACCCAACATGTTTTTCACTATAAAATAAAGAGCATCTATGTAAGAGATGCTGTGGTTTGTTAGAGTTTCATAAGCAGAGTTTAACTAGATATGGTCCGTATGAGTAAGAAACAAAGTTCTTTTTTTCTTGGCATGCTCATGTTTCTTGCTGTATTGGAGACGCTAGAAAGAAGAGCCTGCTTCGAGTGTTAAAACAGAGTATGTTTCATGGATGAGAACACTGGTCTGAATTTTCCTTCAGAAACGGAGTTAAACCAAGTCTCTGTGTCTTCCTACAAGCTAGAGTTCATTTCTGGTAAACCCAGTGATTTTTTGACTCAAAAGAATTTACACAGTTCACGAACCCAACACGTTTTTCACTATTAACTAAAGAGCATGTACGTAAGAGATGCTGTGGATTGTTACAGTTTCATCATCAGATTTCAACTAGATTTGGTCCGTATGAGTAGGAAACACAGTCCTTTTTTTCTGGACGTGCTCATATTTCTTGCTGTATTGCAGACTCTGGACAGAAGAGGAAGCTTTTTGCTGTAAAACAGAGGGTGTTTCTTGGATGAGAACACTGGTCTGAATTTTGCTACACAAACAGAGTTAAACCAAAGGCTCTGTGTGTTCCTACAAGCAAGAGTTCATTTCCGGTAAACCCAGTGATTTTTCGGCTCAAATGAATTTACACAGTTCACCAACCCAACACGTTTTTCACTATAAACTAAAAGCATCTATGTAGGAGATGCTGTGGTTTGATAAAGTTTAATAAGCAGAGTTTTACTAGATATGGTCTGTATAAGTAAGAAACAAAGTTCTTTTTTTCTGGACATGCTCATATTTCTTGCTGTATTGCAGACTCTGGATAGAAGAGGATGCTTTTTGCTTTAAAACAGAGGGTGTTACTTGGATGAGAACACTGGTCTGAATTTCAATTCACAAACTAGTTAAACCAGAGTCTCTGTGTCTTCCTACAAGCAAGAGTTCATTTCCAGTAAAACCAGTGACTTTTCGGCTCAAATGAATTTACACAGTTCACTAACGCAACATGTTTTTCATTATAAACTAAAGAGCATCTATGTAAAGATGCTGCGGTTTGTTACAGATACATAAGCAGAGTTCAACTCGACATGGTCCGTATGAGTAGGAAACACAGTACTTTTTTCTGGGCATGCTCATGTTTCTTGCAGTATTAGAGACGCTGGAAAGAAGAGCATGCTCTTTGCGTTAAAACAGAGTGTGTTTCATGGGTGAGAACACTGTAGTGAATTTCCCTTCAGAAACGGAGTTAAACCAAAGTCTCTGTGTCTTCCTACAAGCCAGAGTTCATTTCTTGTGAACCCTTTGATTTTTCGGCACAAATGAATTTACATTGTTCATGAACCCAACAGGATTTTCACTATTAACTAACGAGCATCTATGTATGACATGCTGTGGTTTGTTACAGTTTAATAAGCAGAGTTCAACTAGATATGGTCCATATGAGTAGGAAACACAGTTCTTTTTTTCTGGGCATGCTCATGTTTCTTGCTGTATTAGAGACGCTGGAAAGAAGAGCATGCTCTTTGCGTTAAAACAGAGTGTGTTTCATGAATGAGAACACTGGTCTGAATTTTCCTTCAGAAACGGAGTTAAACCAAGTCTATGGGTCTTCCTACAAGCAAGAGTTCATTTCCGGTACACCCAGTGATTTTTTGGCTCAAAAGAATTTACACAGTTCACGAACCCAACACGTTTTTCACTATTAACTAAAGATAATGTACGTAAGAGATGCTGTGGTTTGTTACAGTTTAATAATCAGATTTCAACTAGATATGGTCCGTAAGAGTAGTAAACACAGTTCTTTTTTTCTGGACATGCTCATATTTCTTGCTTTATTGCAGACTCTGTACAGAAGAGGATGCTTTTTGCTTTAAAACAGAGGGTGTTTCTTGGATGAGAACACTGGTCTGAATTTCAATACACAAACAAGTTAAACCAAAGGCTCAGTGTCTTCCTACAAGCAAGAATTCATTTCCGGTAAACCTGGTGAATTTTCGGCTCAAATGAATTTACACATTTCACGAACCCAACACGTTCTTCACTATAAACTAAAGAGCATCTATGTAGGAGATGCTGTGGTTTGTTACAGTTTCATAAGCAGGGTTTAACTACATATGGTCCATATGGGTAGGAAACACAGTTTTTTTTTTAGGGCATGCTCATGTTTCTTGCTGTATTGGAGATGCTGGAAAGAAGAGCATGCTTCTTGCGTTAAAACAGAGTATGTTTCATGGATGACAACACTGGTCTGAATTTCCCTTCACAAACGGAGTTAAGCCAAAAGCTCTGTGTCTTCCTACAAGCAAGAGTTCATTTCCGGTAAACCCAATGATTTTTCGGCTCAAATGAATTTACACAGTTCACGAACCCAACACGATTTTCACTATTAGCTAAAGAGCATCTATATAAGACATGCTGTGGTTTGTTACAGTTTCATAAGCAGAGTTCAATTAGATATGGTCCGTATGAGTAGGAACATAGTTCTTTTTTTCTGGGCAAGCTCATTTTTCTTGCTGTATTAGAGATGCTGGAAAGAAGACCATGCTCTTTTCGTTAAAACAGAGTGTGTTTCATGGATGAGAACACTGTTGTGAATTTTCCTTAACAAATCGAGTTAAACCAAAGGCTCTGTGTGTTCCTACAAGCAAGAGTTCATTTCCGGAAAACCCAGTGATTTTTCGGCTCAAATGATTTACACAGTTCACGAACCCAACAGGATTTTCACTATTAACTAAAGAGCATCTATGTAAGAGATGCTGTGGTTTGTTACTGTTTCATAAGCATAGTTCAAGTAGATATGGTCCGGATGAGTAGGAAACCCAGTTCTTTTTTTCTGGACATGCTCATATTTCTTGCTGAATTGCAGACTCTGGACAGTAGAGTTTGCTTCTTGCATTAAAACAGAGGGTGTTTCATGGATGAGAACACTAGTCTGAATTTCCCTTCACAAACGGAGTTAAACAAAAGGTTCTGTGTGTTCCTACAAGCCAGAGTTCATTTCCGGTAAACACAGTGATTTTTTGGCTCAAATGAATTTACACAGTTCACGAACCCAACACGTTTTTCACTGTAAACTAAAGAGCATCTATGTAAGAGATGCTGTGGTTTGTTACAGTTTCATAAGCAGGGCTTAACTACATATGGTCCATATGGGTAAGAAACACAGTTTTTTTTTTTTTAGGGCATGCTCATGTTTCTTGCTGTATTGGAGATGCTGGAAAGAAGAGCATGCTTCTGGCGTTAAACAGAGTATGTTTCATGGATGAGAACACTCTTCTGAATTTGCCTTCACAAACGTAGTTAAACCAAGTCTCTGTGACGTCCTCCAAGCAAGAGTTCATTTCCGGTAAACCTAGTGATTTATCGATTCAAAAGAATTTACACAGTTCACGAACCCAACACGTTTTTCACTATTAACTAAAGAGCATGTATGTAAGAGATGCTGTGGTTTGTTACAGTTTCATAATCAGATTTCAACTAGATATGGTCCGTAGGAGTAGGAAACACAGTTCTTTTTTTCTGGACATGCTCATATTTCTTGCTTTATTGCAGACTCTGGACAGAAGAGGATGCTTTTTGCTTTAAAACAGAGGGTGTTTCTTGGATGAGAACACTGGTCTGAATTTCAATTCACAAACGAGTTAAACCAAAGGCTCAGTGTCTTCCTACAAGCAAGAGTTCATTTCCGGTAAACCCAGTGATTTTTCGGCTCAAATGAATTTACACAGTTCACGAACCCAACACGTTTTTTACTATAAACTAAAGAGCATCTATGTAGGAGATGCTGTGGTTTGTTATAGTTTCATAAGCAGAGTTTAAATAGATATGGTCCATATGAGTAAGAAACAAAGTTCTTTTTTTCTGGGCATGCTCATGTTTCTTGCTGTATTAGAGGCTGGAAAGAAGAGCCTGCTTCGAGCGTTAAAACAGAGTATGTTTCATGGATGAGAACACTGGTCTGAATTTCCCTTCACAAACGGAGTGAAACCAAAGGCTCTGTGTCTTCCTACAAGCAAGAGTTCATTTCCGGTAAACCCAGTGATTTTTCGGCACAAATGAATTTACACAGTTCACGAACCCAACACGATTTTCACTATTAACTAAAGAGCATCTATGTAACACTTGCTGTGGTTTGTTACAGTTTCATGATCAGATTTCAACTAGATATGGTCTGTATGAGTAAGAAACAAAGTTCTTTTTTTCTGGGCATGCTCATTTTTCTTGCTGTTTTGGAGATGCTGGAAAGAAGAGCCTGCTTCGAGCATTAAAACAGAGTATGTTTCATGGATGAGAACACTGGTCTGAATTTTCCTTCAGAATCGGAATTAAAAGAAGTCTCTGTGTCTTCCTACAAGCAAGAGTTCATTTCCGGTAAACCCAGTGATTTTTCGCCTCAAAAGAATTTACACAGTTCACGAACCCAACACGTTTTTCACTAATAACTAAAGAGCATGTATGTAAGAGATGCTGTGATTTGTTACAGTTTCATAATTAGATTTCAACTAGATATGGTCCGTATGAGTAGGAACCACAGTTCTTTTTTTCTGGACATGCTCATATTTCTTGCTGTATTGCAGACTCTGGACAGAAGAGGATGCTTTTTGCTTTAAAACAGAGGGTGTTTCTTAGATGAGAACACTGGTCTGAATTTCCCTTCACAAACAGAGTTAAACCAAAGGCTCTGTGTGTTCCTACAAGCAAGAGTTCATTTCTGGTAAACCCAGTGATTTTTCGGCTCAAATGAATTTACACAGTTCACAAACCCAACATGTTTTTCACTATAAACTAAAGAGCATCTATGTAAAAGATGCTGTGGTTTGTTACAGTTTCATAAGCAGAGTTCAACTCGATATGGTCCGTATGAGTAGGAAACACAGTTCTTTTTTCCTGGGCATGCTCATGTTGTTGCTTTATTAGAGACTCTGGAAAGAAGAGCATGCTCTTTGCGTTAAAACAGAGTGTTTTTCATGGATGAGAACACTGGTCTGAATTTCCCATCACAAACGGAGTAAACCAAATTCTCTGTGTCTTCCTACAAGCAAGAGTTCATTTCCGGTAAACCCAGTGATTTTTCGATTCAAAGAATTTACACAGTTCACGAACCCAACACGTGTTTCACTATTAACTAAAGAGCATCTATGTAAGACATGATGTAGTTTGTTACAGTTTCATGGTCCGTATGAGTAGGAATCACACTACTTTTTTTCTGGACATGCTTATGTTTCATGCTGTATTGCAGACTCTGGACAGAAGAGGATGCTTTTTGCTTTAAAACAGAGGGTGTTTCTTGGATGAGAACACTGGTCTGAATTTCAATTCACAAACGCGTTAAACCAAAGGCTCTGTGTCTTCCTACAAGCAAGAGTTCATTTCCGGTAAACCCAGTAACTTTTCGGCTCAAATGAATTTACACAGTTCACAAACCCAACATGTTTTTCACTATAAAATAAAGAGCATCTATGTAAGAGATGCTGTGGTTTGTTAGAGTTTCATAAGCAGAGTTTAACTAGATATGGTCCGTATGAGTAAGAAACAAAGTTCTTTTTTTCTTGGCATGCTCATGTTTCTTGCTGTATTGGAGACGCTAGAAAGAAGAGCCTGCTTCGAGTGTTAAAACAGAGTATGTTTCATGGATGAGAACACTGGTCTGAATTTTCCTTCAGAAACGGAGTTAAACCAAGTCTCTGTGTCTTCCTACAAGCTAGAGTTCATTTCTGGTAAACCCAGTGATTTTTTGACTCAAAAGAATTTACACAGTTCACGAACCCAACACGTTTTTCACTATTAACTAAAGAGCATGTACGTAAGAGATGCTGTGGATTGTTACAGTTTCATCATCAGATTTCAACTAGATTTGGTCCGTATGAGTAGGAAACACAGTTCTTTTTTTTCTGGACGTGCTCATATTTCTTGCTGTATTGCAGACTCTGGACAGAAGAGGAAGCTTTTTGCTGTAAAACAGAGGGTGTTTCTTGGATGAGAACACTGGTCTGAATTTTGCTACACAAACAGAGTTAAACCAAAGGCTCTGTGTGTTCCTACAAGCAAGAGTTCATTTCCGGTAAACCCAGTGATTTTTCGGCTCAAATGAATTTACACAGTTCACCAACCCAACACGTTTTTCACTATAAACTAAAAGCATCTATGTAGGAGATGCTGTGGTTTGATAAAGTTTAATAAGCAGAGTTTTACTAGATATGGTCTGTATAAGTAAGAAACAAAGTTCTTTTTTTCTGGACATGCTCATATTTCTTGCTGTATTGCAGACTCTGGATAGAAGAGGATGCTTTTTGCTTTAAAACAGAGGGTGTTACTTGGATGAGAACACTGGTCTGAATTTCAATTCACAAACTAGTTAAACCAGAGTCTCTGTGTCTTCCTACAAGCAAGAGTTCATTTCCAGTAAAACCAGTGACTTTTCGGCTCAAATGAATTTACACAGTTCACTAACGCAACATGTTTTTCATTATAAACTAAAGAGCATCTATGTAAAGATGCTGCGGTTTGTTACAGATACATAAGCAGAGTTCAACTCGACATGGTCCGTATGAGTAGGAAACACAGTACTTTTTTCTGGGCATGCTCATGTTTCTTGCAGTATTAGAGACGCTGGAAAGAAGAGCATGCTCTTTGCGTTAAAACAGAGTGTGTTTCATGGGTGAGAACACTGTAGTGAATTTCCCTTCAGAAACGGAGTTAAACCAAAGTCTCTGTGTCTTCCTACAAGCCAGAGTTCATTTCTTGTGAACCCTTTGATTTTTCGGCACAAATGAATTTACATTGTTCATGAACCCAACAGGATTTTCACTATTAACTAACGAGCATCTATGTATGACATGCTGTGGTTTGTTACAGTTTCATAAGCAGAGTTCAACTAGATATGGTCCATATGAGTAGGAAACACAGTTCTTTTTTTCTGGGCATGCTCATGTTTCTTGCTGTATTAGAGACTCTGGAAAGAAGAGCATGCTCTTTGCTTTAAAACAGAGTGTTTTTCATGGATGAGAACACTGGTCTGAATTTCCCTTCACAAACGGAGTAAACCAAAGGCTCTGTGTCTTCCTACAAGCAAGAATTCATTTCCGGTAAACCCAGTGATTTATCGGATGAAATGAATGAACACAGTTCATGAACACAACACGTTTTTCACTATTAACTAAAGAGCATCTATCAAGAGATGCTGTGGCTTGTTAGAGTTTCATAAGCAGAGTTTAACTAGATATGGTCCGTACTAGTAAGAAACAACGTTATTTTTTTCTGGACATGCTCATACTTCTTTCTGTATTGCAGACTCTGGACAGAAGAGGATGCTTTTTGCTTTAAAACAGAGGGTGTTTCTTGGATGAGAACACTGGTATGAATTTCAATTTACAAACGAGTTAAACCAAAGTTTCTGTGTCTTCCTACAAGCAAGAGTTTATTTCCGGTAATCCCAGTGACTTTTCGGCTCAAATGAATTTACACAGTTCACAAACCCAACATGTTTTCCACTATACACTAAAGAGCATCTATGTAAGAGATGCTGTGGTTTGTTAGAGTTTCATAATCAGAGTTTAACTAGATATGGTCCATATGAGTAGGAAACACAGTACTTTTTTCTGGGCATGCTCATGTTTCTTGCAGTATTAGAGACGCTGGAAAGAAGAGCATGCTCTTTGCGTTAAAACAGAGTGTGTTTCATGGGTGAGAACACTGTAGTGAATTTCCCTTCAGAAACGGAGTTAAACCAAAGTCTCTGTGTCTTCCTACAAGCCAGAGTTCATTTCTTGTGAACCCTTTGATTTTTCGGCACAAATGAATTTACATTGTTCATGAACCCAACAGGATTTTCACTATTAACTAACGAGCATCTATGTATGACATGCTGTGGTTTGTTACAGTTTAATAAGCAGAGTTCAACTAGATATGGTCCATATGAGTAGGAAACACAGTTCTTTTTTTCTGGGCATGCTCATGTTTCTTGCTGTATTAGAGACGCTGGAAAGAAGAGCATGCTCTTTGCGTTAAAACAGAGTGTGTTTCATGAATGAGAACACTGGTCTGAATTTTCCTTCAGAAACGGAGTTAAACCAAGTCTATGGGTCTTCCTACAAGCAAGAGTTCATTTCCGGTAAACCCAGTGATTTTTTGGCTCAAAAGAATTTACACAGTTCACGAACCCAACACGTTTTTCACTATTAACTAAAGATAATGTACGTAAGAGATGCTGTGGTTTGTTACAGTTTAATAATCAGATTTCAACTAGATATGGTCCGTAAGAGTAGTAAACACAGTTCTTTTTTTCTGGACATGCTCATGTTTCTTGCTGTATTGCAGACTCTGCACAAAAGAGGATGCTTTTTGGTTTAAAACAGAGGGTGTTTCTTGGATGAGATCACTGGTCTGAATTTCAATTCACAAACGAGTTAAACCAAAGTCTCTGTGCCTTCCTACAAGCAAGAGTTCATTTCCGGTAAACCCAGTGACTATTCGGCTCAAATGAATTTACACAGTTCACACACCCAACATGTTTTTCACTATAAACTAAAGAGAATCTATGCAAGAGATGCTGTGGTTTGTTAGAGTTTCATAAGCAGAGTTTAACTAGATATGGTCCGTATGAGTAAGAAACAAAGTTCTTTTATTCTTGGCATGCTCATGTTTCTTGCTGTATTGGAGAGGCTGGATAGAAGAGCCTGCTTCGAGCGTTAAAACAGAGTATGTTTCATGGATGAGAACACTGGTCTGATTTTTGCTTCAGAAACGGAGTTAAACCAAGTCTCTGTGAATTCCTACAAGCAAAGTTCATTTCCGGTAAACCCAGTGATTTTTCGATTCAAAAGAATTTACACAGTTCACGAACCCAACACGTTTTTCACTATTAACTAAAGAGCATGTATGTAAGAGATGCTGTGGTTTGTTACAGTTTCATAATCAGATTTCAACTAGATATGGTCCGTAAGAGTAGGAAACACAGTTCTTTTTTTCCTGACATGCTCATGTTTCTGGCTGTATTGCAGACTCTGGAGAGAAATGGATGCTTTTTGCTTTAAAACAGAGGGTGTTCTTGGATGAGAACACTGGTCTGAATTGTAATTCACAAACGAGTTATACCAAAGGCTCTGTGTCTTCCTACAAGCAAGAGTTTATTTCCGGTAAACCCAGTGACTTTATGGCTCAAATGAATTTACACAGTTCACAAACCCAACATGTTTTTCACTATAAAATAAAGAGCAGCTATGTAAGATATGCTGTGGTTTGTTAGAGTTTCAAGCAGAGTTTAACTAGATATGGTCCGTATGAGTAAGAAACAAAGTTCTTTTTTTCTGGGCATGCTCATGTTTCTTGCTGTATTGGAGACGCTGGAAAGATGCGCCTGCTTCGAGCGTTAAAACAGAGTTTGTTTCATGGATGAGAAAACTGGTCTGAATTTTCCTTCAGAAACGGAGTTAAAACAAGTCTCTGGGTCTTCCTACAAGCAAGAGTTCATTTCCGGTAAACCCATTGATTTTTCTGCTCAAATGAATTTACACAGTTCACGAACCCAACACGATTTTCACCTTTAACTAAACAGCATCTATGTAAGACATGCTATGGTTTGTTACAGTTTCATAAGCAGAGATCAACGAGATATGCCCCGTACGTGTAGGAAACACAGTTCATTTTTTCAGGGCATGCTCATGTTTCTTGCTATATTACAGACGCTGGAAAGAAGAGCATGCTCTTTTCGTTAAAACATAGTGTGTTTCATGGATGCGAACACTGCTCTGAATTTTTCTTCAGAAACAGAGTAAAACCAAGTCTCTGTGTCTTCCTACAAGCAAGAGTTCATTTCCGGTAAATTCAGTGATTTTTCGATTCAAAAGAATTTACACAGTTCACGGACCCAACACGTTTTTCAGTATTAACTAAAGAGCATGTATGTAGGAGATGCTGTGGTTTGTTACCATTTCATAATCAGATTTCAACTAGATATGGTCAGTATGAGTAGGAAACACAGTTCTTTTTTTCTGGGCATGCTCATGTTTCTTGCTGTATTAAGACGCTGGAAAGAAGAGCATGCTCTTTGCATTAAAACAGAGATTGTTTCATAGATGAGAACACTGGTCTAAATTTCCCTTCACAAACGGAGTTAAACCAAAGGCTCTGTGTCTTCCTACAAGCAAGAGTTCATTTCTGGTAAACCCAGTGATTTTTCGCATCAAATGAATTTACACAGTTCATGAACCCAACACATTTTTCACTATAAACTAAAGAGCATCTATGTAAAAGATGCTGTGGTTTGTTACAGTTTCATAAGCAGAGTTCAACTCGATATGGTTCGTATGAGTAGGAAACACAGTTCTTTTTTCCTGGGCATGCTCATGTTGTTGCTTTATTAGAGACTCTGGAAAGAAGAGCATGCTCTTTGCGTTAAAACAGAGTGTTTTTCATGGATGAGAACACTGGTCTGAATTTCCCATCACAAACGGAGTAAACCAAATGCTCTGTGTCTTCCTACAAGCAAGAGTTCATTTCCGGTAAACCCAGTGATTTTTCGATTCAAAGAATTTACACAGTTCACGAACCCAACACGTTTTTCACTATTAACTAAAGAGCATCTATGTAAGACATGATGTAGTTTGTTACAGTTTCATGGTCCGTATGAGTAGGAATCACACTACTTTTTTTCTGGACATGCTTATGTTTCATGCTGTATTGCAGACTCTGGACAGAAGAGGATGCTTTTTGCTTTAAAACAGAGGGTGTTTCTTGGATGAGAACACTGGTCTGAATTTCAATTCACAAACGCGTTAAACCAAAGGCTCTGTGTCTTCCTACAAGCAAGAGTTCATTTCCGGTAAACCCAGTAACTTTTCGGCTCAAATGAATTTACACAGTTCACAAACCCAACATGTTTTTCACTATAAAATAAAGAGCATCTATGTAAGAGATGCTGTGGTTTGTTAGAGTTTCATAAGCAGAGTTTAACTAGATATGGTCCGTATGAGTAAGAAACAAAGTTCTTTTTTTCTTGGCATGCTCATGTTTCTTGCTGTATTGGAGACGCTAGAAAGAAGAGCCTGCTTCGAGTGTTAAAACAGAGTATGTTTCATGGATGAGAACACTGGTCTGAATTTTCCTTCAGAAACGGAGTTAAACCAAGTCTCTGTGTCTTCCTACAAGCTAGAGTTCATTTCTGGTAAACCCAGTGATTTTTTGACTCAAAAGAATTTACACAGTTCACGAACCCAACACGTTTTTCACTATTAACTAAAGAGCATGTACGTAAGAGATGCTGTGGATTGTTACAGTTTCATCATCAGATTTCAACTAGATTTGGTCCGTATGAGTAGGAAACACAGTTCTTTTTTTTCTGGACGTGCTCATATTTCTTGCTGTATTGCAGACTCTGGACAGAAGAGGAAGCTTTTTGCTGTAAAACAGAGGGTGTTTCTTGGATGAGAACACTGGTCTGAATTTTGCTACACAAACAGAGTTAAACCAAAGGCTCTGTGTGTTCCTACAAGCAAGAGTTCATTTCCGGTAAACCCAGTGATTTTTCGGCTCAAATGAATTTACACAGTTCACCAACCCAACACGTTTTTCACTATAAACTAAAAGCATCTATGTAGGAGATGCTGTGGTTTGATAAAGTTTAATAAGCAGAGTTTTACTAGATATGGTCTGTATAAGTAAGAAACAAAGTTCTTTTTTTCTGGACATGCTCATATTTCTTGCTGTATTGCAGACTCTGGATAGAAGAGGATGCTTTTTGCTTTAAAACAGAGGGTGTTACTTGGATGAGAACACTGGTCTGAATTTCAATTCACAAACTAGTTAAACCAGAGTCTCTGTGTCTTCCTACAAGCAAGAGTTCATTTCCAGTAAAACCAGTGACTTTTCGGCTCAAATGAATTTACACAGTTCACTAACGCAACATGTTTTTCATTATAAACTAAAGAGCATCTATGTAAAGATGCTGCGGTTTGTTACAGATACATAAGCAGAGTTCAACTCGACATGGTCCGTATGAGTAGGAAACACAGTACTTTTTTCTGGGCATGCTCATGTTTCTTGCAGTATTAGAGACGCTGGAAAGAAGAGCATGCTCTTTGCGTTAAAACAGAGTGTGTTTCATGGGTGAGAACACTGTAGTGAATTTCCCTTCAGAAACGGAGTTAAACCAAAGTCTCTGTGTCTTCCTACAAGCCAGAGTTCATTTCTTGTGAACCCTTTGATTTTTCGGCACAAATGAATTTACATTGTTCATGAACCCAACAGGATTTTCACTATTAACTAACGAGCATCTATGTATGACATGCTGTGGTTTGTTACAGTTTCATAAGCAGAGTTCAACTAGATATGGTCCATATGAGTAGGAAACACAGTTCTTTTTTTCTGGGCATGCTCATGTTTCTTGCTGTATTAGAGACTCTGGAAAGAAGAGCATGCTCTTTGCTTTAAAACAGAGTGTTTTTCATGGATGAGAACACTGGTCTGAATTTCCCTTCACAAACGGAGTAAACCAAAGGCTCTGTGTCTTCCTACAAGCAAGAATTCATTTCCGGTAAACCCAGTGATTTATCGGATGAAATGAATGAACACAGTTCATGAACACAACACGTTTTTCACTATTAACTAAAGAGCATCTATCAAGAGATGCTGTGGCTTGTTAGAGTTTCATAAGCAGAGTTTAACTAGATATGGTCCGTACTAGTAAGAAACAACGTTATTTTTTTCTGGACATGCTCATACTTCTTGCTGTATTGCAGACTCTGGACAGAAGAGGATGCTTTTTGCTTTAAAACAGAGGGTGTTTCTTGGATGAGAACACTGGTATGAATTTCAATTTACAAACGAGTTAAACCAAAGTTTCTGTGTCTTCCTACAAGCAAGAGTTTATTTCCGGTAATCCCAGTGACTTTTCGGCTCAAATGAATTTACACAGTTCACAAACCCAACATGTTTTCCACTATACACTAAAGAGCATCTATGTAAGAGATGCTGTGGTTTGTTAGAGTTTCATAATCAGAGTTTAACTAGATATGGTCCATATGAGTAGGAAACACAGTACTTTTTTCTGGGCATGCTCATGTTTCTTGCAGTATTAGAGACGCTGGAAAGAAGAGCATGCTCTTTGCGTTAAAACAGAGTGTGTTTCATGGGTGAGAACACTGTAGTGAATTTCCCTTCAGAAACGGAGTTAAACCAAAGTCTCTGTGTCTTCCTACAAGCCAGAGTTCATTTCTTGTGAACCCTTTGATTTTTCGGCACAAATGAATTTACATTGTTCATGAACCCAACAGGATTTTCACTATTAACTAACGAGCATCTATGTATGACATGCTGTGGTTTGTTACAGTTTAATAAGCAGAGTTCAACTAGATATGGTCCATATGAGTAGGAAACACAGTTCTTTTTTTCTGGGCATGCTCATGTTTCTTGCTGTATTAGAGACGCTGGAAAGAAGAGCATGCTCTTTGCGTTAAAACAGAGTGTGTTTCATGAATGAGAACACTGGTCTGAATTTTCCTTCAGAAACGGAGTTAAACCAAGTCTATGGGTCTTCCTACAAGCAAGAGTTCATTTCCGGTAAACCCAGTGATTTTTTGGCTCAAAAGAATTTACACAGTTCACGAACCCAACACGTTTTTCACTATTAACTAAAGATAATGTACGTAAGAGATGCTGTGGTTTGTTACAGTTTAATAATCAGATTTCAACTAGATATGGTCCGTAAGAGTAGTAAACACAGTTCTTTTTTTCTGGACATGCTCATGTTTCTTGCTGTATTGCAGACTCTGCACAAAAGAGGATGCTTTTTGGTTTAAAACAGAGGGTGTTTCTTGGATGAGATCACTGGTCTGAATTTCAATTCACAAACGAGTTAAACCAAAGTCTCTGTGCCTTCCTACAAGCAAGAGTTCATTTCCGGTAAACCCAGTGACTATTCGGCTCAAATGAATTTACACAGTTCACACACCCAACATGTTTTTCACTATAAACTAAAGAGAATCTATGCAAGAGATGCTGTGGTTTGTTAGAGTTTCATAAGCAGAGTTTAACTAGATATGGTCCGTATGAGTAAGAAACAAAGTTCTTTTATTCTTGGCATGCTCATGTTTCTTGCTGTATTGGAGAGGCTGGATAGAAGAGCCTGCTTCGAGCGTTAAAACAGAGTATGTTTCATGGATGAGAACACTGGTCTGATTTTTGCTTCAGAAACGGAGTTAAACCAAGTCTCTGTGAATTCCTACAAGCAAAGTTCATTTCCGGTAAACCCAGTGATTTTTCGATTCAAAAGAATTTACACAGTTCACGAACCCAACACGTTTTTCACTATTAACTAAAGAGCATGTATGTAAGAGATGCTGTGGTTTGTTACAGTTTCATAATCAGATTTCAACTAGATATGGTCCGTAAGAGTAGGAAACACAGTTCTTTTTTCCTGACATGCTCATGTTTCTGGCTGTATTGCAGACTCTGGAGAGAAATGGATGCTTTTTGCTTTAAAACAGAGGGTGTTCTTGGATGAGAACACTGGTCTGAATTGTAATTCACAAACGAGTTATACCAAAGGCTCTGTGTCTTCCTACAAGCAAGAGTTTATTTCCGGTAAACCCAGTGACTTTATGGCTCAAATGAATTTACACAGTTCACAAACCCAACATGTTTTTCACTATAAAATAAAGAGCAGCTATGTAAGATATGCTGTGGTTTGTTAGAGTTTCAAGCAGAGTTTAACTAGATATGGTCCGTATGAGTAAGAAACAAAGTTCTTTTTTTCTGGGCATGCTCATGTTTCTTGCTGTATTGGAGACGCTGGAAAGATGCGCCTGCTTCGAGCGTTAAAACAGAGTTTGTTTCATGGATGAGAAAACTGGTCTGAATTTTCCTTCAGAAACGGAGTTAAAACAAGTCTCTGGGTCTTCCTACAAGCAAGAGTTCATTTCCGGTAAACCCATTGATTTTTCTGCTCAAATGAATTTACACAGTTCACGAACCCAACACGATTTTCACCTTTAACTAAACAGCATCTATGTAAGACATGCTATGGTTTGTTACAGTTTCATAAGCAGAGATCAACGAGATATGCCCCGTACGTGTAGGAAACACAGTTCATTTTTTCAGGGCATGCTCATGTTTCTTGCTATATTACAGACGCTGGAAAGAAGAGCATGCTCTTTTCGTTAAAACATAGTGTGTTTCATGGATGCGAACACTGCTCTGAATTTTTCTTCAGAAACAGAGTAAAACCAAGTCTCTGTGTCTTCCTACAAGCAAGAGTTCATTTCCGGTAAATTCAGTGATTTTTCGATTCAAAAGAATTTACACAGTTCACGGACCCAACACGTTTTTCAGTATTAACTAAAGAGCATGTATGTAGGAGATGCTGTGGTTTGTTACCATTTCATAATCAGATTTCAACTAGATATGGTCAGTATGAGTAGGAAACACAGTTCTTTTTTTCTGGGCATGCTCATGTTTCTTGCTGTATTAAGACGCTGGAAAGAAGAGCATGCTCTTTGCATTAAAACAGAGATTGTTTCATAGATGAGAACACTGGTCTAAATTTCCCTTCACAAACGGAGTTAAACCAAAGGCTCTGTGTCTTCCTACAAGCAAGAGTTCATTTCTGGTAAACCCAGTGATTTTTCGCATCAAATGAATTTACACAGTTCATGAACCCAACACATTTTTCACTATAAACTAAAGAGCATCTACATAAGAGATGCTGTGGTTTGTTAGAGTTTCATAAGCAGAGTTTACCTAGATATGGTCCGTATGGTTAAGAACCAAAGTTCTTTTTTTCTGGACATGCTCATAGTTCTTGCTGTATTGCAGACTCTGGACAGAAGAGGATGCCTTTTGCTTTAAAACAGAGGTTGTTTCTTGGATGAGAACACTGGTCTGAATTTCCCTTCACAAACGGAGTTAAACCAAAGGCTCTGTGTCTTCCTACAAAAAAGAGTTCATTTCCGATAAACCCAGTGATATTTTGGCTCAATTGAATTTACACTGTTCACGAACCCAACACGATTTTCACTATTAATTAAAGAGCATCTATGTAAGAAATGCTGTGGTTTGTTACAGTTTCGTAAGCATAGTTCAACTAGATATGGTCGTATGAGTAGGAAACCCAGTTCTTTTTTTCTAGACATGCTCATATTTCGTGCTGTATTGCAGACTCTGGACAGAAGAGGATGCCTTTGGCTTTAAAACAGAGGGTGTTTCTTGGATGAGAACACTGGTCTGAATTTCCCTTCACAAACAGAGTTAAACCAAAGCCTCTGTGTCTTCCTACAAATAAGAGTTCATTTCCGGTAAACCCAGTGATTTTTTGGCTCAAATGAATTTACACAGTTCACGAACCCAACACGATTTTCACTATTAACCTAGAGCATCTATGTAAAAAATGCTGTGCTTTGTTACAGTTTCATAAGCAGGGTATAACTACATATGGTCCATATGGGTAAGAAACACAGTTCTTTTTTTTTGGGCATGCTAATGTTTCTTGCTCTATTGGAGATGCTGGAAAGAAGAGCATGCCTCTTGCGTTAAAACAGAGTATGTTTCATTGATGAGAACACTGGTCTGAATTTCCCTTCACAAACGGAGTTAAACCAAAGGCTGTGTATCTTCCTAAAATCAAGAGTTCATTTCCGGTATACCCAGTGATTTTTCGGCTCAAATGAATTTACCCAGTGCACGAACCTAACACGATATTCACTATTAACTAAAGAGCATCTATGTAAGAGATGCTGTGGTTTGTTGCAGTTTCATAAGCATAGTTCAACTAGATATGGTCCGTATGAGTAGGAAACCCAATTCTTTTTTTCTGGGCATGCTCATATTTCTTGCTGTATTGCAGACTCTGGACAGAAGAGGATGCTGCTTGCATTGAAACAGAGGGTGTTTCATGGATGAGAACACTGGTCTGAATTTCCCTTCACAAACGGAGTTAAACCAAAGGCTCTGTGTCTTCCTTCAAGCAAGAGCTAATTTCCGGCGAACCCAGTGATTTTTCGGCTCAAATGAATTTACACAGTTCACCAACCCAACACCTTTTTCTCTATAAACTAAAGAGCATCTATGTAAGAGATGCTGCGGTTTGTTACAGTTTCATAAGCAGAGTTCAACTCGATATGGTCCGTATGAGTACGAAACACAGTTCTTTTTTTTGGGCATGCTCATGTTTCTTGCTATATTAGAGACGCTGGAAAGAAGAGCATGCTCTTTGCGATAATACAGAGAGTGTTTCATGGATGAGAACACTGGTCTAAATTTCCCTTCACAAACGGAGTTAAACCAAAGTCTCTGTGTCTTCCTTACAAGCAAGAGTACATTTCCGGTAAACTGAGTGATTTTTCGGCTCAAATGAATTTACACAGTTCACGAACCCAACACGATTTTCACTATTAACTAAACAGCATCTACGTAAGAGATGCTGTGGTTTGTTACAGTTTCATAATCAGCGTTCAACTAGATTTGGTCTGTATGTGTAGGAAACACAGTTCATTTTTTCAGGGCATGCTCATGTTTCTTGCTCTATTACAGACGCTGGAAAGAAGAGCATGCTCTTTGCGTTAAAACATAGTGTGTTTCATGGATGAGAACACTCTTCTGAATTTCCCTTCACAAACGGAGTTAAACCAAAGGCTCTGGGTCTTCCTACAAGCAAGAGTTCATTTCGTGTAAACCCAGTGATTTTTCGGATCAAATGAATTTACACAGTTCATGAACCCAACACGTTTTTCACTATAAACTAAAGAGCATCTATGTAAGAGATGCTGTGGTTTGTTAGAGTTTCATAAGCAGAGTTTACCTAAATATGGTCCGTATGAGTAAGAAACAAAGTTCTTTTTTTCTGGACATGCTCATATTTCTTGCTGTATTGCAGAATCTGAACAGAAGAGGATGCTTCTTGCATTAAAACAGACGGTGTTTCATGGATGAGAACACTAGTCTAATTTCCCCTCACAAACAGAGTTAAATCACAGGCTCTGTGTCTTCCTACTAGCAAGAGTTCATTTCCGGTAAACCCAGTGATTTTTCGGTTCAAATGAATTTACACATTTCACGAAACAACACGTTTTTCACTATAAACTAAAGAGCATCTATGTAAGACATGCTGTGGTTTGTTACAGTTTCATAAGCAGGGTTTAACTACATATGGTCCATATGGGTAAGAAACACAGTTCTTTTTTTTAGGGCATGCTAATGTTTCTTGCTATATGTGAGATGCTGTAAAGAAGAGCATGCTTCTTGCGTTAAAACAGAGTATGTTTCATTTATGAGAACACTGGTCTGAATTTCCCTTCACAAACGGAGTTAAACCAAAGGATCTGTGTCTTCCTAAAAGCAAGACTTCATTTCCGGTAAACCAGTGATTTTTCCGCTCAAATGAATTTACACAGTTCACGAACCTAACACTATTTTCACTATTAACTAAAGAGCATCTGTGTAAGAGATGCTGTGGTTTGTTACAGTTTCATAAGCAGAGTTTAACTAGATATGGTCCGTATGAGTAGGAAACCCAATTCTTTTTTTCTGGGCATGCTCATATTTCTTGCTGTATTGCAGACTCTGGACAGAAGAGGATGCTGCTTGCATTAAAACAGAGGGTGTTTCATGGATGAGAACACTGGTCTGAATTTCCCTTCACAAACGGAGTTAAACCAAAGGCTCTGTGTCTTCCTTCAAGCAAGAGCTAATTTCCGGTGAACCCAGTGATTTTTCGGCTCAAATGAATTTACACAGTTCACCAACCCAACACCTTTTTCTCTATAAACTAAAGGGCATCTATGTAAGAGATGCTGTGGTTTGTTACAGTTTCATAAGCAGAGTTCAACTCGATATGGTCCGTATGAGTACGAAACACAGTTCTTTTTTTTGGGCATGCTCATGTTTCTTGCAATATTAGAGACCCTGGAAAGAAGAGCATGCTCTTTGCGATAAATAAGAGAGTGTTTCATGGATGAGAACACTGGTCTAAATTTCCGTTCACAAACGGAGTTAAACCAAAGTCTCTGTGTCTTCCTAAAAGCAAGAGTACTTTTCCGGTAAACTGAGTGATTTTTCGGCTCAAATGAATTTACACAGTTCACGAACCCAACACGATTTTCACTATTAACTAAACAGCATCTACGTAAGAGATGCTGTGGTTTGTTACAGTTTCATAATCAGCGTTCAACTAGATATGGTCTGTATGTGTAGGAAACACAGTTCATTTTTTCAGGGCATGCTCATGTTTCTTGCTCTATTACAGACGCTGGAAAGAAGAGCATGCTCTTTGCGTTAAAACATAGTGTGTTTCATGGATGAGAACACTCTTCTGAATTTCCCTTCACAAATGGAGTTAAACCAAAGGCTCTGGGTCTTCCTACAAGCAAGAGTTCATTTCGTGTAAACCCAGTGATTTTTCGGATCAAATGAATTTACACAGTTCATGAACCCAACACGTTTTTCACTATAAACTAAAGAGCATCTATGTAAGAGATGCTGTGGTTTGTTAGAGTTTCATAAGCAGAGTTTACCTAAATATGGTCTGTATGAGTAAGAAACAAAGTTCTTTTTTTCTGGACATGCTCATATTTCTTGCTGTATTGCAGAATCTGAACAGAAGAGGATGCTTCTTGCATTAAAACAGACGGTGTTTCATGGATGAGAACACTAGTCTAATTTCCCCTCACAAACAGAGTTAAATCACAGGCTCTGTGTCTTCCTACTAGCAAGAGTTCATTTCCGGTAAACCCAGTGATTTTTCGGTTCAAATGAATTTACACAGTTCACGAAACAACACGTTTTTCACTATAAACTAAAGAGCATCTATGTAAGACATGCTGTGGTTTGTTACAGTTTCATAAGCAGGGTTTAACTACATATGGTCCATATGGGTAAGAAACACAGTTCTTTTTTTTAGGGCATGCTAATGTTTCTTGCTATATGTGAGATGCTGTAAAGAAGAGCATGCTTCTTGCGTTAAAACAGAGTATGTTTCATTTATGAGAACACTGGTCTGAATTTCCCTTCACAAACGGAGTTAAACCAAAGGATATGTGTCTTCCTAAAAGCAAGACTTCATTTCCGGTAAACCAGTGATTTTTCCGCTCAAATGAATTTACACAGTTCACCAACCCAACACTATTTTCACTATTAACTAAAGAGCATCTGTGTAAGAGATGCTGTGGTTTGTTTCAGTTTCATAAGCAGAGTTTAACTAGATATGGTCCGTATGAGTAGGAAGCCCAATTCTTTTTTTCTGGGCATGCTCATATTTCTTGCTGTATTGCAGACTCTGGACAGAAGAGGATGCTGCTTGCATTAAAACAGAGGGTGTTTCATGGATGAGAACACTGGTCTGAATTTCCCTTCACAAACGGAGTTAAACCAAAGGCTCTGTGTCTTCCTTCAAACAAGAGCTAATTTCCGGTGAACCCAATGATTTTTCGGCTCAAATGAATTTACACAGTTCACCAAACCAACACCTTTTTCTTTATAAACTAAAGAGCATCTATGTAAGAGATGCTGCGGTTTGTTACAGTTTCATAAGCAGAGTTCAACTCGATAAGGTCTATATGTGTAGGAAACACAGTTCATTTTTTCAGGGCATGCTCATTTTTCTTGCTCTATTACAGACGCTGGAAAGAAGAGCATGCTCTTTGCGTTAAAACATAGTGTGTTTCATGGATGAGAACACTCTTCTGAATTTCCCTTCACAAACGGAGTTAAACCAAAGGCTCTGGGTCTTCCTACAAGCAAGAGTTCATTTCGTGTAAACCCAGTGATTTTTCGGATCAAATGAATTTACACAGTTCATGAACCCAACACGTTTTTCACTATAAACTAAAGAGCATCTATGTAAGAGATGCTGTGGTTTGTTAGAGTTTCATAAGCAGAGTTTACCTAAATATGGTCCGTATGAGTAAGAAAGAAAGTTCTTTTTTTCTGGACATGCTCATATTTCTTGCTGTATTGCAGAATCTGAACAGAAGAGGATGCTTCTTGCATTAAAACAGACGGTGTTTCATGGATGAGAACACTAGTCTAATTTCCCTTCACAAACAGAGTTAAATCACAGGCTCTGTGTCTTCCTACAAGCAAGAGTTCATTTCCGGTAAACCCAGTGATTTTTCGGTTCAAATGAATTTACACAGTTCACGAAACAACACGTTTTTCACTATAAACTAAAGAGCATCTATGTAAGACATGCTGTGGTTTGTTACAGTTTAATAAGCAGGGTTTAACTACATATGGTCCATATGGGTAAGAAAGACAGTTCTTTTTTTTAGGGCATGCTAATGTTTCTTGCTATATTGGAGATGCTGTAAAGAAGAGCATGCTTCTTGCGTTAAAACAGAGTATGTTTCATGGATGAGAACACTGGTCTGAATTTTCCTTCAGAATAGGAGTTAAACCAAGTCTTTGTGTCTTCCTACAAGCAAGAGTTCATTTCCGGTAAACACAGTGATTTTTCGGCTCAAATGAATTTACACAGTTCACGAACCCAACACGATTTTCACTATTAAATAAAGAGCAACTATGTAAGAAAATGCAGTTGTTTGTTAAAGTGTAATAAGCAGAGTTCAAAGAGATATGGTCCGTAAGAGTAGGAAACACAGTTTTATTTTTCTGTACATGCTCATATTTCTTGCTATATTGCAGACTTTGGACAGAAGAGGATGCTTCTTGCGTTAAAACAGAGAGTGTTTCATGGATGAGAACACTCTTCTAAATTTCAATTCACAAACGAGTTAAACCAAAGGCTCTGTGTGTTCCTACAAGCAAGAGTTCATTTCCGGGAAATCCAGTGATTTTTCGGCTCAAATGAATTAAAACACTTCACCAACCCAACACGTTTTTCACTATAAACTAAAGAGCATCTATGTAAGAGATGCTGCGGTTTCTTACAGTTTCATAAGCAAAGTTTAACTAGATATTGTCCGTATGAGTAAGAAACACAGTTCTTTTTTTCAGGGCATGCTAATGTTTCTTGCTATATTGGAGATGCTGTAAAGAAGAGCATGCTTCTTGCGTTAAAACAGAGTATGTTTCATTTATGAGAACACTGGTCTGAATTTCCCTTCACAAACGGAGTTAAATGCAAAGGATCTGTGTCTTCCTAAAAGCAAGACTTCATTTCCGGTAAACCAGTGATTTTTCCGCTCAAATGAATTTACACAGTTCACGAACCCAACACATTTTTCACTATAAACTAAAGAGCATCTATGTAAGAGATGCTGTGGTTGGTTAGAGTTTCATAAGCAAAGTTTAACTAGATATGGTCCGTATAATTAAGAAACACAGTTCTTTTTTTCTGGGCATGCTCATGTTTCTTGCTGTATTGCAGACTCTGGACAGAAGAGGATGCTTCTTGCGTTAAAACAGAGTATGTTTCATGGATGAGAACACTGGTCTGAATTTTCCTTTAGAAACGGAGTTAAACCAAAGGCTCTGTGTCTCCCTACAAGCAAGAGTTCATTTCCGGTAAACTCAGTGATTTTTCGGCTCAAATGTATGTACAGAGTTCACGAACCCAACACGTTTTTCACTATTAGCTAAAGAGCATGTATGTAAGAGATGCTGTGGTTTGTTACAGTTTCATAAGCAGAGTTCAACTAGATATAGTCCGTATGAGTAGGAAACACAGTTCTTTTTTTCTGGACATGCTCATATTTCTTGCTTTATTGCAGACACTGGAGAGAAGAGGATGCTGCTTGCGTTAAAACAGAGGGTCTTTCATGGATGAGAACTCTGGTCTGAATTTCCCTTCACAAACGGAGTTAAACCAAAGGCTCTGTGTCTTCCTACAACTAATAGTTATTTTCGGGTAAACCCTTTGATTTTTCGGCTCAAATGAATTTACACAGTTCACGAACCCAACACGATTTTCACTATTAACTAAAGAGCATCTATGTAAGAATTGCTGTGGTTTGTTACAGTTTTATAAGCAGAGTTCAACTAGATATGGTCCATATGAGTAGGAAACACAGTTCATTTTTTCAGGGCATGCTCATGTTTCTTGCTATATTGCAGACACTGGAAAGAAGAGCATGCTCTTTGTGTTAAAACATAGTGTGTTTCATGGATGAGAACACTGGTCTGAATTTCCCTTCACAAACAGAGTGAAATAAAATGCTCTGTGTCTTCCTACAAGCAAGAGTTCATTTCTGGAAAACTCAGTGATTTTTCGGCTCAAATGAATTTAAACAGTTCACGAACCCAACACGTTTTTAACTATTAACTAAATAGCATGTATGTAAGAGATGCTGTGGTTTGTTACAGTTTCATAAGCAGAGTTCAACTAGATATGGTCCGTATGAGTAGGAAACACAGTTCTTTTTTTCTGGACATGCTCATATTTCTTGCTGTATTGCAGACACTGGACAGAAGTGGATGCTGCTTGCGTTAAAACAGAGGGTCTTTCATGGATGAGAACTCTGGTCTGAATTTCTCTTCACAAACGGAGTTAAACCAAAGGCTCTGTGTCTTCCTACAAGCAAGAGTTCATTTGCGGTAACCCCAGTGATTTTTCGGCTCAAATGAATTTACACAATTCACGAACCCAACATGTTTTGCACTATTAACTAAAGAGGATCTACGTAAGAGATGCTGTGGTTTCTTACAGTTTCATAAGCAGAGTTCAACTAGATATGGTCCGTATGAGTAGGAAACACAGTTCATTTTTTCTGGACATGCTCATTTTTTTTGCTGTATTGCACACTCTGGACAGAAGAGGATGCTTCTTGCGTTAAAACATAGGGTGTTTCACGGATGACAACACTGGTCTGAATTTCCCTTCACAAACGGAGTGAAACCAAAGGCTCTGTGTCTTCCTACATGCAAGAGTTCATTTCCGGTAAACCCAGTGATTTTTCGGCTCAAATGAATTTACACAGTTCATGAACCCAACATGTTTTTCACTATAAACTAAAGAGCATCTATGTAAGAGATGCTGTGCTTTCTTAGAGTTTCAAAAGCAGAGTTTAACTGGATATGGTCCGTATGATTAAGAAACACAGTTCTTTTTCTCTGGGCATGCTCATGTTTCTTGCTGTATTGCAGACTCTGGACATAAGAGGATGCTTCTTGCGTTAAAACAGAGTATGTTTCATGGATGAGAACACTGGTCTGAATTTTCATTCAGACACGGAGTTAAACCAAAGTATCTGTGTCTTCCTACAAGCAAGAGTTCATTTCCGGTAAACTCAGTGATTTTTCTGCTCAAATGTATGTACACAGTTCACGAACCCAACACGTTTTTCACTATTAACTAAAGAGCATGTATGTAAGAGATGCTGTGGTTTGTTACAGTTTCATAACCAGAGTTCAAATAGATATGGTCCGTATGTGTAGGAAACACAGTTTTTTTTTTTCTGGACATGCTCATTTTTTTTTGTTGTATTACAGACTCTGGACAGAAATAGATGCTTCTTGCGTGAAAACAGAGGGTGTTTCATGGATGAGAACACTGGTCTGAATTTCCCTTCACAAACGGAGTGAAACCAAATGCTCTGTGTCTTCCTACAAGCAAGAATTCATGTCCGGTAAACCCAGTGAATTTTCGGCTCAAATGAATTTACACAATTCACAAACCCAACACGATTTTCACTATTAACTAAAGAGCATCTATGTAAGACATGCTGTGGTTTGTTACAGTTTCATAAGCAGAGTTCAACTAGTTATGGTCCGTATGAGTAGGAAACACTGTTCTTTTTTTCTGGACATGCTCATATTTCTTGCTGTATTGCAGACCCTGGACAGAAGAGGATGTTGCTTGCGTTAAAACAGAGGGTCTTTCATGGATGAGAACTCTGGTCTGAATTTCCCTTCACAAACGGAGTTAAACCAAAGGCTCTGTGTCTTCCTACAAGCAAGAGTTCATTTGCGGTAAACCCTGTGATTTTTCGGCTCAAATGAATTTACACAGTTCACGAAGCCAACATGTTTTGCACTATTAACTAAAGAGCATCTAAGTAAGAGATGCTGTGGTTTCTTACAGTTTCATAAGCAGAGTTCAACTAGATATGGTCCGTATGAGTAGGAAACACAGTTCATTTTTTCTGGACATGCTCAGTTTTTTTTTTTGCTGTATTGCACACTCTGGACAGAAGAGGATGCTTCTTGCATTAAAACATAGGGTGTTTCACAGATGACAACACTGGTCTGAATTTCCCTTCACAAACGGAGTGAAACCAAAGGCTCTGTGTCTTCCTACAAGCAAGAGTTCATTTCCGGTAAACCCAGTGATTTTTCGGCTCAAATGAATTTACACAGTTCATGAACCCAACACGTTTTTCACTATAAACTAAAGAACATCTTTGTGAGAGATGCTGTGGTTTGTTACAGTTTCACAATCAGAGTTTATCTAGATATGGTCCGTATGATTAAGAAACACAGTTCTTTTTTTCTGGGCATGCTCATGTTTCTTGCTGTATTGCAGACTCTGGACAGAAGAGGATGCTTCTTGCGTTAAAACAGAGTATGTTTCATGGATGAGAACACTGGTCTGAATTTTCATTCAGAAACGGAGTTAAACCAAAGTCTCTGTGTCTTCCTACAAGCAAGAGTTCATTTCCGGTAAACTCAGTGATTTTTCGGCTCAAATGTATGTACACAGTTCACGAACCCAACACGTTTTTCACTATTAACTAAATAGCATGTATGTAAGAGATGCTGTGGTTTGTTACAGTTTCATAACCAGAGTTCAACTAGATATGGTCCGTATGAGTAGGAAACACAGTTCTTTTTTTCTGGACATGCTCATATTTCTTGCTGTATTGCAGACACTGGACAGAAGTGGATGCTGCTTGCGTTAAAACAGAGTGCCTTTCATGGATGAGAACTGTGGTCTGAATTTCCCTTCACAATCGGAGTTAAACCAAAGGCTCTGTGTCTTCCTACAATTAAGAGTTCATTTTCGGTAGACCCAGTGATTTTTCGGCTCAAATGAATTTACACAGTTCCCGAACACAACATGATTTTCACTATTAACTAAAGAGCATCTATGTAAGACTTGCTGTGGTTTGTTACAGTTTCATAGGGAGAGTTCAACTAGATATGGTCCATATGAGTAGGAAACACAGTTCTTTTTTTCTGGGCATGCTCATGTTTCTTGCTATATTGCAGACACTGGAAAGAAGAGCATGCTCTTTGTGTTAAAACATAGTGTGTTTCAAGGATGAGAACACTGGTCTGAATTTCCCTTCACAAACGGAGTTATACAAAAGTCTCTGCGTCTTCCTACAATTAAGTGTTCATTTCCGGTAAACCCAGTGATTTTTCGGCTCAAATGAATTTACACAGTTCATGAACCCAAAACGTTTTTCACTTTTAACTAAAGAACATCTATGTAAGAGAGGCTGTGGTTTATTACAGTTTCACAATCAGAGTTTAACTAGATATGGTCCGTATGAGTAGGAAACACAGTTCTTTTTTTCTGGACATGCTCATTTTTTTTGCTGTATTGCAGACTCTGGCCAAAAGAAGATGCTTCTTGCGTTAAAACAGAGGGTGTTTCATGGATGAGAACACTGGTCTGAATTTCCGTTCACAAACGGAGTTAAACCAAAGTCTCTGTGTCTTCCTACAAGCAAGAGTTCATTTCCGGTAAACCCAGTGATTTTTCGGCTCAAATGAATTTACACAGTTCACGAACTCAACACGTTTTGCACTATTAACTAAAGAGCATCTATGTAAGAGATGCTGTGGTTTGTTACAGTTTCACAATCAAAGTTTAACTAGATATGGTCCATATGAGTAGGAAACACAGTTCTTTTTTTCTGGACATGCTCATTTTTTTTGTTGTTTTGCAGACTCTGGACAGAAAAAGATGCTTCTTGCGTTAAAACAGAGGGTGTTTCATGGATGAGAACACTGGTCTGAATTTCCCTTCACAAACGGAGTGAAACCAAATGCTCTGTGTCTTCCTACAAGCAAGAGTTCATGTCCGGTAAACCCAGTTAATATTCGGCTCAAATGAATTTACACAATTCACAAACCCAACACGATTTTCACTATTAACTAAAGAGCATCTATGTAAGAAATGCTGTGGTTTGTTACAGTTTCATAAGCAGAGTTCAACTAGATATGGTCCGTATGAGTAGGAAACACAGTTCTTTTTTTCTGGACATGCTCATATTTCTTGCTGTATTGCAGACCCTGGACAGAAGAGGATTCTGCTTGCGTTAAAACAGAGGGTCTTTCATGGATGAGAACTCTGGTCTGAATTTCCCTTCACAAACGGAGTTAAACCAAAGGCTCTGTGTCTTCCTACAAACAAGAGTTCATTTGCGGTAAACCCAGGGATTTTTCGGCTCAAATGAATTTACACAGTTCACGAACCCAACACGTTTTGCACTATTAACTAAAGAGCATCTAAGTAAGAGATGCTGTGGTTTCTTACAGTTTCATAAGCAGAGTTCAACTAGATATGGTCCGTATGAGTAGGAAACACAGTTCTTTTTTTCTGGACATGCTCATATTTCTTGCTTTATTGCAGACACTGGAGAGAAGAGGATGCTGCTTGCGTTAAAACAGAGGGTCTTTCATGGATGAGAACTCTGGTCTGAATTTCCCTTCACAAACGGAGTTAAACCAAAGGCTCTGTGTCTTCCTACAACTAATAGTTATTTTCGGGTAAACCCTTTGATTTTTCGGCTCAAATGAATTTACACAGTTCACGAACCCAACACGATTTTCACTATTAACTAAAGAGCATCTATGTAAGAATTGCTGTGGTTTGTTACAGTTTCATAAGCAGAGTTCAACTAGATATGGTCCGTATGTGACGGAAACACAGTTCTTTTTTTCTGGGCATGCGCATGTTTCTTGGTGTATTGGCGACACTGGAAAGAAGAGCATGCTCTTTGTGTTAAAACATAGTGTGTTTCATGGATGAGAACACTGGTCTGAATTTCCCTTCACAAACAGAGTGAAATAAAATGCTCTGTGTCTTCCTACAAGCAAGAGTTCATTTCTGGAAAACTCAGTGATTTTTCGGCTCAAATGAATTTAAACAGTTCACGAACCCAACACGTTTTTAACTATTAACTAAATAGCATGTATGTAAGAGATGCTGTATTTGTTACAGTTTCATAAGCAGAGTTCAACTAGATATGGTCCGTATGAGTAGGAAACACAGTTCTTTTTTTCTGGACATGCTCATATTTCTTGCTGTATTGCAGACACTGGACAGAAGTGGATGCTGCTTGCGTTAAAACAGAGGGTCTTTCATGGATGAGAACTCTGGTCTGAATTTCCCTTCACAAACGGAGTTAAACCAAAGGCTCTGTGTCTTCCTACAAGCAAGAGTTCATTTGCGGTAAACCCAGTGATTTTTCGGCTCAAATGAATTTACACAATTCACGAACCCAACATGTTTTGCACTATTAACTAAAGAGGATCTACGTAAGAGATGCTGTGGTTTCTTACAGTTTCATAAGCAGAGTTCAACTAGATATGGTCCGTATGAGTAGGATACACAGTTCTTTTTTTCTGGACATGCTCATATTTCTTGCTGTATTGCAGACACTGGACAGAAGTGGATGCTGCTTGCGTTAAAACAGAGGGTCTTTCATGGATGAGAACTCTGGTCTGAATTTCCCTTCACAAACGGAGTTAAACCAAAGGCTCTGTGTCTTCCTACAAGCAAGAGTTCATTTGCGGTAAACCCAGTGATTTTTCGGCTCAAATGAATTTACACAATTCACGAACCCAACATGTTTTGCACTATTAACTAAAGAGGATCTACGTAAGAGATGCTGTGGTTTCTTACAGTTTCATAAGCAGAGTTCAACTAGATATGGTCCGTATGAGTAGGAAACACAGTTCATTTTTTCTGGACATGCTCATTTTTTTTGCTGTATTGCACACTCTGGACAGAAGAGGATGCTTCTTGCGTTAAAACATAGGGTGTTTCACGGATGACAACACTGGTCTGAATTTCCCTTCACAAACGGAGTGAAACCAAAGGCTCTGTGTCTTCCTACATGCAAGAGTTCATTTCCGGTAAACCCAGTGATTTTTCGGCTCAAATGAATTTACACAGTTCATGAACCCAACATGTTTTTCACTATAAACTAAAGAGCATCTATGTAAGAGATGCTGTGCTTTCTTAGAGTTTCAAAAGCAGAGTTTAACTGGATATGGTCCGTATGATTAAGAAACACAGTTCTTTTTCTCTGGGCATGCTCATGTTTCTTGCTGTATTGCAGACTCTGGACATAAGAGGATGCTTCTTGCGTTAAAACAGAGTATGTTTCATGGATGAGAACACTGGTATGAATTTTCATTCAGAAACGGAGTTAAACCAAAGTATCTGTGTCTTCCTACAAGCAAGAGTTCATTTCCGGTAAACTCAGTGATTTTTCTGCTCAAATGTATGTACACAGTTCACGAACCCAACACGTTTTTCACTATTAACTAAAGAGCATGTATGTAAGAGATGCTGTGGTTTGTTACAGTTTCATAACCAGAGTTCAAATAGATATGGTCCGTATGTGTAGGAAACACAGTTTTTTTTTTCTGGACATGCTCATTTTTTTTTGTTGTATTACAGACTCTGGACAGAAATAGATGCTTCTTGCGTGAAAACAGAGGGTGTTTCATGGATGAGAACACTGGTCTGAATTTCCCTTCACAATCGGAGTGAAACCAAATGCTCTGTGTCTTCCTACAAGCAAGAATTCATGTCCGGTAAACCCAGTGAATTTTCGGCTCAAATGAATTTACACAATTCACAAACCCAACACGATTTTCACTATTAACTAAAGAGCATCTATGTAAGACATGCTGTGGTTTGTTACAGTTTCATAAGCAGAGTTCAACTAGTTATGGTCTGTATGAGTAGGAAACACTGTTCTTTTTTTCTGGACATGCTCATATTTCTTGCTGTATTGCAGACCCTGGACAGAAGAGGATGTTGCTTGCGTTAAAACAGAGGGTCTTTCATGGATGAGAACTCTGGTCTGAATTTCCCTTCACAAACGGAGTTAAACCAAAGGCTCTGTGTCTTCCTACAAGCAAGAGTTCATTTGCGGTAAACCCTGTGATTTTTCGGCTCAAATGAATTTACACAGTTCACAAAGCCAACATGTTTTGCACTATTAACTAAAGAGCATCTAAGTAAGAGATGCTGTGGTTTCTTACAGTTTCATAATCAGAGTTCAACTAGATATGGTCCGTATGAGTAGGAAACACAGTTCATTTTTTCTGGACATGCTCATTTTTTTTTTTTGCTGTATTGCACACTCTGGACAGAAGAGGATGCTTCTTGCATTAAAACATAGGGTGTTTCACAGATGACAACACTGGTCTGAATTTCCCTTCACAAACGGAGTGAAACCAAAGGCTCTGTGTCTTCCTACAAGCAAGAGTTCATTTCCGGTAAACCCAGTGATTTTTCGGCTCAAATGAATTTACACAGTTCATGAACCCAACACGTTTTTCACTATAAACTAAAGAACATCTTTGTGAGAGATGCTGTGGTTTGTTACAGTTTCACAATCAGAGTTTAACTAGATATGGTCCGTATGATTAAGAAACACAGTTCTTTTTTTCTGGGCATGCTCATGTTTCTTGCTGTATTGCAGACTCTGGACAGAAGAGGATGCTTCTTGCGTTAAAACAGAGTATGTTTCATGGATGAGAACACTGGTCTGAATTTTCATTCAGAAACGGAGTTAAACCAAAGTCTCTGTGTCTTCCTACAAGCAAGAGTTCATTTCCGGTAAACTCAGTGATTTTTCGGCTCAAATGTATGTACACAGTTCACGAACCCAACACGTTTTTCACTATTAACTAAATAGCATGTATGTAAGAGATGCTGTGGTTTGTTACAGTTTCATAACCAGAGTTCAACTAGATATGGTCCGTATGAGTAGGAAACACAGTTCTTTTTTTCTGGACATGCTCATATTTCTTGCTGTATTGCAGACACTGGACAGAAGTGGATGCTGCTTGCGTTAAAACAGAGTGTCTTTCATGGATGAGAACTCTGGTCTGAATTTCCCTTCACAATCGGAGTTAAACCAAAGGCTCTGTGTCTTCCTACAATTAAGAGTTCATTTTCGGTAGACCCAGTGATTTTTCGGCTCAAATGAATTTACACAGTTCCCGAACACAACATGATTTTCACTATTAACTAAAGAGCATCTATGTAAGACTTGCTGTGGTTTGTTACAGTTTCATAGGGAGAGTTCAACTAGATATGGTCCATATGAGTAGGAAACACAGTTCTTTTTTTCTGGGCATGCTCATGTTTCTTGCTATATTGCAGACACTGGAAAGAAGAGCATGCTCTTTGTGTTAAAACATAGTGTGTTTCAAGGATGAGAACACTGGTCTGAATTTCCCTTCACAAACGGAGTTATACAAAAGTCTCTGCGTCTTCCTACAATTAAGTGTTCATTTCCGGTAAACCCAGTGATTTTTCGGCTCAAATGAATTTACACAGTTCACGAACCCAAAACGTTTTTCACTTTTAACTAAAGAACATCTATGTAAGAGAGGCTGTGGTTTATTACAGTTTCACAATCAGAGTTTAACTAGATATGGTCCGTATGAGTAGGAAACACAGTTCTTTTTTTCTGGACATGCTCATTTTTTTGCTGTATTGCAGACTCTGGACAAAAGAAGATGCTTCTTGCGTTAAAACAGAGGGTGTTTCATGGATGAGAACACTGGTCTGAATTTCCGTTCACAAACGGAGTTAAACCAAAGTCTCTGTGTCTTCCTACAAGCAAGAGTTCATTTCCGGTAAACCCAGTGATTTTTCGGCTCAAATGAATTTACACAGTTCACGAACCCAACACGTTTTGCACTATTAACTAAAGAGCATCTATGTAAGAGATGCTGTGGTTTGTTACAGTTTCACAATCAAAGTTTAACTAGATATGGTCCATATGAGTAGGAAACACAGTTCTTTTTTTCTGGACATGCTCATTTTTTTTGTTGTATTGCAGACTCTGGACAGAAAAAGATGCTTCTTGCGTTAAAACAGAGGGTGTTTCATGGATGAGAACACTGGTCTGAATTTCCCTTCACAAACGGAGTGAAACCAAATGCTCTGTGTCTTCCTACAAGCAAGAGTTCATGTCCGGTAAACCCAGTGAATATTCGGCTCAAATGAATTTACACAATTCACAAACCCAACACGATTTTCACTATTAACTAAAGAGCATCTATATAAGAAATGCTGTGGTTTGTTACAGTTTCATAAGCAGAGTTCAACTAGATATGGTCCGTATGAGTAGGAAACACAGTTCTTTTTTTCTGGACATGCTCATATTTCTTGCTGTATTGCAGACCCTGGACAGAAGAGGATTCTGCTTGCGTTAAAACAGAGGGTCTTTCATGGATGAGAACTCTGGTCTGAATTTCCCTTCACAAACGGAGTTAAACCAAAGGCTCTGTGTCTTCCTACAAGCAAGAGTTCATTTGTGGTAAACCCAGTGATTTTTCGGCTCAAATGAATTTACACAGTTCACGAACCCAACACGTTTTGCACTATTAACTAAAGAGCATCTAAGTAAGAGATGCTGTGGTTTCTTACAGTTTCATAAGCAGAGTTCAACTAGATATGGTCCGTATGAGTAGGAAACACAGTTCTTTTTTTCTGGACATGCTCATATTTCTTGCTTTATTGCAGACACTGGAGAGAAGAGGATGCTGCTTGCGTTAAAACAGAGGGTCTTTCATGGATGAGAACTCTGGTCTGAATTTCCCTTCACAAACGGAGTTAAACCAAAGGCTCTGTGTCTTCCTACAAGCAAGAGTTCATTTCCGGTAAACCCAGTGATTTTTCGGTTCAAATGAATTTACACAGTTCACGAAACAACACGTTTTTCACTATAAACTAAAGAGCATCTATGTAAGACATGCTGTGGTTTGTTACAGTTTCATAAGCAGGGTTTAACTACATATGGTCCATATGGGTAAGAAAGACAGTTCTTTTTTTTAGGGCATGCTAATGTTTCTTGCTATATTGGAGATGCTGTAAAGAAGAGCATGCTTCTTGCGTTAAAACAGAGTATGTTTCATGGATGAGAACACTGGTCTGAATTTTCCTTCAGAAGAGGAGTTAAACCAAGTCTTTGTGTCTTCCTACAAGCAAGAGTTCATTTCCGGTAAACACAGTGATTTTTCGGCTCAAATGAATTTACACAGTTCACGAACCCAACACGATTTTCACTATTAAATAAAGAGCAACTATGTAAGAAAATGCAGTTGTTTGTTAAAGTGTAATAAGCAGAGTTCAAAGAGATATGGTCCGTAAGAGTAGGAAACACAGTTTTATTTTTCTGTACATGCTCATATTTCTTGCTATATTGCAGACTTTGGACAGAAGAGGATGCTTCTTGCGTTAAAACAGAGAGTGTTTCATGGATGAGAACACTCTTCTAAATTTCAATTCACAAACGAGTTAAACCAAAGGCTCTGTGTGTTCCTACAAGCAAGAGTTCATTTCCGGGAAATCCAGTGATTTTTCGGCTCAAATGAATTAAAACACTTCACCAACCCAACACGTTTTTCACTATAAACTAAAGAGCATCTATGTAAGAGATGCTGCGGTTTCTTACAGTTTCATAAGCAAAGTTTAACTAGATATTGTCCGTATGAGTAAGAAACACAGTTCTTTTTTTCAGGGCATGCTAATGTTTCTTGCTATATTGGAGATGCTGTAAAGAAGAGCATGCTTCTTGCGTTAAAACAGAGTATGTTTCATTTATGAGAACACTGGTCTGAATTTCCCTTCACAAACGGAGTTAAATGCAAAGGATCTGTGTCTTCCTAAAAGCAAGACTTCATTTCCGGTAAACCAGTGATTTTTCCGCTCAAATGAATTTACACAGTTCACGAACCCAACACATTTTTCACTATAAACTAAAGAGCATCTATGTAAGAGATGCTGTCGTTGGTTAGAGTTTCATAAGCAAAGTTTAACTAGATATGGTCCGTATAATTAAGAAACACAGTTCTTTTTTTCTGGGCATGCTCATGTTTCTTGCTGTATTGCAGACTCTGGACAGAAGAGGATGCTTCTTGCGTTAAAACAGAGTATGTTTCATGGATGAGAACACTGGTCTGAATTTTCCTTTAGAAACGGAGTTAAACCAAAGGCTCTGTGTCTCCCTACAAGCAAGAGTTCATTTCCGGTAAACTCAGTGATTTTTCGGCTCAAATGTATGTACAGAGTTCACGAACCCAACACGTTTTTCACTATTAGCTAAAGAGCATGTATGTAAGAGATGCTGTGGTTTGTTACAGTTTCATAAGCAGAGTTCAACTAGATATAGTCCGTATGAGTAGGAAACACAGTTCTTTTTTTCTGGACATGCTCATATTTCTTGCTTTATTGCAGACACTGGAGAGAAGAGGATGCTGCTTGCGTTAAAACAGAGGGTCTTTCATGGATGAGAACTCTGGTCTGAATTTCCCTTCACAAACGGAGTTAAACCAAAGGCTCTGTGTCTTCCTACAACTAATAGTTATTTTCGGGTAAACCCTTTGATTTTTCGGCTCAAATGAATTTACACAGTTCACGAACCCAACACGATTTTCACTATTAACTAAAGAGCATCTATGTAAGAATTGCTGTGGTTTGTTACAGTTTCATAAGCAGAGTTCAACTAGATATGGTCCATATGAGTAGGAAACACAGTTCATTTTTTCAGGGCATGCTCATGTTTCTTGCTATATTGCAGACACTGGAAAGTAGAGCATGCTCTTTGTGTTAAAACATAGTGTGTTTCATGGATGAGAACACTGGTCTGAATTTCCCTTCACAAACAGAGTGAAATAAAATGCTCTGTGTCTTCCTACAAGCAAGAGTTCATTTCTGGAAAACTCAGTGATTTTTCGGCTCAAATGAATTTAAACAGTTCACGAACCCAACACGTTTTTAACTATTAACTAAATAGCATGTATGTAAGAGATGCTGTGGTTTGTTACAGTTTCATAAGCAGAGTTCAACTAGATATGGTCCGTATGAGTAGGAAACACAGTTCTTTTTTTCTGGACATGCTCATATTTCTTGCTGTATTGCAGACACTGGACAGAAGTGGATGCTGCTTGCGTTAAAACAGAGGGTCTTTCATGGATGAGAACTCTGGTCTGAATTTCCCTTCACAAACGGAGTTAAACCAAAGGCTCTGTGTCTTCCTACAAGCAAGAGTTCATTTGCGGTAAACCCAGTGATTTTTCGGCTCAAATGAATTTACACAATTCACGAACCCAACATGTTTTGCACTATTAACTAAAGAGGATCTACGTAAGAGATGCTGTGGTTTCTTACAGTTTCATAAGCAGAGTTCAACTAGATATGGTCCGTATGAGTAGGAAACACAGTTCATTTTTTCTGGACATGCTCATTTTTTTTGCTGTATTGCACACTCTGGACAGAAGAGGATGCTTCTTGCGTTAAAACATAGGGTGTTTCACGGATGACAACACTGGTCTGAATTTCCCTTCACAAACGGAGTGAAACCAAAGGCTCTGTGTCTTCCTACATGCAAGAGTTCATTTCCGGTAAACCCAGTGATTTTTCGGCTCAAATGAATTTACACAGTTCATGAACCCAACATGTTTTTCACTATAAACTAAAGAGCATCTATGTAAGAGATGCTGTGCTTTCTTAGAGTTTCAAAAGCAGAGTTTAACTGGATATGGTCCGTATGATTAAGAAACACAGTTCTTTTTCTCTGGGCATGCTCATGTTTCTTGCTGTATTGCAGACTCTGGACATAAGAGGATGCTTCTTGCGTTAAAACAGAGTATGTTTCATGGATGAGAACACTGGTATGAATTTTCATTCAGAAACGGAGTTAAACCAAAGTATCTGTGTCTTCCTACAAGCAAGAGTTCATTTCCGGTAAACTCAGTGATTTTTCTGCTCAAATGTATGTACACAGTTCACGAACCCAACACGTTTTTCACTATTAACTAAAGAGCATGTATGTAAGAGATGCTGTGGTTTGTTACAGTTTCATAACCAGAGTTCAAATAGATATGGTCCGTATGTGTAGGAAACACAGTTTTTTTTTTTCTGGACATGCTCATTTTTTTTTGTTGTATTACAGACTCTGGACAGAAATAGATGCTTCTTGCGTGAAAACAGAGGGTGTTTCATGGATGAGAACACTGGTCTGAATTTCCCTTCACAAACGGAGTGAAACCAAATGCTCTGTGTCTTCCTACAAGCAAGAATTCATGTCCGGTAAACCCAGTGAATTTTCGGCTCAAATGAATTTACACAATTCACAAACCCAACACGATTTTCACTATTAACTAAAGAGCATCTATGTAAGACATGCTGTGGTTTGTTACAGTTTCATAAGCAGAGTTCAACTAGTTATGGTCCGTATGAGTAGGAAACACTGTTCTTTTTTTCTGGACATGCTCATATTTCTTGCTGTATTGCAGACCCTGGACAGAAGAGGATGTTGCTTGCGTTAAAACAGAGGGTCTTTCATGGATGAGAACTCTGGTCTGAATTTCCCTTCACAAACGGAGTTAAACCAAAGGCTCTGTGTCTTCCTACAAGCAAGAGTTCATTTGCGGTAAACCCTGTGATTTTTCGGCTCAAATGAATTTACACAGTTCACGAAGCCAACATGTTTTGCACTATTAACTAAAGAGCATCTAAGTAAGAGATGCTGTGGTTTCTTACAGTTTCATAAGCAGAGTTCAACTAGATATGGTCCGTATGAGTAGGAAACACAGTTCATTTTTTCTGGACATGCTCATTTTTTTTTTTTTGCTGTATTGCACACTCTGGACAGAAGAGGATGCTTCTTGCATTAAAACATAGGGTGTTTCACAGATGACAACACTGGTCTGAATTTCCCTTCACAAACGGAGTGAAACCAAAGGCTCTGTGTCTTCCTACAAGCAAGAGTTCATTTCCGGTAAACCCAGTGATTTTTCGGCTCAAATGAATTTACACAGTTCATGAACCCAACACGTTTTTCACTATAAACTAAAGAACATCTTTGTGAGAGATGCTGTGGTTTGTTACAGTTTCACAATCAGAGTTTAACTAGATATGGTCCGTATGATTAAGAAACACAGTTCTTTTTTGCTGGGCATGCTCATGTTTCTTGCTGTATTGCAGACTCTGGACAGAAGAGGATGCTTCTTGCGTTAAAACAGAGTATGTTTCATGGATGAGAACACTGGTCTGAATTTTCATTCAGAAACGGAGTTAAACCAAAGTCTCTGTGTCTTCCTACAAGCAAGAGTTCATTTCCGGTAAACTCAGTGATTTTTCGGCTCAAATGTATGTACACAGTTCACGAACCCAACACGTTTTTCACTATTAACTAAATAGCATGTATGTAAGAGATGCTGTGGTTTGTTACAGTTTCATAACCAGAGTTCAACTAGATATGGTCCGTATGAGTAGGAAACACAGTTCTTTTTTTCTGGACATGCTCATATTTCTTGCTGTATTGCAGACCCTGGACAGAAGAGGATTCTGCTTGCGTTAAAACAGAGGGTCTTTCATGGATGAGAACTCTGGTCTGAATTTCCCTTCACAAACGGAGTTAAACCAAAGGCTCTGTGTCTTCCTACAAGCAAGAGTTCATTTGCGGTAAACCCAGTGATTTTTCGGCTCAAATGAATTTACACAGTTCACGAACCCAACACGTTTTGCACTATTAACTAAAGAGCATCTAAGTAAGAGATGCTGTGGTTTCTTACAGTTTCATAAGCAGAGTTCAACTAGATATGGTCCGTATGAGTAGGAAACACAGTTCATTTTTTCTGGACATGCTCATTTTTTTTTTTGCTGTATTGCACACTCTGGACAGAAGAGGATGCTTCTTGCATTAAAACATAGGGTGTTTCACAGATGACAACACTGGTCTGAATTTCCCTTCACAAACGGAGTGAAACCAAAGGCTCTGTGTCTTCCTACAAGCAAGAGCTCATTTCCGGTAAACCCAGTGATTTTTCGGCTCAAATGAATTTACACAGTTCATGAACCCAACACGTTTTTCACTATAAACTAAAGAGCATCTATGTAAGACTTGCTGTGGTTTGTTACAGTTTCATAGGGAGAGTTCAACTAGATATGGTCCATATGAGTAGGAAACACAGTTCTTTTTTTCTGGGCATGCTCATGTTTCTTGCTATATTGCAGACACTGGAAAGAAGAGCATGCTCTTTGTGTTAAAACATAGTGTGTTTCAAGGATGAGAACACTGGTCTGAATTTCCCTTCACAAACGGAGTTATACAAAAGTCTCTGCGTCTTCCTACAATTAAGTGTTCATTTCCGGTAAACCCAGTGATTTTTCGGCTCAAATGAATTTACACAGTTCACGAACCCAAAACGTTTTTCACTTTTAACTAAAGAACATCTATGTAAGAGATGCTGTGGTTTATTACAGTTTCACAATCAGAGTTTTACTAGATATGGTCCGTATGAGTAGGAAACACAGTTCTTTTTTTCTGGACATGCTCATTTTTTTGCTGTATTGCAGACTCTGGACAGAAGAAGATGCTTCTTGCATTAAAACAGAGGGTGTTTCATGGATGAGAACACTGGTCTGTATTTCCGTTCACAAACGGAGTTAAACCAAAGTCTCTGTGTCTTCCTACAAGCAAGAGTTCATTTGCGGTAAACCCAGTGATTTTTCGGCTCAAATGAATTTACACAGTTCACGAACCCAACACGTTTTGCACTATTAACTAAAGAGCATCTATGTAAGAGATGCTGTGGTTTATTACAGTTTCATAAGCAGAGTTCAACTAGATATGGTCCGTATGAGTAGGAAACACAGTTCATTTTTTCTGGACATGCTCATTTTTTGCTGTATTACACACTCTGGACAGAAGAGGATGATTCTTGCGTTAAAACATAGGGTGTTTCACGGATGAGAACACTGGTCTGAATTTCCCTTCACAAACGGAGTGAAACCAAAGGCTCTGTGTCTTCCTACAAGCAAGAGTTCATTTCCGGTAAACCCAGTGATTTTTCGGCTCAAATGAATTTACACAGTTCACGAACCCAACACGTTTTGCACTATTAACTAAAGAGCATCTATGTAAGAGATGCTGTGGTTTGTTACTGTTTCACAATCAAAGTTTAACTAGATATGGTCCATATGAGTAGGAAACACAGTTCTTTTTTTCTGGACATGCTCATTTTTTTTTTGTATTGCAGACTCTGGACAGAAAAAGATGCTTCTTGCGTTAAAACAGACGGTGTTTCATGGATGAGAACACTGGTCTGAATTTCCCTTCACAAACGGAGTGAAACCAAATGCTCTGTGTCTTCCTACAAGCAAGAGTTCATGTCCGGTAAACCCAGTGAATATTCGGCTCAAATGAATTTACACAATTCACAAACCCAACACGATTTTCACTATTAACTAAAGAGCATCTATGTAAGAAATGCTGTGGTTTGTTACAGTTTCATAAGCAGAGTTCAACTAGATATGGTCCGTATGAGTAGGAAACACAGTTCATTTTTCTGGACATGCTCATATTTCTTGCTGTATTGCAGACCCTGGACAGAAGAGGATTCTGCTTGCGTTAAAACAGAGGGTCTTTCATGGATGAGAACTCTGGTCTGAATTTCCCTTCACAAACGGAGTTAAACCAAAGGCTCTGTGTCTTCCTACAAGCAAGAGTTCATTTGCGGTAAACCCAGTGATTTTTCGGCTCCAATGAATTTACACAGTTCACGAACCCAACACGTTTTGCACTATTAACTAAAGAGCATCTATGTAAGAGATGCTGTGGTTTCTTACAGTTTCATAAGCAGAGTTCAACTTGATATGGTCCGTATGAGTAAGAAACACAGTTTATTTTTTCTGGACATGCTCATTTTTTGCTGTATTGCACACTCTGGACAGAAGAGGATGCTTCTTGCGTTAAAACATTGGGTGTTTTCGGATGAGAACAGTGGTCTGAATTTCCCTTCACTAACGGTGTGAAACCAAAGGCTCTGTGTCTTCCTACAAGCAAGAGTTCATTTCCGGTAAACCCAGTGATTTTTCGGCTCAAATGAATTTACACAGTTCATGAACCCAACACGTTTTTCACTATAAACTAAAGAGCATCTATGTAAGAGATGCTGTGCTTTGTTAGAGTTTCAAAAGCAGAGTTTAACTAGATATGGTCCGTATGATTAAGAAACACAGTTCTTTTTTTCTGGGCATGCTCATGTTTCTTGCTGTATTGCAGACTCTGGACAGAAGAGGATGCTTCTTGCGTTAAAACAGAGTATGTTTCATGGATGAGAACACTGGTCTGAATTTTCATTCAGAAACGGAGTTAAACCAAAGTCTCTGTGTCTTCTTACAAGCAAGAGTTCATTTCCAGAAAACTCAGTGATTTTTCGACTCAAATGAATTTAAACAGTTCACGAACCCAACACGTTTTTCACTATTAACTAAATAGCATGTATGTAAGAGATGCTGTGGTTTGTTACAGTTTCATAAGCAGAGTTCAACTAGATATCGTCAGTATGAGTAAGAAACACAGTTCATTTTTTCTGGACATGCTCATATTTCTTGCTGTATTGCAGACACTGGACAGAAGAGGATGCTGCTTGCGTTAAAACAGAGGGTCTTTCATGGATGAGAACTCTGGTCTGAATTTCCCTTCACAAACGGAGTTAAACCAAAGGCTCTGTGTCTTCCTACAACTAATAGTTCTTTTCGGGTAAACCCTTTGATTTTTCGGCTCAAATGAATTTACACAGTTCATGAACCCAACACGATTTTCACTATTAACTAAAGAGCATCTATGTAAGACTTGCTGTGGTTTGTTACACTTTCATAAGCAGAGTTCAACTAGATATTGTCCATATGAGTAGGAAACACAGTTCATTTTTTCAGGGCATGCTCATGTTTCTTGCTATATTGCAGACACTGGAAAGAAGAGCATGCTCTTTGTGTTAAAACATAGCGTGTTTCATGGATGAGAACACTGGTCTGAATTTCCATTCGAAAACGGAGTTATACCAAAGTCTCTGCGTCTTACTACAATTAAGAGTTCATTTCCGGTAAACCCAGTGATTTTTCGGCTCAAATGAATTTACACAGTTCACGAACCCAACACGTTTTTCACTTTTAACTAAAGAACATCTATGTAAGAGATGCTGTGGTTTGTTACAGTTTCAAAATCAGAGTTTAACTAGATATGGTCCGTATGAGTAGGAAACACAGTTCTTTTTTTCTGGACATGCTCATTTTTTTTGTTGTATTGCAGACTCTGGACAGAAGAAGATGCTTCTTGCGTTAAAACAGAGGGTGTTTCATGGATGAGAACACTGGTCTGAACTTCCCTTCACAAACGGAGTGAAACCAAATGCTCTGTGTCTTCCTACAAGCAAGAGTTCATGTCCGGTAAACCCAGTGAATTTTCGGGTCAAATGAATTTACACAATTCACAAACCCAACACGATTTTCACTATTAACTAAAGAGCATCTATGTAAGACATGCTGTGGTTTGTTACAGTTTCATAAGCAGGTTTCAACTAGATATGGTCCGTATGAGTAGGAAACTCAGTTCTTTTTTTCTGGACATGCTCATATTTCTTGCTGTATTGCAGACCCTGGACAGAAGAGAATGCTGCTTGCGTTAAAACAGAGGGTCTTTCAGGGATGAGAACTCTGGTCTGAATTTCCCTTCACAAACGAAGTTAAACCAAAGGCTCTGTGTCTTCCTACAAGCAAGAGTTCATTTGCGGTAAACCCAGTGATTTTTCGGCTCAAATGAATTTACACAATTCACGAACCCAACACGTTTTGCACTATTAACTAAAGAGCATCTATGTAAGAGATGCTGTGGTTTGTTACAGTTTCATAAGCAGAGTTCAACTAGATATGGTCCATATGAGTAGGAAACACAGTTCTTTTTTTCTGGACATGCTCATATTTCTTGCTGTATTGCAGACACTGGACAGAAGTGGATGCTGCTTGCGTTAAAACAGAGGGTCTTTCATGAATGAGAACTCTGGTCTGAATTTCCCTTAGCAAACGGAGTTAGACCAAAGGCTCTGTGTCTTCCTACAATTAAGGGTTCATTTTCGGTAAACCCAGTGATTTTTCGGCTCAAATGAATTTACACAGTTCACGAACCCAGCACGTTTTTCACTTTTAACTAAAGAACATCTATGTAAGAGATGCTGTGGTTTTTTACAGTTTCACAATCAGAGTTTAACTAGATATGGTCCGTATGAGTAGGAAACACAGTTCTTTTTTTCTGGACATGCTCATTTTTTTTGTTGTATTGCAGACTCTGGACAGAAAAAGATGCTTCTTGCGTTAAAACAGAGGGTGTTTCATGGATGAGAACACTGGTCTGAATTTCCCTTCACAAACGGAGTGAAACCAAATGCTCTGTGTCTTTCTACAAACAAGAGTTCATGTCCAGTAAACCCAGTGAATTTTCGGCTCAAATGAATTTAAACAATTCACAAACCCAACACGATTTTCACTATTAACTAAGAGCATCTATGTAAGACATGCTGTGGTTTGTTACAGTTTCATAAGCAGAGTTCAACTAGATATGGTCCGTATGAGTAGGAAACACAGTTCTTTTTTTCTGGACATGCTCATATTTCTTGCTGTATTGCAGACCCTGGACAGAAGAGGATGCTGCTTGCGTTAAAACAGAGGGTCTTTCATGGATGAGAACTCTGGTCTGAATTTCCCTTCACAAACGGAGTTAAACCAAAGGCTCTGTGTCTTCCTACACCTAATAGTTCTATTCGGGTAAAACCTTTGATTTTTCGGCTCAAATGAATTTACACAGTTCACGAACCCAACACGATTTTCACTATTAACTAAAGAGCATCTATGTAAGAGTTGCTGTGGTTTGTTACAGTTTCATAAGCAGAGTTCAACTAGATATGGTCCGTATGAGTAGGAAACACAGTTCTTTTTTTCTGGACATGCTCATTTTTTTTGCTGTATTGCAGACTCTGGACAGAAGAAGATGCTTCTTGCGTTAAAACAGAGGGTCTTTCAGGGATGAGAACACTGGTCTGAATTTCCCTTCACAAACGGAGTGAAACCAAAGGCTCTGTGTCTTCCTACAAGCAAGAGTTCATTTCCGGTAAACCCAGTGAATTTTCGGCTCAAATGAATTTACACAATTCACGAACCCAACACGATTTTCACTATTAACTAAAGAGCATCTATGTAAGAGATGCTGTGGTTTGTTACAGTTTCATAAGCAGAGTTCAACTAGATATGGTCCGTATGTATCGGAAACACAGTTCTTTTTTTCTGGGCATGCTCATGTTTCTTGCTGTATTGGCGACGCTGGAAAGAAGAGCATGCTTCTTGCATTAAAACAGATTGTGTTTCAGGGCTGAGAACACTGGTCTGAATTTTCTTTCAGAAAAGGAGTTAAACCAAAGTCTCTGTGTCTTCCTACAAGCAAGAGTTCATTTCCGGTAAAACCAGTGATTTTTCGGCTCAAATGAATTTACACAGTTCACGAACGCAACACGATTTTCACTATAAACTTAAGAGCATCTATGTAAGAGATGCTGTGGTTTGTTACAGTTTCATAAGCAGAGTTCAACTAGATTGGTCCCTATGAATAGGAAACACAGTTCTTTTTTTCTGGACATGCTCATAATACTTGCTGTATTGCAGACACTGGACAAAAGAGGATGCTGCTTGCGTTAAAACAGAGGGTTTTTCATGGATGAGTACGCTGGTCTGAATTTCCCTTCACAAACGGAGTTAAACCAAAGGCTCTGTGTCTTCCTACAACTAATAGTTCATTTCGGGTAAACCCTTTGATTTTTCGGCTCAAATGAATTTACATAATTCACGAACCCAACACGATTTTCACTATTAACTAAAGAGCATCTATGTAAGAGATGCTGTTGTTTTTTACAGTTTCCCAAGCAGAGTTCAACTAGATATGGACAGTATGTGTCGGAAACACAGATCTTTTTTTCTGGACATGCTCATTTTTTTTGCTGTATTGCAGACTCTGGACAGAAGAAGATGCTTCTTGCGTTAAAACAGAGGGTGTTTCATGGATGAGAACACTGGTCTGAATTTCCCTTCACAAACCGAGTTAAAACAAAGTCTCTGTGTCTTCCTACAAGCAAGAGTTCCTTTCCGGTAAACCCAGTGATTTTTCGGCTCAAATGAATTTACACAGTTCACGAACCCAACACGTTTTTCACTATAAACTAAAGAGCATCTATGTAAGAGATGCTGTCCTTTTTTGAGTTTCATAAGCAGCGTTTAAATAGACATGGTCCGTATGATTAAGAAACACAGTTCTTTTTTTCTGGGCATGCTCACGTTTCTTGTTGTATTGCAGACTCTGGACAGAAGAGGATGCTTCTTGCGTTAAAACAGAGGGTGATTCATGGATGAGAACACTGGTCTGAATTTCCCTTCACAAACGGAGTGAAACCAAAGGGTCTGTGTATTCCTACAAGCAAGAGTTCATTTCCGTTAAACCTAGTGATTTTTCGGCTCAAATGTATTTAAACAGTTCACAAACCCAACACGTTTTTCACTATTAACTAAAGAGCATCTATGTAAGACATGCTGTGTTTTGTTACAGTTTCATAAGCAGAGTTCAACTAGATATGGTCCGTATGTGTCGGAAACACAGTTCTTTTTTTCTGGGCATGCTCATGTTTCTTGCTGTATTGGCGACGCTGGAAAGAAGAGCATGCTTCTTGCGTTATAACAGATTGTGTTTCAGGGCTGAGAACACTGGTCTGAATTTTCCTTCAGAAAAGGAGTTAAACCAAAGTCTCTGTGTCTTCCTACAAGCAAGAGTTCATTTCCGGTAAATCCAGTGATTTTTCGGCTCAAATTTATGTACACAGTTCACGAACCCAACACGTTTTTCACTATTAGCTAAAGAGCATCTATGTAAGACATGCTGTGATTTGTTACAGTTTCATAAGCAGAGTTCAACTAGATATGGTCCGTATGAGTAGGAAACACAGTTCTTTTTTTCTGGACATGCTCATATTTCTTGCTTTATTGCAGACACTGGACAGAAGAGGATGCTGCTTGCGTTAAAACAGAGGGTCTTTCATGGATGAGAACTCTGGTCTGAATTTCCCTTCACAAACGGAGTTATACCAAAGTCTCTGTGTCTTCCTACAAGCAAGAGTTCATTTCCGGTAAACTCAGTGATATTTCTGCTCAAATGTATGTACAGAGTTCATGAACCCAACACGTTTTTCACTATTAACTAAAGAGCATGTATGTAAGAGATGCTGTGGTTTGTTACAGTTTCATAAGCAGAGTTCAACTAGATATGGTCCATATGAGTTGAAACACAGTTCATTTTTTCTGGACAAGCTCATGTTTTTTGCTGTATTGCAGACTCTGGACAGAAGAGGATGCTTCTTGCGTTAAAACATAGGGTGTTTCATGGATGAGAACACTGGTCTGAATTTCCCTTCACAAACGGAGTGAAAACAAAGGCTCTGTGTCTTCCTACAAGCAAGAGTTCATTTCCGGTAAACCCAGTGATTTTTCGGCTCAAATGAATTTACACAGTTCACGAACCCAACACGTTTTTCACTATAAACTAAAGAGCATCTATGTAAGAGATGCTGTGCTTTGTTAGAGTTTCATAAGCAGAGTTTAACTAGATATGGTCCGTATGATTAAGAAACACAGTTCTTTTTTTCTGGGCATGCTCATGTTTCTTGCTGTACTGCAGACTCTGGACAGAAGAGGATGCTTCTTGCGATAAAACAGAGTATGTTTCATGGATGAGAACACTGGTCTGAATTTCTCTTCACAAACGGAGTTAACCCAAAAGCTCTGTGTCTTCCTACAAGCAAGAGTTCATTTCCGGTAAACCCAGTGATTTTTCAGATCAAATGAATTTACACAGTTCACGAACGCAACACGTTCTTCACTATAAACTAAAGAGCATCTATGTAGGAGATGCTGTGGTTTGTTACCGTTTCATAAGCAGGGTACAACTACATATGGTCCATATGGGTAGGAAACACAGTTTTTTTTTTTTTTTAGGGCATGCTCATGTTTCTTGCTGTATTGGAGATGCTGGAAAGAAGAGCATGCTTCTTGCGTTAAAACAGAGTATGTTTCATGGATGACAACACTGGTCTGAATTTCTCTTCACAAACGGAGTTAACCCAAAAGCTCTGTGTCTTCCTACAAGCAAGAGTTCATTTCCGGTAAACCCAGTGATTTTTCGGCTCAAATGAATTTACACAGTTCACGAACCCAACACGTTTTTTACTATAAACTAAAGAGCATCTATGTAAGAGATGCTGTGGTTTGTTATAGTTTCATAAGCAGAGTTTAAATAGATATGGTCCGTATGAGTAAGAAACAAAGTTCTTTTTTTCTGGACATGCTCATGTTTCTTGCTGTATTGGAGACGGTAGAAAGAAGAGCCTGCTTCGAGGGTTAAAACAGAGTATGTTTCATGGATGAGAACACTGCTCTGAATTTTCCTTCAGAAACGGAGTTAAACCAAGTCTCTGTGTCTTCCTACAAGCCAGAGTTCATTTCCGGTAAACCCAGTGATTTTTCGGTCAAAAGAATTTACACAGTTCACGAAAACAACACGTTTTCACTATTAACTAAAGAGCATGTATGTAAGAGATGCTGTGGTTTGTTACAGTTTCATAATCAGATTTCAACTAGATATGGTCCGTATGAGTAGGAAACACAATTCTTTTTTTCGGGACATGCTCATTTTTCTTGCTGTATTACATTCTCTGGACAGAAGAGCATGCTTCTTGCATTAAAACAGAGGGTGTTTCATGGATGAGAACACTGGTCTGAATTTCCCGTCAGAAACGGAGTTAAACCAAAGGCTCTGTGTCTTCCTGCAAGCAAGAGTTCATTTCCGGTATACCCAGTGATTTTTCGGCTCAAATGAATTTACACAGTTCACGAACGCAACACGTTCTTCACTATAAACTAAAGAGCATCTATGTAGGAGATGCTGTAGTTTGTTACAGTTTCATAAGCAGGGTTTAACTACATATGGTCCATATGGGTAGGAAACACAGTTTTTTTTTTTTAGGGCATGCTCATGTTTCTTGCTGTATTGGAGATGCTGGAAAGAAGAGCATGCTTCTTGCGTTAAAACAGAGTATGTTTCATGGATGACAACACTGGTCTGAATTTCTCTTCACAAACGGAGTTAACCCAAAAGCTCTGTGTCTTCCTACAAGCAAGAGTTCATTTCCGGTAAACCCAGTGATTTTTCGGCTCAAATGAATTTACACAGTTCACAAACCCAACACGTTTTTTACTATAAACTAAAGAGCATCTATGTAAGAGATGCTGTGGTTTGTTATAGTTTCATAAGCAGAGTTTAAATAGATATGGTCCGTATGAGTAAGAAACAAAGTTCTTTTTTTCTGGGCATGCTCATGTTTCTGGCTGTATTGGAGACGCTGGAAAGAAGAGCCTGCTTCGAGCGTTAAAACAGAGTATGTTTCATGGATGAGAACACTGCTCTGAATTTTCCTTCAGAAACGGAGTTAAACCAAGTCTCTGTGTCTTCCTAGAAGCAAGAGTTCATTTCCAGTAAACCAAGTGATTTTTCGGTCAAAAGAATTTACACAGTTCACGAACACAACACCTTTTCACTATTAACTAAAGAGCATGTATGTAAGAGATGCTGTGGTTTGTTACAGTTTCATAATCAGATTTCAACTAGATATGGTCCGTATGAGTAGGAAACACAATTCTTTTTTTTGGGACATGCTCATTTTTCTTGCTGTATTACATTCTCTGGACAGAAGAGCATGCTTCTTGCATTAAAACAGAGGGTGTTTCATGGATGAGAACACTAGTCTGAATTTCCCTTTACAAACGGAGTTAAACCAAAGGTTCTGTGTCTTCCTACAAGCCAGAGTTCATTTCCGGGATACCCAGTGATTTTTCGGCTCAAATGAATTTACACAGTTCACGAACCCAACACGATTTTCACTATTAACTAAAGAGCATCTATATGAGACATGCTGTGGTTTGTTACAGTTTCATAAGCAGAGTTCAATTAGATATGGTCCGTATGAGTAGGAACACAGTTCTTTTTTTCTGGGCAAGCTCATTTTTCTTGCTGTATTAGAGATGCTGGAAAGAAGAGCATGCTCTTTGTGTTAAAACAGAGTGTGTTTCATGGATGAGAACACTGTTGTGAATTTCCTTTCACAACCCGAGTTAAACCAAAGCATCTGTGTGTTCCCACAAGCAAGAGTTCATTTCCGGAAAACCCAGTGATTTTTCAGCTCAAATGAATTTACACAGTTCACGAACCCAACTCGATTTTCACTATTAACTAAACAGCATCTATGTAAGAGATGCTGTGGTTTGTTACAGTTTCATAAGCATAGTTCAACTAGATATGGTCCAAATGAGTAGGAAACCCAGTTCTTTTTTTCTGGACATGCTCATATTTCTTGCTGAATTGCAGACTCGGGACAGTAGAGTTTGCTTCTTGCATTAAAACAGAGGGTGTTTCATGGATGAGAACACTAGTCTGAATTTCCCTTCACAATCGGAGTTAAACAAAAGGCTCTGTGTGTTCCTACAAGCCAGAGTTCATTTCCGGTAAACACAGTGATTTTTCGGCTCAAATGAATTTACACAGTTCACGAACCCAACACGTTTTTCACTATAAACTAAAGAGCATCTATGTAAGAGATGCTGTGGTTTGTTACGGTTTCATAATCAGGGCTTAACTACATATGGTCCATATGGGTAAGAAACACAGGTTTTTTTTTTTTTAGGGCATGCTCATGTTTCTTGCTGTATTGGAGATGCTGGAAAGAAGAGCATGCTTCTGGCGTTAAAACAGAGTATGTTTCATGGATGAGAACACTCTTCTGAATTTGCCTTCACAAACGTAGTTAAACCAAATCTCTGTGACGTCCTCCAAGCAAGAGTTCATTTCCGGTAAACCCAGTGATTTTTTGATTCAAAAGAATTTACACAGTTCACGAACCCAACACGTTTTTCACTATTAACTAAAGAGCATGTATGTAAGAGATGCTGTGGTTTGTTACAGTTTCATAATCAGATTTCAACTAGATATTGTCCGTATGAGTAGGAAACACAGTTCTTTTTTTCTGGACATGCTCATATTTCTTGCTTTATTGCAGACTCAGGAAAGAAGAGGATGCTTTTTGCTTTAAAACAGAGGGTGTTTCTTGGATGAGAACACTGGTCTGAATTTCAATTCACAAACGAGTTAAACCAAAGGCTCAGTGTCTTCCTACAAGCAAGAGTTCATTTCCGGTAAACTCAGTGACTTTTCGGCTCAAATGAATTTACACAGTTCACAAACCCAACATGTTTTTCACTATAAACTAACGAGCATCTATGTAAGAGATGGTGTGGTTTGTTAGAGTTTCATAAGCAGAGTTTAACTAGATATGGTCCGTATGATTAGGAAACACAGTTCTTTTTTTCTGGGCATGCTCATGTTTGTTGCTGTATTAGAGTATCTGGAAAGAAGAGCATGCTCTTTGCGTTAAAACAGAGTGTTTTTCATGGATGAGAACACTGGTCTGAATTTTCCTTCACAAATGGAGTAAACCAAATGCTCTGTGTCTTCCTAAGAGCAAGAGTTCATTTCCGATAAACTCAGGGGTTTTTCGGCTCAAATGAACTTACACAGTTCATGAACCCAACACGTTTTTCACTATTAACTAAAGAGCATCTATGTAAGACATGCTGTGGTCTGTTACAGTTTCATAAGCAGAGTTCAACTAGATATGGTCCATATGAGTAGGAAACACAGTTCATTTTTTCAGGGCATGCTCATGTTTCTTGCTATATTGCAGATGCTGGAAAGAAGAGCATGCTTTTTGCATTAAAACATATTGTGTTTCATGGATGAGAACACTGGTCTGAATTTCCCTTCACAAACGGAGTTAAACCAAAGACTCTGTGTCTTCCTACAAGCAAGAGTTCATTTCCGGTAAACCCAGTGATTTTTCAGATCAAATGAATTTACACAGTTCACGAACGCAACACGTTCTTCACTATAAACTAAAGAGCATCTATGTAAGAGATGCTGTGGTTTGTTACAGTTTCATAAGCAGGGTTTAACTACATATGGTCCATATGGGTAGGAAACACAGTTTTTTTTTTTAGGGCATGCTCATGTTTCTTGCTGTATTGGAGATGCTGGAAAGAAGAGCATGCTTCTTGCATTAAAACAGAGTATGTTTCATGGATGACAACACTGGTCTGAATTTCCCTTCACAAACAGAGTTAACCCAAAAGCTCTGTGTCTTCCTACAAACAAGAGTTCATTTCCGGTACACCCAGTGATTTTTCGGCTCAAATGAATTTACACAGTTCACGAACCCAACACGTTTTTTACTATAAACTAAAGAGCATCTATGTAAGAGATGCTGTGGTTTGTTATAGTTTCATAAGCAGAGTTTAAATAGATATAGTCCGTATGAGTAAGAAACAAAGTTCTTTTTTTCTGGGCATGCTCATGTTTCTGGCTGTATTGGAGACGCTGGAAAGAAGAGCCTGCTTCGAGCGTTAAAACAGAGTATGTTTCATGGATGAGAACACTGCTCTGAATTTTCCTTCAGAAACGGAGTTAAACCAAGTCTCTGTGTCTTCCTACAAGCCAGAGTTCATTTCCGGTAAACCAAGTGATTTTTCGGTCAAAAGAATTTACACAGTTCACGAACACAACACGTTTTCACTATTAACTAAAGAGCATGTATGTAAGAGATGCTTTGGTTTGTTACAGTTTCATAATCAGATTTCAACTAGAAATGGTCCGTATGAGTAGGAAACACAATTCTTTTTTTCGGGACATGCTCATTTTTCTTGCTGTATTACATTCTCTGGACAGAAGAGCATGCTTCTTGCATTAAAACAGAGGGTGTTTCATGGATGAGAACACTAGTCTGAATTTCCCTTCACAAACGGAGTTAAACCAAAGGTTCTGTGTCTTCCTACAAGCCAGAGTTCATTTCCGGGATACCCAGTGATTTTTCGGCTCAAATGAATTTACACAGTTCACGAACCCAACACGATTTTCACTATTAACTAAAGAGCATCTATATGAGACATGCTGTGGTTTGTTACAGTTTCATAAGCAGAGTTCAATTAGATATGGTCCGTATGAGTAGGAACACAGTTCTTTTTTTCTGGGCAAGCTTATTTTTCTTGCTGTATTAGAGATGCTGGAAAGAAGACCATGCTCTTTGTGTTAAAACAGAGTGTGTTTCATGGATGAGAACACTGTTGTGAATTTCCTTTCACAACCCGAGTTAAACCAAAGGATCTGTGTGTTCCCACAAGCAAGAGTTCATTTCCGGAAAACCCAGTGATTTTTCAGCTCAAATGAATTTACACAGTTCACGAACCCAACTCGATTTTCACTATTAACTAAACAGCATCTATGTAAGAGATGCTGTGGTTTGTTACAGTTTCATAAGCACAGTTCAACTAGATATGGTCCGTATGAGTAGGAAACCCAGTTCTTTTTTTCTGGACATGCTCATATTTCTTGCTGAATTGCAGACTCGGGACAGTAGAGTTTGCTTCTTGCATTAAAACAGAGGGTGTTTCATGGATGAGAACACTAGTCTGAATTTCCCTTCACAATCGGAGTTAAACAAAAGGCTCTGTGTGTTCCTACAAGCCAGAGTTCATTTCCGGTAAACACAGTGATTTTTCGGCTCAAATGAATTTACACAGTTCACGAACCCAACACGTTTTTCACTATAAACTAAAGAGCATCTATGTAAGAGATGCTGTGGTTTGTTACGGTTTCATAATCAGGGCTCAACTACATATGGTCCATATGGGTAAGAAACACAGGTGTTTTTTTTTTAGGGCATGCTCATGTTTCTTGCTGTATTGGAGATGCTGGAAAAAAGAGCATGCTTCTTGCATTAAAACAGAGGGTGTTTCATGGATGAGAACACTAGTCTGAATTTCCCTTCACAAACGGAGTTAAACCAAAGGTTCTGTGTCTTCCTCCAAGCAAGAGTTCATTTCCGGTAAACCCAGTGATTTTTCGATTCAAAAGAATTTACACAGTTCACGAACCCAACACGTTTTTCACTATTAACTAAAGAGCATGTATGTAAGAGATGCTGTGGTTTGTTACAGTTTCATAATCAGATTTCAACTAGATATGGTCCGTATGAGTAGGAAACACAGTTCTTTTTTTCTGGGCATGCTCATGTTTGTTGCTGTATTAGAGAATCTGGAAAGAAGAGCCTGCTCTTTGCGTTAAAACAGAGTGTTTTTCATGGATGAGAACACTGGTCTGAATTTTCCTTCACAAATGGAGTAAACCAAATGCTCTGTGTCTTCCTAAGAGCAAGAGTTCATTTCCGATAAACTCAGGGGTTTTTCGGCTCAAATGAACTTACACAGTTCATGAACCCAACACGTTTTTCACTATTAACTAAAGAGCATCTATGTAAGACATGCTGTGGTTTGTTACAGTTTCATAAGCAGAGTTCAACTAGATATGGTCCATATGAGTAGGAAACACAGTTCATTTTTTCAGGGCATGCTCATGTTTCTTGCTATATTGCAGATGCTGGAAAGAAGAGCATGCTTTTTGCGTTAAAACATATTGTGTTTCATGGATGAGAACACTGGTCTGTATTTCCCTTCACAAACGGAGTTAAACCAAAGACTCTGTGTCTTCCTACAAGCAAGAGTTCATTTCCGGTAAACCCAGTGATTTTTCAGATCAAATGAATTTACACAGTTCACAAACCCAACATGTTTTTCACCATAAACTAATGAGCATCTATGTAAGAGATGCTACGGTTTGTTACTGTTTCATAAGCAGAGTTCAACTCGATATGGTCCGTATGAGTAGGAAACACAGTTCTTTTTTCTGGGCATGCTCATGTTTCTTGCATTATTAGAGATGCTGGAAAGCAGATCATGCTCTTTGCGTTAAAACAGAGTGTGTTTCATGGATGAGAACACTGTTGTGAATTTCCTTTCACAACCCGAGTTAAACCAAAGGATCTGTGTGTTCCCACAAGCAAGAGTTCATTTCCGGAAAACCCAGTGTTTTTTCAGCTCAAATGAATTTACACAGTTCACGAACCCAACTCGATTTTCACTATTAACTAAACAGCATCTATGTAAGAGATGCTGTGGTTTGTTACAGTTTCATAAGCTCAGTTCAACTAGATATGGTCCGTATGAGTAGGAAACCCAGTTCTTTTTTTCTGGACATGCTCATATTTCTTGCTGAATTGCAGACTCGGGACAGTAGAGTTTGCTTCTTGCATTAAAACAGAGGGTGTTTCATGGATGAGAACACTAGTCTGAATTTCCCTTCACAACGGAGTTAAACAAAAGGCTCTGTGTGTTCCTACAAGCCAGAGTTCATTTCAGGTAAACCAAGTGATTTTTCGGCTCAAATGAATTTACACAGTTCACGAACCCAACACGTTTTTCACTATAAACTAAAGAGCATCTATGTAGGAGATGCTGTGGTTTGTTACAGTTTCATAAGCAGGGTTTAACTACATATGGTCCATATGGGTAGGAAACATAGTTTTTTTTTTTAGGGCATGCTCATGTTTCTTGCTGTATTGGAGATGCTGGAAAGAAGAGCATGCTTCTTGCGTTAAAACAGAGTATGTTTCATGGATGACAACACTGGTCTGAATTTCTCTTCACAAACGGAGTTAACCCAAAAGCTCTGTGTCTTCCTACAAGCAAGAGTTCATTTCCGGTAAACCCAGTGATTTTTCGGCTCAAATGAATTTACACAGTTCACGAACCCAACACGTTTTTTACTATAAACTAAAGAGCATCTATGTAAGAGATGCTGTGGTTTGTTATAGTTTCATAGCAGAGTTTAAATAGATATAGTCTGTATGAGTAAGAAACAAAGTTCTTTTTTCTGGGCATGCTCATGTTTCTGGCTGTATTGGAGACGCTGGAAAGAAGAGCCTGCTTCGCGCGTTAAAACAGAGTATGTTTCATGGATGAGAACACTGCTCTGAATTTTCCTTCAGAAACGGAGTTAAACCAAGTCTCTGTGTCTTCCTACAAGCAAGAGTTCATTTCCGGTAAACCAAGTGATTTTTCGGTCAAAAGAATTTACACAGTTCACGAACACAACACGTTTTCACTATTAACTAAAGAGCATGTATGTAAGAGATGCTGTGGTTTGTTACAGTTTCATAATCAGATTTCAACTAGATATGGTCCGTATGAGTAGGAAACACAATTCTTTTTTTCGGGACATGCTCATTTTTCTTGCTGTATTACATTCTCTGGACAGAAGAGCATGCTTCTTGCATTAAAACAGAGGGTGTTTCATGGATGAGAACACTAGTCTGAATTTCTCTTCACAAACGGAGTTAACCCAAAAGCTCTGTGTCTTCCTACAAGCAAGAGTTCATTTCCGGTAAACCCAGTGATTTTTCGGCTCAAATGAATTTACACAGTTCACGAACCCAACACGTTTTTTACTATAAACTAAAGAGCATCTATGTAAGAGATGCTGTGGTTTGTTATAGTTTCATAAGCAGCGTTTAAATAGATATGGTCCGTATGAGTAAGAAACAAAGTTCTTTTTTTTCTGGGCATGCTCATGTTTCTTGCTGTATTGGAGACGGTGGAAAGAAGAGCCTGCTTCGAGCGTTAAAACAGAGTATGTTTCATGGATGAGAACACTGCTCTGAATTTTCCTTGAGAAACGGAGTTAAACCAAGTCTCTGTGTCTTCCTACAAGCCAGAGTTCATTTCAGGTAAACCAAGTGATTTTTCGGTCAAAAGAATTTACAAAGTTCACGAACACAACACGTTTTCACTATTAACTAAAGAGCATGTATGTAAGAGATGCTGTGGTTTGTTACAGTTTCATAATCAGATTTCAACTAGATATGGTCCGTATGAGTAGGAAACACAGTTCTTTTTTTCGGGATATGCTCATTTTTCTTGCTGTATTGCATACTCTGGACAGAAGAGCATGCTTCTTGCATCAAAACAGAGGGTGTTTCATGGATGAGAACACTAGTCTGAATTTCCCTTAACAAATCGAGTTAAACCAAAGGCTCTGTGTGTTCCTACAAGCAAGAGTTCATTTCCGGAAAACCCAGTGATTTTTTGGCTCAAGTGATTTACACAGTTCACGAACCCAACACGATTTTCACTATTAACTAAAGAGCATCTATGTAAGAGATGCTGTGGTTTGTTACAGTTTCATAAGCATAGTTCAACTAGATATGGTCCAAATGAGTAGGAAACCCAGTTCTTTTTTTCTGGACATGCTCATATTTCTTGCTGAATTGCAGACTCGGGACAGTAGAGTTTGCTTCTTGCATTAAAACAGAGGGTGTTTCATGAATGAGAACACTAGTCTGAATTTCCCTTCACAATCGGAGTTAAACAAAAGGCTCTGTGTGTTCCTACAAGCCAGAGTTCATTTCCGGTAAACACAGTGATTTTTCGGCTCAAATGAATTTACACAGTTCACGAACCCAACACGTTTTTCACTATAAACTAAAGAGCATCTATGTAAGAGATGCTGTGGTTTGTTACGGTTTCATAATCAGGGCTTAACAACATATGGTCCATATGGGTAAGAAACACAGGTTGTTTTTTTTTTAGGGCATGCTCATGTTTCTTGCTGTATTGGAGATGCTGGAAAGAAGAGCGTGCTTCTGGCGTTAAAACAGAGTATGTTTCATGGATGAGAACACTCTTCTGAATTTGCCTTCACAAACGTAGTTAAACCAAATCTCTGTGACGTCCTCCAAGCAAGAGTTCATTTCCGGTAAACCCAGTGATTTTTCGATTCAAAAGAATTTACACAGTTCACGAACCCAACACGTTTTTCACTATTAACTAAAGAGCATGTATGTAAGAGATGCTGTGGTTTGTTACAGTTTCATAATCAGATTTTAACTAGATATGGTCCGTATGAGTAGGAAACACAGTTCTTTTTTTCTTGACATGCTCATATTTCTTGCTTTATTGCAGACTCAGGAAAGAAGAGGATGCTTTTTGCTTTAAAACAGAGGGTGTTTCATGGATGAGAACACTAGTCTGAATTTCCCTTCACAAATCGAGTTAAACCAAAGGCTCTGTGTGTTCCTACAAGCAAGAGTTCATTTCCGGAAAACCCAGTGATTTTTCGGCTCAAGTGATTTACACAGTTCACGATCCCAACCGAATTTTCACTATTAACTAAAGAGCATCTATGTAAGAGATGCTGTGGTTTGTTACAGTTTCATAAGCATAGTTCAACTAGATATGGTCCAAATGAGTAGGAAACCCAGTTCTTTTTTTCTGGACATGCTCATATTTCTTGCTGAATTGCAGACTCGGGACAGTAGAGTTTGCTTCTTGCATTAAAACAGAGGGTGTTTCATGAATGAGAACACTAGTCTGAATTTCCCTTCACAATCGGAGTTAAACAAAAGGCTCTGTGTGTTCCTACAAGCCAGAGTTCATTTCCGGTAAACCCAGTGATTTTTCGGCTCAAATGAATTTACACAGTTCACGAACCCAACACGTTTTTCACTATAAACTAAAGAGCATCTATGTAAGAGATGCTGTGGTTTGTTACGGTTTCATAATCAGGGCTTAACAACATATGGTCCATATGGGTAAGAAACACAGGTTTTTTTTTTTTTAGGGCATGCTCATGTTTCTTGCTGTATTGGAGATGCTGGAAAGAAGAGCGTGCTTCTGGCGTTAAAACAGAGTATGTTTCATGGATGAGAACACTCTTCTGAATTTGCCTTCACAAACGTAGTTAAACCAAATCTCTGTGACGTCCTCCAAGCAAGAGTTCATTTCCGGTAAACCCAGTGATTTTTCGATTCAAAAGAATTTACACAGTTCACGAACCCAACACGTTTTTCACTATTAACTAAAGAGCATGTATGTAAGAGATGCTGTGGTTTGTTACAGTTTCATAATCAGATTTCAACTAGATATGGTCCTTATGAGTAGGAAACACAGTTCTTTTTTTCTGGACATGCTCATATTTCTTGCTTTATTGCAGACTCAGGAAAGAAGAGGATGCTTTTTGCTTTAAAACAGAGGGTGTTTCTTGGATGAGAACACTGGTCTGAATTTCAATTCACAAACGAGTTAAACCAAAGGCTCAGTGTCTTCCTACAAGCAAGAGTTCATTTCCGGTAAACTCAGTGACTTTTCGGCTCAAATGAATTTACACAGTTCACAAACCCAACATGTTTTTCACTATAAACTAACGAGCATCTATGTAAGAGATGCTGTGGTTTTTTAGAGTTTCATAAGCAGAGTTTAACTAGATATGGTCCGTATGATTAGGAAACACAGTTCTTTTTTTCTGGGCATGCTCATGTTTGTTGCTGTATTAGAGAATCTGGAAAGAAGAGCCTGCTCTTTGCGTTAAAACAGAGTGTTTTTCATGGATGAGAACACTGGTCTGAATTTTCCTTCACAAATGGAGTAAACCAAATGCTCTGTGTCTTCCTAAGAGCAAGAGTTCATTTCCGATAAACTCAGGGGTTTTTCGGCTCAAATGAACTTACACAGTTCATGAACCCAACACGTTTTTCACTATTAACTAAAGAGCATCTATGTAAGACATGCTGTGGTTTGTTACAGTTTCATAAGCAGAGTTCAACTAGATATGGTCCATATGAGTAGGAAACACAGTTCATTTTTTCAGGGCATGCTCATGTTTCTTGCTGTATTGGAGACGGTGGAAAGAAGAGCCTGCTTCGAGCGTTAAAACAGAGTATGTTTCATGGATGAGAACACTGCTCTGAATTTTCCTTGAGAAACGGAGTTAAACCAAGTCTCTGTGTCTTCCTACAAGCCAGAGTTCATTTCAGGTAAACCAAGTGATTTTTCGGTCAAAAGAATTTACAAAGTTCACGAACACAACACGTTTTCACTATTAACTAAAGAGCATGTATGTAAGAGATGCTGTGGTTTGTTACAGTTTCATAATCAGATTTCAACTAGATATGGTCCGTATGAGTAGGAAACACAGTTCTTTTTTTTGGGACATGCTCATTTTTCTTGCTGTATTGCATACTCTGGACAGAAGAGCATGCTTCTTGCATCAAAACAGAGGGTGTTTCATGGATGAGAACACTAGTCTGAATTTCCCTTCACAAATCGAGTTAAACCAAAGGCTCTGTGTGTTCTTACAAGCAAGAGTTCATTTCCGGAAAACCCAGTGATTTTTCGGCTCAAGTGATTTACACAGTTCACGAACCCAACACGATTTTCACTATTAACTAAAGAGCATCTATGTAAGAGATGCTGTGGTTTGTTACAGTTTCATAAGCATAGTTCAACTAGATATGGTCCAAATGAGTAGGAAACCCAGTTCTTTTTTTCTGGACATGCTCATATTTCTTGCTGAATTGCAGACTCGGGACAGTAGAGTTTGCTTCTTGCATTAAAACAGAGGGTGTTTCATGAATGAGAACACTAGTCTGAATTTCCCTTCACAATCGGAGTTAAACAAAAGGCTCTGTGTGTTCCTACAAGCCAGAGTTCATTTCCGGTAAACACAGTGATTTTTCGGCTCAAATGAATTTACACAGTTCACGAACCCAACACGTTTTTCACTATAAACTAAAGAGCATCTATGTAAGAGATGCTGTGGTTTGTTACGGTTTCATAATCAGGGCTTAACAACATATGGTCCATATGGGTAAGAAACACAGGTTTTTTTTTTTTTAGGGCATGCTCATGTTTCTTGCTGTATTGGAGATGCTGGAAAGAAGAGCGTGCTTCTGGCGTTAAAACAGAGTATGTTTCATGGATGAGAACACTCTTCTGAATTTGCCTTCACAAACGTAGTTAAACCAAATCTCTGTGACGTCCTCCAAGCAAGAGTTCATTTCCGGTAAACCCAGTGATTTTTCGATTCAAAAGAATTTACACAGTTCACGAACCCAACACGTTTTTCACTATTAACTAAAGAGCATGTATGTAAGAGATGCTGTGGTTTGTTACAGTTTCATAATCAGATTTTAACTAGATATGGTCCGTATGAGTAGGAAACACAGTTCTTTTTTTCTTGACATGCTCATATTTCTTGCTTTATTGCAGACTCAGGAAAGAAGAGGATGATTTTTGCTTTAAAACAGAGGGTGTTTCATGGATGAGAACACTAGTCTGAATTTCCCTTCACAAATCGAGTTAAACCAAAGGCTCTGTGTGTTCCTACAAGCAAGAGTTCATTTCCGGAAAACCCAGTGATTTTTCGGCTCAAGTGATTTACACAGTTCACGATCCCAACCGAATTTTCACTATTAACTAAAGAGCATCTATGTAAGAGATGCTGTGGTTTGTTACAGTTTCATAAGCATAGTTCAACTAGATATGGTCCAAATGAGTAGGAAACCCAGTTCTTTTTTTCTGGACATGCTCATATTTCTTGCTGAATTGCAGACTCGGGACAGTAGAGTTTGCTTCTTGCATTAAAACAGAGGGTGTTTCATGAATGAGAACACTAGTCTGAATTTCCCTTCACAATCGGAGTTAAACAAAAGGCTCTGTGTGTTCCTACAAGCCAGAGTTCATTTCCGGTAAACCCAGTGATTTTTCGGCTCAAATGAATTTACACAGTTCACGAACCCAACACGTTTTTCACTATAAACTAAAGAGCATCTATGTAAGAGATGCTGTGGTTTGTTACGGTTTCATAATCAGGGCTTAACAACATATGGTCCATATGGGTAAGAAACACAGGTTTTTTTTTTTTTAGGGCATGCTCATGTTTCTTGCTGTATTGGAGATGCTGGAAAGAAGAGCGTGCTTCTGGCGTTAAAACAGAGTATGTTTCATGGATGAGAACACTCTTCTGAATTTGCCTTCACAAACGTAGTTAAACCAAATCTCTGTGACGTCCTCCAAGCAAGAGTTCATTTCCGGTAAACCCAGTGATTTTTCGATTCAAAAGAATTTACACAGTTCACGAACCCAACACGTTTTTCACTATTAACTAAAGAGCATGTATGTAAGAGATGCTGTGGTTTGTTACAGTTTCATAATCAGATTTCAACTAGATATGGTCCGTATGAGTAGGAAACACAGTTCTTTTTTTCTGGACATGCTCATATTTCTTGCTTTATTGCAGACTCAGGAAAGAAGAGGATGCTTTTTGCTTTAAAACAGAGGGTGTTTCTTGGATGAGAACACTGGTCTGAATTTCAATTCACAAACGAGTTAAACCAAAGGCTCAGTGTCTTCCTACAAGCAAGAGTTCATTTCCGGTAAACTCAGTGACTTTTCGGCTCAAATGAATTTACACAGTTCACAAACCCAACATGTTTTTCACTATAAACTAACGAGCATCTATGTAAGAGATGCTGTGGTTTTTTAGAGTTTCATAAGCAGAGTTTAACTAGATATGGTCCGTATGATTAGGAAACACAGTTCTTTTTTTCTGGGCATGCTCATGTTTGTTGCTGTATTAGAGAATCTGGAAAGAAGAGCCTGCTCTTTGCGTTAAAACAGAGTGTTTTTCATGGATGAGAACACTGGTCTGAATTTTCCTTCACAAATGGAGTAAACCAAATGCTCTGTGTCTTCCTAAGAGCAAGAGTTCATTTCCGATAAACTCAGGGGTTTTTCGGCTCAAATGAACTTACACAGTTCATGAACCCAACACGTTTTTCACTATTAACTAAAGAGCATCTGTGTAAGACATGCTGTGGTTTGTTACAGTTTCATAAGCAGAGTTCAACTAGATATGGTCCATATGAGTAGGAAACACAGTTCATTTTTTCAGGGCATGCTCATGTTTCTTGCTGTATTGGAGACGGTGGAAAGAAGAGCCTGCTTCGAGCGTTAAAACAGAGTATGTTTCATGGATGAGAACACTGCTCTGAATTTTCCTTGAGAAACGGAGTTAAACCAAGTCTCTGTGTCTTCCTACAAGCCAGAGTTCATTTCAGGTAAACCAAGTGATTTTTCGGTCAAAAGAATTTACAAAGTTCACGAACACAACACGTTTTCACTATTAACTAAAGAGCATGTATGTAAGAGATGCTGTGGTTTGTTACAGTTTCATAATCAGATTTCAACTAGATATGGTCCGTATGAGTAGGAAACACAGTTCTTTTTTTTGGGACATGCTCATTTTTCTTGCTGTATTGCATACTCTGGACAGAAGAGCATGCTTCTTGCATCAAAACAGAGGGTGTTTCATGGATGAGAACACTAGTCTGAATTTCCCTTCACAAATCGAGTTAAACCAAAGGCTCTGTGTGTTCTTACAAGCAAGAGTTCATATCCGGAAAACCCAGTGATTTTTCGGCTCAAGTGATTTACACAGTTCACGAACCCAACACGATTTTCACTATTAACTAAAGAGCATCTATGTAAGAGATGCTGTGGTTTGTTACAGTTTCATAAGCATAGTTCAACTAGATATGGTCCAAATGAGTAGGAAACCCAGTTCTTTTTTTCTGGACATGCTCATATTTCTTGCTGAATTGCAGACTCGGGACAGTAGAGTTTGCTTCTTGCATTAAAACAGAGGGTGTTTCATGAATGAGAACACTAGTCTGAATTTCCCTTCACAATCGGAGTTAAACAAAAGGCTCTGTGTGTTCCTACAAGCCAGAGTTCATTTCCGGTAAACACAGTGATTTTTCGGCTCAAATGAATTTACACAGTTCACGAACCCAACACGTTTTTCACTATAAACTAAAGAGCATCTATGTAAGAGATGCTGTGGTTTGTTACGGTTTCATAATCAGGGCTTAACAACATATGGTCCATATGGGTAAGAAACACAGGTTTTTTTTTTTTTAGGGCATGCTCATGTTTCTTGCTGTATTGGAGATGCTGGAAAGAAGAGCGTGCTTCTGGCGTTAAAACAGAGTATGTTTCATGGATGAGAACACTCTTCTGAATTTGCCTTCACAAACGTAGTTAAACCAAATCTCTGTGACGTCCTCCAAGCAAGAGTTCATTTCCGGTAAACCCAGTGATTTTTCGATTCAAAAGAATTTACACAGTTCACGAACCCAACACGGTTTTCACTATTAACTAAAGAGCATCTATGTAAGACATGCTGTGGTTTGTTACAATTTCATAAGCAGAGTTCAACTAGATATGGTCCATATGAGTAGGAAACACAGTTCATTTTTTCAGGGCATGCTCATGTTTCTTGCTATATTGCAGACGCTGGAAAGAAGAGCATGCTTTTTGCGTTAAAACATATTGTGTTTCATGGATGAGAACACTGGTCTGAATTTCCCTTCACAAACGGAGTTAAACCAAAGACTCTGTGTCTTCCTACAAGCAAGAGTTCATTTCCGGTAAACCCAGTGACTTTTCAGAACAAATGAATTTACACAGTTCACAAACCCAACATGTTTTTCACCATAAACTAATGAGCATCTATGTAAGAGATGCTACGGTTTGTTACTGTTTCATAAGCAGAGTTCAACTCGATATGGTCCGTATGAGTAGGAAACACAGTTCTTTTTTCTGGGCATGCTCATGTTTCTTGCATTATTAGAGATGCTGGAAAGCAGATCATGCTCTTTGCGTTAAAACAGAGTGTGTTTCATGGATGAGAACACTGTTGTGAATTTCCTTTCACAACCCGAGTTAAACCAAAGGATCTGTGTGTTCCCACAAGCAAGAGTTCATTTCCGGAAAACCCAGTGATTTTTCAGCTCAAATGAATTTACACAGTTCACGAACCCAACTCGATTTTCACTATTAACTAAACAGCATCTATGTAAGAGATGCTGTGGTTTGTTACAGTTTCATAAGCACAGTTCAACTAGATATGGTCCGTATGAGAAGGAAACCCAGTTCTTTTTTTCTGGACATGCTCATATTTCCTGCTGTATTGGAGATGCTGGAAAAAAGAGCATGCTTCTTGCATTAAAACAGAGGGTGTTTCATGGATGAGAACACTAGTCTGAATTTCCCTTCACAAACGGAGTTAAACCAAAGGTTCTGTGTCTTCCTCCAAGCAAGAGTTCATTTCCGGTAAACCCAGTGATTTTTCGATTCAAAAGAATTTACACAGTTCACGAACCCAACACGTTTTTCACTATTAACTAAAGAGCATGTATGTAAGAGATGCTGTGGTTTGTTACAGTTTCATAATCAGATTTCAACTAGATATGGTCCGTATGAGTAGGAAACACAGTTCTTTTTTTCTGGGCATGCTCATGTTTGTTGCTGTATTAGAGAATCTGGAAAGAAGAGCCTGCTCTTTGCGTTAAAACAGAGTGTTTTTCATGGATGAGAACACTGGTCTGAATTTTCCTTCACAAATGGAGTAAACCAAATGCTCTGTGTCTTCCTAAGAGCAAGAGTTCATTTCCGATAAACTCAGGGGTTTTTCGGCTCAAATGAACTTACACAGTTCATGAACCCAACACGTTTTTCACTATTAACTAAAGAGCATCTATGTAAGACATGCTGTGGTTTGTTACAGTTTCATAAGCAGAGTTCAACTAGATATGGTCCATATGAGTAGGAAACACAGTTCATTTTTTCAGGGCATGCTCATGTTTCTTGCTATATTGCAGATGCTGGAAAGAAGAGCATGCTTTTTGCGTTAAAACATATTGTGTTTCATGGATGAGAACACTGGTCTGTATTTCCCTTCACAAACGGAGTTAAACCAAAGACTCTGTGTCTTCCTACAAGCAAGAGTTCATTTCCGGTAAACCCAGTGATTTTTCAGATCAAATGAATTTACACAGTTCACAAACCCAACATGTTTTTCACCATAAACTAATGAGCATCTATGTAAGAGATGCTACGGTTTGTTACTGTTTCATAAGCAGAGTTCAACTCGATATGGTCCGTATGAGTAGGAAACACAGTTCTTTTTTCTGGGCATGCTCATGTTTCTTGCATTATTAGAGATGCTGGAAAGCAGATCATGCTCTTTGCGTTAAAACAGAGTGTGTTTCATGGATGAGAACACTGTTGTGAATTTCCTTTCACAACCCGAGTTAAACCAAAGGATCTGTGTGTTCCCACAAGCAAGAGTTCATTTCCGGAAAACCCAGTGTTTTTTCAGCTCAAATGAATTTACACAGTTCACGAACCCAACTCGATTTTCACTATTAACTAAACAGCATCTATGTAAGAGATGCTGTGGTTTGTTACAGTTTCATAAGCTCAGTTCAACTAGATATGGTCCGTATGAGTAGGAAACCCAGTTCTTTTTTTCTGGACATGCTCATATTTCTTGCTGAATTGCAGACTCGGGACAGTAGAGTTTGCTTCTTGCATTAAAACAGAGGGTGTTTCATGGATGAGAACACTAGTCTGAATTTCCCTTCACAACGGAGTTAAACAAAAGGCTCTGTGTGTTCCTACAAGCCAGAGTTCATTTCAGGTAAACCAAGTGATTTTTCGGCTCAAATGAATTTACACAGTTCACGAACCCAACACGTTTTTCACTATAAACTAAAGAGCATCTATGTAGGAGATGCTGTGGTTTGTTACAGTTTCATAAGCAGGGTTTAACTACATATGGTCCATATGGGTAGGAAACATAGTTTTTTTTTTTTAGGGCATGCTCATGTTTCTTGCTGTATTGGAGATGCTGGAAAGAAGAGCATGCTTCTTGCGTTAAAACAGAGTATGTTTCATGGATGACAACACTGGTCTGAATTTCTCTTCACAAACGGAGTTAACCCAAAAGCTCTGTGTCTTCCTACAAGCAAGAGTTCATTTCCGGTAAACCCAGTGATTTTTCGGCTCAAATGAATTTACACAGTTCACGAACCCAACACGTTTTTTACTATAAACTAAAGAGCATCTATGTAAGAGATGCTGTGGTTTGTTATAGTTTCATAGCAGAGTTTAAATAGATATAGTCTGTATGAGTAAGAAACAAAGTTCTTTTTTCTGGGCATGCTCATGTTTCTGGCTGTATTGGAGACGCTGGAAAGAAGAGCCTGCTTCGCGCGTTAAAACAGAGTATGTTTCATGGATGAGAACACTGCTCTGAATTTTCCTTCAGAAACGGAGTTAAACCAAGTCTCTGTGTCTTCCTACAAGCAAGAGTTCATTTCCGGTAAACCAAGTGATTTTTCGGTCAAAAGAATTTACACAGTTCACGAACACAACACGTTTTCACTATTAACTAAAGAGCATGTATGTAAGAGATGCTGTGGTTTGTTACAGTTTCATAATCAGATTTCAACTAGATATGGTCCGTATGAGTAGGAAACACAATTCTTTTTTTCGGGACATGCTCATTTTTCTTGCTGTATTACATTCTCTGGACAGAAGAGCATGCTTCTTGCATTAAAACAGAGGGTGTTTCATGGATGAGAACACTAGTCTGAATTTCTCTTCACAAACGGAGTTAACCCAAAAGCTCTGTGTCTTCCTACAAGCAAGAGTTCATTTCCGGTAAACCCAGTGATTTTTCGGCTCAAATGAATTTACACAGTTCACGAACCCAACACGTTTTTTACTATAAACTAAAGAGCATCTATGTAAGAGATGCTGTGGTTTGTTATAGTTTCATAAGCAGCGTTTAAATAGATATGGTCCGTATGAGTAAGAAACAAAGTTCTTTTTTTTCTGGGCATGCTCATGTTTCTTGCTGTATTGGAGACGGTGGAAAGAAGAGCCTGCTTCGAGCGTTAAAACAGAGTATGTTTCATGGATGAGAACACTGCTCTGAATTTTCCTTGAGAAACGGAGTTAAACCAAGTCTCTGTGTCTTCCTACAAGCCAGAGTTCATTTCAGGTAAACCAAGTGATTTTTCGGTCAAAAGAATTTACAAAGTTCACGAACACAACACGTTTTCACTATTAACTAAAGAGCATGTATGTAAGAGATGCTGTGGTTTGTTACAGTTTCATAATCAGATTTCAACTAGATATGGTCCGTATGAGTAGGAAACACAGTTCTTTTTTTCGGGATATGCTCATTTTTCTTGCTGTATTGCATACTCTGGACAGAAGAGCATGCTTCTTGCATCAAAACAGAGGGTGTTTCATGGATGAGAACACTAGTCTGAATTTCCCTTAACAAATCGAGTTAAACCAAAGGCTCTGTGTGTTCCTACAAGCAAGAGTTCATTTCCGGAAAACCCAGTGATTTTTTGGCTCAAGTGATTTACACAGTTCACGAACCCAACACGATTTTCACTATTAACTAAAGAGCATCTATGTAAGAGATGCTGTGGTTTGTTACAGTTTCATAAGCATAGTTCAACTAGATATGGTCCAAATGAGTAGGAAACCCAGTTCTTTTTTTCTGGACATGCTCATATTTCTTGCTGAATTGCAGACTCGGGACAGTAGAGTTTGCTTCTTGCATTAAAACAGAGGGTGTTTCATGAATGAGAACACTAGTCTGAATTTCCCTTCACAATCGGAGTTAAACAAAAGGCTCTGTGTGTTCCTACAAGCCAGAGTTCATTTCCGGTAAACACAGTGATTTTTCGGCTCAAATGAATTTACACAGTTCACGAACCCAACACGTTTTTCACTATAAACTAAAGAGCATCTATGTAAGAGATGCTGTGGTTTGTTACGGTTTCATAATCAGGGCTTAACAACATATGGTCCATATGGGTAAGAAACACAGGTTGTTTTTTTTTTAGGGCATGCTCATGTTTCTTGCTGTATTGGAGATGCTGGAAAGAAGAGCGTGCTTCTGGCGTTAAAACAGAGTATGTTTCATGGATGAGAACACTCTTCTGAATTTGCCTTCACAAACGTAGTTAAACCAAATCTCTGTGACGTCCTCCAAGCAAGAGTTCATTTCCGGTAAACCCAGTGATTTTTCGATTCAAAAGAATTTACACAGTTCACGAACCCAACACGTTTTTCACTATTAACTAAAGAGCATGTATGTAAGAGATGCTGTGGTTTGTTACAGTTTCATAATCAGATTTTAACTAGATATGGTCCGTATGAGTAGGAAACACAGTTCTTTTTTTCTTGACATGCTCATATTTCTTGCTTTATTGCAGACTCAGGAAAGAAGAGGATGCTTTTTGCTTTAAAACAGAGGGTGTTTCATGGATGAGAACACTAGTCTGAATTTCCCTTCACAAATCGAGTTAAACCAAAGGCTCTGTGTGTTCCTACAAGCAAGAGTTCATTTCCGGAAAACCCAGTGATTTTTCGGCTCAAGTGATTTACACAGTTCACGATCCCAACCGAATTTTCACTATTAACTAAAGAGCATCTATGTAAGAGATGCTGTGGTTTGTTACAGTTTCATAAGCATAGTTCAACTAGATATGGTCCAAATGAGTAGGAAACCCAGTTCTTTTTTTCTGGACATGCTCATATTTCTTGCTGAATTGCAGACTCGGGACAGTAGAGTTTGCTTCTTGCATTAAAACAGAGGGTGTTTCATGAATGAGAACACTAGTCTGAATTTCCCTTCACAATCGGAGTTAAACAAAAGGCTCTGTGTGTTCCTACAAGCCAGAGTTCATTTCCGGTAAACCCAGTGATTTTTCGGCTCAAATGAATTTACACAGTTCACGAACCCAACACGTTTTTCACTATAAACTAAAGAGCATCTATGTAAGAGATGCTGTGGTTTGTTACGGTTTCATAATCAGGGCTTAACAACATATGGTCCATATGGGTAAGAAACACAGGTTTTTTTTTTTTTAGGGCATGCTCATGTTTCTTGCTGTATTGGAGATGCTGGAAAGAAGAGCGTGCTTCTGGCGTTAAAACAGAGTATGTTTCATGGATGAGAACACTCTTCTGAATTTGCCTTCACAAACGTAGTTAAACCAAATCTCTGTGACGTCCTCCAAGCAAGAGTTCATTTCCGGTAAACCCAGTGATTTTTCGATTCAAAAGAATTTACACAGTTCACGAACCCAACACGTTTTTCACTATTAACTAAAGAGCATGTATGTAAGAGATGCTGTGGTTTGTTACAGTTTCATAATCAGATTTCAACTAGATATGGTCCTTATGAGTAGGAAACACAGTTCTTTTTTTCTGGACATGCTCATATTTCTTGCTTTATTGCAGACTCAGGAAAGAAGAGGATGCTTTTTGCTTTAAAACAGAGGGTGTTTCTTGGATGAGAACACTGGTCTGAATTTCAATTCACAAACGAGTTAAACCAAAGGCTCAGTGTCTTCCTACAAGCAAGAGTTCATTTCCGGTAAACTCAGTGACTTTTCGGCTCAAATGAATTTACACAGTTCACAAACCCAACATGTTTTTCACTATAAACTAACGAGCATCTATGTAAGAGATGCTGTGGTTTTTTAGAGTTTCATAAGCAGAGTTTAACTAGATATGGTCCGTATGATTAGGAAACACAGTTCTTTTTTTCTGGGCATGCTCATGTTTGTTGCTGTATTAGAGAATCTGGAAAGAAGAGCCTGCTCTTTGCGTTAAAACAGAGTGTTTTTCATGGATGAGAACACTGGTCTGAATTTTCCTTCACAAATGGAGTAAACCAAATGCTCTGTGTCTTCCTAAGAGCAAGAGTTCATTTCCGATAAACTCAGGGGTTTTTCGGCTCAAATGAACTTACACAGTTCATGAACCCAACACGTTTTTCACTATTAACTAAAGAGCATCTATGTAAGACATGCTGTGGTTTGTTACAGTTTCATAAGCAGAGTTCAACTAGATATGGTCCATATGAGTAGGAAACACAGTTCATTTTTTCAGGGCATGCTCATGTTTCTTGCTGTATTGGAGACGGTGGAAAGAAGAGCCTGCTTCGAGCGTTAAAACAGAGTATGTTTCATGGATGAGAACACTGCTCTGAATTTTCCTTGAGAAACGGAGTTAAACCAAGTCTCTGTGTCTTCCTACAAGCCAGAGTTCATTTCAGGTAAACCAAGTGATTTTTCGGTCAAAAGAATTTACAAAGTTCACGAACACAACACGTTTTCACTATTAACTAAAGAGCATGTATGTAAGAGATGCTGTGGTTTGTTACAGTTTCATAATCAGATTTCAACTAGATATGGTCCGTATGAGTAGGAAACACAGTTCTTTTTTTTGGGACATGCTCATTTTTCTTGCTGTATTGCATACTCTGGACAGAAGAGCATGCTTCTTGCATCAAAACAGAGGGTGTTTCATGGATGAGAACACTAGTCTGAATTTCCCTTCACAAATCGAGTTAAACCAAAGGCTCTGTGTGTTCTTACAAGCAAGAGTTCATTTCCGGAAAACCCAGTGATTTTTCGGCTCAAGTGATTTACACAGTTCACGAACCCAACACGATTTTCACTATTAACTAAAGAGCATCTATGTAAGAGATGCTGTGGTTTGTTACAGTTTCATAAGCATAGTTCAACTAGATATGGTCCAAATGAGTAGGAAACCCAGTTCTTTTTTTCTGGACATGCTCATATTTCTTGCTGAATTGCAGACTCGGGACAGTAGAGTTTGCTTCTTGCATTAAAACAGAGGGTGTTTCATGAATGAGAACACTAGTCTGAATTTCCCTTCACAATCGGAGTTAAACAAAAGGCTCTGTGTGTTCCTACAAGCCAGAGTTCATTTCCGGTAAACACAGTGATTTTTCGGCTCAAATGAATTTACACAGTTCACGAACCCAACACGTTTTTCACTATAAACTAAAGAGCATCTATGTAAGAGATGCTGTGGTTTGTTACGGTTTCATAATCAGGGCTTAACAACATATGGTCCATATGGGTAAGAAACACAGGTTTTTTTTTTTTTAGGGCATGCTCATGTTTCTTGCTGTATTGGAGATGCTGGAAAGAAGAGCGTGCTTCTGGCGTTAAAACAGAGTATGTTTCATGGATGAGAACACTCTTCTGAATTTGCCTTCACAAACGTAGTTAAACCAAATCTCTGTGACGTCCTCCAAGCAAGAGTTCATTTCCGGTAAACCCAGTGATTTTTCGATTCAAAAGAATTTACACAGTTCACGAACCCAACACGTTTTTCACTATTAACTAAAGAGCATGTATGTAAGAGATGCTGTGGTTTGTTACAGTTTCATAATCAGATTTTAACTAGATATGGTCCGTATGAGTAGGAAACACAGTTCTTTTTTTCTTGACATGCTCATATTTCTTGCTTTATTGCAGACTCAGGAAAGAAGAGGATGCTTTTTGCTTTAAAACAGAGGGTGTTTCATGGATGAGAACACTAGTCTGAATTTCCCTTCACAAATCGAGTTAAACCAAAGGCTCTGTGTGTTCCTACAAGCAAGAGTTCATTTCCGGAAAACCCAGTGATTTTTCGGCTCAAGTGATTTACACAGTTCACGATCCCAACACGATTTTCACTATTAACTAAAGAGCATCTATGTAAGAGATGCTGTGGTTTGTTACAGTTTCATAAGCATAGTTCAACTAGATATGGTCCAAATGAGTAGGAAACCCAGTTCTTTTTTTCTGGACATGCTCATATTTCTTGCTGAATTGCAGACTCGGGACAGTAGAGTTTGCTTCTTGCATTAAAACAGAGGGTGTTTCATGAATGAGAACACTAGTCTGAATTTCCCTTCACAATCGGAGTTAAACAAAAGGCTCTGTGTGTTCCTACAAGCCAGAGTTCATTTCCGGTAAACCCAGTGATTTTTCGGCTCAAATGAATTTACACAGTTCACGAACCCAACACGTTTTTCACTATAAACTAAAGAGCATCTATGTAGGAGATGCTGTGGTTTGTTACGGTTTCATAATCAGGGCTTAACAACATATGGTCCATATGGGTAAGAAACACAGGTTTTTTTTTTTTTAGGGCATGCTCATGTTTCTTGCTGTATTGGAGATGCTGGAAAGAAGAGCGTGCTTCTGGCGTTAAAACAGAGTATGTTTCATGGATGAGAACACTCTTCTGAATTTGCCTTCACAAACGTAGTTAAACCAAATCTCTGTGACGTCCTCCAAGCAAGAGTTCATTTCCGGTAAACCCAGTGATTTTTCGATTCAAAAGAATTTACACAGTTCACGAACCCAACACGTTTTTCACTATTAACTAAAGAGCATGTATGTAAGAGATGCTGTGGTTTGTTACAGTTTCATAATCAGATTTCAACTAGATATGGTCCGTATGAGTAGGAAACACAGTTCTTTTTTTCTGGACATGCTCATATTTCTTGCTTTATTGCAGACTCAGGAAAGAAGAGGATGCTTTTTGCTTTAAAACAGAGGGTGTTTCTTGGATGAGAACACTGGTCTGAATTTCAATTCACAAACGAGTTAAACCAAAGGCTCAGTGTCTTCCTACAAGCAAGAGTTCATTTCCGGTAAACTCAGTGACTTTTCGGCTCAAATGAATTTACACAGTTCACAAACCCAACATGTTTTTCACTATAAACTAACGAGCATCTATGTAAGAGATGCTGTGGTTTTTTAGAGTTTCATAAGCAGAGTTTAACTAGATATGGTCCGTATGATTAGGAAACACAGTTCTTTTTTTCTGGGCATGCTCATGTTTGTTGCTGTATTAGAGAATCTGGAAAGAAGAGCCTGCTCTTTGCGTTAAAACAGAGTGTTTTTCATGGATGAGAACACTGGTCTGAATTTTCCTTCACAAATGGAGTAAACCAAATGCTCTGTGTCTTCCTAAGAGCAAGAGTTCATTTCCGATAAACTCAGGGGTTTTTCGGCTCAAATGAACTTACACAGTTCATGAACCCAACACGTTTTTCACTATTAACTAAAGAGCATCTATGTAAGACATGCTGTGGTTTGTTACAGTTTCATAAGCAGAGTTCAACTAGATATGGTCCATATGAGTAGGAAACACAGTTCATTTTTTCAGGGCATGCTCATGTTTCTTGCTGTATTGGAGACGGTGGAAAGAAGAGCCTGCTTCGAGCGTTAAAACAGAGTATGTTTCATGGATGAGAACACTGCTCTGAATTTTCCTTGAGAAACGGAGTTAAACCAAGTCTCTGTGTCTTCCTACAAGCCAGAGTTCATTTCAGGTAAACCAAGTGATTTTTCGGTCAAAAGAATTTACAATGTTCACGAACACAACACGTTTTCACTATTAACTAAAGAGCATGTATGTAAGAGATGCTGTGGTTTGTTACAGTTTCATAATCAGATTTCAACTAGATATGGTCCGTATGAGTAGGAAACACAGTTCTTTTTTTTGGGACATGGTCATTTTTCTTGCTGTATTGCATACTCTGGACAGAAGAGCATGCTTCTTGCATCAAAACAGAGGGTGTTTCATGGATGAGAACACTAGTCTGAATTTCCCTTCACAAATCGAGTTAAACCAAAGGCTCTGTGTGTTCTTACAAGCAAGAGTTCATATCCGGAAAACCCAGTGATTTTTCGGCTCAAGTGATTTACACAGTTCACGAACCCAACACGATTTTCACTATTAACTAAAGAGCATCTATGTAAGAGATGCTGTGGTTTGTTACAGTTTCATAAGCATAGTTCAACTAGATATGGTCCAAATGAGTAGGAAACCCAGTTCTTTTTTTCTGGACATGCTCATATTTCTTGCTGAATTGCAGACTCGGGACAGTAGAGTTTGCTTCTTGCATTAAAACAGAGGGTGTTTCATGAATGAGAACACTAGTCTGAATTTCCCTTCACAATCGGAGTTAAACAAAAGGCTCTGTGTGTTCCTACAAGCCAGAGTTCATTTCCGGTAAACACAGTGATTTTTCGGCTCAAATGAATTTACACAGTTCACGAACCCAACACGTTTTTCACTATAAACTAAAGAGCATCTATGTAAGAGATGCTGTGGTTTGTTACGGTTTCATAATCAGGGCTTAACAACATATGGTCCATATGGGTAAGAAACACAGGTTTTTTTTTTTTTAGGGCATGCTCATGTTTCTTGCTGTATTGGAGATGCTGGAAAGAAGAGCGTGCTTCTGGCGTTAAAACAGAGTATGTTTCATGGATGAGAACACTCTTCTGAATTTGCCTTCACAAACGTAGTTAAACCAAATCTCTGTGACGTCCTCCAAGCAAGAGTTCATTTCCGGTAAACCCAGTGGTTTTTCGATTCAAAAGAATTTACACAGTTCACGAACCCAACACGGTTTTCACTATTAACTAAAGAGCATCTATGTAAGACATGCTGTGGTTTGTTACAGTTTCATAAGCAGAGTTCAACTAGATATGGTCCATATGAGTAGGAAACACAGTTCATTTTTTCAGGGCATGCTCATGTTTCTTGCTATATTGCAGACGCTAGAAAGAAGAGCATGCTTTTTGCGTTAAAACATATTGTGTTTCATGGATGAGAACACTGGTCTGAATTTCCCTTCACAAACGGAGTTAAACCAAAGACTCTGTGTCTTCCTACAAGCAAGAGTTCATTTCCGGTAAACCCAGTGACTTTTCAGAACAAATGAATTTACACAGTTCACAAACCCAACATGTTTTTCACCATAAACTAATGAGCATCTATGTAAGAGATGCTACGGTTTGTTACTGTTTCATAAGCAGAGTTCAACTCGATATGGTCCGTATGAGTAGGAAACACAGTTCATTTTTCTGGGCATGCTCATGTTTCTTGCATTATTAGAGATGCTGGAAAGCAGATCATGCTCTTTGCGTTAAAACAGAGTGTGTTTCATGGATGAGAACACTGTTGTGAATTTCCTTTCACAACCCGAGTTAAACCAAAGGATCTGTGTGTTCCCACAAGCAAGAGTTCATTTCCGGAAAACCCAGTGATTTTTCAGCTCAAATGAATTTACACAGTTCACGAACCCAACTCGATTTTCACTATTAACTAAACAGCATCTATGTAAGAGATGCTGTGGTTTGTTACAGTTTCATAAGCACAGTTCAACTAGATATGGTCCGTATGAGTAGGAAACCCAGTTCTTTTTTTCTGGACATGCTCATATTTCCTGCTGTATTGGAGATGCTGGAAAGAAGAGCATGCTTCTTGCGTTAAAACAGAGTATGTTTCATGGATGACAACACTGGTCTGAATTTCTCTTCACAAACGGAGTTAACCCAAAAGCTCTGTGTCTTCCTACAAGCAAGAGTTCATTTCCGGTAAACCCAGTGATTTTTCGGCTCAAATGAATTTACACAGTTCACGATCCCAACACGTTTTTTACTATAAACTAAAGAGCATCTATGTAAGAGATGCTGTGGTTTGTTATAGTTTCATAAGCAGAGTTTAAATAGATATAGTCTGTATGAGTAAGAAACAAAGTTCTTTTTTCTGGGCATGCTCATGTTTCTGGCTGTATTGGAGACGCTGGAAAGAAGAGCCTGCTTCGCGCGTTAAAACAGAGTATGTTTCATGGATGAGAACACTGCTCTGAATTTTCCTTCAGAAACGGAGTTAAACCAAGTCTCTGTGTCTTCCTACAAGCAAGAGTTCATTTCCGGTAAACCAAGTGATTTTTCGGTCAAAAGAATTTACACAGTTCACGAACACAACACGTTTTCACTATTAACTAAAGAGCATGTATGTAAGAGATGCTGTGGTTTGTTACAGTTTCATAATCAGATTTCAACTAGATATGGTCCGTATGAGTAGGAAACACAATTCTTTTTTTCGGGACATGCTCATTTTTCTTGCTGTATTACATTCTCTGGACAGAAGAGCATGCTTCTTGCATTAAAACAGAGGGTGTTTCATGGATGAGAACACTAGTCTGAATTTCCCTTCACAAACGGAGTTAAACCAAAGGTTCTGTGTCTTCCTACAAGCCAGAGTTCATTTCCGGGATACCCAGTGATTTTTCGGCTCAAGTGATTTACACAGTTCACGAACCCAACACGATTTTCACTATTAACTAAAGAGCATCTATGTAAGAGATGCTGTGGTTTGTTACAGTTTCATAAGCATAGTTCAACTAGATATGGTCCAAATGAGTAGGAAATCCAGTTCTTTTTTTCTGGACATGCTCATATTTCTTGGTGAATTGCAGACTCGGGACAGTAGAGTTTGCTTCTTGCATTAAAACAGAGGGTGTTTCATGGATGAGAACACTAGTCTGAATTTCCCTTCACAATCGGAGTTAAACAAAAGGCTCTGTGTGTTCCTACAAGCCAGAGTTCATTTCCGGTAAACACAGTGATTTTTCGGCTCAAATGAATTTACACAGTTCACGAACCCAACACGTTTTTCACTATAAACTAAAGAGCATCTATGTAAGAGATGCTGTGGTTTGTTACGGTTTCATAATCAGGGCTTAACTACATATGGTCCATATGGGTAAGAAACACAGTTTTTTTTTTTTTTAGGGCATGCTCATGTTTCTTGCTGTATTGGAGATGCTGGAAAGAAGAGCATGCTTCTGGCGTTACAACAGAGTATGTTTCATGGATGAGAACACTCTTCTGAATTTGCCTTCACAAACGTAGTTAAACCAAATCTCTGTGAAGTCCTCCAAGCAAGAGTTCATTTACGGTAAACCCAGTGATTTTTCGATTCAAAAGAATTTACACAATTCACGAACCCAACACGTTTTTCACTATTAACTAAAGAGCATGTATGTAAGAGATGCTGTGGTTTGTTACAGTTTCATAATCAGATTTCAACTAGATATGGTCCGTATGAGTAGGAAACACAGTTCTTTTTTTCTGGACATGCTCATATTTCTTGCTTTATTGCAGACTCAGGAAAGAAGAGGATGCTTTTTGCTTTAAAACAGAGGGTGTTTCTTGGATGAGAACACTGGTCTGAATTTCAATTCACAAACGAGTTAAACGAAAGGCTCAGTGTCTTCCTACAAGCAAGAGTTCATTTCCAGTAAACTCAGTGACTTTTCGGCTCAAATGAATTTACACAGTTCACAAACCCAACATGTTTTTCACTATAAACTAACGAGCATCTATGTAAGAGATGCTGTGGTTTGGTAGAGTTTCATAAGCAGAGTTTAACTAGATATGGTCCGTATGATTAGGAAACACAGTTCTTTTTTTCTGGGCATGCTCATGTTTGTTGCTGTATTAGAGAATCTGGAAAGAAGAGCATGCTCTTTGCGTTAAAACAGAGTGTTTTTCATGGATGAGAACACTGGTCTGAATTTTCCTTCACAAATGGAGTAAACCAAATGCTCTGTGTCTTCCTAAGAGCAAGAGTTCATTTCCGATAAACTCAGGGGTTTTTCGCCTCAAATGAACTTACACAGTTCATGAACCCAACACGTTTTTCACTATTAACTAAAGAGCATCTATGTAAGACATGCTGTGGTTTGTTACAGTTTCATAAGCAGAGTTCAACTAGATATGGTCCATATGAGTAGGAAACACAGTTCATTTTTTCAGGGCATGCTCATGTTTCTTGCAATATTGCAGACGCTGGAAAGAAGAGCATGCTTTTTGCGTTAAAACATATTGTGTTTTATGGACGAGAACACTGGTCTGAATTTCCCTTCACAAACAGAGTTAAACCAAAGACTCTGTGTCTTCCTACAAGCAAGAGTTCATTTCTGGTAAACCCAGTGATTTTTCAGATCAAATGAATTTACACAGTTCACAAACCCAACATGTTTTTGACCATAAACTTATGAGCATCTATGTAAGAGATGCTACGGTTTGTTACTGTTTCATAAGCAGAGTTCAACTCGATATGGTCCGTATGAGTAGGAAACACAGTTCTTTTTTCTGGGCATGCTCATGTTTCTTGCATTATTAGAGATGCTGGAAAGCAGATCATGCTCTTTGCGTTAAAACAGAGTGTGTTTCATGGATGAGAACACTGTTGTGAATTTCCTTTCACAACCCGAGTTAAACCAAAGGATCTGTGTGTTCCCACAAGCAAGAGTTCATTTCCGGAAAACCCAGTGATTTTTCAGCTCAAATGAATTTACACAGTTCACGAACCCAACTCGATTTTCACTATTAACTAAACAGCATCTATGTAAGAGATTCTGTGGTTTGTTACAGTTTCATAAGCACAGTTCAACTAGATATGGTCCATATGAGTAGGAAACCCAGTTCTTTTTTTCTGGACATGCTCATATTTCCTGCTGTATTGCAGACTCTGGAAGGAAGAGGATGCTTCTTGCATAAAAACAGAGGGTGTTTCATGGATGAGAACACTGGTCTGAATTTCCCGTCACAAACGGAGTTAAACCAAAGGCTCTGTGTCTTCCTGCAAGCAAGAGTTCATTTCCGGTATACCCAGTGATTTTTCGGCTCAAATGAATTTACACAGTTCACTAACGCAACACGTTCTTCACTATAAACTAAAGAGCATCTATGTAGGAGATGCTGTGGTTTGTTACAGTTTCATAAGCAGGGTTTAACTACATATGGTCCATATGGGTAGGAAACACAGTTTTTTTTTTTTAGGGCATGCTCATGTTTCTTGCTGTATTGGAGAGGCTGGAAAGAAGAGCCTGCTTCGAGCTTTAAAACAGAGTATGTTTCATGGATGAGAACACTGGTCTGAATTTCTCTTCACAAACGGAGTTAACCCAAAAGCTCTGTGTCTTCCTACAAGCAAGAGTTCATTTCCGGTAAACCCAGTGATTTTTCGGTTCAAATGAATTTACACAGTTCACGAACCCAACACGTTTTTTACTATAAACTAAAGAGCATCTATGTAAGAGATGCTGTGGTTTGTTATAGTTTCATAAGCAGAGTTTAAATAGATATGGTCCGTATGAGTAAGAAACAAAGTTCTTTTTTCTGGGCATGCTCATGTTTCTGGCTGTATTGGAGACGCTGGAAAGAAGAGCCTGCTTCGAGCGTTAAAACAGAGTATGTTTCATGGATGAGAACACTGTTCTGTATTTCCCTTCACAAACAGAGTTAAACCAAATGCTCTGTGTGTTCCTACAAGCAAGAGTTCATTTCTGGTAAACCCAGTGATTTTTCGGCTCATATGAATTTACACAGTTCACCAACCCAACACAATTTTCACTATAAACTAAAAGCATCTATGTAGGAGATGGTGTGGTTTGTTAAAGTTTAATAAGCAGAGTTTTACTAGATATGGTCCGTATGAGTAAGAAACAAAGTTCTTTTTTTCTGGGCATGCTCATGTTTCTTGCTGTATTGGAGACGCTGGAAAGATGCGCCTGCTTCGAGCGTTAAAACAGAGTTTGTTTCATGGATGAGAAAACTGGTCTGAATTTTCCTTCAGAAACGGAGTTAAAACAAGTCTCTGGGTCTTCCTACAAGCAAGAGTTCATTTCCGGTAAACCCATTGATTTTTCTGCTCAAATGAATTTACACAGTTCACGAACCCAACACGATTTTCACCTTTAACTAAACAGCATCTATGTAAGACATGCTATGGTTTGTTACAGTTTCATAAGCAGAGATCAACGAGATATGCCCCGTACGTGTAGGAAACACAGTTCATTTTTTCAGGGCATGCTCATGTTTCTTGCTATATTACAGACGCTGGAAAGAAGAGCATGCTCTTTTCGTTAAAACATAGTGTGTTTCATGGATGCGAACACTGCTCTGAATTTTTCTTCAGAAACAGAGTAAAACCAAGTCTCTGTGTCTTCCTACAAGCAAGAGTTCATTTCCGGTAAATTCAGTGATTTTTCGATTCAAAAGAATTTACACAGTTCACGGACCCAACACGTTTTTCAGTATTAACTAAAGAGCATGTATGTAGGAGATGCTGTGGTTTGTTACCATTTCATAATCAGATTTCAACTAGATATGGTCAGTATGAGTAGGAAACACAGTTCTTTTTTTCTGGACATGCTCTTATTTCTTGCTGTATTGCATAATCTGGACAGAAGAGGATGCTTCTTGCGTTAAAACAGAGGGTGTTTCATGGATGAGAACACTGGCCTGAATTTCCCTTCACAAACGGAGTTAAACCAAAGCCTCTGTGTCTTCCTACAAGCAAGAGTTCATTTCAGGTAAACCCCGAGATTTTTCGGCTCAAATGAATTTACCCAGTTCACAAACCCAACACGATTTTCACTATTAACCAAAGAGCATCTATGTAAGAGTTGCTGTGGTTTGATACAGTTTCATGAGCATAGTTCAACTAGATATGGTCCCTATGAGTAGGAAACACAGTTCTTTTTTTCTGGGCATGCTCATGTTTCTTGCTGTATTAAGACGCTGGAAAGAAGAGCATGCTCTTTGCATTAAAACAGAGATTGTTTCATAGATGAGAACACTGGTCTAAATTTCCCTTCACAAACGGAGTTAAACCAAAGGCTCTGTGTCTTCCTACAAGCAAGAGTTCATTTCTGGTAAACCCAGTGATTTTTCGCATCAAATGAATTTACACAGTTCATGAACCCAACACATTTTTCACTATAAACTAAAGAGCATCTACATAAGAGATGCTGTGGTTTGTTAGAGTTTCATAAGCAGAGTTTACCTAGATATGGTCCGTATGGTTAAGAAACAAAGTTCTTTTTTTCTGGACATGCTCATAGTTCTTGCTGTATTGCAGACTCTGGACAGAAGAGGATGCCTTTTGCTTTAAAACAGAGGTTGTTTCTTGGATGAGAACACTGGTCTGAATTTCCCTTCACAAACGGAGTTAAACCAAAGGCTCTGTGTCTTCCTACAAAAAAGAGTTCATTTCCGATAAACCCAGTGATATTTTGGCTCAATTGAATTTACACTGTTCACGAACCCAACACGATTTTCACTATTAATTAAAGAGCATCTATGTAAGAAATGCTGTGGTTTGTTACAGTTTCGTAAGCATAGTTCAACTAGATATGGTCGTATGAGTAGGAAACCCAGTTCTTTTTTTCTAGACATGCTCATATTTCGTGCTGTATTGCAGACTCTGGACAGAAGAGGATGCCTTTGGCTTTAAAACAGAGGGTGTTTCTTGGATGAGAACACTGGTCTGAATTTCCCTTCACAAACAGAGTTAAACCAAAGCCTCTGTGTCTTCCTACAAATAAGAGTTCATTTCCGGTAAACCCAGTGATTTTTTGGCTCAAATGAATTTACACAGTTCACGAACCCAACACGATTTTCACTATTAACCTAGAGCATCTATGTAAAAAATGCTGTGCTTTGTTACAGTTTCATAAGCAGGGTATAACTACATATGGTCCATATGGGTAAGAAACACAGTTCTTTTTTTTTGGGCATGCTAATGTTTCTTGCTCTATTGGAGATGCTGGAAAGAAGAGCATGCCTCTTGCGTTAAAACAGAGTATGTTTCATTGATGAGAACACTGGTCTGAATTTCCCTTCACAAACGGAGTTAAACCAAAGGCTGTGTATCTTCCTAAAATCAAGAGTTCATTTCCGGTATACCCAGTGATTTTTCGGCTCAAATGAATTTACCCAGTGCACGAACCTAACACGATATTCACTATTAACTAAAGAGCATCTATGTAAGAGATGCTGTGGTTTGTTGCAGTTTCATAAGCATAGTTCAACTAGATATGGTCCGTATGAGTAGGAAACCCAATTCTTTTTTTCTGGGCATGCTCATATTTCTTGCTGTATTGCAGACTCTGGACAGAAGAGGATGCTGCTTGCATTGAAACAGAGGGTGTTTCATGGATGAGAACACTGGTCTGAATTTCCCTTCACAAACGGAGTTAAACCAAAGGCTCTGTGTCTTCCTTCAAGCAAGAGCTAATTTCCGGCGAACCCAGTGATTTTTCGGCTCAAATGAATTTACACAGTTCACCAACCCAACACCTTTTTCTCTATAAACTAAAGAGCATCTATGTAAGAGATGCTGCGGTTTGTTACAGTTTCATAAGCAGAGTTCAACTCGATATGGTCCGTATGAGTACGAAACACAGTTCTTTTTTTTGGGCATGCTCATGTTTCTTGCTATATTAGAGACGCTGGAAAGAAGAGCATGCTCTTTGCGATAATACAGAGAGTGTTTCATGGATGAGAACACTGGTCTGAATTTTCCTTCAGAATAGGAGTTAAACCAAGTCTTTGTGTCTTCCTACAAGCAAGAGTTCATTTCCGGTAAACACAGTGATTTTTCGGCTCAAATGAATTTACACAGTTCAAGAACCCAACACGATTTTCACTATTAAATAAACAGCAACTATGTAAGAAAATGCAGTTGTTTGTTAAAGTGTAATAAGCAGAGTTCAAAGAGATATGGTCCGTAAGAGTAGGAAACACAGTTTTATTTTTCTGTACATGCTCATATTTCTTGCTATATTGCAGACTTTGGACAGAAGAGGATGCTTCTTGCGTTAAAACAGAGAGTGTTTCATGGATGAGAACACTCTTCTAAATTTCAATTCACAAACGAGTTAAACCAAAGGCTCTGTGTGTTCCTACAAGCAAGAGTTCATTTCCGGGAAATCCAGTGATTTTTCGGCTCAAATGAATTAAAACACTTCACCAACCCAACACGTTTTTCACTATAAACTAAAGAGCATCTATGTAAGAGATGCTGCGGTTTCTTACAGTTTCATAAGCAAAGTTTAACTAGATATTGTCAGTATGAGTAAGAAACACAGTTCTTTTTTTCAGGGCATGCTCATGTTTCTTGCTGTATTGCAGACTCTGGACAGAAGAGGATGCTTCTTGCGTTAAAACAGAGTATGTTTCATGGATGAGAACACTGGTCTGAATTTTCCTTTAGAAACGGAGTTAAACCAAAGGCTCTGTGTCTCCCTACAAGCAAGAGTTCATTTCCGGTAAACTCAGTGATTTTTCGGCTCAAATGTATGTACAGAGTTCAGGAACCCAACACGTTTTTCACTATTAGCTAAAGAGCATGTATGTAAGAGATGCTGTGGTTTGTTACAGTTTCATAAGCAGAGTTCAACTAGATATAGTCCGTATGAGTAGGAAACACAGTTCTTTTTTTCTGGACATGCTCATATTTCTTGCTTTATTGCAGACACTGGAGAGAAGAGGATGCTGCTTGCGTTAAAACAGAGGGTCTTTCATGGATGAGAACTCTGGTCTGAATTTCCCTTCACAAACGGAGTTAAACCAAAGGCTCTGTGTCTTCCTACAACTAATAGTTATTTTCGGGTAAACCCTTTGATTTTTCGGCTCAAATGAATTTACACAGTTCACGAACCCAACACGATTTTCACTATTAACTAAAGAGCATCTATGTAAGAATTGCTGTGGTTTGTTACAGTTTTATAAGCAGAGTTCAACTAGATATGGTCCATATGAGTAGGAAACACAGTTCATTTTTTCAGGGCATGCGCATGTTTCTTGGTGTATTGGCGACACTGGAAAGAAGAGCATGCTCTTTGTGTTAAAACATAGTGTGTTTCATGGATGAGAACACTGGTCTGAATTTCCCTTCACAAACAGAGTGAAATAAAATGCTCTGTGTCTTCCTACAAGCAAGAGTTCATTTCTGGATAACTCAGTGATTTTTCGGCTCAAATGAATTTAAACAGTTCACGAACCCAACACGTTTTTAACTATTAACTAAATAGCATGTATGTAAGAGATGCTGTATTTGTTACAGTTTCATAAGCAGAGTTCAACTAGATATGGTCCATATGAGTAGGAAACACAGTTCTTTATTTCTGGACATGCTCATATTTCTTGCTGTATTGCAGACACTGGACAGAAGTGGATGCTGCTTGCGTTAAAACAGAGGGTCTTTCATGGATGAGAACTCTGGTCTGAATTTCCCTTCACAAACGGAGTTAAACCAAAGGCTCTGTGTCTTCCTACAAGCAAGAGTTCATTTGCGGTAAACCCAGTGATTTTTCGGCTCAAATGAATTTACACAATTCACGAACCCAACATGTTTTGCACTATTAACTAAAGAGGATCTACGTAAGAGATGCTGTGGTTTCTTACAGTTTCATAAGCAGAGTTCAACTAGATATGGTCCGTATGAGTAGGAAACACAGTTCTTTTTTTCTGGACATGCTCATATTTCTTGCTGTATTGCAGACACTGGACAGAAGTGGATGCTGCTTGCGTTAAAACAGAGGGTCTTTCATGGATGAGAACTCTGGTCTGAATTTCCCTTCACAAACGGAGTTAAACCAAAGGCTCTGTGTCTTCCTACAAGCAAGAGTTCATTTGCGGTAAACCCAGTGATTTTTCGGCTCAAATGAATTTACACAATTCACGAACCCAACATGTTTTGCACTATTAACTAAAGAGGATCTACGTAAGAGATGCTGTGGTTTCTTACAGTTTCATAAGCAGAGTTCAACTAGATATGGTCCGTATGAGTAGGAAACACAGTTCATTTTTTCTGGACATGCTCATTTTTTTTGCTGTATTGCACACTCTGGACAGAAGAGGATGCTTCTTGCGTTAAAACATAGGGTGTTTCACGGATGACAACACTGGTCTGAATTTCCCTTCACAAACGGAGTGAAACCAAAGGCTCTGTGTCTTCCTACATGCAAGAGTTCATTTCCGGTAAACCCAGTGATTTTTCGGCTCAAATGAATTTACACAGTTCATGAACCCAACATGTTTTTCACTATAAACTAAAGAGCATCTATGTAAGAGATGCTGTGCTTTCTTAGAGTTTCAAAAGCAGAGTTTAACTGGATATGGTCCGTATGATTAAGAAACACAGTTCTTTTTCTCTGGGCATGCTCATGTTTCTTGCTGTATTGCAGACTCTGGACATAAGAGGATGCTTCTTGCGTTAAAACAGAGTATGTTTCATGGATGAGAACACTGGTCTGAATTTTCATTCAGAAACGGAGTTAAACCAAAGTATCTGTGTCTTCCTACAAGCAAGAGTTCATTTCCGGTAAACTCAGTGATTTTTCTGCTCAAATGTATGTACACAGTTCACGAACCCAACACGTTTTTCACTATTAACTAAAGAGCATGTATGTAAGAGATGCTGTGGTTTGTTACAGTTTCATAACCAGAGTTCAAATAGATATGGTCCGTATGTGTAGGAAACACAGTTTTTTTTTTTCTGGACATGCTCATTTTTTTTTGTTGTATTACAGACTCTGGACAGAAATAGATGCTTCTTGCGTGAAAACAGAGGGTGTTTCATGGATGAGAACACTGGTCTGAATTTCCCTTCACAAACGGAGTGAAACCAAATGCTCTGTGTCTTCCTACAAGCAAGAGTTCATTTGCGGTAAACCCTGTGATTTTTCGGCTCAAATGAATTTACACAGTTCACGAAGCCAACATGTTTTGCACTATTAACTAAAGAGCATCTAAGTAAGAGATGCTGTGGTTTCTTACAGTTTCATAAGCAGAGTTCAACTAGATATGGTCCGTATGAGTAGGAAACACAGTTCATTTTTTCTGGACATGCTCATTTTTTTTTTTTGCTGTATTGCACACTCTGGACAGAAGAGGATGCTTCTTGCATTAAAACATAGGGTGTTTCACAGATGACAACACTGGTCTGAATTTCCCTTCACAAACGGAGTGAAACCAAAGGCTCTGTGTCTTCCTACAAGCAAGAGTTCATTTCCGGTAAACCCAGTGATTTTTCGGCTCAAATGAATTTACACAGTTCATGAACCCAACACGTTTTTCACTATAAACTAAAGAACATCTTTGTGAGAGATGCTGTGGTTTGTTACAGTTTCACAATCAGAGTTTATCTAGATATGGTCCGTATGATTAAGAAACACAGTTCTTTTTTTCTGGGCATGCTCATGTTTCTTGCTGTATTGCAGACTCTGGACAGAAGAGGATGCTTCTTGCGTTAAAACAGAGTATGTTTCATGGATGAGAACACTGGTCTGAATTTTCATTCAGAAACGGAGTTAAACCAAAGTCTCTGTGTCTTCCTACAAGCAAGAGTTCATTTCCGGTAAACTCAGTGATTTTTCGGCTCAAATGTATGTACACAGTTCACGAACCCAACACGTTTTTCACTATTAACTAAATAGCATGTATGTAAGAGATGCTGTGGTTTGTTACAGTTTCATAACCAGAGTTCAACTAGATATGGTCCGTATGAGTAGGAAACACAGTTCTTTTTTTCTGGACATGCTCATATTTCTTGCTGTATTGCAGACACTGGACAGAAGTGGATGCTGCTTGCGTTAAAACAGAGTGCCTTTCATGGATGAGAACTGTGGTCTGAATTTCCCTTCACAATCGGAGTTAAACCAAAGGCTCTGTGTCTTCCTACAATTAAGAGTTCATTTTCGGTAGACCCAGTGATTTTTCGGCTCAAATGAATTTACACAGTTCCCGAACACAACATGATTTTCACTATTAACTAAAGAGCATCTATGTAAGACTTGCTGTGGTTTGTTACAGTTTCATAGGGAGAGTTCAACTAGATATGGTCCATATGAGTAGGAAACACAGTTCTTTTTTTCTGGGCATGCTCATGTTTCTTGCTATATTGCAGACACTGGAAAGAAGAGCATGCTCTTTGTGTTAAAACATAGTGTGTTTCAAGGATGAGAACACTGGTCTGAATTTCCCTTCACAAACGGAGTTATACAAAAGTCTCTGCGTCTTCCTACAATTAAGTGTTCATTTCCGGTAAACCCAGTGATTTTTCGGCTCAAATGAATTTACACAGTTCACGAACCCAAAACGTTTTTCACTTTTAACTAAAGAACATCTATGTAAGAGAGGCTGTGGTTTATTACAGTTTCACAATCAGAGTTTAACTAGATATGGTCCGTATGAGTAGGAAACACAGTTCTTTTTTTCTGGACATGCTCATTTTTTTGCTGTATTGCAGACTCTGGACAAAAGAAGATGCTTCTTGCGTTAAAACAGAGGGTGTTTCATGGATGAGAACACTGGTCTGAATTTCCGTTCACAAACGGAGTTAAACCAAAGTCTCTGTGTCTTCCTACAAGCAAGAGTTCATTTCCGGTAAACCCAGTGATTTTTCGGCTCAAATGAATTTACACAGTTCACGAACCCAACACGTTTTGCACTATTAACTAAAGAGCATCTATGTAAGAGATGCTGTGGTTTGTTACAGTTTCACAATCAAAGTTTAACTAGATATGGTCCATATGAGTAGGAAACACAGTTCTTTTTTTCTGGACATGCTCATTTTTTTTGTTGTTTTGCAGACTCTGGACAGAAAAAGATGCTTCTTGCGTTAAAACAGAGGGTGTTTCATGGATGAGAACACTGGTCTGAATTTCCCTTCACAAACGGAGTGAAACCAAATGCTCTGTGTCTTCCTACAAGCAAGAGTTCATGTCCGGTAAACCCAGTGAATATTCGGCTCAAATGAATTTACACAATTCACAAACCCAACACGATTTTCACTATTAACTAAAGAGCATCTATGTAAGAAATGCTGTGGTTTGTTACAGTTTCATAAGCAGAGTTCAACTAGATATGGTCCGTATGAGTAGGAAACACAGTTCTTTTTTTCTGGACATGCTCATATTTCTTGCTGTATTGCAGACCCTGGACAGAAGAGGATTCTGCTTGCGTTAAAACAGAGGGTCTTTCATGGATGAGAACTCTGGTCTGAATTTCCCTTCACAAACGGAGTTAAACCAAAGGCTCTGTGTCTTCCTACAAACAAGAGTTCATTTGCGGTAAACCCAGTGATTTTTCGGCTCAAATGAATTTACACAGTTCACGAACCCAACACGTTTTGCACTATTATCTAAAGAGCATCTAAGTAAGAGATGCTGTGGTTTCTTACAGTTTCATAAGCAGAGTTCAACTAGATATGGTCCGTATGAGTAGGAAACACAGTTCTTTTTTTCTGGACATGCTCATATTTCTTGCTTTATTGCAGACACTGGAGAGAAGAGGATGCTGCTTGCGTTAAAACAGAGGGTCTTTCATGGATGAGAACTCTGGTCTGAATTTCCCTTCACAAACGGAGTTAAACCAAAGGCTCTGTGTCTTCCTACAACTAATAGTTATTTTCGGGTAAACCCTTTGATTTTTCGGCTCAAATGAATTTACACAGTTCACGAACCCAACACGATTTTCACTATTAACTAAAGAGCATCTATGTAAGAATTGCTGTGGTTTGTTACAGTTTCATAAGCAGAGTTCAACTAGATATGGTCCGTATGTGACGGAAACACAGTTCTTTTTTTCTGGGCATGCGCATGTTTCTTGGTGTATTGGCGACACTGGAAAGAAGAGCATGCTCTTTGTGTTAAAACATAGTGTGTTTCATGGATGAGAACACTGGTCTGAATTTCCCTTCACAAACAGAGTGAAATAAAATGCTCTGTGTCTTCCTACAAGCAAGAGTTCATTTCTGGATAACTCAGTGATTTTTCGGCTCAAATGAATTTAAACAGTTCACGAACCCAACACGTTTTTAACTATTAACTAAATAGCATGTATGTAAGAGATGCTGTATTTGTTACAGTTTCATAAGCAGAGTTCAACTAGATATGGTCCATATGAGTAGGAAACACAGTTCTTTATTTCTGGACATGCTCATATTTCTTGCTGTATTGCAGACACTGGACAGAAGTGGATGCTGCTTGCGTTAAAACAGAGGGTCTTTCATGGATGAGAACTCTGGTCTGAATTTCCCTTCACAAACGGAGTTAAACCAAAGGCTCTGTGTCTTCCTACAAGCAAGAGTTCATTTGCGGTAAACCCAGTGATTTTTCGGCTCAAATGAATTTACACAATTCACGAACCCAACATGTTTTGCACTATTAACTAAAGAGGATCTACGTAAGAGATGCTGTGGTTTCTTACAGTTTCATAAGCAGAGTTCAACTAGATATGGTCCGTATGAGTAGGAAACACAGTTCTTTTTTTCTGGACATGCTCATATTTCTTGCTGTATTGCAGACACTGGACAGAAGTGGATGCTGCTTGCGTTAAAACAGAGGGTCTTTCATGGATGAGAACTCTGGTCTGAATTTCCCTTCACAAACGGAGTTAAACCAAAGGCTCTGTGTCTTCCTACAAGCAAGAGTTCATTTGCGGTAAACCCAGTGATTTTTCGGCTCAAATGAATTTACACAATTCACGAACCCAACATGTTTTGCACTATTAACTAAAGAGGATCTACGTAAGAGATGCTGTGGTTTCTTACAGTTTCATAAGCAGAGTTCAACTAGATATGGTCCGTATGAGTAGGAAACACAGTTCATTTTTTCTGGACATGCTCATTTTTTTTGCTGTATTGCACACTCTGGACAGAAGAGGATGCTTCTTGCGTTAAAACATAGGGTGTTTCACGGATGACAACACTGGTCTGAATTTCCCTTCACAAACGGAGTGAAACCAAAGGCTCTGTGTCTTCCTACATGCAAGAGTTCATTTCCGGTAAACCCAGTGATTTTTCGGCTCAAATGAATTTACACAGTTCATGAACCCAACATGTTTTTCACTATAAACTAAAGAGCATCTATGTAAGAGATGCTGTGCTTTCTTAGAGTTTCAAAAGCAGAGTTTAACTGGATATGGTCCGTATGATTAAGAAACACAGTTCTTTTTCTCTGGGCATGCTCATGTTTCTTGCTGTATTGCAGACTCTGGACATAAGAGGATGCTTCTTGCGTTAAAACAGAGTATGTTTCATGGATGAGAACACTGGTCTGAATTTTCATTCAGAAACGGAGTTAAACCAAAGTATCTGTGTCTTCCTACAAGCAAGAGTTCATTTCCGGTAAACTCAGTGATTTTTCTGCTCAAATGTATGTACACAGTTCACGAACCCAACACGTTTTTCACTATTAACTAAAGAGCATGTATGTAAGAGATGCTGTGGTTTGTTACAGTTTCATAACCAGAGTTCAAATAGATATGGTCCGTATGTGTAGGAAACACAGTTTTTTTTTTCTGGACATGCTCATTTTTTTTTTGTTGTATTACAGACTCTGGACAGAAATAGATGCTTCTTGCGTGAAAACAGAGGGTGTTTCATGGATGAGAACACTGGTCTGATTTTCCCTTCACAATCGGAGTGAAACCAAATGCTCTGTGTCTTCCTACAAGCAAGAATTCATGTCCGGTAAACCCAGTGAATTTTCGGCTCAAATGAATTTACACAGTTCATGAACCCAACACGTTTTTCACTATAAACTAAAGAACATCTTTGTGAGAGATGCTGTGGTTTGTTACAGTTTCACAATCAGAGTTTAACTAGATATGGTCCGTATGATTAAGATACACAGTTCTTTTTTTCTGGGCATGCTCATGTTTCTTGCTGTATTGCAGACTCTGGACAGAAGAGGATGCTTCTTGCGTTAAAACAGAGTATGTTTCATGGATGAGAACACTGGTCTGAATTTTCATTCAGAAACGGAGTTAAACCAAAGTCTCTGTGTCTTCCTACAAGCAAGAGTTCATTTCCGGTAAACTCAGTGATTTTTCGGCTCAAATGTATGTACACAGTTCACGAACCCAACACGTTTTTCACTATTAACTAAATAGCATGTATGTAAGAGATGCTGTGGTTTGTTACAGTTTCATAACCAGAGTTCAACTAGATATGGTCCGTATGAGTAGGAAACACAGTTCTTTTTTTCTGGACATGCTCATGTTTCTTGCTATATTGCAGACACTGGAAAGAAGAGCATGCTCTTTGTGTTAAAACATAGTGTGTTTCAAGGATGAGAACACTGGTCTGAATTTCCCTTCACAAACGGAGTTATACAAAAGTCTCTGCGTCTTCCTACAATTAAGTGTTCATTTCCGGTAAACCCAGTGATTTTTCGGCTCAAATGAATTTACACAGTTCACGAACCCAAAACGTTTTTCACTTTTAACTAAAGAACATCTATGTAAGAGAGGCTGTGGTTTATTACAGTTTCACAATCAGAGTTTAACTAGATATGGTCCGTATGAGTAGGAAACACAGTTCTTTTTTTCTGGACATGCTCATTTTTTTGCTGTATTGCAGACTCTGGACAAAAGAAGATGCTTCTTGCGTTAAAACAGAGGGTGTTTCATGGATGAGAACACTGGTCTGAATTTCCGTTCACAAACGGAGTTAAACCAAAGTCTCTGTGTCTTCCTACAAGCAAGAGTTCATTTCCGGTAAACCCAGTGATTTTTCGGCTCAAATGAATTTACACAGTTCACGAACCCAACACGTTTTGCACTATTAACTGAAGAGCATCTATGTAAGAGATGCTGTGGTTTGTTACAGTTTCACAATCAAAGTTTAACTAGATATGGTCCATATGAGTAGGAAACACAGTTCTTTTTTTCTGGACATGCTCATTTTTTTTGTTGTATTGCAGACTCTGGACAGAAAAAGATGCTTCTTGCGTTAAAACAGAGGGTGTTTCATGGATGAGAACACTGGTCTGAATTTCCCTTCACAAATGGAGTGAAACCAAATGCTCTGTGTCTTCCTACAAGCAAGAGTTCATGTCCGGTAAACCCAGTGAATATTCGGCTCAAATGAATTTACACAATTCACAAACCCAACACGATTTTCACTATTAACTAAAGAGCATCTATATAAGAAATGCTGTGGTTTGTTACAGTTTCATAAGCAGAGTTCAACTAGATATGGTCCGTACGAGTAGGAAACACAGTTCTTTTTTTCTGGACATGCTCATATTTCTTGCTGTATTGCAGACCCTTGACAGAAGAGGATTCTGCTTGCGTTAAAACAGATGGTCTTTCATGGATGAGAACTCTGGTCTGAATTTCCCTTCACAAACGGAGTTAAACCAAAGGCTCTGTGTCTTCCTACAAGCAAGAGTTCATTTGTGGTAAACCCAGTGATTTTTCGGCTCAAATGAATTTACACAGTTCACGAACCCAACACGTTTTGCACTATTAACTAAAGAGCATCTAAGTAAGAGATGCTGTGGTTTCTTACAGTTTCATAAGCAGAGTTCAACTAGATATGGTCCGTAAGAGTAGGAAACACAGTTCTTTTTTTCTGGACATGCTCATATTTCATGCTCTATTGCAGACACTGGAGAGAAGAGGATGCTGCTTGCGTTAAAACAGAGGGTCTTTCATGGATGAGAACTCTGGTCTGAATTTCCCTTCACAAACGGAGTTAAACCAAAGGCTCTGTGTCTTCCTACAAGCAAGAGTTCATTTCCGGTAAACCCAGTGATTTTTCGGTTCAAATGAATTTACACAGTTCACGAAACAACACGTTTTTCACTATAAACTAAAGAGCATCTATGTAAGACATGCTGTGGTTTGTTACAGTTTCATAAGCAGGGTTTAACTACATATGGTCCATATGGGTAAGAAAGACAGTTCTTTTTTTTAGGGCATGCTAATGTTTCTTGCTATATTGGAGATGCTGTAAAGAAGAGCATGCTTCTTGCGTTAAAACAGAGTATGTTTCATGGATGAGAACACTGGTCTGAATTTTCCTTCAGAAGAGGAGTTAAACCAAGTCTTTGTGTCTTCCTACAAGCAAGAGTTCATTTCCGGTAAACACAGTGATTTTTCGGCTCAAATGAATTTACACAGTTCACGAACCCAACACGATTTTCACTATTAAATAAAGAGCAACTATGTAAGAAAATGCAGTTGTTTGTTAAAGTGTAATAAGCAGAGTTCAAAGAGATATGGTCCGTAAGAGTAGGAAACACAGTTTTATTTTTCTGTACATGCTCATATTTCTTGCTATATTGCAGACTTTGGACAGAAGAGGATGCTTCTTGCGTTAAAACAGAGAGTGTTTCATGGATGAGAACACTCTTCTAAATTTCAATTCACAAACGAGTTAAACCAAAGGCTCTGTGTGTTCCTACAAGCAAGAGTTCATTTCCGGGAAATCCAGTGATTTTTCGGCTCAAATGAATTAAAACACTTCACCAACCCAACACGTTTTTCACTATAAACTAAAGAGCATCTATGTAAGAGATGCTGCGGTTTCTTACAGTTTCATAAGCAAAGTTTAACTAGATATTGTCCGTATGAGTAAGAAACACAGTTCTTTTTTTCAGGGCATGCTAATGTTTCTTGCTATATTGGAGATGCTGTAAAGAAGAGCATGCTTCTTGCGTTAAAACAGAGTATGTTTCATTTATGAGAACACTGGTCTGAATTTCCCTTCACAAACGGAGTTAAATCCAAAGGATCTGTGTCTTCCTAAAAGCAAGACTTCATTTCCGGTAAACCAGTGATTTTTCCGCTCAAATGAATTTACACAGTTCACGAACCCAACACATTTTTCACTATAAACTAAAGAGCATCTATGTAAGAGATGCTGTGGTTTGTTACAGTTTCAAAATCAGAGTTTAACTAGATATGGTCCGTATGAGTAGGAAACACAGTTCATTTTTTCTGGACATGCTCATTTTTTTTTTTTGCTGTATTGCACACTCTGGACAGAAGAGGATGCTTCTTGCATTAAAACATAGGGTGTTTCACAGATGACAACACTGGTCTGAATTTCCCTTCACAAACGGAGTGAAACCAAAGGCTCTGTGTCTTCCTACAAGCAAGAGTTCATTTCCGGTAAACCCAGTGATTTTTCGGCTCAAATGAATTTACACAGTTCATGAACCCAACACGTTTTTCACTATAAACTAAAGAACATCTTTGTGAGAGATGCTGTGGTTTGTTACAGTTTCACAATCAGAGTTTATCTAGATATGGTCCGTATGATTAAGAAACACAGTTCTTTTTTTCTGGGCATGCTCATGTTTCTTGCTGTATTGCAGACTCTGGACAGAAGAGGATGCTTCTTGCGTTAAAACAGAGTATGTTTCATGGATGAGAACACTGGTCTGAATTTTCATTCAGAAACGGAGTTAAACCAAAGTCTCTGTGTCTTCCTACAAGCAAGAGTTCATTTCCGGTAAACTCAGTGATTTTTCGGCTCAAATGTATGTACACAGTTCACGAACCCAACACGTTTTTCACTATTAACTAAATAGCATGTATGTAAGAGATGCTGTGGTTTGTTACAGTTTCATAACCAGAGTTCAACTAGATATGGTCCGTATGAGTAGGAAACACAGTTCTTTTTTTCTGGACATGCTCATATTTCTTGCTGTATTGCAGACACTGGACAGAAGTGGATGCTGCTTGCGTTAAAACAGAGTGCCTTTCATGGATGAGAACTGTGGTCTGAATTTCCCTTCACAATCGGAGTTAAACCAAAGGCTCTGTGTCTTCCTACAATTAAGAGTTCATTTTCGGTAGACCCAGTGATTTTTCGGCTCAAATGAATTTACACAGTTCCCGAACACAACATGATTTTCACTATTAACTAAAGAGCATCTATGTAAGACTTGCTGTGGTTTGTTACAGTTTCATAGGGAGAGTTCAACTAGATATGGTCCATATGAGTAGGAAACACAGTTCTTTTTTTCTGGGCATGCTCATGTTTCTTGCTATATTGCAGACACTGGAAAGAAGAGCATGCTCTTTGTGTTAAAACATAGTGTGTTTCAAGGATGAGAACACTGGTCTGAATTTCCCTTCACAAACGGAGTTATACAAAAGTCTCTGCGTCTTCCTACAATTAAGTGTTCATTTCCGGTAAACCCAGTGATTTTTCGGCTCAAATGAATTTACACAGTTCACGAACCCAAAACGTTTTTCACTTTTAACTAAAGAACATCTATGTAAGAGAGGCTGTGGTTTATTACAGTTTCACAATCAGAGTTTAACTAGATATGGTCCGTATGAGTAGGAAACACAGTTCTTTTTTTCTGGACATGCTCATTTTTTTGCTGTATTGCAGACTCTGGACAAAAGAAGATGCTTCTTGCGTTAAAACAGAGGGTGTTTCATGGATGAGAACACTGGTCTGAATTTCCGTTCACAAACGGAGTTAAACCAAAGTCTCTGTGTCTTCCTACAAGCAAGAGTTCATTTCCGGTAAACCCAGTGATTTTTCGGCTCAAATGAATTTACACAGTTCACGAACCCAACACGTTTTGCACTATTAACTAAAGAGCATCTATGTAAGAGATGCTGTGGTTTGTTACAGTTTCACAATCAAAGTTTAACTAGATATGGTCCATATGAGTAGGAAACACAGTTCTTTTTTTCTGGACATGCTCATTTTTTTTGTTGTTTTGCAGACTCTGGACAGAAAAAGATGCTTCTTGCGTTAAAACAGAGGGTGTTTCATGGATGAGAACACTGGTCTGAATTTCCCTTCACAAACGGAGTGAAACCAAATGCTCTGTGTCTTCCTACAAGCAAGAGTTCATGTCCGGTAAACCCAGTGAATATTCGGCTCAAATGAATTTACACAATTCACAAACCCAACACGATTTTCACTATTAACTAAAGAGCATCTATGTAAGAAATGCTGTGGTTTGTTACAGTTTCATAAGCAGAGTTCAACTAGATATGGTCCGTATGAGTAGGAAACACAGTTCTTTTTTTCTGGACATGCTCATATTTCTTGCTGTATTGCAGACCCTGGACAGAAGAGGATTCTGCTTGCGTTAAAACAGAGGGTCTTTCATGGATGAGAACTCTGGTCTGAATTTCCCTTCACAAACGGAGTTAAACCAAAGGCTCTGTGTCTTCCTACAAACAAGAGTTCATTTGCGGTAAACCCAGTGATTTTTCGGCTCAAATGAATTTACACAGTTCACGAACCCAACACGTTTTGCACTATTATCTAAAGAGCATCTAAGTAAGAGATGCTGTGGTTTCTTACAGTTTCATAAGCAGAGTTCAACTAGATATGGTCCGTATGAGTAGGAAACACAGTTCTTTTTTTCTGGACATGCTCATATTTCTTGCTTTATTGCAGACACTGGAGAGAAGAGGATGCTGCTTGCGTTAAAACAGAGGGTCTTTCATGGATGAGAACTCTGGTCTGAATTTCCCTTCACAAACGGAGTTAAACCAAAGGCTCTGTGTCTTCCTACAACTAATAGTTATTTTCGGGTAAACCCTTTGATTTTTCGGCTCAAATGAATTTACACAGTTCACGAACCCAACACGATTTTCACTATTAACTAAAGAGCATCTATGTAAGAATTGCTGTGGTTTGTTACAGTTTCATAAGCAGAGTTCAACTAGATATGGTCCGTATGTGACGGAAACACAGTTCTTTTTTTCTGGGCATGCGCATGTTTCTTGGTGTATTGGCGACACTGGAAAGAAGAGCATGCTCTTTGTGTTAAAACATAGTGTGTTTCATGGATGAGAACACTGGTCTGAATTTCCCTTCACAAACAGAGTGAAATAAAATGCTCTGTGTCTTCCTACAAGCAAGAGTTCATTTCTGGATAACTCAGTGATTTTTCGGCTCAAATGAATTTAAACAGTTCACGAACCCAACACGTTTTTAACTATTAACTAAATAGCATGTATGTAAGAGATGCTGTATTTGTTACAGTTTCATAAGCAGAGTTCAACTAGATATGGTCCATATGAGTAGGAAACACAGTTCTTTATTTCTGGACATGCTCATATTTCTTGCTGTATTGCAGACACTGGACAGAAGTGGATGCTGCTTGCGTTAAAACAGAGGGTCTTTCATGGATGAGAACTCTGGTCTGAATTTCCCTTCACAAACGGAGTTAAACCAAAGGCTCTGTGTCTTCCTACAAGCAAGAGTTCATTTGCGGTAAACCCAGTGATTTTTCGGCTCAAATGAATTTACACAATTCACGAACCCAACATGTTTTGCACTATTAACTAAAGAGGATCTACGTAAGAGATGCTGTGGTTTCTTACAGTTTCATAAGCAGAGTTCAACTAGATATGGTCCGTATGAGTAGGAAACACAGTTCTTTTTTTCTGGACATGCTCATATTTCTTGCTGTATTGCAGACACTGGACAGAAGTGGATGCTGCTTGCGTTAAAACAGAGGGTCTTTCATGGATGAGAACTCTGGTCTGAATTTCCCTTCACAAACGGAGTTAAACCAAAGGCTCTGTGTCTTCCTACAAGCAAGAGTTCATTTGCGGTAAACCCAGTGATTTTTCGGCTCAAATGAATTTACACAATTCACGAACCCAACATGTTTTGCACTATTAACTAAAGAGGATCTACGTAAGAGATGCTGTGGTTTCTTACAGTTTCATAAGCAGAGTTCAACTAGATATGGTCCGTATGAGTAGGAAACACAGTTCATTTTTTCTGGACATGCTCATTTTTTTTGCTGTATTGCACACTCTGGACAGAAGAGGATGCTTCTTGCGTTAAAACATAGGGTGTTTCACGGATGACAACACTGGTCTGAATTTCCCTTCACAAACGGAGTGAAACCAAAGGCTCTGTGTCTTCCTACATGCAAGAGTTCATTTCCGGTAAACCCAGTGATTTTTCGGCTCAAATGAATTTACACAGTTCATGAACCCAACATGTTTTTCACTATAAACTAAAGAGCATCTATGTAAGAGATGCTGTGCTTTCTTAGAGTTTCAAAAGCAGAGTTTAACTGGATATGGTCCGTATGATTAAGAAACACAGTTCTTTTTCTCTGGGCATGCTCATGTTTCTTGCTGTATTGCAGACTCTGGACATAAGAGGATGCTTCTTGCGTTAAAACAGAGTATGTTTCATGGATGAGAACACTGGTCTGAATTTTCATTCAGAAACGGAGTTAAACCAAAGTATCTGTGTCTTCCTACAAGCAAGAGTTCATTTCCGGTAAACTCAGTGATTTTTCTGCTCAAATGTATGTACACAGTTCACGAACCCAACACGTTTTTCACTATTAACTAAAGAGCATGTATGTAAGAGATGCTGTGGTTTGTTACAGTTTCATAACCAGAGTTCAAATAGATATGGTCCGTATGTGTAGGAAACACAGTTTTTTTTTTCTGGACATGCTCATTTTTTTTTTGTTGTATTACAGACTCTGGACAGAAATAGATGCTTCTTGCGTGAAAACAGAGGGTGTTTCATGGATGAGAACACTGGTCTGATTTTCCCTTCACAATCGGAGTGAAACCAAATGCTCTGTGTCTTCCTACAAGCAAGAATTCATGTCCGGTAAACCCAGTGAATTTTCGGCTCAAATGAATTTACACAGTTCATGAACCCAACACGTTTTTCACTATAAACTAAAGAACATCTTTGTGAGAGATGCTGTGGTTTGTTACAGTTTCACAATCAGAGTTTAACTAGATATGGTCCGTATGATTAAGATACACAGTTCTTTTTTTCTGGGCATGCTCATGTTTCTTGCTGTATTGCAGACTCTGGACAGAAGAGGATGCTTCTTGCGTTAAAACAGAGTATGTTTCATGGATGAGAACACTGGTCTGAATTTTCATTCAGAAACGGAGTTAAACCAAAGTCTCTGTGTCTTCCTACAAGCAAGAGTTCATTTCCGGTAAACTCAGTGATTTTTCGGCTCAAATGTATGTACACAGTTCACGAACCCAACACGTTTTTCACTATTAACTAAATAGCATGTATGTAAGAGATGCTGTGGTTTGTTACAGTTTCATAACCAGAGTTCAACTAGATATGGTCCGTATGAGTAGGAAACACAGTTCTTTTTTTCTGGACATGCTCATGTTTCTTGCTATATTGCAGACACTGGAAAGAAGAGCATGCTCTTTGTGTTAAAACATAGTGTGTTTCAAGGATGAGAACACTGGTCTGAATTTCCCTTCACAAACGGAGTTATACAAAAGTCTCTGCGTCTTCCTACAATTAAGTGTTCATTTCCGGTAAACCCAGTGATTTTTCGGCTCAAATGAATTTACACAGTTCACGAACCCAAAACGTTTTTCACTTTTAACTAAAGAACATCTATGTAAGAGAGGCTGTGGTTTATTACAGTTTCACAATCAGAGTTTAACTAGATATGGTCCGTATGAGTAGGAAACACAGTTCTTTTTTTCTGGACATGCTCATTTTTTTGCTGTATTGCAGACTCTGGACAAAAGAAGATGCTTCTTGCGTTAAAACAGAGGGTGTTTCATGGATGAGAACACTGGTCTGAATTTCCGTTCACAAACGGAGTTAAACCAAAGTCTCTGTGTCTTCCTACAAGCAAGAGTTCATTTCCGGTAAACCCAGTGATTTTTCGGCTCAAATGAATTTACACAGTTCACGAACCCAACACGTTTTGCACTATTAACTGAAGAGCATCTATGTAAGAGATGCTGTGGTTTGTTACAGTTTCACAATCAAAGTTTAACTAGATATGGTCCATATGAGTAGGAAACACAGTTCTTTTTTTCTGGACATGCTCATTTTTTTTGTTGTATTGCAGACTCTGGACAGAAAAAGATGCTTCTTGCGTTAAAACAGAGGGTGTTTCATGGATGAGAACACTGGTCTGAATTTCCCTTCACAAATGGAGTGAAACCAAATGCTCTGTGTCTTCCTACAAGCAAGAGTTCATGTCCGGTAAACCCAGTGAATATTCGGCTCAAATGAATTTACACAATTCACAAACCCAACACGATTTTCACTATTAACTAAAGAGCATCTATATAAGAAATGCTGTGGTTTGTTACAGTTTCATAAGCAGAGTTCAACTAGATATGGTCCGTACGAGTAGGAAACACAGTTCTTTTTTTCTGGACATGCTCATATTTCTTGCTGTATTGCAGACCCTTGACAGAAGAGGATTCTGCTTGCGTTAAAACAGATGGTCTTTCATGGATGAGAACTCTGGTCTGAATTTCCCTTCACAAACGGAGTTAAACCAAAGGCTCTGTGTCTTCCTACAAGCAAGAGTTCATTTGTGGTAAACCCAGTGATTTTTCGGCTCAAATGAATTTACACAGTTCACGAACCCAACACGTTTTGCACTATTAACTAAAGAGCATCTAAGTAAGAGATGCTGTGGTTTCTTACAGTTTCATAAGCAGAGTTCAACTAGATATGGTCCGTAAGAGTAGGAAACACAGTTCTTTTTTTCTGGACATGCTCATATTTCATGCTCTATTGCAGACACTGGAGAGAAGAGGATGCTGCTTGCGTTAAAACAGAGGGTCTTTCATGGATGAGAACTCTGGTCTGAATTTCCCTTCACAAACGGAGTTAAACCAAAGGCTCTGTGTCTTCCTACAAGCAAGAGTTCATTTCCGGTAAACCCAGTGATTTTTCGGTTCAAATGAATTTACACAGTTCACGAAACAACACGTTTTTCACTATAAACTAAAGAGCATCTATGTAAGACATGCTGTGGTTTGTTACAGTTTCATAAGCAGGGTTTAACTACATATGGTCCATATGGGTAAGAAAGACAGTTCTTTTTTTTAGGGCATGCTAATGTTTCTTGCTATATTGGAGATGCTGTAAAGAAGAGCATGCTTCTTGCGTTAAAACAGAGTATGTTTCATGGATGAGAACACTGGTCTGAATTTTCCTTCAGAAGAGGAGTTAAACCAAGTCTTTGTGTCTTCCTACAAGCAAGAGTTCATTTCCGGTAAACACAGTGATTTTTCGGCTCAAATGAATTTACACAGTTCACGAACCCAACACGATTTTCACTATTAAATAAAGAGCAACTATGTAAGAAAATGCAGTTGTTTGTTAAAGTGTAATAAGCAGAGTTCAAAGAGATATGGTCCGTAAGAGTAGGAAACACAGTTTTATTTTTCTGTACATGCTCATATTTCTTGCTATATTGCAGACTTTGGACAGAAGAGGATGCTTCTTGCGTTAAAACAGAGAGTGTTTCATGGATGAGAACACTCTTCTAAATTTCAATTCACAAACGAGTTAAACCAAAGGCTCTGTGTGTTCCTACAAGCAAGAGTTCATTTCCGGGAAATCCAGTGATTTTTCGGCTCAAATGAATTAAAACACTTCACCAACCCAACACGTTTTTCACTATAAACTAAAGAGCATCTATGTAAGAGATGCTGCGGTTTCTTACAGTTTCATAAGCAAAGTTTAACTAGATATTGTCCGTATGAGTAAGAAACACAGTTCTTTTTTTCAGGGCATGCTAATGTTTCTTGCTATATTGGAGATGCTGTAAAGAAGAGCATGCTTCTTGCGTTAAAACAGAGTATGTTTCATTTATGAGAACACTGGTCTGAATTTCCCTTCACAAACGGAGTTAAATCCAAAGGATCTGTGTCTTCCTAAAAGCAAGACTTCATTTCCGGTAAACCAGTGATTTTTCCGCTCAAATGAATTTACACAGTTCACGAACCCAACACATTTTTCACTATAAACTAAAGAGCATCTATGTAAGAGATGCTGTGGTTGGTTAGAGTTTCATAAGCAAAGTTTAACTAGATATGGTCCGTATAATTAAGAAACACAGTTCTTTTTTTCTGGGCATGCTCATGTTTCTTGCTGTATTGCAGACTCTGGACAGAAGAGGATGCTTCTTGCGTTAAAACAGAGTATGTTTCATGGATGAGAACACTGGTCTGAATTTTCCTTTAGAAACGGAGTTAAACCAAAGGCTCTTTGTCTCCCTACAAGCAAGAGTTCATTTCCGGTAAACTCAGTGATTTTTCGGCTCAAATGTATGTACAGAGTTCAGGAACCCAACACGTTTTTCACTATTAGCTAAAGAGCATGTATGTAAGAGATGCTGTGGTTTGTTACAGTTTCATAAGCAGAGTTCAACTAGATATAGTCCGTATGAGTAGGAAACACAGTTCTTTTTTTCTGGACATGCTCATATTTCTTGCTTTATTGCAGACACTGGAGAGAAGAGGATGCTGCTTGCGTTAAAACAGAGGGTCTTTCATGGATGAGAACTCTGGTCTGAATTTCCCTTCACAAACGGAGTTAAACCAAAGGCTCTGTGTCTTCCTACAACTAATAGTTATTTTCGGGTAAACCCTTTGATTTTTCGGCTCAAATGAATTTACACAGTTCACGAACCCAACACGATTTTCACTATTAACTAAAGAGCATCTATGTAAGAATTGCTGTGGTTTGTTACAGTTTCATAAGCAGAGTTCAACTAGATATGGTCCATATGAGTAGGAAACACAGTTCATTTTTTCAGGGCATGCTCATGTTTCTTGCTATATTGCAGACACTGGAAAGTAGAGCATGCTCTTTGTGTTAAAACATAGTGTGTTTCATGGATGAGAACACTGGTCTGAATTTCCCTTCACAAACAGAGTGAAATAAAATGCTCTGTGTCTTCCTACAAGCAAGAGTTCATTTCTGGAAAACTCAGTGATTTTTCGGCTCAAATGAATTTAAACAGTTCACGAACCCAACACGTTTTTAACTATTAACTAAATAGCATGTATGTAAGAGATGCTGTGGTTTGTTACAGTTTCATAAGCAGAGTTCAACTAGATATGGTCCGTATGAGTAGGAAACACAGTTCTTTTTTTCTGGACATGCTCATATTTCTTGCTGTATTGCAGACACTGGACAGAAGTGGATGCTGCTTGCGTTAAAACAGAGGGTCTTTCATGGATGAGAACTCTGGTCTGAATTTCCCTTCACAAACGGAGTTAAACCAAAGGCTCTGTGTCTTCCTACAAGCAAGAGTTCATTTGCGGTAAACCCAGTGATTTTTCGGCTCAAATGAATTTACACAATTCACGAACCCAACATGTTTTGCACTATTAACTAAAGAGGATCTACGTAAGAGATGCTGTGGTTTCTTACAGTTTCATAAGCAGAGTTCAACTAGATATGGTCCGTATGAGTAGGAAACACAGTTCATTTTTTCTGGACATGCTCATTTTTTTTGCTGTATTGCACACTCTGGACAGAAGAGGATGCTTCTTGCGTTAAAACATAGGGTGTTTCACGGATGACAACACTGGTCTGAATTTCCCTTCACAAACGGAGTGAAACCAAAGGCTCTGTGTCTTCCTACATGCAAGAGTTCATTTCCGGTAAACCCAGTGATTTTTCGGCTCAAATGAATTTACACAGTTCATGAACCCAACATGTTTTTCACTATAAACTAAAGAGCATCTATGTAAGAGATGCTGTGCTTTCTTAGAGTTTCAAAAGCAGAGTTTAACTGGATATGGTCCGTATGATTAAGAAACACAGTTCTTTTTCTCTGGGCATGCTCATGTTTCTTGCTGTATTGCAGACTCTGGACATAAGAGGATGCTTCTTGCGTTAAAACAGAGTATGTTTCATGGATGAGAACACTGGTCTGAATTTTCATTCAGAAACGGAGTTAAACCAAAGTATCTGTGTCTTCCTACAAGCAAGAGTTCATTTCCGGTAAACTCAGTGATTTTTCTGCTCAAATGTATGTACACAGTTCACGAACCCAACACGTTTTTCACTATTAACTAAAGAGCATGTATGTAAGAGATGCTGTGGTTTGTTACAGTTTCATAACCAGAGTTCAAATAGATATGGTCCGTATGTGTAGGAAACACAGTTTTTTTTTTTCTGGACATGCTCATTTTTTTTTGTTGTATTACAGACTCTGGACAGAAATAGATGCTTCTTGCGTGAAAACAGAGGGTGTTTCATGGATGAGAACACTGGTCTGAATTTCCCTTCACAAACGGAGTGAAACCAAATGCTCTGTGTCTTCCTACAAGCAAGAATTCATGTCCGGTAAACCCAGTGAATTTTCGGCTCAAATGAATTTACACAATTCACAAACCCAACACGATTTTCACTATTAACTAAAGAGCATCTATGTAAGACATGCTGTGGTTTGTTACAGTTTCATAAGCAGAGTTCAACTAGTTATGGTCCGTATGAGTAGGAAACACTGTTCTTTTTTTCTGGACATGCTCATATTTCTTGCTGTATTGCAGACCCTGGACAGAAGAGGATGTTGCTTGCGTTAAAACAGAGGGTCTTTCATGGATGAGAACTCTGGTCTGAATTTCCCTTCACAAACGGAGTTAAACCAAAGGCTCTGTGTCTTCCTACAAGCAAGAGTTCATTTGCGGTAAACCCTGTGATTTTTCGGCTCAAATGAATTTACACAGTTCACGAAGCCAACATGTTTTGCACTATTAACTAAAGAGCATCTAAGTAAGAGATGCTGTGGTTTCTTACAGTTTCATAAGCAGAGTTCAACTAGATATGGTCCGTATGAGTAGGAAACACAGTTCATTTTTTCTGGACATGCTCATTTTTTTTTTTTTTGCTGTATTGCACACTCTGGACAGAAGAGGATGCTTCTTGCATTAAAACATAGGGTGTTTCACAGATGACAACACTGGTCTGAATTTCCCTTCACAAACGGAGTGAAACCAAAGGCTCTGTGTCTTCCTACAAGCAAGAGTTCATTTCCGGTAAACCCAGTGATTTTTCGGCTCAAATGAATTTACACAGTTCATGAACCCAACACGTTTTTCACTATAAACTAAAGAACATCTTTGTGAGAGATGCTGTGGTTTGTTACAGTTTCACAATCAGAGTTTAACTAGATATGGTCCGTATGATTAAGAAACACAGTTCTTTTTTTCTGGGCATGCTCATGTTTCTTGCTGTATTGCAGACTCTGGACAGAAGAGGATGCTTCTTGCGTTAAAACAGAGTATGTTTCATGGATGAGAACACTGGTCTGAATTTTCATTCAGAAACGGAGTTAAACCAAAGTCTCTGTGTCTTCCTACAAGCAAGAGTTCATTTCCGGTAAACTCAGTGATTTTTCGGCTCAAATGTATGTACACAGTTCACGAACCCAACACGTTTTTCACTATTAACTAAATAGCATGTATGTAAGAGATGCTGTGGTTTGTTACAGTTTCATAACCAGAGTTCAACTAGATATGGTCCGTATGAGTAGGAAACACAGTTCTTTTTTTCTGGACATGCTCATATTTCTTGCTGTATTGCAGACCCTGGACAGAAGAGGATTCTGCTTGCGTTAAAACAGAGGGTCTTTCATGGATGAGAACTCTGGTCTGAATTTCCCTTCACAAACGGAGTTAAACCAAAGGCTCTGTGTCTTCCTACAAGCAAGAGTTCATTTGCGGTAAACCCAGTGATTTTTCGGCTCAAATGAATTTACACAGTTCACGAACCCAACACGTTTTGCACTATTAACTAAAGAGCTTCTAAGTAAGAGATGCTGTGGTTTCTTACAGTTTCATAAGCAGAGTTCAACTAGATATGGTCCGTATGAGTAGGAAACACAGTTCTTTTTTTCTGGACATGCTCATTTTTTTTTTTGCTGTATTGCACACTCTGGACAGAAGAGGATGCTTCTTGCATTAAAACATAGGGTGTTTCACAGATGACAACACTGGTCTGAATTTCCCTTCACAAACGGAGTGAAACCAAAGGCTCTGTGTCTTCCTACAAGCAAGAGCTCATTTCCGGTAAACCCAGTGATTTTTCGGCTCAAATGAATTTACACAGTTCATGAACCCAACACGTTTTTCACTATAAACTAAAGAGCATCTATGTAAGACTTGCTGTGGTTTGTTACAGTTTCATAGGGAGAGTTCAACTAGATATGGTCCATATGAGTAGGAAACACAGTTCTTTTTTTCTGGGCATGCTCATGTTTCTTGCTATATTGCAGACACTGGAAAGAAGAGCATGCTCTTTGTGTTAAAACATAGTGTGTTTCAAGGATGAGAACACTGGTCTGAATTTCCCTTCACAAACGGAGTTATACAAAAGTCTCTGCGTCTTCCTACAATTAAGTGTTCATTTCCGGTAAACCCAGTGATTTTTCGGCTCAAATGAATTTACACAGTTCACGAACCCAAAACGTTTTTCACTTTTAACTAAAGAACATCTATGTAACAGATGCTGTGGTTTATTACAGTTTCACAATCAGAGTTTTACTAGATATGGTCCGTATGAGTAGGAAACACAGTTCTTTTTTTCTGGACATGCTAATTTTTTTGCTGTATTGCAGACTCTGGACAGAAGAAGATGCTTCTTGCGTTAAAACAGAGGGTGTTTCATGGATGAGAACACTGGTCTGTATTTCCGTTCACAAACGGAGTTAAACCAAAGTCTCTGTGTCTTCCTACAAGCAAGAGTTCATTTGCGGTAAACCCAGTGATTTTTCGGCTCAAATGAATTTACACAATTCACGAACCCAACATGTTTTGCACTATTAACTAAAGAGGATCTACGTAAGAGATGCTGTGGTTTCTTACAGTTTCATAAGCAGAGTTCAACTAGATATGGTCCGTATGAGTAGGAAACACAGTTCATTTTTTCTGGACATGCTCATTTTTTTTGCTGTATTGCACACTCTGGACAGAAGAGGATGCTTCTTGCGTTAAAACATAGGGTGTTTCACGGATGACAACACTGGTCTGAATTTCCCTTCACAAACGGAGTGAAACCAAAGGCTCTGTGTCTTCCTACATGCAAGAGTTCATTTCCGGTAAACCCAGTGATTTTTCGGCTCAAATGAATTTACACAGTTCATGAACCCAACATGTTTTTCACTATAAACTAAAGAGCATCTATGTAAGAGATGCTGTGCTTTCTTAGAGTTTCAAAAGCAGAGTTTAACTGGATATGGTCCGTATGATTAAGAAACACAGTTCTTTTTCTCTGGGCATGCTCATGTTTCTTGCTGTATTGCAGACTCTGGACATAAGAGGATGCTTCTTGCGTTAAAACAGAGTATGTTTCATGGATGAGAACACTGGTCTGAATTTTCATTCAGAAACGGAGTTAATACAAAGTATCTGTGTCTTCCTACAAGCAAGAGTTCATTTCCGGTAAACTCAGTGATTTTTCTGCTCAAATGTATGTACACAGTTCACGAACCCAACACGTTTTTCACTATTAACTAAAGAGCATGTATGTAAGAGATGCTGTGGTTTGTTACAGTTTCATAACCAGAGTTCAAATAGATATGGTCCGTATGTGTAGGAAACACAGTTTTTTTTTTTCTGGTCATGCTCATTTTTTTTTGTTGTATTACAGACTCTGGACAGAAATAGATGCTTCTTGCGTGAAAACAGAGGGTGTTTCATGGATGAGAACACTGGTCTGAATTTCCCTTCACAAACGGAGTGAAACCAAATGCTCTGTGTCTTCCTACAAGCAAGAATTCATGTCCGGTAAACCCAGTGAATTTTCGGCTCAAATGAATTTACACAATTCACAAACCCAACACGATTTTCACTATTAACTAAAGAGCATCTATGTAAGACATGCTGTGGTTTGTTACAGTTTCATAAGCAGAGTTCAACTAGTTATGGTCCGTATGAGTAGGAAACACTGTTCTTTTTTTCTGGACATGCTCATATTTCTTGCTGTATTGCAGACCCTGGACAGAAGAGGATGTTGCTTGCGTTAAAACAGAGGGTCTTTCATGGATGAGAACTCTGGTCTGAATTTCCCTTCACAAACGGAGTTAAACCAAAGGCTCTGTGTCTTCCTACAAGCAAGAGTTCATTTGCGGTAAACCCTGTGATTTTTCGGCTCAAATGAATTTACACAGTTCACGAAGCCAACATGTTTTGCACTATTAACTAAAGAGCATCTAAGTAAGAGATGCTGTGGTTTCTTACAGTTTCATAAGCAGAGTTCAACTAGATATGGTCCGTATGAGTAGGAAACACAGTTCATTTTTTCTGGACATGCTCATTTTTTTTTTTTTGCTGTATTGCACACTCTGGACAGAAGAGGATGCTTCTTGCATTAAAACATAGGGTGTTTCACAGATGACAACACTGGTCTGAATTTCCCTTCACAAACGGAGTGAAACCAAAGGCTCTGTGTCTTCCTACAAGCAAGAGTTCATTTGCGGTAAACCCTGTGATTTTTCGGCTCAAATGAATTTACACAGTTCACGAAGCCAACATGTTTTGCACTATTAACTAAAGAGCATCTAAGTAAGAGATGCTGTGGTTTCTTACAGTTTCATAAGCAGAGTTCAACTAGATATGGTCCGTATGAGTAGGAAACACAGTTCATTTTTTCTGGACATGCTCATTTTTTTTTTTTTGCTGTATTGCACACTCTGGACAGAAGAGGATGCTTCTTGCATTAAAACATAGGGTGTTTCACAGATGACAACACTGGTCTGAATTTCCCTTCACAAACGGAGTGAAACCAAAGGCTCTGTGTCTTCCTACAAGCAAGAGTTCATTTCCGGTAAACCCAGTGATTTTTCGGCTCAAATGAATTTACACAGTTCATGAACCCAACACGTTTTTCACTATAAACTAAAGAACATCTTTGTGAGAGATGCTGTGGTTTGTTACAGTTTCACAATCAGAGTTTAACTAGATATGGTCCGTATGATTAAGAAACACAGTTCTTTTTTTTCTGGGCATGCTCATGTTTCTTGCTGTATTGCAGACTCTGGACAGAAGAGGATGCTTCTTGCGTTAAAACAGAGTATGTTTCATGGATGAGAACACTGGTCTGAATTTTCATTCAGAAACGGAGTTAAACCAAAGTCTCTGTGTCTTCCTACAAGCAAGAGTTCATTTCCGGTAAACTCAGTAATTTTTCGGCTCAAATGTATGTACACAGTTCACGAACCCAACACGTTTTTCACTATTAACTAAATAGCATATATGTAAGAGATGCTGTGGTTTGTTACAGTTTCATAACCAGAGTTCAACTAGATATGGTCCGTATGAGTAGGAAACACAGTTCTTTTTTTCTGGACATGCTCATATTTCTTGCTGTATTGCAGACCCTGGACAGAAGAGGATTCTGCTTGCGTTAAAACAGAGGGTCTTTCATGGATGAGAACTCTGGTCTGAATTTCCCTTCACAAACGGAGTTAAACCAAAGGCTCTGTGTCTTCCTACAAGCAAGAGTTCATTTGCGGTAAACCCAGTGATTTTTCGGCTCAAATGAATTTACACAGTTCACGAACCCAACACGTTTTGCACTATTAACTAAAGAGCATCTAAGTAAGAGATGCTGTGGTTTCTTACAGTTTCATAAGCAGAGTTCAACTAGATATGGTCCGTATGAGTAGGAAACACAGTTCATTTTTTCTGGACATGCTCATTTTTTTTTTTTTGCTGTATTGCACACTCTGGACAGAAGAGGATGCTTCTTGCATTAAAACATAGGGTGTTTCACAGATGACAACACTGGTCTGAATTTCCCTTCACAAACGGAGTGAAACCAAAGGCTCTGTGTCTTCCTACAAGCAAGAGCTCATTTCCGGTAAACCCAGTGATTTTTCGGCTCAAATGAATTTACACAGTTCATGAACCCAACACGTTTTTCACTATAAACTAAAGAGCATCTATGTAAGACTTGCTGTGGTTTGTTACAGTTTCATAGGGAGAGTTCAACTAGATATGGTCCATATGAGTAGGAAACACAGTTCTTTTTTTCTGGGCATGCTCATGTTTCTTGCTATATTGCAGACACTGGAAAGAAGAGCATGCTCTTTGTGTTAAAACATAGTGTGTTTCAAGGATGAGAACACTGGTCTGAATTTCCCTTCACAAACGGAGTTATACAAAAGTCTCTGCGTCTTCCTACAATTAAGTGTTCATTTCCGGTAAACCCAGTGATTTTTCGGCTCAAATGAATTTACACAGTTCACGAACCCAAAACGTTTTTCACTTTTAACTAAAGAACATCTATGTAAGAGATGCTGTGGTTTATTACAGTTTCACAATCAGAGTTTTACTAGATATGGTCCGTATGAGTAGGAAACACAGTTCTTTTTTTCTGGACATGCTCATTTTTTTGCTGTATTGCAGACTCTGGACAGAAGAAGATGCTTCTTGCATTAAAACAGAGGGTGTTTCATGGATGAGAACACTGGTCTGTATTTCCGTTCACAAACGGAGTTAAACCAAAGTCTCTGTGTCTTCCTACAAGCAAGAGTTCATTTGCGGTAAACCCAGTGATTTTTCGGCTCAAATGAATTTACACAGTTCACGAACCCAACACGTTTTGCACTATTAACTAAAAAGCATCTATGTAAGAGATGCTGTGGTTTATTACAGTTTCATAAGCAGAGTTCAACTAGATATGGTCCGTATGAGTAGGAAACACAGTTCATTTTTTCTGGACATGCTCATTTTTTGCTGTATTACACACTCTGGACAGAAGAGGATGATTCTTGCGTTAAAACATAGGGTGTTTCACGGTTGAGAACACTGGTCTGAATTTCCCTTCACAAACGGAGTGAAACCAAAGGCTCTGTGTCTTCCTACAAGCAAGAGTTCATTTCCGGTAAACCCAGTGATTTTTCGGCTCAAATGAATTTACACAGTTCACGAACCCAACACGTTTTGCACTATTAACTAAAGAGCATCTATGTAAGAGATGCTGTGGTTTGTTACAGTTTCACAATCAAAGTTTAACTAGATATGGTCCATATGAGTAGGAAACACAGTTGTTTTTTTCTGGACATGCTCATTTTTTTTTTTGTATTGCAGACTCTGGACAGAAAAAGATGCTTCTTGCGTTAAAACAGACGGTGTTTCATGGATGAGAACACTGGTCTGAATTTCCCTTCACAAACGGAGTGAAACCAAATGCTCTGTGTCTTCCTACAAGCAAGAGTTCATGTCCGGTAAACCCAGTGAATATTCGGCTCAAATGAATTTACACAATTCACAAACCCAACACGATTTTCACTATTAACTAAAGAGCATCTATGTAAGAAATGCTGTGGTTTGTTACAGTTTCATAAGCAGAGTTCAACTAGATATGGTCCGTATGAGTAGGAAACACAGTTCATTTTTCTGGGCATGCTCATGTTTCTTGCTGTATTGCAGACTCTGGACAGAAGAGGATGCTTCTTGCGTTAAAACAGAGTATGTTTCATGGATGAGAACACTGGTCTGAATTTTCATTCAGAAACGGAGTTAAACCAAAGTCTCTGTGTCTTCTTACAAGCAAGAGTTCATTTCCAGAAAACTCAGTGATTTTTCGACTCAAATGAATTTAAACAGTTCACGAACCCAACACGTTTTTCACTATTAACTAAATAGCATGTATGTAAGAGATGCTGTGGTTTGTTACAGTTTCATAAGCAGAGTTCAACTAGATATCGTCAGTATGAGTAAGAAACACAGTTCATTTTTTCTGGACATGCTCATATTTCTTGCTGTATTGCAGACACTGGACAGAAGAGGATGCTGCTTGCGTTAAAACAGAGGGTCTTTCATGGATGAGAACTCTGGTCTGAATTTCCCTTCACAAACGGAGTTAAACCAAAGGCTCTGTGTCTTCCTACAACTAATAGTTCTTTTCGGGTAAACCCTTTGATTTTTCGGCTCAAATGAATTTACACAGTTCATGAACCCAACACGATTTTCACTATTAACTAAAGAGCATCTATGTAAGACTTGCTGTGGTTTGTTACACTTTCATAAGCAGAGTTCAACTAGATATTGTCCATATGAGTAGGAAACACAGTTCATTTTTTCAGGGCATGCTCATGTTTCTTGCTATATTGCAGACACTGGAAAGAAGAGCATGCTCTTTGTGTTAAAACATAGCGTGTTTCATGGATGAGAACACTGGTCTGAATTTCCATTCGAAAACGGAGTTATACCAAAGTCTCTGCGTCTTACTACAATTAAGAGTTCATTTCCGGTAAACCCAGTGATTTTTCGGCTCAAATGAATTTACACAGTTCACGAACCCAACACGTTTTTCACTTTTAACTAAAGAACATCTATGTAAGAGATGCTGTGGTTTGTTACAGTTTCAAAATCAGAGTTTAACTAGATATGGTCCGTATGAGTAGGAAACACAGTTCTTTTTTTCTGGACATGCTCATTTTTTTTGTTGTATTGCAGACTCTGGACAGAAGAAGATGCTTCTTGCGTTAAAACAGAGGGTGTTTCATGGATGAGAACACTGGTCTGAATTTCCCTTCACAAACGGAGTGAAACCAAATGCTCTGTGTCTTCCTACAAGCAAGAGTTCATGTCCGGTAAACCCCGTGAATTTTCGGGTCAAATGAATTTACACAATTCACAAACCCAACACGATTTTCACTATTAACTAAAGAGCATCTATGTAAGACATGCTGTGGTTTGTTACAGTTTCATAAGCAGAGTTCAACTAGATATGGTCCGTATGAGTAGGAAACACAGTTCTTTTTTTCTGGACATGCTCATATTTCTTGCTGTATTGCAGACCCTGGACAGAAGAGAATGCTGCTTGCGTTAAAACAGAGGGTCTTTCAGGGATGAGAACTCTGGTCTGAATTTCCCTTCACAAACGAAGTTAAACCAAAGGCTCTCTGTCTTCCTAAAAGCAAGAGTTCATTTGCGGTAAACCCAGTGATTTTTCGGCTCAAATGAATTTACACAATTCACGAACCCAACACGTTTTGCACTATTAACTAAAGAGCATCTATGTAAGAGATGCTGTGGTTTGTTACAGTTTCATAAGCAGAGTTCAACTAGATATGGTCCATATGAGTAGGAAACACAGTTCTTTTTTTCTGGACATGCTCATATTTCTTGCTGTATTGCAGACACTGGACAGAAGTGGATGCTGCTTGCGTTAAAACAGAGGGTCTTTCATGAATGAGAACTCTGGTCTGAATTTCCCTTAGCAAACGGAGTTAGACCAAAGGCTCTGTGTCTTCCTACAATTAAGAGTTCATTTTCGGTAAACCCAGTGATTTTTCGGCTCAAATGAATTTACACAGTTCACGAACCCAGCACGTTTTTCACTTTTAACTAAAGAACATCTATGTGAGAGAGGCTGTGGTTTTTTACAGTTTCACAATCAGAGTTTAACTAGATATGGTCCGTATGAGTAGGAAACACAGTTCTTTTTTTCTGGACATGCTCATTTTTTTTGTTGTATTGCAGACTCTGGACAGAAAAAGTTGCTTCTTGCGTTAAAACAGAGGGTGTTTCATGGATGAGAACACTGGTCTGAATTTCCCTTCACAAACGGAGTGAAACCAAATGCTCTGTGTCTTTCTACAAGCAAGAGTTCATGTCCAGTAAACCCAGTGAATTTTCGGCTCAAATGAATTTAAACAATTCACAAACCCAACACGATTTTCACTATTAACTAAGAGCATCTATGTAAGACATGCTGTGGTTTGTTACAGTTTCATAAGCAGAGTTCAACTAGATATGGTCCGTATGAGTAGGAAACACAGTTCTTTTTTTCTGGACATGCTCATATTTCTTGCTGTATTGCAGACCCTGGACAGAAGAGGATGCTGCTTGCGTTAAAACAGAGGGTCTTTCATGGATGAGAACTCTGGTCTGAATTTCCCTTCACAAACGGAGTTAAACCAAAGGCTCTGTGTCTTCCTACACCTAATAGTTCTATTCGGGTAAAACCTTTGATTTTTCGGCTCAAATGAATTTACACAGTTCACGAACCCAACACGATTTTCACTATTAACTAAAGAGCATCTATGTAAGAGTTGCTGTGGTTTGTTACAGTTTCATAAGCAGAGTTCAACTAGATATGGTCCGTATGAGTAGGAAACACAGTTCTTTTTTTCTGGACATGCTCATTTTTTTTGCTGTATTGCAGACTCTGGACAGAAGAAGATGCTTCTTGCGTTAAAACAGAGGGTCTTTCAGGGATGAGAACACTGGTCTGAATTTCCCTTCACAAACGGAGTGAAACCAAAGGCTCTGTGTCTTCCTACAAGCAAGAGTTCATTTCCGGTAAACCCAGTGAATTTTCGGCTCAAATGAATTTACACAATTCACGAACCCAACACGATTTTCACTATTAACTAAAGAGCATCTATGTAAGAGATGCTGTGGTTTGTTACAGTTTCATAAGCAGAGTTCAACTAGATATGGTCCGTATGTGTCGGAAACACAGTTCTTTTTTTCTGGGCATGCTCATGTTTCTTGCTGTATTGGCGACGCTGGAAAGAAGAGCATGCTTCTTGCATTAAAACAGATTGTGTTTCAGGGCTGAGAACACTGGTCTGAATTTTCTTTCAGAAAAGGAGTTAAACCAAAGTCTCTGTGTCTTCCTACATGCAAGAGTTCATTTCCGGTAAAACCAGTGATTTTTCGGCTCAAATGAATTTACACAGTTCACGAACGCAACACGATTTTCACTATAAACTTAAGAGCATCTATGTAAGAGATGCTGTGGTTTGTTACAGTTTCATAAGCAGAGTTCAACTAGATATGGTCCCTATGAATAGGAAACACAGTTCTTTTTTTCTGGACATGCTCATAATACTTGCTGTATTGCAGACCCTGGACAAAAGAGGATGCTGCTTGCGTTAAAACAGAGGGTTTTTCATGGATGAGTACGCTGGTCTGAATTTCCCTTCACAAACGGAGTTAAACCAAAGGCTCTGTGTCTTCCTACAACTAATAGTTCATTTCGGGTAAACCCTTTGATTTTTCGGCTCAAATGAATTTACATAATTCACGAACCCAACACGATTTTCACTATTAACTAAAGAGCATCTATGTAAGAGATGCTGTTGTTTTTTACAGTTTCCCAAGCAGAGTTCAACTAGATATGGACAGTATGTGTCGGAAACACAGATCTTTTTTTCTGGACATGCTCATTTTTTTTGCTGTATTGCAGACTCTGGACAGAAGAAGATGCTTCTTGCGTTAAAACAGAGGGTGTTTCATGGATGAGAACACTGGTCTGAATTTCCCTTCACAAACCGAGTTAAAACAAAGTCTCTGTGTCTTCCTACAAGCAAGAGTTCCTTTCCGGTAAACCCAGTGATTTTTCGGCTCAAATGAATTTACACAGTTCACGAACCCAACACGTTTTTCACTATAAACTAAAGAGCATCTATGTAAGAGATGCTGTCCTTTTTTGAGGTTCATAAGCAGCGTTTAAATAGACATGGTCCGTATGATTAAGAAACACAGTTCTTTTTTTCTGGGCATGCTCACGTTTCTTGTTGTATTGCAGACTCTGGACAGAAGAGGATGCTTCTTGCGTTAAAACAGAGGGTGATTCATGGATGAGAACACTGGTCTGAATTTCCCTTCACAAACGGAGTGAAACCAAAGGGTCTGTGTATTCCTACAAGCAAGAGTTCATTTCCGTTAAACCTAGTGATTTTTCGGCTCAAATGTATTTAAACAGTTCACAAACCCAACACGTTTTTCACTATTAACTAAAGAGCATCTATGTAAGACATGCTGTGTTTTGTTACAGTTTCATAAGCAGAGTTCAACTAGATATGGTCCGTATGTGTCGGAAACACAGTTCTTTTTTTCTGGGCATGCTCATGTTTCTTGCTGTATTGGCGACGCTGGAAAGAAGAGCATGCTTCTTGCGTTATAACAGATTGTGTTTCAGGGCTGAGAACACTGGTCTGAATTTTCCTTCAGAAAAGGAGTTAAACCAAAGTCTCTGTGTCTTCCTACAAGCAAGAGTTCATTTCCGGTAAATCCAGTGATTTTTCGGCTCAAATTTATGTACACAGTTCACGAACCCAACACGTTTTTCACTATTAGCTAAAGAGCATCTATGTAAGACATGCTGTGATTTGTTACAGTTTCATAAGCAGAGTTCAACTAGATATGGTCCGTATGAGTAGGAAACACAGTTCTTTTTTTCTGGACATGCTCATATTTCTTGCTTTATTGCAGACACTGGACAGAAGAGGATGCTGCCTGCGGTAAAACAGAGGGTCTTTCATGGATGAGAACTCTGGTCTGAATTTCCCTTCACAAACGGAGTTATACCAAAGTCTCTGTGTCTTCCTACAAGCAAGAGTTCATTTCCGGTAAACTCAGTGATATTTCTGCTCAAATGTATGTACAGAGTTCATGAACCCAACACGTTTTTCACTATTAACTAAAGAGCATGTATGTAAGAGATGCTGTGGTTTGTTACAGTTTCATAAGCAGAGTTCAACTAGATATGGTCCATATGAGTTGAAACACAGTTCATTTTTTCTGGACAAGCTCATGTTTTTTGCTGTATTGCAGACTCTGGACAGAAGAGGATGCTTCTTGCGTTAAAACATAGGGTGTTTCATGGATGAGAACACTGGTCTGAATTTCCCTTCACAAACGGAGTGAAAACAAAGGCTCTGTGTCTTCCTACAAGCAAGAGTTCATTTCCGGTAAACCCAGTGATTTTTCGGCTCAAATGAATTTACACAGTTCACGAACCCAACACGTTTTTCACTATAAACTAAAGAGCATCTATGTAAGAGATGCTGTGCTTTGTTAGAGTTTCATAAGCAGAGTTTAACTAGATATGGTCCGTATGATTAAGAAACACAGTTCTTTTTTTCTGGGCATGCTCATGTTTCTTGCTGTACTGCAGACTCTGGACAGAAGAGGATGCTTCTTGCGATAAAACAGAGTATGTTTCATGGATGAGAACACTGGTCTGAATTTTCATTCAGAAACGGAGTTAAACCAAAGTCTCTGTGTCTTCATACAAGCAAGAGTTCATTTGCGGTAAACCCAGTGATTTTTCGGCTCAAATGAATTTACACAATTCACGAACCCAACACGTTTTGCACTATTAACTAAAGAGCATCTATGTAAGAGATGCTGTGGTTTGTTACAGTTTCATAAGCAGAGTTCAACTAGATATGGTCCATATGAGTAGGAAACACAGTTCTTTTTTTCTGGACATGCTCATATTTCTTGCTGTATTGCAGACACTGGACAGAAGTGGATGCTGCTTGCGTTAAAACAGAGGGTCTTTCATGAATGAGAACTCTGGTCTGAATTTCCCTTAACAAACGGAGTTAGACCAAAGGCTCTGTGTCTTCCTACAATTAAGAGTTCATTTTCGGTAAACCCAGTGATTTTTCGGCTCAAATGAATTTACACAGTTCACGAACCCAGCACGTTTTTCACTTTTAACTAAAGAACATCTATGTAAGAGATGCTGTGGTTTTTTACAGTTTCACAATCAGAGTTTAACTAGATATGGTCCGTATGAGTAGGAAACACAGTTCTTTTTTTCTGGACATGCTCATTTTTTTTGTTGTATTGCAGACTCTGGACAGAAAAAGATGCTTCTTGCGTTAAAACAGAGGGTGTTTCATGGATGAGAACACTGGTCTGAATTTCCCTTCACAAACGGAGTGAAACCAAATGCTCTGTGTCTTTCTACAAGCAAGAGTTCATGTCCAGTAAACCCAGTGAATTTTCGGCTCAAATGAATTTAAACAATTCACAAACCCAACACGATTTTCACTATTAACTAAGAGCATCTATGTAAGACATGCTGTGGTTTGTTACAGTTTCATAAGCAGAGTTCAACTAGATATGGTCCGTATGAGTAGGAAACACAGTTCTTTTTTTCTGGACATGCTCATATTTCTTGCTGTATTGCAGACCCTGGACAGAAGAGGATGCTGCTTGCGTTAAAACAGAGGGTCTTTCATGGATGAGAACTCTGGTCTGAATTTCCCTTCACAAACGGAGTTAAACCAAAGGCTCTGTGTCTTCCTACACCTAATAGTTCTATTCGGGTAAAACCTTTGATTTTTCGGCTCAAATGAATTTACACAGTTCACGAACCCAACACGATTTTCACTATTAACTAAAGAGCATCTATGTAAGAGTTGCTGTGGTTTGTTACAGTTTCATAAGCAGAGTTCAACTAGATATGGTCCGTATGAGTAGGAAACACAGTTCTTTTTTTCTGGACATGCTCATTTTTTTTGCTGTATTGCAGACTCTGGACAGAAGAAGATGCTTCTTGCGTTAAAACAGAGGGTCTTTCAGGGATGAGAACACTGGTCTGAATTTCCCTTCACAAACGGAGTGAAACCAAAGGCTCTGTGTCTTCCTACAAGCAAGAGTTCATTTCCGGTAAACCCAGTGAATTTTCGGCTCAAATGAATTTACACAATTCACGAACCCAACACGATTTTCACTATTAACTAAAGAGCATCTATGTAAGAGATGCTGTGGTTTGTTACAGTTTCATAAGCAGAGTTCAACTAGATATGGTCCGTATGTGTCGGAAACACAGTTCTTTTTTTCTGGGCATGCTCATGTTTCTTGCTGTATTGGCGACGCTGGAAAGAAGAGCATGCTTCTTGCATTAAAACAGATTGTGTTTCAGGGCTGAGAACACTGGTCTGAATTTTCTTTCAGAAAAGGAGTTAAACCAAAGTCTCTGTGTCTTCCTACAAGCAAGAGTTCATTTCCGGTAAAACCAGTGATTTTTCGGCTCAAATGAATTTACACAGTTCACGAACGCAACACGATTTTCACTATAAACTTAAGAGCATCTATGTAAGAGATGCTGTGGTTTGTTACAGTTTCATAAGCAGAGTTCAACTAGATATGGTCCCTATGAATAGGAAACACAGTTCTTTTTTTCTGGACATGCTCATAATACTTGCTGTATTGCAGACACTGGACAAAAGAGGATGCTGCTTGCGTTAAAACAGAGGGTTTTTCATGGATGAGTACTCTGGTCTGAATTTCCCTTCACAAACGGAGTTAAACCAAAGGCTCTGTGTCTTCCTACAACTAATAGTTCATTTCGGGTAAACCCTTTGATTTTTCGGCTCAAATGAATTTACATAATTCACGAACCCAACACGATTTTCACTATTAACTAAAGAGCATCTATGTAAGAGATGCTGTTGTTTTTTACAGTTTCCCAAGCAGAGTTCAACTAGATATGGACAGTATGTGTCGGAAACACAGATCTTTTTTTCTGGACATGCTCATTTTTTTTGCTGTATTGCAGACTCTGGACAGAAGAAGATGCTTCTTGCGTTAAAACAGAGGGTGTTTCATGGATGAGAACACTGGTCTGAATTTCCCTTCACAAACCGAGTTAAAACAAAGTCTCTGTGTCTTCCTACAAGCAAGAGTTCCTTTCCGGTAAACCCAGTGATTTTTCGGCTCAAATGAATTTACACAGTTCACGAACCCAACACGTTTTTCACTATAAACTAAAGAGCATCTATGTAAGAGATGCTGTCCTTTTTTGAGGTTCATAAGCAGCGTTTAAATAGACATGGTCCGTATGATTAAGAAACACAGTTCTTTTTTTCTGGGCATGCTCACGTTTCTTGTTGTATTGCAGACTCTGGACAGAAGAGGATGCTTCTTGCGTTAAAACAGAGGGTGATTCATGGATGAGAACACTGGTCTGAATTTCCCTTCACAAACGGAGTGAAACCAAAGGGTCTGTGTATTCCTACAAGCAAGAGTTCATTTCCGTTAAACCTAGTGATTTTTCGGCTCAAATGTATTTAAACAGTTCACAAACCCAACACGTTTTTCACTATTAACTAAAGAGCATCTATGTAAGACATGCTGTGTTTTGTTACAGTTTCATAAGCAGAGTTCAACTAGATATGGTCCGTATGTGTCGGAAACACAGTTCTTTTTTTCTGGGCATGCTCATGTTTCTTGCTGTATTGGCGACGCTGGAAAGAAGAGCATGCTTCTTGCGTTATAACAGATTGTGTTTCAGGGCTGAGAACACTGGTCTGAATTTTCCTTCAGAAAAGGAGTTAAACCAAAGTCTCTGTGTCTTCCTACAAGCAAGAGTTCATTTCCGGTAAATCCAGTGATTTTTCGGCTCAAATTTATGTACACAGTTCACGAACCCAACACGTTTTTCACTATTAGCTAAAGAGCATCTATGTAAGACATGCTGTGATTTGTTACAGTTTCATAAGCAGAGTTCAACTAGATATGGTCCGTATGAGTAGGAAACACAGTTCTTTTTTTCTGGACATGCTCATATTTCTTGCTTTATTGCAGACACTGGACAGAAGAGGATGCTGCCTGCGGTAAAACAGAGGGTCTTTCATGGATGAGAACTCTGGTCTGAATTTCCCTTCACAAACGGAGTTATACCAAAGTCTCTGTGTCTTCCTACAAGCAAGAGTTCATTTCCGGTAAACTCAGTGATATTTCTGCTCAAATGTATGTACAGAGTTCATGAACCCAACACGTTTTTCACTATTAACTAAAGAGCATGTATGTAAGAGATGCTGTGGTTTGTTACAGTTTCATAAGCAGAGTTCAACTAGATATGGTCCATATGAGTTGAAACACAGTTCATTTTTTCTGGACAAGCTCATGTTTTTTGCTGTATTGCAGACTCTGGACAGAAGAGGATGCTTCTTGCGTTCAAACATAGGGTGTTTCATGGATGAGAACACTGGTCTGAATTTCCCTTCACAAACGGAGTGAAAACAAAGGCTCTGTGTCTTCCTACAAGCAAGAGTTCATTTCCGGTAAACCCAGTGATTTTTCGGCTCAAATGAATTTACACAGTTCACGAACCCAACACGTTTTTCACTATAAACTAAAGAGCATCTATGTAAGAGATGCTGTGCTTTGTTAGAGTTTCATAAGCAGAGTTTAACTAGATATGGTCCGTATGATTAAGAAACACAGTTCTTTTTTTCTGGGCATGCTCATGTTTCTTGCTGTACTGCAGACTCTGGACAGAAGAGGATGCTTCTTGCGATAAAACAGAGTATGTTTCATGGATGAGAACACTGGTCTGAATTTTCATTCAGAAACGGAGTTAAACCAAAGTCTCTGTGTCTTCATACAAGCAAGAGTTCATTTGCGGTAAACCCAGTGATTTTTCGGCTCAAATGAATTTACACAATTCACGAACCCAACACGTTTTGCACTATTAACTAAAGAGCATCTATGTAAGAGATGCTGTGGTTTGTTACAGTTTCATAAGCAGAGTTCAACTAGATATGGTCCATATGAGTAGGAAACACAGTTCTTTTTTTCTGGACATGCTCATATTTCTTGCTGTATTGCAGACACTGGACAGAAGTGGATGCTGCTTGCGTTAAAACAGAGGGTCTTTCATGAATGAGAACTCTGGTCTGAATTTCCCTTAACAAACGGAGTTAGACCAAAGGCTCTGTGTCTTCCTACAATTAAGAGTTCATTTTCGGTAAACCCAGTGATTTTTCGGCTCAAATGAATTTACACAGTTCACGAACCCAGCACGTTTTTCACTTTTAACTAAAGAACATCTATGTAAGAGATGCTGTGGTTTTTTACAGTTTCACAATCAGAGTTTAACTAGATATGGTCCGTATGAGTAGGAAACACAGTTCTTTTTTTCTGGACATGCTCATTTTTTTTGTTGTATTGCAGACTCTGGACAGAAAAAGATGCTTCTTGCGTTAAAACAGAGGGTGTTTCATGGATGAGAACACTGGTCTGAATTTCCCTTCACAAACGGAGTGAAACCAAATGCTCTGTGTCTTTCTACAAGCAAGAGTTCATGTCCAGTAAACCCAGTGAATTTTCGGCTCAAATGAATTTAAACAATTCACAAACCCAACACGATTTTCACTATTAACTAAGAGCATCTATGTAAGACATGCTGTGGTTTGTTACAGTTTCATAAGCAGAGTTCAACTAGATATGGTCCGTATGAGTAGGAAACACAGTTCTTTTTTTCTGGACATGCTCATATTTCTTGCTGTATTGCAGACCCTGGACAGAAGAGGATGCTGCTTGCGTTAAAACAGAGGGTCTTTCATGGATGAGAACTCTGGTCTGAATTTCCCTTCACAAACGGAGTTAAACCAAAGGCTCTGTGTCTTCCTACACCTAATAGTTCTATTCGGGTAAAACCTTTGATTTTTCGGCTCAAATGAATTTACACAGTTCACGAACCCAACACGATTTTCACTATTAACTAAAGAGCATCTATGTAAGAGTTGCTGTGGTTTGTTACAGTTTCATAAGCAGAGTTCAACTAGATATGGTCCGTATGAGTAGGAAACACAGTTCTTTTTTTCTGGACATGCTCATTTTTTTTGCTGTATTGCAGACTCTGGACAGAAGAAGATGCTTCTTGCGTTAAAACAGAGGGTCTTTCAGGGATGAGAACACTGGTCTGAATTTCCCTTCACAAACGGAGTGAAACCAAAGGCTCTGTGTCTTCCTACAAGCAAGAGTTCATTTCCGGTAAACCCAGTGAATTTTCGGCTCAAATGAATTTACACAATTCACGAACCCAACACGATTTTCACTATTAACTAAAGAGCATCTATGTAAGAGATGCTGTGGTTTGTTACAGTTTCATAAGCAGAGTTCAACTAGATATGGTCCGTATGTGTCGGAAACACAGTTCTTTTTTTCTGGGCATGCTCATGTTTCTTGCTGTATTGGCGACGCTGGAAAGAAGAGCATGCTTCTTGCATTAAAACAGATTGTGTTTCAGGGCTGAGAACACTGGTCTGAATTTTCTTTCAGAAAAGGAGTTAAACCAAAGTCTCTGTGTCTTCCTACAAGCAAGAGTTCATTTCCGGTAAAACCAGTGATTTTTCGGCTCAAATGAATTTACACAGTTCACGAACGCAACACGATTTTCACTATAAACTTAAGAGCATCTATGTAAGAGATGCTGTGGTTTGTTACAGTTTCATAAGCAGAGTTCAACTAGATATGGTCCCTATGAATAGGAAACACAGTTCTTTTTTTCTGGACATGCTCATAATACTTGCTGTATTGCAGACACTGGACAAAAGAGGATGCTGCTTGCGTTAAAACAGAGGGTTTTTCATGGATGAGTACTCTGGTCTGAATTTCCCTTCACAAACGGAGTTAAACCAAAGGCTCTGTGTCTTCCTACAACTAATAGTTCATTTCGGGTAAACCCTTTGATTTTTCGGCTCAAATGAATTTACATAATTCACGAACCCAACACGATTTTCACTATTAACTAAAGAGCATCTATGTAAGAGATGCTGTTGTTTTTTACAGTTTCCCAAGCAGAGTTCAACTAGATATGGACAGTATGTGTCGGAAACACAGATCTTTTTTTCTGGACATGCTCATTTTTTTTGCTGTATTGCAGACTCTGGACAGAAGAAGATGCTTCTTGCGTTAAAACAGAGGGTGTTTCATGGATGAGAACACTGGTCTGAATTTCCCTTCACAAACCGAGTTAAAACAAAGTCTCTGTGTCTTCCTACAAGCAAGAGTTCCTTTCCGGTAAACCCAGTGATTTTTCGGCTCAAATGAATTTACACAGTTCACGAACCCAACACGTTTTTCACTATAAACTAAAGAGCATCTATGTAAGAGATGCTGTCCTTTTTTGAGTTTCATAAGCAGCGTTTAAATAGACATGGTCCGTATGATTAAGAAACACAGTTCTTTTTTTCTGGGCATGCTCACGTTTCTTGTTGTATTGCAGACTCTGGACAGAAGAGGATGCTTCTTGCGTTAAAACAGAGGGTGATTCATGGATGAGAACACTGGTCTGAATTTCCCTTCACAAACGGAGTGAAACCAAAGGGTCTGTGTATTCCTACAAGCAAGAGTTCATTTCCGTTAAACCTAGTGATTTTTCGGCTCAAATGTATTTAAACAGTTCACAAACCCAACACGTTTTTCACTATTAACTAAAGAGCATCTATGTAAGACATGCTGTGTTTTGTTACAGTTTCATAAGCAGAGTTCAACTAGATATGGTCCGTATGTGTCGGAACCACAGTTCTTTTTTTCTGGGCATGCTCATGTTTCTTGCTGTATTGGCGACGCTGGAAAGAAGAGCATGCTTCTTGCGTTATAACAGATTGTGTTTCAGGGCTGAGAACACTGGTCTGAATTTTCCTTCAGAAAAGGAGTTAAACCAAAGTCTCTGTGTCTTCCTACAAGCAAGAGTTCATTTCCGGTAAATCCAGTGATTTTTCGGCTCAAATTTATGTACACAGTTCACGAACCCAACACGTTTTTCACTATTAGCTAAAGAGCATCTATGTAAGACATGCTGTGATTTGTTACAGTTTCATAAGCAGAGTTCAACTAGATATGGTCCGTATGAGTAGGAAACACAGTTCTTTTTTTCTGGACATGCTCATATTTCTTGCTTTATTGCAGACACTGGACAGAAGAGGATGCTGCTTGCGTTAAAACAGAGGGTCTTTCATGGATGAGAACTCTGGTCTGAATTTCCCTTCACAAACGGAGTTATACCAAAGTCTCTGTGTCTTCCTACAAGCAAGAGTTCATTTCCGGTAAACTCAGTGATATTTCTGCTCAAATGTATGTACAGAGTTCATGAACCCAACACGTTTTTCACTATTAACTAAAGAGCATGTATGTAAGAGATGCTGTGGTTTGTTACAGTTTCATAAGCAGAGTTCAACTAGATATGGTCCATATGAGTTGAAACACAGTTCATTTTTTCTGGACAAGCTCATGTTTTTTGCTGTATTGCAGACTCTGGACAGAAGAGGATGCTTCTTGCGTTAAAACATAGGGTGTTTCATGGATGAGAACACTGGTCTGAATTTCCCTTCACAAACGGAGTGAAAACAAAGGCTCTGTGTCTTCCTACAAGCAAGAGTTCATTTCCGGTAAACCCAGTGATTTTTCGGCTCAAATGAATTTACACAGTTCACGAACCCAACACGTTTTTCACTATAAACTAAAGAGCATCTATGTAAGAGATGCTGTGCTTTGTTAGAGTTTCATAAGCAGAGTTTAACTAGATATGGTCCGTATGATTAAGAAACACAGTTCTTTTTTTCTGGGCATGCTCATGTTTCTTGCTGTACTGCAGACTCTGGACAGAAGAGGATGCTTCTTGCGATAAAACAGAGTATGTTTCATGGATGAGAACACTGGTCTGAATTTTCATTCAGAAACGGAGTTAAACCAAAGTCTCTGTGTCTTCATACAAGCAAGAGTTCATTTCCGGTAAACTCAGTGATTTTTCGGCTCAAATGTATGTACACAGTTGACGAACCCAACAAGTTTTTCACTATTAACTAAAGAGCATGTATGTAAGAGATGCTGTGGTTTCTTACAGTTTCCTTAGCAGAGTTCAACTAGATATGGTCCGTATGAGTAGGAAACACAGTTCTTTTTTTCTGGATATGCTCATATTTCTTGCTGTATTGCAGACACTGGACAGAAGAGGATGCTGCTTGCGTTAAAACAGAGGGTCTTTCATGGATGAGAACTCTGATCTGAATTTCCCGTCACAAATGGAGTTCAACCAAAGGCTCTGTGTCTTCCTACAGCTAATACTCCTTTTCGGGTAAACCCTTTGATTTTTCGGCTCAAATGAATTTACACAGGTCACGAACCCAACACGATTTTCACTATTAACTAAAGAGCATCTATGTAAGACTTGCTGTGGTTTGTTACAGTTTCATAAGCAGAGTTCAACTAGATATTGTCCATATGAGTAGGAAACACAGTTCATTTTTTCAGGGCATGCTCATGTTTCTTGCTATATTGCAGACACTGGAAAGAAGAGCATGCTGTTTGTGTTAAAACATAGTGTGTTTCATGGATGAGAACACTGGTCTGAATTTCCCCTCACAAACGGAGTTATACCAAAGTCTCTGTGTCTTCCTACAATTAAGAGTTCATTTCCGGTAAACCCAGTGATTTTTCGGCTCAAATGAATTTACACAGTTCACGACCCCAACACGTTTTTCACTTTTAACTAAAGAACATCTATGTAAGAGATCCTGTGGTTTGTTACAGTTTCACAATCAGAGTTTAAATAGATATGGTCCTTATGAGTAAGAAACACAGTTCTTTTTTTCTGGACATGCTCATTTTTTTTGTTGTATTGCAGACTCTGGACAGAAGAAGATGCTTCTTGCGTTAAAACAGAGGGTGTTTCATGGATGAGAACACTGAATTTCCCTTCACAAACGGAGTGAAACCAAAGGCTCTGTGTCTTCCTAAAAGCAAGAGTTCATGTCCGGTAAACCCAGTGATTTTTCGGCTCAAATGAATTTACACAACTCACAAACCCAACACGATTTTCAATATTAACTAAAGAGCATCTATGTAAGACATGCTGTGGTTTGTTACAGTTTCATAAGCAGAGTTCAACTAGATATGGTCCATATGAGTAGGAAACACAGTTCTTTTTTTCTGGGCATGCTCATATTTCTTGGTATATTACAGACACTGGAAAGAAGAGCATGCTCTTTGTGTTAAAACATAGTGTGTTTCATGGATGAGAACACTGGTCTGAATTTCCCTTCACAATCGGAGTTATACCAAAGTCTCTGCGTCTTCCTACAATTAAGAGTTCATTTCCGGTAAACCCAGTGATTTTTCGGCTCAAATGAATTTACACACTTCACGAACCCAACACGTTTTTCACTTTTAACTAAAGAACATCTATGTAAGACATGCTGTGGTTTGTTAAAGTTTCATAAGCAGAGTTCAACTAGATATGGTCCGTATGAGTAGGAAACACAGTTCATTTTTTCTGGACATGCTCACTTTTTTTGCTGTATTGCAGAATCTGTACAGAAGAGGATGCTTCTTCCGTTAAAACATAGGGTGTTTCATGGATGAGAACACTGGGCTGAATTTCCCTTCACATCCGAGTGAAACCAAAGGCTCTGTGTCTTCCTTCAAGCAAGAATTCATTTCCGGTAAACCCAGTGATTTTTCGGCTCAAATGAATTTACACAGTTCACGAACCCAACACGTTTTTCACTATAAACTAAAGAGCATCTATGTAAGAGATGCTGTGCTTTGTTAGAGTTTCATAAGCAGAGTTTAACTAGATATGGTCAGTATGATTAAGAAACTCAGTTCTTTTTTTCTGGGCATGCTCATGTTTCTTGCTGTATTGCAGACTCTGGACAGAAGAGGATGCTTCTTGCGTTAAAACAGAGTATGTTTCATGGATGAGAACACTGGTCTGAAATTTCATTCAGAAACAGAGTTAAACCAAAGTCTCTGTGTCTTCCTACAAGCAAGAGTTCATTTCCGGTAAACTGAGTGATTTTTCTGCTCAAATGTATGTACAGAGTTCACGAACCCAACACGTTTTTCACTATTAACTAAAGAGCATGTATGTAAGAGATGCTGTGGTTTGTTACAGTTTCATAACCAGAGTTCAACTAGATATGGTCCGTATGAGTAGGAAACACAGTTCATTTTTCTGGACATGCTCATATTTCTTGCTGTATTGCAGACACTGGACAGAAGAGGATACTGCTTGCGTTAAAACAGAGGGTCTTTCATTGATGAGAACACTGGTCTGAATTTCCCTTCACAAACGGAGTGAAACCAAAGGTTCTGTGTCTTCCTACAAGCAAGAGTTCATGTCCGGTAAACCCAGTGAATTTTCGGCTCAAATGAATTTACACAATTCACAAACCCAACACGATTTTCACTATTAACTAAAGAGCATCTATGTAAGACAAGCTGTCGTTTGTTACAGTTTCATAAGCAGAGTTCAACTAGATATGGTCCGTATGAGTAGGAAACACAGTTCTTTTTTTCTGGACATGATCATATTTCTTGCTATATTGCAGACCCTGGACAGAAGAGGATGCTGCTTGCGTTAAAACAGAGGGTCTTTCATGGATGAGAACTCTGGTCTGAATTTCCCTTCACAAACGGAGTTAAACCAAAGGCTCTGTGTCTCCTACAAGCAAGAGTTCATTTGCGGTAAACCCAGTGATTTTTTGGCTCAAATGAATTTACACAGTTCACGAACCCAACACGTTTTGCAGTATTAACTAAAGAGCATCTATGTAAGAGATGCTGTGGTTTCTTACAGTTTCATAAGCAGAGTTCAACTAGATATTGTCCATATGAGTAGGAAACACAGTTCATTTTTTCTGGACATGCTCATTTTTTTTGCTGTATTGCAGACTCTGGACAGAAGAGGATGCTTCTTGCGTTAAAACATAGGGTTTTTCATGGATGAGAACTCTGGTCTGAATTTCCCTTCACAAACGGAGTTAAACCAAAGGCTCTGTGTCTTCCTACAACTAATAGTTCTTTTCGGGTAAACCCTTTGATTTTTCGGCTCAAATGAATTTACACAGTTCACGAACCCAACACGATTTTCACTATTAACTAAAGAGCATCTATGTAAGACTTGCTGTGGTTTGTTACAGTTTCATAAGCAGAGTTCATCTAGATATGGTCCATATGAGTAGGAAACACAGTTCTTTTTTTCTGGGCATGCTCATGTTTCTTGCTATATTGCAGACACTGGAAAGGAGAGCATGCTCTTTGTGTTAAAACATAGTGTGTTTCATGGATGAGAAAACTGGTCTGAATTTCCCTTCACAAACGGAGTTATACCAAAGTCTCTGCGTCTTCCTACAACTAAGAGTTCATTTCCGGTAAACCCAGTGATTTTTCAGCTCAAATGAATTTACACACTTCACGAACCCAACATGTTTTTCACTTTTAACTAAAGAACATCTATGTAAGAGATTCTGTGGTTTGTTACAGTTTCACAATCAGAGTTTAACTAGATATGGTCCGTGTGAGTAGGAAACACAGTTCTTTTTTTCTGGACATGCTCATTTTTTTTGCTGTATTGCAGACTCGGACAGAAGAGGATGCTTCTTGAGTAAAACAGTGTATGTTTCATGGATGAGAACACTGGTCTGAATTTTCATTCAGAAACGGAGTTAAACCAAAGTCTCTGTGTCTTCCTACAAGCAAGAGTTCATTTCCGGTAAACTCAGTGATTTTTCTGCTCAAATGTATGTACAGAGTTCACGAACCCAACATGTTTTTCATTTTTAACTAAAGAACATCTATGTAAGAGATTCTGTGGTTTGTTACAGTTTCATGAGCAGAGTTCAACTAGATATGGTCCGTATGAGTAGGAAACACAGTTCTTTTTTTCTGGACATGCTCATTTTTTTTGCTGTATTGCAGACTCTGGACAGAAGAGGATGCTTCTTGAGTAAAACAGAGTATGTTTCATGGATGAGAACACTGGTCTGAATTTTCATTCAGAAACGGAGTTAAACCAAAGTCTCTGTGTCTTCCTACAAGCAAGAGTTCATTTCCGGTAAACTCAGTGATTTTTCTGCTCAAATGTATGTACAGAGTTCACGAACCGAACACGTTTTTCACTATTAACTAAAGAGCATGTATGCAAGAGATTCTGTGGTTTTTTACAGTTTCATAACCAGAGTTCAACTAGATATGGTCCGTATGAGTAGGAAACACAGTTCATTTTTCTGGACATGCTCATATTTCTTGCTGTATTGCAGACACTGGACAGAAGAGGATGCGGCTTGCGTTAAAACAGAGGGTCTTTCATGGATGAGAACACTGGTCTGAATTTCCCTTCACAAACGGAGTGAAACCAATGGCTCTGTGTCTTCCTACAACTAATAGTTCTTTTCGGGTAAACCCTTTGATTTTTCGGCTCAAATGAATTTACACAGTTCACGAACCCAACACAATTTTCACTATTAACTAAAGAGCATCTATGTAAGAGATGCTGTGGTTTGTAACAGTTTCATAAGCAGAGTTCAACTAGATATGGTCCGTATGAGTAGGAAACACAGTTCTTTTTTTCTGGACATGCTCATTTTTCTTGCTGTATTGCAGACACTGGACAGAAGAGGATGCTGCTTGCGTTAAAACAGAGGGTCTTTCATGGATGAGAACTCTGGTCTGAATTTCCCCTCACAAATGGAGTTATACCAAAGTCTCTGCGTCTTCCTACAATTAAGAGTTCATTTCCGGTAAACCCAGTGATTTTTCGGCTCAATTGAATTTACACAGTTCACGACCCCAACACGTTTTTCACTTTTAACTAAAGAACATCTATGTAAGAGATCCTGGGGTTTGTTACAGTTTCACAATCAGAGTTTAACTAGATATGGTCCGTATGAGTAGGAAACACAGTTCTTTTTTTCTGGACATGCTCATTTTTTTTGTTGTATTGCAGACTCTGGACAGAAGAAGATGCTTCTTGCGTTAAAACAGAGGGTGTTTCATGGATGAGAACACTGAATTTCCCCTCACAAACGGAGTGAAAACAAAGGCTCTGTGTCTTCCTAAAAGCAAGAGTTCATGTCCGGTAAACCCAGTGAATTTTCGGCTCAAATTAATTTACACAACTCACAAACTCAACACGATTTCACTATTAACTAAAGAGCATCTATGTAAGACATGCTGTGGTTAGTCACAGTTTCATAACCAGAGTTCAACTAGATATGGTCTGTATGAGTAGGAAACACAGTTCATTTTTCTGGACATGCTCATATTTCTTGCTGTATTGCAGACTCTGGACAGAAGAGGATGCTGCTTGCGTTAAAACAGAGGGTCTTTCATGGATGAGAACACTGGTCTGAATTTCCCTTCACAAACGGAGTGAAACCAAAGGCTCTGTGTCTTCCTACAAGCAAGAGTTCATGTCCGGTAAACCCAGTGATTTTTCAGCTCAAATGAATTTACACACTTCACGAACCCAACATGTTTTTCACTTTTAACTAAAGAACATCTATGTAAGAGATTCTGTGGTTTGTTACAGTTTCATGAGCAGAGTTCAACTAGATATGGTCCGTATGAGTAGGAAACACAGTTCTTTTTTTCTGGACATGCTCATTTTTTTTGCTGTATTGCAGACTCTGGACAGAAGAGGATGCTTCTTGAGTAAAACAGAGTATGTTTCATGGATGAGAACACTGGTCTGAATTTTCATTCAGAAACGGAGTTAAACCAAAGTCTCTGTGTCTTCCTACAAGCAAGAGTTCATTTCCGGTAAACTCAGTGATTTTTCTGCTCAAATGTATGTACAGAGTTCACGAACCGAACACGTTTTTCACTATTAACTAAAGAGCATGTATGCAAGAGATGCTGTGGTTTTTTACAGTTTCATAACCAGAGTTCAACTAGATATGGTCCGTATGAGTAGGAAACACAGTTCATTTTTCTGGACATGCTCATATTTCTTGCTGTATTGCAGACACTGGACAGAAGAGCATGCGGCTTGCGTTAAAACAGAGGGTCTTTCATGGATGAGAACACTGGTCTGAATTTCCCTTCACAAACGGAGTGAAACCAATGGCTCTGTGTCTTCCTACAACTAATAGTTCTTTTCGGGTAAACCCTTTGATTTTTCGGCTCAAATGAATTTACACAGTTCACGAACCCAACACGATTTTCACTATTAACTAAAGAGCATCTATGTAAGAGATGCTGTGGTTTGTAACAGTTTCATAAGCAGAGTTCAACTAGATATGGTCCGTATGAGTAGGAAACACAGTTCTTTTTTTCTGGACATGCTCATTTTTCTTGCTGTATTGCAGACACTGGAGAGAAGAGGATGCTGCTTGCGTTAAAACAGAGGGTCTTTCATGGATGAGAACTCTGGTCTGAATTTCCCCTCACAAATGGAGTTATACCAAAGTCTCTGCGTCTTCCTACAATTAAGAGTTCATTTCCGGTAAACCCAGTGATTTTTCGGCTCAATTGAATTTACACAGTTCACGACCCCAACACGTTTTTCACTTTTAACTAAAGAACATCTATGTAAGAGATCCTGGGGTTTGTTAAAGTTTCACAATCAGAGTTTAACTAGATATGGTCCGTATGAGTAGGAAACACAGTTCTTTTTTTCTGGACATGCTCATTTTTTTTGTTGTATTGCAGACTCTGGACAGAAGAAGATGCTTCTTGCGTTAAAACAGAGGGTGTTTCATGGATGAGAACACTGAATTTCCCCTCACAAACGGAGTGAAAACAAAGGCTCTGTGTCTTCCTAAAAGCAAGAGTTCATGTCCGGTAAACCCAGTGAATTTTCGGCTCAAATTAATTTACACAACTCACAAACTCAACACGATTTCACTATTAACTAAAGAGCATCTATGTAAGACATGCTGTGGTTAGTCACAGCTTCATAACCAGAGTTCAACTAGATATGGTCTGTATGAGTAGGAAACACAGTTCATTTTTCTGGACATGCTCTTATTTCTTGCTGTATTGCAGACTCTGGACAGAAGAGGATGCTGCTTGCGTTAAAACAGAGGGTGTTTCATGGATGAGAACACTGGTCTGAATTTCCCTTCACAAACGGAGTGAAACCAAAGGCTCTGTGTCTTCCTACAAGCAAGAGTTCATGTCCGGTAAACCCAGTGAATTTTCGGCTCAAATGAATGTACACAATTCACGAACCCAACACGATTTTCACTATTAACTAAAGAGCATCTATGTAAGACTTGCTGTGTTTTGTTACAGTTTCATAAGCAGAGTTCAACTACATATGGTCCATATGAGTAGGAAACACAGTTCTTTTTTTCTGGGCATGCTCATGTTTCTTGCTATATTACAGACACTGGAAAGAAGAGCATGCTCTTTGTGTTAAAACATAGTGTGTTTCATGGATGAGAACACTGGTCTGAATTTCCCTACACAATCGGAGTTATACCAAAGTCTCTGCGTCTTCCTACAATTAAGAGTTCATTTCCGGTAAACCCAGTGATTTTTCGGCTCAAATGAATTTACACACTTCACGAACCCAACACGTTTTTCACTTTTAACTAAAGAACATCTATGTAAGACATGCTGTGGTTTGTTAAAGTTTCATAAGCAGAGTTCAACTAGATATGGTCCGTATGAGTAGGAAACACAGTTCTTTTTTTCTGGACATGCTCATATTTCTTGCTGTATTGCAGTCCCTGGACAGAAGAGGATGCTGCTTGCGTTAAAACAGAGGGTGTTTCATGGATGAGAACTCTGGTCTGAATTTCCCTTCACAAACGGAGTTAAACCAAAGGCTCTGTGTCTTCCTACAAGCAAGAGTTCATTTTCGGTAAACCCAGTGATTTTTCGGCTCAAATGAATTTACACAGTTCACGAACCCAACACGTTTTGCACTATTAACTAAAGAGCCTCTATGTAAGAGATGCTGTGGTTTCTTTCAGTTTCATAAGCAGAGTTCAACTAGATATGGTCCGTATGAGTAGGAAACACAGTTCATTTTTTCTGGACATGCTCACTTTTTTTGCTGTATTGCAGACTCTGGACAGAAGAGGATGCTTCTTCCGTTAAAACATAGGGTGTTTCATGGATGAGAACACTGGTCTGAATTTCCCTTCACATCCGAGTGAAACCAAAGCTCTGTGTCTTCCTTCAAGCAAGAGTTCATTTCCGGTAACCCCAGTGATTTTTTGGCTCAAATGAATTTACACAGTTCACGAACCCAACACGTTTTTCACTATAAACTAAAGAGCATCTATGTAAGAGATGCTGTGCTTTGTTAGAGTTTCATAAGCAGAGTTTAACTAGATATGGTCAGTAAGATTAAGAAACACAGTTATTTTTTTCTGGGCATGCTCATGTTTCTTGCTGTATTGCAGACTCTGGACAGAAGAGGATGCTTCTTTCGTTAAAACAGAGTATGTTTCATGGATGAGAACACTGGTCTGAATTTTCATTCAGAAACGGAGTTAAACCAAAGGCTCTGTGTCTTCCTACAAGCAAGAGTTCATTTCTGGTAAACTCAGTGATTTTTCTGCTCAAATGTATGTACAGAGTTCACGAACCCAACACGTTTTTCACTATTAACTAAAGAGCATGTATGTAAGACATGCTGTGGTTTGTTACAGTTTCATAACCAGAGTTCAACTAGATATGGTCCGTATGAGTAGGAAACACAGTTCATTTTTCTGGACATGCTCATATTTCTTGCTGTATTGCAGACACTGGACAGAAGAGGATGCTGCTTGCGTTAAAACAGAGGGTCTTTCATGGATGAGAACACTGGTCTGAATTTCCCTTCACAAACGGAGTGAAACCAAAGGCTCTGTGTCTTCCTACAAGCAAGAGTTCATGTCTGGTAAACCCAGTGAATTTTCGGCTCAAATGAATTTACACAATTCACAAACCCAACACGATTTTCACTATTAACTAAAGAGCATCTATGTAAGAGATGCTGTGGTTTGTAACAGTTTCATAAGCAGAGTTCAACTAGATATGGTCCGTATGAGTAGGAAACACAGTTCTTTTTTTCTGTACATGCTCATATTTCTTGCTGTATTGCAGACACTGGACAGAAGAGGATGCTGCTTGCGTTAAAACAGAGGGTCTTTCATGGATGAGAACTCTGGTCTGAATTTCCCTTCACAAACGGAGTTAAACCAAAGTCTCTGTGTCTTCCTACAAGGAAGAGTTCATTTCCGGTAAACCCAGTGATTTTTCGGCTCAAATGAATTTACACAGTTCACGAACCCAACACGTTTTTCACTATAAACTAAAGAGCATCTATGTAAGAGATGCTGTGGTTTGTTAGAGTTTCATAAGCAGATTTTACCTAGATATGGTAAGTATGATTACGAAACACAGTTCTTTTTTGCTGGGCATGCTCATGTTTCTTGCTGTATTGCAGACTCTGGACAGAAGAGGATGCTTCTTTCGTTAAAACAGAGTATGTTTTATGGATGGGAACACTGGTCTGAATTTTCATTCAGAAACGGAGTTAAACCACTTTCTCTGTGTCTTCCTACAAGTAAGAGTTCATTTCCGGTAAACTCAGTGATTTTTCGGCTCAAATGTATGTACACAGTTCATGAACCCAACACGTTTTTCACTATTATCTAAAGAGCATCTATGTAAGACTTGCTGTGGTTTGTTACAGTTTCATAAGCAGAGTTCAACTAGATATGGTCCATATGAGTAGGAAACACAGTTCATTTTTTCAGGGCATGCTCATGTTTCTTGCTATATTGCAGACACTGAAAAGAAGAGCATGCTCTTTGTGTTAAAACATAGTGTGTTTCATGGATGAGAACACTGGTCTGAATTTCCCTTCACAAACGGAGTTATACCAAAGTCTCTGCGTCTTCCTACTATTAAGAGTTCATTTCCGGTAAACCCAGTTATTTTTCGGCTCAAATGAATTTACACAGTTCACGAACCCAACACGTTTTTCACTTTTAACTAAAGAACATCTATATAAGAGATGCTGTGGTTTGTTAAAGTTTCATAAGCAGAGTTTAACTAGATATGGTCCGTATGAGTAGGAAACACAGTTCTTTTTTTCTGGACATGCTCATTTTTTTTGCTGTATTGCAGACTCTGGACAGAAGAACATGCTTCTTGCGTTAAAACAGAGGGTGTTTCATGGATGAGAACACTGGTCTGAATTTCCCTTCACAAACGGAGTGAAACCAAAGGCTCTGTGTCTTCCTACAAGCAAGAGTTCATGTCCGGTAAACCCAGTGAATTTTCGGGTCAAATGAATTTACACAATTCACAAACCCAACACGATTTTAACTATTAACTAAAGATCATCTTTGTAAGAGATGCTGTGGTTTGTTAGAGTTTCATAAGCAGAGTTCAACTAGATATGGTCCATATGAGTAGGAAACACAGTTCTTTTTTTCTGGACATGCTCATGTTTCTTGCTGTATTGCAGACCCTGGACAGCAGAGTTTGATGCTTGCGTTAAAACAGAGGGTCTTTCATGGATGAGAACTCTGGTCTGAATTTCCCTTCACAAACGGAGTTAAACCAAAGGCTCTGTGTCTTCCTACAAGCAAGAATTCATTTTCGGTAAACACAGTGATTTTTCGGCTCTAATGAATTTACACAGTTCACGAACCCAACACGTTTTGCACTATTAACTAAAGAGCATCTATGTAAGAGATGCTGTGGTTTCTTTCAGTTTCATAAGCAGAGTTCAACTAGATATGGTCCGTATGAGTAGGAAACACAGTTCTTTTTTTCTGGGCATGCTCATTTTTTTAGCTGTATTTCAGACACTGGACAGAAGAAGATGCTTCTTGCGTTAAAACAGAGGGTGTTTCATGGATGAGAACACTGGTCTTAATTTCCCTTCACATTGGAGTGAAACCAAAGGCTCTGGGTCTTCCTACAAGCAAGGGTTCATTTCGGGTAAACCAAGTGATTTTTCGGCTCAAATGAATTTACACAGTTCACGAACCCAACACGTTTTTCACTATAAACTAAAGAGCATCTATGTAAGAGATGCTGTGCTTTGTTAGAGTTTCATAAGCAGAGTTTAACTAGATATGGTCAGTATGATTAAGAAACACAGTTCTTTTTTTCTGGGCATGCTCATGTTTCTTGCTGTATTGCAGACTCTGGACAGAAGAGGATGCTTCTTGCGTTAAAACAGAGTATGTTTCATGGATGAGAACACTGGTCTGAATTTTCATTCAGAAACGGATTTAACCAAAGTCTCTGTGTCTTCCTACAAGCAAGAGTTCATTTCCGGTAAACTCAGTGATTTTATTGCTCAAATGTATGTACAGAGTTCACGAACCCAACATGTTTTTCACTATTAACTAAACAGCATGTATGTAAGAGATGCTGTGGTTTGTTACAGTTTCATAACCAGAGTTCAACTAGATATGGTCCGTATGAGTAGGAAACACAGTTCTTTTTTTCTGGACATGCTCATATTTCTTGCTGTATTGCAGACAATGGACAGAAGAGGATGCTGCTTGCGTTAAAACAGAGGGTCTTTCATGGATGAGAACTCTGGTCTGAATTTCCTTCACAAACGGAGTTAAACAAAAGGCTCTGTGTCTTCCTACAACTAATAGTTCTTTTTGGGTAAACCCTTTGATTTTTCGGCTCAAATGAATTTACACAGTTCACGAACCCAACACGATTTTCACTATTTTCTAAAGGGCATCTATGTAAGACTTGCTGTGGTTTGTTACAGTTTCATAAGCAGAGTTCAACTAGATATGGTCCATATGAGTAGGAAACACAGTTCATTTTTTCAGGGCATGCTCATGTTTCTTGCTATATTGCAGACTCTGGACAGAAGAAGATGCTTCTTGCGTTAAAACAGAGGGTGTTTCATGGATGAGAACACTGGTCTGAATTTCCCTTCACAAACGGAGTGAAACCAAAGGCTCTGTGTCTTCCTACAAGCAAGAGTTCATTTCCGGTAAACCCAGTGATTTTTCGGCTCAAATTAATTTACACAGTTCACGATCCCAACACGTTTTGGACTATTATCTAAAGAGCATCTATGTAAGACATGCTGTGGTTTGTTACAGTTTCATAAGCAGAGTTCAACTAGATATGGTCCGTATGAGTAGGAAACACAGTTCATTTTTTCTGGACATGCTCATTTTTTTTGCTGTATTGCAGACTCTGGACAGAAGTGGATGCTTCTTGCGTTAAAACAGAGGGTGTTTCATTGATGAGAACACTGGTCTGAACTTCCCTTCACAAATGGAGTGAAACCAAAGGCTCTGTGTCTTCCTACAAGCAAGAGTTCATTTCCGGTAAACCCAGGGATTTTTCGGCTCAAATGAATTTACACAATTCACGAACCGAACACGATATTCACTATTAACTAAAGAGCATCTATGTAAGACATGCTGTGGTTTGTTACAGTTTCATAAGCAGAGTTCAATTAGATATGGTCCGTATGAGTAGGAAACACAGTTCTTTTTTTCTGGACATGCTCATATTTCTTGCTGTATTGCAGACCCTGGACAGAAGAGGATGCTGCTTGCGTTAAAACAGAGGGTCTTTCATGGATGAGAACACTGGTCTTAATTTCCCTTCACATTGGAGTGAAACCAAAGGCTCTGTGTCTTCCTACAAGCAAGGGTTCATTTCCGGTAAACCAAGTGATTTTTCGGCTCAAATGAATTTACACAGTTCACGAACCCAACACGTTTTTCACTATAAACTAAAGAGCATCTATGTAAGAGATGCTGTGCTTTGTTAGAGTTTCATAAGCAGAGTTTAAGTAGATATGGTCAGTATGATTAAGAAACACAGTTCTTTTTTTCTGGGCATGCTCATGTTTCTTGCTGTATTGCAGACTCTGGACAGAAGAGGATGCTTCTTGCGTTAAAAGAGAGTATGTTTCATGGATGAGAACACTGGTCTGAATTTTCATTCAGAAACGGATTTACCCAAAGTCTCTGTGTCTTCCTACAAGCAAGAGTTCATTTCCGGTAAACTCAGTGATTTTATTGCTCAAATGTATGTACAGAGTTCACGAACCCAACACGTTTTTCACTATTAACTAATCAGCATGTATGTAAGAGATGCTGTGGTTTGTTACAGTTTCATAACCAGAGTTCAACTAGATATGGTCCGTATGAGTAGGAAACACAGTTCTTTTTTTCTGGACATGCTCATATTTCTTGCTGTATTGCAGACAATGGACAGAAGCGGATGCTGCTTGCGTTAAAACAGAGGGTCTTTCATGGATGAGAACTCTGGTCTGAATTTCCTTCACAAATGGAGTTAAACAAAAGGCTCTGTGTCTTCCTACAACTAATAGTTCTTTTTGGGTAAACCCTTTGATTTTTCGGCTCAAATGAATTTACACAGTTCACGAACCCAACACGATTTTCACTATTATCTAAAGGGCATCTATGTAAGACTTGCTGTGGTTTGTTACAGTTTCATAAGCAGAGTTCAACTAGATATGGTCCATATGAGTAGGAAACACAGGTCATTTTTTCAGGGCATGCTCATGTTTCTTGCTATATTGCAGACTCTGGACAGAAGAAGATGCTTTTTGCGTTAAAACAGAGGGTCTTTCAAGGATGAGGACACTGGTCTGAATTTCCCTTCACAAACGGAGTGAAACCAAAGGCTCTGTGTCTTCCTCCAAGCAAGAGTTCATTTCCGGTAAACCCAGTGATTTTTCGGCTCAAATGAATTTACACATTTCACGAACCCAACACGATTTTCACTATTAACTAAAGAGCATCTATGTAAGACATGCTGTGGTTTGTTACAGTTTCATAAGCAGAGTTCAATTAGATATGGTCCGTATGAGTAGGAAACACAGTTCTTTTTTTCTGGACATGCTCATATTTCTTGCTGTATTGCACACCCTGGACAGAAGAGGATGCTGCTTGCGTTAAAACAGAGGGTCTTTCATGGATGAGAACTCTGGTCTGAATTTCCCTTCACAAACGGAGTTAAACCAAAGGCTCTGTGTCTTCCTACAAGCAAGAGTTCATTTGCGGTAAACCCAGTGTTTTTTCGGCTCAAATGAATTTACACAATTCACGAACCCAACACGTTTTGCACTATTAACTAAAGAGCATCTATGTAAGAGATGCTGTGGTTTCTTTCAGTTTCATAAGCAGAGTTCAACTAGATATGGTCCGTATGAGTAGGAAACACAGTTCTTTTTTTCTGGGCATGCTCATTTTTTTAGCTGTATTGCAGACACTGGACAGAAGAAGATGCTTCTTGCGTTAAAACAGAGGGTGTTTCATGGATGAGAACACTGGTCTTAATTTCCCTTCACATTGGAGTGAAACCAAAGGCTCTGTGTCTTCCTACAAGCAAGGGTTCATTTCCGGTAAACCAAGTGATTTTTCGGCTCAAATGAATTTACACAGTTCAAGAACCCAACACGTTTTTCACTATAAACTAAAGAGCATCTATGTAATAGATGCTGTGTTTTGTTAGAGTTTCATAAGCAGAGTTTAACTAGATATGGTCAGTATGATTAAGAAACACAGTTCTTTTTTTCTGGGCATGCTCATGTTTCTTGCTGTATTGCAGACTCTGGACAGAAGAGGATGCTTCTTGCGTTAAAACAGAGTATGTTTCAAGAATGAGAACCCTGGTCTGAATTTTCATTCAGAAACGGATTTAACCAAAGTATCTGTGTCTTCCTACAAGCAAGAGTTCATTTCCGGTAAACTCAGTGATTTTATTGCTCAAATGTATGTACAGAGTTCACGAAACCAACACGTTTTTCACTATTAACTAATCAGCATGTATGTAAGAGATGCTGTGGTTTGTTACAGTTTCATAACCAGAGTTCAACTAGATATGGTCTGTATGAGTAGGAAACACAGTTCTTTTTTTCTGGACATGCTCATATTTCTTGCTGTATTGCAGACAATGGACAGAAGAGGATGCTGCTTGCGTTAAAACAGAGGGTCTTTCATGGATGAGAACTCTGGTCTGAATTTCCTTCACAAACGGAGTTAAACAAAAGGCTCTGTGTCTTCCTACAACTAATAGTTCTTTTTGGGTAAACCCTTTGATTTTTTGGCTCAAATGAATTTACACAGTTCACGAACCCAACACGATTTTCACTATTATCTAAAGAGCATCTATGTAAGACTTACTGTGGTTTGTTACAGTTTCATAAGCAGAGTTCAACTAGATATGGTCCATATGAGTAGGAAACACAGTTCATTTTTTCAGGGCATGCTCATGTTTCTTGCTATATTGCAGACTCTGGACAGAAGAAGATGCTTCTTGCGTTAAAACAGAGGGTGTTTCATGGATGAGAAAACTGGTCTGAATTTCCCTTCACAAACGGAGTGAAACCAAAGTCTCTGTGTCTTCCTACAAGCAAGAGTTCATTTCCGGTAAACCCAGTGATTTTTCGGCTCAAATTAATTTACACAGTTCACGATCCCAACACGTTTTGCACTATTAACTAAAGAGCATCTATGTAAGACATGCTGTGGTTTGTTACAGTTTCATAAGCAGAGTTCAACTAGATATGGTCCGTATGAGTAGGAAACACAGTTCTTTTTTTCTGGACATGCTCATATTTCTTGCTGTATTGCACACCCTGGACAGAAGAGGATGCTGCTTGCGTTAAAACAGAGGGTCTTTCATGGATGAGAACTCTGGTCTGAATTTCCATTCACAAACGGAGTGAAACCAAAGGCTCTGTGTCTTGCTACAAGCAAGAGTTCTTTTCCGGTAAACCCAGTGATTTTTCGGCTCAAATGAATTTACACAGTTCACGAACCCAACACGATTTTCACTATTATCTAAAGAGCATCTATGTAAGACTTGCTGTAGTTTGTTACAGTTTCATAAGCAGAGTTCAACTAGATATGGTCCATATGAGTAGGAAACACAGTTCATTTTTTCAGGGCATGCTCATGTTTCTTGCTATATTGCAGACTCTAGACAGAAGAAGATGCTTCTTGCGTTAAAACAGAGGGTGTTTCATGGATGAGAACACTGGTCTGAATTTCCCTTCACAAACGGAGTGAAACCAAAGGCTCTGTGTCTTCCTACATGCAAGAGTTCATTTCCGGTAAACCCAGTGATTTTTCGGCTCAAATTAATTTACACAGTTCACGATCCCAACACGTTTTGCACTATTATCTAAAGAGCATCTATGTAAGACATGCTGTGGTTTGTTACAGTTTCATAAGCAGAGTTCGACTAGATATGGTCCGTATGAGTAGGAAACACAGTTCTTTTTTTCTGGACATGCTCATATTTCTTGCTGTATTGCACACCCTGGACAGAAGAGGATGCTGCTTGCGTTAAAACAGAGGGTCTTTCATGGATGAGAACTCTGGTCTGAATTTCCATTCACAAACGGAGTGAAACCAAAGGCTCTGTGTCTTGCTACAAGCAAGAGTTCATTTCCGGTAAACCCAGTGATTTTTCGGCTCAAATGAATTTACACAATTCACGAACCCAACACGGTTTTCACTATTAACTAAAGAGCATCTATGTAAGACATGCTGTGGTTTGTTACAGTTTCATAAGCACAGTTCAATTAGATATGGTCCGTATGAGTAGGAAACACAGTTCTTTTTTTCTGGACATGCTCATATTTCTTACTGTATTGCACACCCTGGACAGAAGAGCATGCTGCTTGCGTTAAAACAGAGGGTCTTTCATGGATGAGAACTCTGGTCTGAATTTCCCTTCACAAATGGAGTTAAACCAAAGGCTCTGTGTCTTCCTACAAGCAAGAGTTCATTTGCGGTAAACCCAGTGATTTTTCGGCTCAAATGAATTTACACAGTTCACGAACCCAACACGTTTTGCACTGTCAACTAAAGAGCATCTATGTAAGAGATGCTGTGGTTTCTTACAGTTTTATAATCAGAGTTCAACTAGATATGGTCCGTATGAGTAGGAAACACAGTTCTTTTTTTCTGGACATGCTTATTTTTTTTGCTGTATTGCAGACTCTGGACAGAAGAGGATGCTTCTTGCGTTAAAACATAGGGTGTTTCATTGATGAGAACACTGGCCTGAATTTCCCTTCACAAACGGACTGAAACCAAAGACTCTGTGTCTTCCTACAAGCAAGAGTTCATTTCCGGTAAACCCAGTGATTTTTCGGCTCAAATGAATTTACACAATTCACGAACCCAACACGATTTTCACTATTAACTAAAGAGCATCTATGTAAGACATGCTGTGGTTTGTTACAGTTTCATAAGCAGAGTTCAATTAGATATGGTCCGTATGAGTAGGAAACACAGTTCTTTTTTTCTTTACATGCTAATATTTCTTGCTGTATTGCACACCCTGGACAGAAGAGTATGCTGCTTGCGTTAAATCAGAGGGTCTTTCATGGATGAGAACTCTGGTCTGAATTTCCCTTCACAAACGGAGTTAAACCAAAGGCTCTGTGTCTTCCTACAAGCAAGAGTTCATTTGCGGTAAACCCAGTGATTTTTCGGCTCCAATGAATTTACACAGTTCACGAACCCAACACGTTTTGCACTATTAACTAAAGAGCATCTATGTAAGACTTGCTGTAGTTTGTTACAGTTTCATAAGCAGAGTTCAACTAGATATGGTCCGTATGAGTAGGAAACACAGTTCATTTTTTCAGGGCATGCTCATGTTTCTTGCTATATTGCAGACTCTAGACAGAAGAAGATGCTTCTTGCGTTAAAACAGAGGGTGTTTCATGGATGAGAACACTGGTCTGAATTTCCCTTCACAAACGGAGTGAAACCAAAGGCTCTGTGTCTTCCTACAAGCAAGAGTACATTTCCGGTAAACCCAGTGATTTTTAGGCTCATATGTATGTACACAGTTCACGAACCCAACACGTTTTGCACTATTATCTAAAGAGCATCTATGTAAGACATGCTGTGGTTTGTTACAGTTTCATAAGCAGAGTTCAACTAGATATGGTCCGTATGTGTCGGAAACACAATTCTTTTTTTCTGGGCATGCGCATGTTTCTTGCTGTATTGGCGACGCTGGAAAGAAGGGCATGCTTCTTGCGTTAACACAGTGTGTTGCATGGATGAGAACACTTGTCTGAATTTCCCTTCACAAACGGAGTTAAACCAAAGTCTCTGTGTCTTCCTACAAGAATGAGTTCATTTCCGGTAAACTCAGTGATTTTATTGCTCAAATGTATGTACAGAGTTCACGAACCCAACACGTTTTTCACTATTAACTAATCAGCATGTATGTAAGAGATGCTGTGGTTTGTTACAGTTTCATAACCAGAGTTCAACTAGATATGGTCTGTATGAGTAGGAAACACAGTTCTTTTTTTCTGGACATGCTCATATTTCTTGCTTTATTGCAGACAATGGACAGAAGCGGATGCTGCTTGCGATAAAACAGAGGGTCTTTCATGGATGAGAACTCTGGTCTGAATTTCCTTCACAAACGGAGTTAAACAAAAGGCTCTGTGTCTTCCTACAACTAATAGTTCTTTTTGGGTAAACCCTTTGATTTTTAGGCTCAAATGAATTTACACAGTTCACGATCCCAACACGTTTTGCACTATTATCTAAAGAGCATCTAAGTAAGACATGCTGTGGTTTGTTACAGTTTCATAAGCAGAGTTCAACTAGATATGGTCCGTATGAGTAGGAAACACAGTTCTTTTTTTCTGGACATGCTCATATTTCTTGCTGTATTGCACACCCTGGACAGAAGAGGATGCTGCTTGCGTTAAAACAGAGGGTCTTTCATGGATGAGAACTCTGGTCTGAATTTCCATTCACAAACGGAGTGAAACCAAAGGCTCTGTGTCTTGCTACAAGCAAGAGTTCATTTCCGGTAAACCCAGTGATTTTTCGGCTCAAATGAATTTACACAATTCACGAACCCAACACGGTTTTCACTATTAACTAAAGAGCATCTATGTAAGACATGCTGTGGTTTGTTACAGTTTCATAAGCACAGTTCAATTAGATATGGTCCGTATGAGTAGGAAACACAGTTCTTTTTTTCTGGACATGCTCATATTTCTTACTGTATTGCACACCCTGGACAGAAGAGCATGCTGCTTGCGTTAAAACAGAGGGTCTTTCATGGATGAGAACACTGGTCTGAATTTCCCTTCACAAACGGAGTTAAACCAAAGGCTCTGTGTCTTCCTACAAGCAAGAGTTCATTTGCGGTAAACCCAGTGATTTTTCGGCTCAAATGAATTTACACAGTTCACGAACCCAACACGTTTTGCACTGTCAACTAAAGAGCATCTATGTAAGAGATGCTGTGGTTTCTTACAGTTTTATAATCAGAGTTCAACTAGATATGGTCCGTATGAGTAGGAAACACAGTTCATTTTTTCTGGACATGCTTATTTTTTTTGCTGTATTGCAGACTCTGGACAGAAGAGGATGCTTCTTGCGTTAAAACATAGGGTGTTTCATTGATGAGAACACTGGTCTGAATTTCCCTTCACAAACGGACTGAAACCAAAGACTCTGTGTCTTCCTACAAGCAAGAGTTCATTTCCGGTAAACCCAGTGATTTTTCGGCTCAAATGAATTTACACAATTCACGAACCCAACACGATTTTCACTATTAACTAAAGAGCATCTATGTAAGACATGCTGTGGTTTGTTACAGTTTCATAAGCAGAGTTCAACTAGATATGGTCCGTATGAGTAGGAAACACAGTTCATTTTTTCAGGGCATGCTCATGTTTCTTGCTATATTGCAGACTCTAGACAGAAGAAGATGCTTCTTGCGTTAAAACAGAGGGTGTTTCATGGATGAGAACACTGGTCTGAATTTCCCTTCACAAACGGAGTGAAACCAAAGGCTCTGTGTCTTCCTACAAGCAAGAGTACATTTCCGGTAAACCCAGTGATTTTTAGGCTCATATGTATGTACACAGTTCACGAACCCAACACGTTTTGCACTATTATCTAAAGAGCATCTATGTAAGACATGCTGTGGTTTGTTACAGTTTCATAAGCAGAGTTCAACTAGATATGGTCCGTATGTGTCGGAAACACAATTCTTTTTTTCTGGGCATGCGCATGTTTCTTGCTGTATTGGCGACGCTGGAAAGAAGAGCATGCTTCTTGCGTTAACACAGTGTGTTGCATGGATGAGAACACTTGTCTGAATTTCCCTTCACAAACGGAGTTAAACCAAAGTCTCTGTGTCTTCCTACAAGCAAGGGTTCATTTCTGGTAAACCAAGTGATTTTTCGGCTCAAATGAATTTACACAGTTCACGAACCCAACACGTTTTTCACTATAAACTAAAGAGCATCTATGTAAGAGATGCTGTGCTTTGTTAGAGTTTCATAAGCAGAGTTTAACTAGATATGGTCAGTATGATTAAGAAACACAGTTCTTTTTTTCTGGGCATGCTCATGTTTCTTGCTGTATTGCAGACTCTGGACAGAAGAGGATGCTTCTTGCGTTAAAACAGAGTATGTTTCATGGATGAGAACACTGGTCTGAATTTTCATTCAGAAACGGATTTAACCAAAGTCTCTGTGTCTTCCTACAAGCAAGAGTTCATTTCCGGTAAACTCAGTGATTTTATTGCTCAAATGTATGTACAGAGTTCACGAACCCAACACGTTTTTCACTATTAACTAAACAGCATGTATGTAAGAGATGCTGTGGTTTGTTACAGTTTCATAACCAGAGTTCAACTAGATATGGTCCGTATGAGTAGGAAACACAGTTCTTTTTTTCTGGACATGCTCATATTTCTTGCTGTATTGCAGACAATGGACAGAAGAGGATGCTGCTTGCGTTAAAACAGAGGGTCTTTCATGGATGAGAACTCTGGTCTGAATTTCCTTCACAAACGGAGTTAAACAAAAGGCTCTGTGTCTTCCTACAACTAATAGTTCTTTTTGGGTAAACCCTTTGATTTTTCGGCACAAATGAATTTACACAGTTCACGAACCCAACACGATTTTCACTATTATCTAAAGGGCATCTATGTAAGACTTGCTGTGGTTTGTTACAGTTTCATAAGCAGAGTTCAACTAGATATGGTCCATATGAGTAGGAAACACAGTTCATTTTTTCAGGGCATGCTCATGTTTCTTGCTATATTGCAGACTCTGGACAGAAGAAGATGCTTCTTGCGTTAAAACAGAGGGTGTTTCATGGATGAGAACACTGGTCTGAATTTCCCTTCACAAACGGAGTGAAACCAAAGGCTCTGTGTCTTCCTACAAGCAAGAGTTCATTTCCGGTAAACCCAGTGATTTTTCGGCTCAAATTAATTTACACAGTTCACGATCCCAACACGTTTTGGACTATTATCTAAAGAGCATCTATGTAAGACATGCTGTGGTTTGTTACAGTTTCATAAGCAGAGTTCAACTAGATATGGTCCGTATGAGTAGGAAACACAGTTCATTTTTTCTGGACATGCTCATTTTTTTTGCTGTATTGCAGACTCTGGACAGAAGAGGATGCTTCTTGCGTTAAAACAGAGGGTGTTTCATGGATGAGAAAACTGGTCTGAATTTCCCTTCACAAACGGAGTGAAACCAAAGTCTCTGTGTCTTCCTACAAGCAAGAGTTCATTTCCGGTAAACCCAGTGATTTTTCGGCTCAAATTAATTTACACAGTTCACGATCCCAACACGTTTTGCACTATTAACTAAAGAGCATCTATGTAAGACATGCTGTGGTTTGTTACAGTTTCATAAGCAGAGTTCAACTAGATATGGTCCGTATGAGTAGGAAACACAGTTCTTTTTTTCTGGACATGCTCATATTTCTTGCTGTATTGCACACCCTGGACAGAAGAGGATGCTGCTTGCGTTAAAACAGAGGGTCTTTCATGGATGAGAACTCTGGTCTGAATTTCCATTCACAAACGGAGTGAAACCAAAGGCTCTGTGTCTTGCTACAAGGAAGAGTTCATTTCCGGTAAACCCAGTGATTTTTCGGCTCAAATGAATTTACACAGTTCACAAACCCAACACGATTTTCACTATTATCTAAAGAGCATCTATGTAAGACTTGCTGTAGTTTGTTACAGTTTCATAAGCAGAGTTCAACTAGATATGGTCCATATGAGTAGGAAACACAGTTCATTTTTTCAGGGCATGCTCATGTTTCTTGCTATATTGCAGACTCTAGACAGAAGAAGATGCTTCTTGCGTTAAAACAGAGGGTGTTTCATGGATGAGAACACTGGTCTGAATTTCCCTTCACAAACGGACTGAAACCAAAGGCTCTGTGTCTTCCTACAAGCAAGAGTTCATTTCCGGTAAACCCAGTGATTTTTCGGCTCAAATGAATTTACACAATTCACGAACCCAACACGGTTTTCACTATTAACTAAAGAGCATCTATGTAAGACATGCTGTGGTTTGTTACAGTTTCATAAGCACAGTTCAATTAGATATGGTCCGTATGAGTAGGAAACACAGTTCTTTTTTTCTGGACATGCTCATATTTCTTGCTGTATTGCACACCCTGGACAGAAGAGCATGCTGCTTGCGTTAAAACAGAGGGTCTTTCATGGATGAGAACTCTGGTCTGAATTTCCCTTCACAAACGGAGTTAAACCAAAGGCTCTGTGTCTTCCTACAAGCAAGAGTTCATTTGCGGTAAACCCAGTGATTTTTCGGCTCAAATGAATTTACACAGTTCACGAACCCAACACGTTTTGCACTGTCAACTAAAGAGCATCTATGTAAGAGATGCTGTGGTTTCTTACAGTTTTATAATCAGAGTTCAACTAGATATGGTCCGTATGAGTAGGAAACACAGTTCATTTTTTCTGGACATGCTCATTTTTTTTTGCTGTATTGCAGACTCTGGACAGAAGAGGATGCTTCTTCCGTTAAAACATAGGGTGTTTCATGGATGAGAACACTGGTCTGAATTTCCCTTCACATCCGAGTGAAACCAAAGGCTCTGTGTCTTCCTTCAAGCAAGAGTTCATTTCCGGTAAACCCAGTGATTTTTTGGCTCAAATGAATTTACACAGTTCACGAACCCAACACGTTTTTCACTATAAACTAAAGAGCATCTATGTAAGAGATGCTGTGCTTTGTTAGAGTTTCATAAGCAGAGTTTAACTAGATATGGTCAGTAAGATTAAGAAACACAGTTATTTTTTTCTGGGCATGCTCATGTTTCTTGCTGTATTGCAGACTCTGGACAGAAGAGGATGCTTCTTTCGTTAAAACAGAGTATGTTTCATGGATGAGAACACTGGTCTGAATTTTCATTCAGAAACGGAGTTAAACCAAAGGCTCTGTGTCTTCCTACAAGCAAGAGTTCATTTCTGGTAAACTCAGTGATTTTTCTGCTCAAATGTATGTACAGAGTTCACGAACCCAACACGTTTTTCACTATTAACTAAAGAGCATGTATGTAAGACATGCTGTGGTTTGTTACAGTTTCATAACCAGAGTTCAACTAGATATGGTCCGTATGAGTAGGAAACACAGTTCATTTTTCTGGACATGCTCATATTTCTTGCTGTATTGCAGACACTGGACAGAAGAGGATGCTGCTTGCGTTAAAACAGAGGGTTTTCATGGATGAGAACACTGGTCTGAATTTCCCTTCACAAACGGAGTGAAACCAAAGGCTCTGTGTCTTCCTACAAGCAAGAGTTCATGTCTGGTAAACCCAGTGAATTTTCGGCTCAAATGAATTTACACAATTCACAAACCCAACACGATTTTCACTATTAACTAAAGAGCATCTATGTAAGAGATGCTGTGGTTTGTAACAGTTTCATAAGCAGAGTTCAACTAGATATGGTCCGTATGAGTAGGAAACACAGTTCTTTTTTTCTGTACATGCTCATATTTCTTGCTGTATTGCAGACACTGGACAGAAGAGGATGCTGCTTGCGTTAAAACAGAGGGTCTTTCATGGATGAGAACTCTGGTCTGAATTTCCCTTCACAAACGGAGTTAAACCAAAGTCTCTGTGTCTTCCTACAAGCAAGAGTTCATTTCCGGTAAACCCAGTGATTTTTCGGCTCAAATGAATTTACACAGTTCACGAACCCAACACGTTTTTCACTATAAACTAAAGAGCATCTATGTAAGAGATGCTGTGGTTTGTTAGAGTTTCATAAGCAGATTTTAACTAGATATGGTAAGTATGATTACGAAACACAGTTCTTTTTTGCTGGGCATGCTCATGTTTCTTGCTGTATTGCAGACTCTGGACAGAAGAGGATGCTTCTTTCGTTAAAACAGAGTATGTTTCATGGATGGGAACACTGGTCTGAATTTTCATTCAGAAACGGAGTTAAACCACTTTCTCTGTGTCTTCCTACAAGTAAGAGTTCATTTCCGGTAAACTCAGTGATTTTTCGGCTCAAATGTATGTACACAGTTCATGAACCCAACACGTTTTTCACTATTATCTAAAGAGCATGTATGTCAGAGATGCTGTGGTTTGTTACAGTTTCATAAGCAGAGTTCAACTAAATATGGTCGGTATGAGTAGGAAACACAGTTCTTTTTTTCTGGACATGCTCATATTTCTTGCTGTATTGCAGACACTGGACAGAAGAGGATGCTGCTTGAGTTAAAACAGAGGGTCTTTCGTGGATGCGAACTCTGGTCTGAATTTCCCTTCACAAACGGAGTTAAACCAAAGGCTCTGTGTCTTCCTACAACTAATAGTTCTTTTCGGGTAAACCCTTTGATTTTTCGGCTCAAATGAATTTACACAGTTCACGAACCCAACACGATTTTCACTATTATGTAAAGAGCATCTATGTAAGACTTGCTGTGGTTTGTTACAGTTTCATAAGCAGAGTTCAACTAGATATGGTCCATATGAGTAGGAAACACAGTTCATTTTTTCAGGGCATGCTCATGTTTCTTGCTATATTGCAGACACTGAAAAGAAGAGCATGCTCTTTGTGTTAAAACATAGTGTGTTTCATGGATGAGAACACTGGTCTGAATTTCCCTTCACAAACGGAGTGAAACCAAAGGCTCTGTGTCTTCCTACAAGCAAGAGTTCATGTCCGGTAAACCCAGTGAATTTTCGGGTCAAATGAATTTACACAATTCACAAACCCAACACGATTTTCACTATTAACTAAAGATCATCTTTGTAAGAGATGCTGTGGTTTGTTAGAGTTTCATAAGCAGAGTTCAACTAGATATGGTCCGTATGAGTAGGAAACACAGTTCTTTTTTGCTGGGCATGCTCATGTTTCTTGCTGTATTGCAGACTCTGGACAGAAGAGGATGCTTCTTGCGTTAAAACAGAGTATGTTTCATGGATGAGAACACTGGTCTGAATTTTCATTCAGAAACGGATTTAACCAAAGTCTCTGTGTCTTCCTACAAGCAAGAGTTCATTTCCGGTAAACTCAGTGATTTTATTGCTCAAATGTATGTACAGAGTTCACGAACCCAACACGTTTTTCACTATTAACTAAACAGCATGTATGTAAGAGATGCTGTGGTTTGTTACAGTTTCATAACCAGAGTTCAACTAGATATGGTCCGTATGAGTAGGAAACACAGTTCTTTTTTTCTGGACATGCTCATATTTCTTGCTGTATTGCAGACAATGGAGAGAAGAGGATGCTGCTTGCGTTAAAACAGAGGGTCTTTCATGGATGAGAACTCTGGTCTGAATTTCCTTCACAAACGGAGTTAAACAAAAGGCTCTGTGTCTTCCTACAACTAATAGTTCTTTTTGGGTAAACCCTTTGATTTTTCGGCTCAAATGAATTTACACAGTTCACGAACCCAACACGATTTTCACTATTATCTAAAGGGCATCTATGTAAGACTTGCTGTGGTTTGTTACAGTTTCATAAGTTCAACTAGATATGGTCCGTATGAGTAGGAAACACAGTTCTTTTTTTCTGGACATGCTCATATTTCTTGCTGTATTGCACACCCTGGACAGAAGAGGATGCTGCTTGCGTTAAAACAGAGGGTCTTTCATGGATGAGAACTCTGGTCTGAATTTCCCTTCACAAACAGAGTTAAACCAAAGGCTCTGTGTCTTCCTCCAGGCAATTGTTCATTTCCGGTAAACCCAGTGATTTTTCGGCTCAAATGAATTTACACAATTCACGAACCCAACACGATTTTCACTATTAACTAAAGAGCATCTATGTAAGACATGCTGTGGTTTGTTACAGTTTCATAAGCAGAGTTCAATTAGATATGGTCCGTATGAGTAGGAAACACAGTTCTTTTTTTGTGGACATGCTCATATTTCTTGCTGCATTGCACACCCTGGACAGAAGAGGATGCTGCTTGCGTTAAAACAGAGGGTCTTTCATGGATGAGAACTCTGGTCTGAATTTCCCTTCACAAACTGAGTTAAACCAAAGGCTCTGTGTCTTCCTACAAGCAAGAGTTCATTTGCGGTAAACCCAGTGTTTTTTCGCTCAAATGAATTTACACAGTTCAAGAACCCAACACGTTTTGCACTATTAACTAAAGAGCATCTACGTAAGAGATGCTGAGGTTTCTTACAGTTTTATAATCAGAGTTCAACTAGATATGGTCCGTATGAGTAGGAAACACAGTTCATTTTTTCTGGACATGCTCATTTTTTTTTTGCTGTATTGCAGACTCTGGATAGAAGAGGATGCTTCTTGCGTTAAAACATAGGGTGTTTCATTGATGAGAACACTGGTCTGAATTTCCCTTCACAAATGGAGTGAAACCAAAGGCTCTGTGTCTTCCTACAAGCAAGAGTTCATTTCCGGTAAACCCAGGGATTTTACGGCTCAAATGAATTTACACAATTCACGAACCCAACACGATATTCACTATTAACTAAAAGCATCTATGTAAGACATGCTGTGGTTTGTTACAGTTTCATAAGCAGAGTTCAATTAGATATGGTCCGTATGAGTAGGAAACACAGTTCTTTTTTTCTGGACATGCTCATATTTCTTGCTGTATTGCAGACCCTGGACAGAAGAGGATGCTGCTTGCGTTAAAACAGAGGGTCTTTCATGGATGAGAACTCTGGTCTGAATTTCTCTTCACAAACGGAGTTAAACCAAAGGCTCTGTGTCTTCCTACAAGCAAGAGTTCATTTGCTGGAAACCCAGTGATTTTTCGGCTCCAATGAATTTACACAGTTCACGAACCCAACACGTTTTGCACTATTAACTAAAGAGCATCTATGTAAGAGATGCTGTGGTTTCTTTCAGTTTCATAAGCAGAGTTCAACTAGATATGGTCCGTATGAGTAGGAAACACAGTTCTTTTTTTCTGGGCATGCTCATTTTTTTAGCTGTATTGCAGACACTGGACAGAAGAAGATGCTTCTTGCGTTAAAACAGAGGGTGTTTCATGGATGAGAACACTGGTCTTAATTTCCCTTCACATTGGAGTGAAACCAAAGGCTCTGGGTCTTCCTACAAGCAAGGGTTCATTTCCGGTAAACCAAGTGATTTTTCGGCTCAAATGAATTTACACAGTTCACGAACCCAACACGTTTTTCACTATAAACTAAAGAGCATCTATGTAAGAGATGCTGTGCTTTGTTAGAGTTTCATAAGCAGAGTTTAACTAGATATGGTCAGTATGATTAAGAAACACAGTTCTTTTTTTCTGGGCATGCTCATGTTTCTTGCTGTATTGCAGACTCTGGACAGAAGAGGATGCTTCTTGCGTTAAAACAGAGTATGTTTCATGGATGAGAACACTGGTCTGAATTTTCATTCAGAAACGGATTTAACCAAAGTCTCTGTGTCTTCCTACAAGCAAGAGTTCATTTCCGGTAAACTCAGTGATTTTATTGCTCAAATGTATGTACAGAGTTCACGAACCCAACACGTTTTTCACTATTAACTAAACAGCATGTATGTAAGAGATGCTGTGGTTTGTTACAGTTTCATAACCAGAGTTCAACTAGATATGGTCCGTATGAGTAGGAAACACAGTTCTTTTTTTCTGGACATGCTCATATTTCTTGCTGTATTGCAGACAATGGACAGAAGAGGATGCTGCTTGCGTGAAAACAGAGGGTCTTTCATGGATGAGAACTCTGGTCTGAATTTCCTTCACAAACGGAGTTAAACAAAAGGCTCTGTGTCTTCCTACAACTAATAGTTCTTTTTGGGTAAACCCTTTGATTTTTCGGCTCAAATGAATTTACACAGTTCACGAACCCAACACGATTTTCACTATTATCTAAAGGGCATCTATGTAAGACTTGCTGTGGTTTGTTACAGTTTCATAAGCAGAGTTCAACTAGATATGGTCCATATGAGTAGGAAACACAGTTCATTTTTTCAGGGCATGCTCATGTTTCTTGCTATATTGCAGACTCTGGACAGAAGAAGATGCTTCTTGCGTTAAAACAGAGGGTGTTTCATGGATGAGAACACTGGTCTGAATTTCCCTTCACAAACGGAGTGAAACCAAAGGCTCTGTGTCTTCCTACAAGCAAGAGTTCATTTCCGGTAAACCCAGTGATTTTTCGGCTCAAATTAATTTACACAGTTCACGATCCAAACACGTTTTGGACTATTATCTAAAGAGCATCTATGTAAGACATGCTGTGGTTTGTTACAGTTTCATAAGCAGAGTTCAACTAGATATGGTCCGTATGAGTAGGAAACACAGTTCATTTTTTCTGGACATGCTCATTTTTTTTGCTGTATTGCAGACTCTGGACAGAAGAGGATGCTTCTTGCGTTAACACAGAGGGTGTTTCATGGATGAGAAAACTGGTCTGAATTTCCCTTCACAAACGGAGTGAAACCAAAGTCTCTGTGTCTTCCTACAAGCAAGAGTTCATTTCCGGTAAACCCAGTGATTTTTCGGCTCAAATTAATTTACACAGTTCACGATCCCAACACGTTTTGCACTATTAACTAAAGAGCATCTATGTAAGACATGCTGTGGTTTGTTACAGTTTCATAAGCAGAGTTCAACTAGATATGGTCCGTATGAGTAGGAAACACAGTTCTTTTTTTCTGGACATGCTCATATTTCTTGCTGTATTGCACACCCTGGACAGAAGAGGATGCTGCTTGCGTTAAAACAGAGGGTCTTTCATGGATGAGAACTCTGGTCTGAATTTCCATTCACAAACGGAGTGAAACCAAAGGCTCTGTGTCTTGCTACAAGCAAGAGTTCATTTCCGGTAAACCCAGTGATTTTTCGGCTCAAATGAATTTACACAGTTCACAAACCCAACATGATTTTCACTATTATCTAAAGAGCATCTATGTAAGACTTGCTGTAGTTTGTTACAGTTTCATAAGCAGAGTTCAACTAGATATGGTCCATATGAGTAGGAAACACAGTTCATTTTTTCAGGGCATGCTCATGTTTCTTGCTATATTGCAGACTCTAGACAGAAGAAGATGCTTCTTGCGTTAAAACAGAGGGTGTTTCATGGATGAGAACACTGGTCTGAATTTCCCTTCACAAACGGAGTGAAACCAAAGGCTCTGTGTCTTCCTACAAGCAAGAGTTCATTTCCGGTAAACCCAGTGATTTTTCGGCTCAAATTAATTTACACAGTTCACGATCCCAACACGTTTTGCACTATTATCTAAAGAGCATCTATGTAAGACATGCTGTGGTTTGTTACAGTTTCATAAGCAGAGTTCGACTAGATATGGTCCGTATGAGTAGGAAACACAGTTCTTTTTTTCTGGACATGCTCATATTTCTTGCTGTATTGCACACCCTGGACAGAAGAGGATGCTGCTTGCGTTAAAACAGAGGGTCTTTCATGGATGAGAACTCTGGTCTGAATTTCCATTCACAAACGGAGTGAAACCAAAGGCTCTGTGTCTTGCTACAAGCAAGAGTTCATTTCCGGTAAACCCAGTGATTTTTCGGCTCAAATGAATTTACACAATTCACGAACCCAACACGGTTTTCACTATTAACTAAAGAGCATCTATGTAAGACATGCTGTGGTTTGTTACAGTTTCATAAGCACAGTTCAATTAGATATGGTCCGTATGAGTAGGAAACACAGTTCATTTTTTTCTGGACATGCTCATATTTCTTACTGTATTGCACACCCTGGACAGAAGAGCATGCTGCTTGCGTTAAAACAGAGGGTCTTTCATGGATGAGAACTCTGGTCTGAATTTCCCTTCACAAACGGAGTTAAACCAAAGGCTCTGTGTCTTCCTACAAGCAAGAGTTCATTTGCGGTAAACCCAGTGATTTTTCGGCTCAAATGAATTTACACAGTTCACGAACCCAACACGTTTTGCACTGTCAACTAAAGAGCATCTATGTAAGAGATGCTGTGGTTTCTTACAGTTTTATAATCAGAGTTCAACTAGATATGGTCCGTATGAGTAGGAAACACAGTTCATTTTTTCTGGACATGCTCATTTTTTTTGCTGTATTGCAGACTCTGGACAGAAGAGGATGCTTCTTGCGTTAAAACATAGGGTGTTTCATTGATGAGAACACTGGTCTGAATTTCCCTTCACAAACGGACTGAAACCAAAGGCTCTGTGTCTTCCTACAAGCAAGAGTTCATTTCCGGTAAACCCAGTGATTTTTCGGCTCAAATGAATTTACACAATTCACGAACCCAACACGATTTTCACTATTAACTAAAGAGCATCTATGTAAGACATGCTGTGGTTTGTTACAGTTTCATAAGCAGAGTTCAATTAGATATGGTCCGTATGAGTAGGAAACACAGTTCTTTTTTTCTTTACATGCTAATATTTCTTGCTGTATTGCACACCCTGGACAGAAAAGTATGCTGCTTGCGTTAAATCAGAGGGTCTTTCATGGATGAGAACTCTGGTCTGAATTTCCCTTCACAAACGGAGTTAAACCAAAGGCTCTGTGTCTTCCTACAAGCAAGAGTTCATTTGCGGTAAACCCAGTGTTTTTTCGGCTCAAATGAATTTACACAATTCACGAACCCAACACGTTTTGCACTATTAACTAAAGAGCATCTATGTAAGAGATGCTGTGGTTTCTTTCAGTTTCATAAGCAGAGTTCAACTAGATATGGTCCGTATGAGTAGGAAACACAGTTCTTTTTTTCTGGGCATGCTCATTTTTTTAGCTGTATTGCAGACACTGGACAGAAGAAGATGCTTCTTGCGTTAAAACAGAGGGTGTTTCATGGATGAGAACACTGGTCTTAATTTCCCTTCACATTGGAGTGAAACCAAAGGCTCTGTGTCTTCCTACAAGCAAGGGTTCATTTCCGGTAAACCAAGTGATTTTTCGGCTCAAATGAATTTACACAGTTCAAGAACCCAACACGTTTTTCACTATAAACTAAAGAGCATCTATGTAATAGATGCTGTGTTTTGTTAGAGTTTCATAAGCAGAGTTTAACTAGATATGGTCAGTATGATTAAGAAACACAGTTCTTTTGTTCTGGGCATGCTCATGTTTCTTGCTGTATTGCAGACTCTGGACAGAAGAGGATGCTTCTTGCGTTAAAACAGAGTATGTTTCAAGAATGAGAACCCTGGTCTGAATTTTCATTCAGAAACGGATTTAACCAAAGTATCTGTGTCTTCCTACAAGCAAGAGTTCATTTCCGGTAAACTCAGTGATTTTATTGCTCAAATGTATGTACAGAGTTCACGAAACCAACACGTTTTTCACTATTAACTAATCAGCATGTATGTAAGAGATGCTGTGGTTTGTTACAGTTTCATAACCAGAGTTCAACTAGATATGGTCTGTATGAGTAGGAAACACAGTTCTTTTTTTCTGGACATGCTCATATTTCTTGCTGTATTGCAGACAATGGACAGAAGAGGATGCTGCTTGCGTTAAAACAGAGGGTCTTTCATGGATGAGAACTCTGGTCTGAATTTCCTTCACAAACGGAGTTAAACAAAAGGCTCTGTGTCTTCCTACAACTAATAGTTCTTGTTGGGTAAACCCTTTGATTTTTTGGCTCAAATGAATTTACACAGTTCACGAACCCAACACGATTTTCACTATTATCTAAAGAGCATCTATGTAAGACTTGCTGTGGTTTGTTACAGTTTCATAAGCAGAGTTCAACTAGATATGGTCCATATGAGTAGGAAACACAGTTCATTTTTTCAGGGCATGCTCATGTTTCTTGCTATATTGCAGACTCTGGACAGAAGAAGATGCTTCTTGCGTTAAAACAGAGGGTGTTTCATGGATGAGAAAACTGGTCTGAATTTCCCTTCACAAACGGAGTGAAACCAAAGTCTCTGTGTCTTCCTACAAGCAAGAGTTCATTTCCGGTAAACCCAGTGATTTTTCGGCTCAAATTAATTTACACAGTTCACGATCCCAACACGTTTTGCACTATTAACTAAAGAGCATCTATGTAAGACATGCTGTGGTTTGTTACAGTTTCATAAGCAGAGTTCAACTAGATATGGTCCGTATGAGTAGGAAACACAGTTCTTTTTTTCTGGACATGCTCATATTTCTTGCTGTATTGCACACCCTGGACAGAAGAGGATGCTGCTTGCGTTAAAACAGAGGGTCTTTCATGGATGAGAACTCTGGTCTGAATTTCCATTCACAAACGGAGTGAAGCCAAAGGCTCTGTGTCTTGCTACAAGCAAGAGTTCATTTCCGGTAAACCCAGTGATTTTTCGGCTCAAATGAATTTACACAGTTCACGAACCCAACACGATTTTCACTATTATCTAAAGAGCATCTATGTAAGACTTGCTGTAGTTTGTTACAGTTTCATAAGCAGAGTTCAACTAGATATGGTCCATATGAGTAGGAAACACAGTTCATTTTTTCAGGGCATGCTCATGTTTCTTGCTATATTGCAGACTCTAGACAGAAGAAGATGCTTCTTGCGTTAAAACAGAGGGTGTTTCATGGATGAGAACACTGGTCTGAATTTCCCTTCACAAACGGAGTGAAACCAAAGGCTCTGTGTCTTCCTACAAGCAAGAGTTCATTTCCGGTAAACCCAGTGATTTTTCGGCTCAAATTAATTTACACAGTTCACGATCCCAACACGTTTTGCACTATTATCTAAAGAGCATCTATGTAAGACATGCTGTGGTTTGTTACAGTTTCATAAGCAGAGTTCGACTAGATATGGTCCGTATGAGTAGGAAACACAGTTCTTTTTTTCTGGACATGCTCATATTTCTTGCTGTATTGCACACCCTGGACAGAAGAGGATGCTGCTTGCGTTAAAACAGAGGGTCTTTCATGGATGAGAACTCTGGTCTGAATTTCCATTCACAAACGGAGTGAAACCAAAGGCTCTGTGTCTTGCTACAAGCAAGAGTTCATTTCCGGTAAACCCAGTGATTTTTCGGCTCAAATGAATTTACACAATTCACGAACCCAACACGGTTTTCACTATTAACTAAAGAGCATCTATGTAAGACATGCTGTGGTTTGTTACAGTTTCATAAGCACAGTTCAATTAGATATGGTCCGTATGAGTAGGAAACACAGTTCTTTTTTTCTGGACATGCTCATATTTGTTACTGTATTGCACACCCTGGACAGAAGAGCATGCTGCTTGCGTTAAAACAGAGGGTCTTTCATGGATGAGAACTCTGGTCTGAATTTCCCTTCACAAAGGGAGTTAAACCAAAGGCTCTGTGTCTTCCTACAAGCAAGAGTTCATTTGCGGTAAACCCAGTGATTTTTCGGCTCAAATGAATTTACACAGTTCACGAACCCAACACGTTTTGCACTGTCAACTAAAGAGCATCTATGTAAGAGATGCTGTGGTTTCTTACAGTTTTATAATCAGAGTTCAACTAGATATGGTCCGTATGAGTAGGAAACACAGTTCATTTTTTCTGGACATGCTCATTTTTTTTGCTGTATTGCAGACTCTGGACAGAAGAGGATGCTTCTTGCGTTAAAACATAGGGTGTTTCATTGATGAGAACACTGGTCTGAATTTCCCTTCACAAACGGACTGAAACCAAAGGCTCTGTGTCTTCCTACAAGCAAGAGTTCATTTCCGGTAAACCCAGTGATTTTTCGGCTCAAATGAATTTACACAATTCACGAACCCAACACGATTTTCACTATTAACTAAAGAGCATCTATGTAAGACATGCTGTGGTTTGTTACAGTTTCATAAGCAGAGTTCAATTAGATATGGTCCGTATGAGTAGGAAACACAGTTCTTTTTTTCTTTACATGCTAATATTTCTTGCTGTATTGCACACCCTGGACAGAAGAGTATGCTGCTTGTGTTAAATCAGAGGGTCTTTCATGGATGAGAACTCTGGTCTGAATTTCCCTTCACAAACGGAGTTAAACCAAAGGCTCTGTGTCTTCCTACAAGCAAGAGTTCATTTGCGGTAAACCCAGTGATTTTTCGGCTCAAATGAATTTACACAGTTCACGAACCCAACACGTTTTGCACTATTAACTAAAGAGCATCTATGTAAGACTTGCTGTAGTTTGTTACAGTTTCATAAGCAGAGTTCAACTAGATATGGTCCGTATGAGTAGGAAACACAGTTCATTTTTTCAGGGCATGCTCATGTTTCTTGCTATATTGCAGACTCTAGACAGAAGAAGATGCTTCTTGCGTTAAAACAGAGGGTGTTTCATGGATGAGAACACTGGTCTGAATTTCCCTTCACAAACGGAGTGAAACCAAAGGCTCTGTGTCTTCCTACAAGCAAGAGTACATTTCCGGTAAACCCAGTGATTTTTAGGCTCATATGTATGTACACAGTTCACGATCCCAACACGTTTTGCACTATTATCTAAAGAGCATCTATGTAAGACATGCTGTGGTTTGTTACAGTTTCATAAGCAGAGTTCAACTAGATATGGTCCGTATGTGTCGGAAACACAATTCTTTTTTTCTGGGCATGCGCATGTTTCTTGCTGTATTGGCGACGCTGGAAAGAAGAGCATGCTTCTTGCGTTAACACAGTGTGTTGCATGGATGAGAACACTTGTCTGAATTTCCCTTCACAAACGGAGTTAAACCAAAGTCTCTGTGTCTTCCTACAAGAATGAGTTCATTTCCGGTAAACTCAGTGATTTTATTGCTCAAATGTATGTACAGAGTTCACGAACCCAACACGTTTTTCACTATTAACTAATCAGCATGTATGTAAGAGATGCTGTGGTTTGTTACAGTTTCATAAGCAGAGTTCAACTAGATATGGTCTGTATGAGTAGGAAACACAGTTCTTTTTTTCTGGACATGCTCATATTTCTTGCTTTATTGCAGACAATGGACAGAAGCGGATGCTGCTTGCGATAAAACAGAGGGTCTTTCATGGATGAGAACTCTGGTCTGAATTTCCTTCACAAACGGAGTTAAACAAAAGGCTCTGTGTCTTCCTACAACTAATAGTTCTTTTTGGGTAAACCCTTTGATTTTTAGGCTCAAATGAATTTACACAGTTCACGATCCCAACACGTTTTGCACTATTATCTAAAGAGCATCTATGTAAGACATGCTGTGGTTTGTTACAGTTTCATAAGCAGAGTTCAACTAGATATGGTCCGTATGAGTAGGAAACACAGTTCTTTTTTTCTGGACATGCTCATATTTCTTGCTGTATTGCACACCCTGGACAGAAGAGGATGCTGCTTGCGTTAAAACAGAGGGTCTTTCATGGATGAGAACTCTGGTCTGAATTTCCATTCACAAACGGAGTGAAACCAAAGGCTCTGTGTCTTGCTACAAGCAAGAGTTCATTTCCGGTAAACCCAGTGATTTTTCGGCTCAAATGAATTTACACAATTCACGAACCCAACACGGTTTTCACTATTAACTAAAGAGCATCTATGTAAGACATGCTGTGGTTTGTTACAGTTTCATAAGCACAGTTCAATTAGATATGGTCCGTATGAGTAGGAAACACAGTTCTTTTTTTCTGGACATGCTCATATTTCTTACTGTATTGCACACCCTGGACAGAAGAGCATGCTGCTTGCGTTAAAACAGAGGGTCTTTCATGGATGAGAACTCTGGTCTGAATTTCCCTTCACAAACGGAGTTAAACCAAAGGCTCTGTGTCTTCCTACAAGCAAGAGTTCATTTGCGGTAAACCCAGTGATTTTTCGGCTCAAATGAATTTACACAGTTCACGAACCCAACACGTTTTGCACTGTCAACTAAAGAGCATCTATGTAAGAGATGCTGTGGTTTCTTACAGTTTTATAATCAGAGTTCAACTAGATATGGTCCGTATGAGTAGGAAACACAGTTCATTTTTTCTGGACATGCTCATTTTTTTTTGCTGTATTGCAGACTCTGGACAGATTAGGATGCTTCTTGCGTTAAAACATAGGGTGTTTCATTGATGAGAACACTGGTCTGAATTTCCCTTCACAAACGGACTGAAACCAAAGGCTCTGTGTCTTCCTACAAGCAAGAGTTCATTTCCGGTAAACCCAGTGATTTTTCGGCTCAAATGAATTTACACAATTCACGAACCCAACACGATTTTCACTATTAACTAAAGAGCATCTATGTAAGACATGCTGTGGTTTGTTACAGTTTCATAAGCAGAGTTCAATTAGATATGGTCCGTATGAGTAGGAAACACAGTTCTTTTTTTCTTTACATGCTAATATTTCTTGCTGTATTGCACACCCTGGACAGAAGAGTATGCTGCTTGCGTTAAATCAGAGGGTCTTTCATGGATGAGAACTCTGGTCTGAATTTCCCTTCACAAACGGAGTTAAACCAAAGGCTCTGTGTCTTCCTACAAGCAAGAGTTCATTTGCGGTAAACCCAGTGTTTTTTCGGCTCAAATGAATTTACACAATTCACGAACCCAACACGTTTTGCACTATTAACTAAAGAGCATCTATGTAAGAGATGCTGTGGTTTCTTTCAGTTTCATAAGCAGAGTTCAACTAGATATGGTCCGTATGAGTAGGAAACACAGTTCTTTTTTTCTGGGCATGCTCATTTTTTTAGCTGTATTGCAGACACTGGACAGAAGAAGATGCTTCTTGCGTTAAAACAGAGGGTGTTTCATGGATGAGAACACTGGTCTTAATTTCCCTTCACATTGGAGTGAAACCAAAGGCTCTGTGTCTTCCTACAAGCAAGGGTTCATTTCCGGTAAACCAAGTGATTTTTCGGCTCAAATGAATTTACACAGTTCAAGAACCCAACACGTTTTTCACTATAAACTAAAGAGCATCTATGTAATAGATGCTGTGTTTTGTTAGAGTTTCATAAGCAGAGTTTAACTAGATATGGTCAGTATGATTAAGAAACACAGTTCTTTTGTTCTGGGCATGCTCATGTTTCTTGCTGTATTGCAGACTCTGGACAGAAGAGGATGCTTCTTGCGTTAAAACAGAGTATGTTTCAAGAATGAGAACCCTGGTCTGAATTTTCATTCAGAAACGGATTTAACCAAAGTATCTGTGTCTTCCTACAAGCAAGAGTTCATTTCCGGTAAACTCAGTGATTTTATTGCTCAAATGTATGTACAGAGTTCACGAAACCAACACGTTTTTCACTATTAACTAATCAGCATGTATGTAAGAGATGCTGTGGTTTGTTACAGTTTCATAACCAGAGTTCAACTAGATATGGTCTGTATGAGTAGGAAACACAGTTCTTTTTTTCTGGACATGCTCATATTTCTTGCTGTATTGCAGACAATGGACAGAAGAGGATGCTGCTTGCGTTAAAACAGAGGGTCTTTCATGGATGAGAACTCTGGTCTGAATTTCCTTCACAAACGGAGTTAAACAAAAGGCTCTGTGTCTTCCTACAACTAATAGTTCTTGTTGGGTAAACCCTTTGATTTTTTGGCTCAAATGAATTTACACAGTTCACGAACCCAACACGATTTTCACTATTATCTAAAGAGCATCTATGTAAGACTTGCTGTGGTTTGTTACAGTTTCATAAGCAGAGTTCAACTAGATATGGTCCATATGAGTAGGAAACACAGTTCATTTTTTCAGGGCATGCTCATGTTTCTTGCTATATTGCAGACTCTGGACAGAAGAAGATGCTTCTTGCGTTAAAACAGAGGGTGTTTCATGGATGAGAAAACTGGTCTGAATTTCCCTTCACAAACGGAGTGAAACCAAAGTCTCTGTGTCTTCCTACAAGCAAGAGTTCATTTCCGGTAAACCCAGTGATTTTTCGGCTCAAATTAATTTACACAGTTCACGATCCCAACACGTTTTGCACTATTAACTAAAGAGCATCTATGTAAGACATGCTGTGGTTTGTTACAGTTTCATAAGCAGAGTTCAACTAGATATGGTCCGTATGAGTAGGAAACACAGTTCTTTTTTTCTGGACATGCTCATATTTCTTGCTGTATTGCACACCCTGGACAGAAGAGGATGCTGCTTGCGTTAAAACAGAGGGTCTTTCATGGATGAGAACTCTGGTCTGAATTTCCATTCACAAACGGAGTGAAGCCAAAGGCTCTGTGTCTTGCTACAAGCAAGAGTTCATTTCCGGTAAACCCAGTGATTTTTCGGCTCAAATGAATTTACACAGTTCACGAACCCAACACGATTTTCACTATTATCTAAAGAGCATCTATGTAAGACTTGCTGTAGTTTGTTACAGTTTCATAAGCAGAGTTCAACTAGATATGGTCCATATGAGTAGGAAACACAGTTCATTTTTTCAGGGCATGCTCATGTTTCTTGCTATATTGCAGACTCTAGACAGAAGAAGATGCTTCTTGCGTTAAAACAGAGGGTGTTTCATGGATGAGAACACTGGTCTGAATTTCCCTTCACAAACGGAGTGAAACCAAAGGCTCTGTGTCTTCCTACAAGCAAGAGTTCATTTCCGGTAAACCCAGTGATTTTTCGGCTCAAATTAATTTACACAGTTCACGATCCCAACACGTTTTGCACTATTATCTAAAGAGCATCTATGTAAGACATGCTGTGGTTTGTTACAGTTTCATAAGCAGAGTTCGACTAGATATGGTCCGTATGAGTAGGAAACACAGTTCTTTTTTTCTGGACATGCTCATATTTCTTGCTGTATTGCACACCCTGGACAGAAGAGGATGCTGCTTGCGTTAAAACAGAGGGTCTTTCATGGATGAGAACTCTGGTCTGAATTTCCATTCACAAACGGAGTGAAACCAAAGGCTCTGTGTCTTGCTACAAGCAAGAGTTCATTTCCGGTAAACCCAGTGATTTTTCGGCTCAAATGAATTTACACAATTCACGAACCCAACACGGTTTTCACTATTAACTAAAGAGCATCTATGTAAGACATGCTGTGGTTTGTTACAGTTTCATAAGCACAGTTCAATTAGATATGGTCCGTATGAGTAGGAAACACAGTTCTTTTTTTCTGGACATGCTCATATTTGTTACTGTATTGCACACCCTGGACAGAAGAGCATGCTGCTTGCGTTAAAACAGAGGGTCTTTCATGGATGAGAACTCTGGTCTGAATTTCCCTTCACAAAGGGAGTTAAACCAAAGGCTCTGTGTCTTCCTACAAGCAAGAGTTCATTTGCGGTAAACCCAGTGATTTTTCGGCTCAAATGAATTTACACAGTTCACGAACCCAACACGTTTTGCACTGTCAACTAAAGAGCATCTATGTAAGAGATGCTGTGGTTTCTTACAGTTTTATAATCAGAGTTCAACTAGATATGGTCCGTATGAGTAGGAAACACAGTTCATTTTTTCTGGACATGCTCATTTTTTTTGCTGTATTGCAGACTCTGGACAGAAGAGGATGCTTCTTGCGTTAAAACATAGGGTGTTTCATTGATGAGAACACTGGTCTGAATTTCCCTTCACAAACGGACTGAAACCAAAGGCTCTGTGTCTTCCTACAAGCAAGAGTTCATTTCCGGTAAACCCAGTGATTTTTCGGCTCAAATGAATTTACACAATTCACGAACCCAACACGATTTTCACTATTAACTAAAGAGCATCTATGTAAGACATGCTGTGGTTTGTTACAGTTTCATAAGCAGAGTTCAATTAGATATGGTCCGTATGAGTAGGAAACACAGTTCTTTTTTTCTTTACATGCTAATATTTCTTGCTGTATTGCACACCCTGGACAGAAGAGTATGCTGCTTGTGTTAAATCAGAGGGTCTTTCATGGATGAGAACTCTGGTCTGAATTTCCCTTCACAAACGGAGTTAAACCAAAGGCTCTGTGTCTTCCTACAAGCAAGAGTTCATTTGCGGTAAACCCAGTGATTTTTCGGCTCAAATGAATTTACACAGTTCACGAACCCAACACGTTTTGCACTATTAACTAAAGAGCATCTATGTAAGACTTGCTGTAGTTTGTTACAGTTTCATAAGCAGAGTTCAACTAGATATGGTCCGTATGAGTAGGAAACACAGTTCATTTTTTCAGGGCATGCTCATGTTTCTTGCTATATTGCAGACTCTAGACAGAAGAAGATGCTTCTTGCGTTAAAACAGAGGGTGTTTCATGGATGAGAACACTGGTCTGAATTTCCCTTCACAAACGGAGTGAAACCAAAGGCTCTGTGTCTTCCTACAAGCAAGAGTACATTTCCGGTAAACCCAGTGATTTTTAGGCTCATATGTATGTACACAGTTCACGATCCCAACACGTTTTGCACTATTATCTAAAGAGCATCTATGTAAGACATGCTGTGGTTTGTTACAGTTTCATAAGCAGAGTTCAACTAGATATGGTCCGTATGTGTCGGAAACACAATTCTTTTTTTCTGGGCATGCGCATGTTTCTTGCTGTATTGGCGACGCTGGAAAGAAGAGCATGCTTCTTGCGTTAACACAGTGTGTTGCATGGATGAGAACACTTGTCTGAATTTCCCTTCACAAACGGAGTTAAACCAAAGTCTCTGTGTCTTCCTACAAGAATGAGTTCATTTCCGGTAAACTCAGTGATTTTATTGCTCAAATGTATGTACAGAGTTCACGAACCCAACACGTTTTTCACTATTAACTAATCAGCATGTATGTAAGAGATGCTGTGGTTTGTTACAGTTTCATAAGCAGAGTTCAACTAGATATGGTCTGTATGAGTAGGAAACACAGTTCTTTTTTTCTGGACATGCTCATATTTCTTGCTTTATTGCAGACAATGGACAGAAGCGGATGCTGCTTGCGATAAAACAGAGGGTCTTTCATGGATGAGAACTCTGGTCTGAATTTCCTTCACAAACGGAGTTAAACAAAAGGCTCTGTGTCTTCCTACAACTAATAGTTCTTTTTGGGTAAACCCTTTGATTTTTAGGCTCAAATGAATTTACACAGTTCACGATCCCAACACGTTTTGCACTATTATCTAAAGAGCATCTATGTAAGACATGCTGTGGTTTGTTACAGTTTCATAAGCAGAGTTCAACTAGATATGGTCCGTATGAGTAGGAAACACAGTTCTTTTTTTCTGGACATGCTCATATTTCTTGCTGTATTGCACACCCTGGACAGAAGAGGATGCTGCTTGCGTTAAAACAGAGGGTCTTTCATGGATGAGAACTCTGGTCTGAATTTCCATTCACAAACGGAGTGAAACCAAAGGCTCTGTGTCTTGCTACAAGCAAGAGTTCATTTCCGGTAAACCCAGTGATTTTTCGGCTCAAATGAATTTACACAATTCACGAACCCAACACGGTTTTCACTATTAACTAAAGAGCATCTATGTAAGACATGCTGTGGTTTGTTACAGTTTCATAAGCACAGTTCAATTAGATATGGTCCGTATGAGTAGGAAACACAGTTCTTTTTTTCTGGACATGCTCATATTTCTTACTGTATTGCACACCCTGGACAGAAGAGCATGCTGCTTGCGTTAAAACAGAGGGTCTTTCATGGATGAGAACTCTGGTCTGAATTTCCCTTCACAAACGGAGTTAAACCAAAGGCTCTGTGTCTTCCTACAAGCAAGAGTTCATTTGCGGTAAACCCAGTGATTTTTCGGCTCAAATGAATTTACACAGTTCACGAACCCAACACGTTTTGCACTGTCAACTAAAGAGCATCTATGTAAGAGATGCTGTGGTTTCTTACAGTTTTATAATCAGAGTTCAACTAGATATGGTCCGTATGAGTAGGAAACACAGTTCATTTTTTCTGGACATGCTCATTTTTTTTTGCTGTATTGCAGACTCTGGACAGATTAGGATGCTTCTTGCGTTAAAACATAGGGTGTTTCATTGATGAGAACACTGGTCTGAATTTCCCTTCACAAACGGACTGAAACCAAAGGCTCTGTGTCTTCCTACAAGCAAGAGTTCATTTCCGGTAAACCCAGTGATTTTTCGGCTCAAATGAATTTACACAATTCACGAACCCAACACGATTTTCACTATTAACTAAAGAGCATCTATGTAAGACATGCTGTGGTTTGTTACAGTTTCATAAGCAGAGTTCAATTAGATATGGTCCGTATGAGTAGGAAACACAGTTCTTTTTTTCTTTACATGCTAATATTTCTTGCTGTATTGCACACCCTGGACAGAAGAGTATGCTGCTTGCGTTAAATCAGAGGGTCTTTCATGGATGAGAACTCTGGTCTGAATTTCCCTTCACAAACGGAGTTAAACCAAAGGCTCTGTGTCTTCCTACAAGCAAGAGTTCATTTGCGGTAAACCCAGTGATTTTTCGGCTCCAATGAATTTACACAGTTCACCAACCCAACACGTTTTGCACTATTAACTAAAGAGCATCTATGTAAGACTTGCTGTAGTTTGTTACAGTTTCAAAAGCAGAGTTCAACTAGATATGGTCCATATGAGTAGGAAACACAGTTCATTTTTTCAGGGCATGCTCATGTTTCTTGCTATATTGCAGACTCTAGACAGAAGAAGATGCTTCTTGCGTTAAAATAGAGGGTGTTTCATGGATGAGAACACTGGTCTGAATTTCCCTTCACAAACGGAGTGAAACCAAAGGCTCTGTGTCTTCCTACAAGCAAGAGTACATTTCCGGTAAACCCAGTGATTTTTAGGCTCAAATGTATGTACACAGTTCACGATCCCAACACGTTTTGCACTATTATCTAAAGAGCATCTATGTAAGACATGCTGTGGTTTGTTACAGTTTCATAAGCAGAGTTCAACTAGATATGGTCCGTATGTGTCGGAAACACAATTCTTTTTTTCTGGGCATGCGCATGTTTCTTGCTGTATTGGCGACGCTGGAAAGAAGAGCATGCTTCTTGCGTTAACACAGTGTGTTGCATGGATGAGAACACTTGTCTGAATTTCCCTTCACAAACGGAGTTAAACCAAAGTCTCTGTGTCTTCCTACAAGCAAGAGTTCATTTCCGGTAAACTCAGTGATTTTATTGCTCAAATGTATGTACAGAGTTCACGAACCCAACACGTTTTTCACTATTAACTAATCAGCATGTATGTAAGAGATGCTGTGGTTTGTTACAGTTTCATAACCAGAGTTCAACTAGATATGGTCTGTATGAGTAGGAAACACAGTTCTTTTTTTCTGGACATGCTCATATTTCTTGCTTTATTGCAGACAATGGACAGAAGCGGATGCTGCTTGCGTTAAAACAGAGGGTCTTTCATGGATGAGAACTCTGGTCTGAATTTCCTTCACAAACGGAGTTAAACAAAAGGCTCTGTGTCTTCCTACAACTAATAGTTCTTTTTGGGTAAACCCTTTGATTTTTCGGCTCAAATGAATTTACACAGTTCACGAACCCAACACGATTTTCACTATTATCTAAAGGGCATCTATGTAAGACTTGCTGTGGTTTGTTACAGTTTCATAAGCAGAGTTCAACTAGATATGGTCCATATGAGTAGGAAACACAGTTCATTTTTTCAGGGCATGCTCATGTTTCTTGCTATATTGCAGACTCTGGACAGAAGAAGATGCTTCTTGCGTTAAAACAGAGGGTGTTTCATGGATGAGAAAACTGGTCTGAATTTCCCTTCACAAACGGAGTGAAACCAAAGGCTCTGTGTCTTCCTACAAGCAAGAGTTCATTTCCGGTAAACCCAGTGATTTTTCGGCTCAAATTAATTTACACAGTTCACGATCCCAACACGTTTTGCACTATTAACTAAAGAGCATCTATGTAAGACATGCTGTGGTTTGTTACAGTTTCATAAGCAGAGTTCAACTAGATATGGTCCGTATGAGTAGGAAACACAGTTCTTTTTTTCTGGACATGCTCATATTTCTTGCTGTATTGCACACCCTGGACAGAAGAGGATGCTGCTTGCGTTAAAACAGAGGGTCTTTCATGGATGAGAACTCTGGTCTGAATTTCCCTTCACATCGGAGTTAAACCAAAGGCTCTGTGTCTTCCTACAAGCAAGAGTTCATTTGCGGTAAACCCAGTGATTTTTCGGCTCAAATGAATTTACACAATTCACGAACCCAACACGATTTTCACTATTAACTAAAGAGCATCTATGTAAGACATGCTGTGGTTTGTTACAGTTTCATAAGCAGAGTTCAATTAGATATGGTCCGTATGAGTAGGAAACACAGTTCATTTTTTCTGGACATGCTCATTTTTTTTGCTGTATTGCAGACTCTGGACAGAAGAGGATGCTTCTTGCGTTAAAACATAGGGTGTTTCATTGATGAGAACACTGGTCTGAAATTCCCTTCACAAACGGAGTGAAACCAAAGGCTCTGTGTCTTCCTACAAGCAAGAGTTCATTTCCGGTAAACCCAGGGATTTTTCGGCTCAAATGAATTTACACAATTCACGAACCCAACACGATATTCACTATTAACTAAAGAGCATCTATGTAAGACATGCTGTGGTTTTGTTTCAGTTTCATAAGCAGAGTTCAATTAGATATGGTCCGTATGAGTAGGAAACACAGTTCTTTTTTTCTGGACATGCTCATATTTCTTGCTGTATTGCAGACCCTGGACAGAAGAGGATGCTGCTTGCGTTAAAACAGAGGGTCTTTCATGGATGAGAACTCTGGTCTGAATTTCTCTTCACAAACGGAGTTAAACCAAAGGCTCTGTGTCTTCCTACAAGCAAGAGTTCATTTGCTGGAAACCCAGTGATTTTTCGGCTCCAATGAATTTACACAGTTCACGAACCCAACACGTTTTGCACTATTAACTAAAGAGCATCTATGTAAGAGATGCTGTGGTTTCTTTCAGTTTCATAAGCAGAGTTCAACTAGATATGGTCCGTATGAGTAGGAAACACAGTTCTTTTTTTCTGGGCATGCTCATTTTTTTTGCTGTATTGCAGACACTGGACAGAAGAAGATGCTTCTTGCGTTAAAACAGAGGGTGTTTCATGGATGAGAACACTGGTCTTAATTTCCCTTCACATTGGAGTGAAACCAAAGGCTCTGTGTCTTCCTACAAGCAAGGGTTCATTTCCGGTAAACCAAGTGATTTTTCGGCTCAAATGAATTTACACAGTTCACGAACCCAACACGTTTTTCACTATAAACTAAAGAGCATCTATGTAAGAGATGCTGTGCTTTGTTAGAGTTTCATAAGCAGAGTTTAACTAGATATGGTCAGTATGATTAAGAAACACAGTTCTTTTTTTCTGGGCATTCTCATGTTTCTTGCTGTATTGCAGACTCTGGACAGAAGAGGACGCTTCTTGTGTTAAAACATAGGGTGTTTTATTGATGAGAACACTGGTCTGAATTTCCCTTCACAAACGGAGTGAAACCAAAGGCTCTGTGTCTTCCTACAAGCAAGAGTTCATTTCCGGTAAACCCAGGGATTTTTCGGCTCAAATGAATTTACACAGTTCACAAACCCAACACGTTTTGCACTATTATCTAAAGAGCATCTATGTAAGACATGCTGTGGTTTGTTACAGTTTCATAAGCAGAGTTCAATTAGATATTGTCAGTATGAGTAGGAAACACAGTTCTTTTTTTCTTTACATGCTAATATTACTTGCTGTACTGCACACCCTGGACAGAAGAGGATGCTGCTTGTGTTAAATCAGAGGGTCTTTCATGGATGAGAACTCTGGTCTGAATTTCCCTTCACAAACGGAGTGAAACCAAAGGCTCTGTGTCTTCCTAAAAGCAAGAGTACATTTCCGGTAAACCCAGTGATTTTTAGGCTCAAATGTATGTACACAGTTCACGATCCCAACACGTTTTGCACTATTATCTAAAGAGCATCTATGTAAGACATGCTGTCGTTTGTTACAGTTTCATAAGCAGAGTTCAACTAGATATGGTCCGTATGTGTCGGAAACACAGTTCTTTTTTTCTGGGCATGCGCATGTTTCTTGCTGTATTGGCGACGCTGGAAAGAAGAGCATGCTTCTTGCGTTAACACAGTGTGTTGCATGGATGAGCACACTTGTCTGAATTTCCCTTCACAAACGGAGTTAAACCAAAGTCTCTGTGTCTTCCTACAAGCAAGAGCTCATTTCCGGTAAACTCAGTGATTTTATTGCTCAAATGTATGTACAGAGTTCACGAACCCAACACGTTTTTCACTATTAACTAATCAGCATGTATGTAAGAGATGCTGTGGTTTGTTACAGTTTCATAACCAGAGTTCAACTAGATATGGTCTGTATGAGTTGGAAACACAGTTCTTTTTTTCTGGACATGCTCATATTTCTTGCTGTATTGCAGACAATGGACAGAAGAGGATGCTGCTTGCGTTAAAACAGAGGGTCTTTCATGGATGAGAACTCTGGTCTGAATTTCCTTCACAAACGGAGTTAAACAAAAGGCTCTGTGTCTTCCTACAACTAATAGTTCTTTTTGGGTAAACCCTTTGATTTTTCGGCTCAAATGAATTTACACAGTTCACGAACCCAACACGATTTTCACTATTATCTAAAGGGTATCTATGTAAGACTTGCTGTGGTTTGTTACAGTTTCATAAGCAGAGTTCAACTAGATATGGTCCATATGAGTAGGAAACACAGTTCATTTTTTCAGGGCATGCTCATGTTTCTTGCTATATTGCAGACTCTGGACAGAAGAAGATGCTTCTTACGTTAAAACAGAGGGTGTTTCATGGATGAGAAAACTGGTCTGAATTTCCCTTCACAAACGGAGTGAAACCAAAGTCTCTGTGTCTTCCTACAAGCAAGAGTTCATTTCCGGTAAACCCAGTGATTTTTCGGCTCAAATTAATTTACACAGTTCACGATCCCAACACGTTTTGCACTATTAACTAAAGAGCATCTATGTAAGACATGCTGTGGTTTGTTACAGTTTCATAAGCAGAGTTCAACTAGATATGGTCCGTATGAGTTGGAAACACAGTTCTTTTTTTCTGGACATGCTCATATTTCTTGCTGTATTGCACACCCTGGACAGAAGAGGATGCTGCTTGCGTTAAAACAGAGGGTCTTTCATGGATGAGAACTCTGGTCTGAATTTCCCTTCACATCGGAGTTAAACCAAAGGCTCTGTGTCTTCCTACAAGCAAGAGTTCATTTGCCGTAAACCCAGTGATTTTTCGGCTCAAATGAATTTACACAATTCACGAACCCAACACGATTTTCACTATTAACTAAAGAGCATCAATGTAAGACATGCTGTGTTTTGTTACAGTTTCATAAGCAGAGTTCAACTAGATATGGTCCGTATGTGTCGGAAACACAGTTCTTTTTTTCTGGGCATGCGCATGTTTCTTGCTGTATTGGCGACACTGGAAAGAAGAGCATGCTTCTTGCGTTAACACAGTGTGTTGCATGGATGAGAACACTTGTCTGAATTTCCCTTCACAAACGGAGTTAAACCAAAGTCTCTGTGTCTGCCTACAAGCAAGAGTTCATTTCCGGTAAACCCAGTGATTTTTTGGCTCAAATGAAATTACACAGTTCACAAACCCAACACGTTTTTCACTATAAACTAAAGAGCATCTATGTAAGAGATGCTGTGCTTTGTTAGAGTTTCATAAGCAGAGTTTAACTAGATATGGTCCGTATGATTAAGAAACACAGTTCTTTTTTGCTGGGCATGCTCATGTTTCTTGCTGTATTGCAGACTCTGGACAGAAGAGGATGCTTCTTGCCTTAAAACAGAGTATGTTTCATGGATGAGAACACTGGTCTGAATTTTCATTCAGAAACGGAGTTAAACCAAAGTCTCTGTGTCTTCCTACAAGCAAGAGTTCATTTCCGGTAAACTCAGTTATTTTTCTGCTCAAATGTATGTACAGAGTTCACGAACCCAACACGTTTTTCACTATTAACTAAAGAGCATGTATGTAAGAGATGCTGTGGTTTGTTACAGTTTCATAAGCAGAGTTCAACTAGATATGGTCCGTATGAGTAGGAAACACAGTTCTTTTTTTCCTGACATGCTCATATTTCTTGCTATATTGCAGACACTGGACAGAAGAGGATGCTGCTTGCGTTAAAACAGAGGGTCTTTCATGGATGAGAACTCTGGTCTGAATTTCCCTTCACAAATGGAGTTAAACAAAAGGCTCTGTGTCTTCCTACAACTAATAGTTCTTGTTGGGTAAACCCTTTGATTTTTCGGCTCAAATGAATTTACACAGTTCACGAACCCAACACGATTTTCACTATTATCTAAAGAGCATCTATGTAAGACTTGCTGTAGTTTGTTACAGTTTCATAAGCAGAGTTCAACTAGATATGGTCCATATGAGTAGGAAACACAGTTCATTTTTTCAGGGCATGCTCATGTTTCTTGCTATATTGCAGACTCTGGACAGAAGAAGATGCTTCTTGCGTTAAAACAGAGGGTGTTTCATGGATGAGAACACTGGTCTGAATTTCCCTTCACAAACGGACTGAAACCAAAGGCTCTGTGTCTTGCTACAAGCAAGAGTTCATTTCCGGTAAACCCAGTGATTTTTCGGCTCAAATTAATTTACACAGTTCACGATCCCAACACGTTTTGCACTATTATCTAAAGAGCATCTATGTAAGACATGCTGTGGTTTGTTACAGTTTCATAAGCAGAGTTCAATTAGATATGGTCCGTATGAGTAGGAAACACAGTTCTTTTTTTCTGGACATGCTCATATTTCTTGCTGTATTGCACACCCTGGACAGAAGAGGATGCTGCTTGCGTTAAAACAGAGGGTCTTTCATGGATGAGAACTCTGGTCTGAATTTCCATTCACAAACGGAGTGAAACCAAAGGCTCTGTGTCTTGCTACAAGCAAGAGTTCATTTCCGGTAAACCCAGTGATTTTTCGGCTCAAATGAATTTACACAATTCACGAACCCAACACGGTTTTCACTATTAACTAAAGAGCATCTATGTAAGACATGCTGTGGTTTGTTACAGTTTCATAAGCACAGTTCAATTAGATATGGTCCGTATGAGTAGGAAACACAGTTCTTTTTTTCTGGACATGCTCATATTTCTTACTGTATTGCACACCCTGGACAGAAGAGGATGCTGCTTGCGTTAAAACAGAGGGTCTTTCATGGATGAGAACTCTGGTCTGAATTTCCCTTCACAAACGGAGTTAAACCAAAGGCTCTGTGTCTTCCTACAAGCAAGAGTTCATTTGCGGTAAACCCAGTGATTTTTCGGCTCAAATGAATTTACACAGTTCACGAACCCAACACGTTTTGCACTGTCAACTAAAGAGCATCTATGTAAGAGATGCTGTGGTTTCTTACAGTTTTATAGTCAGAGTTCAACTAGATATGGTCCGTATGAGTAGGAAACACAGTTCATTTTTTCTGGACATGCTCATTTTTTTTGCTGTATTGCACACCCTGGACAGAAGAGGATGCTGCTTGCGTTAAATCAGAGGGTCTTTCATGGATGAGAACTCTGGTCTGAATTTCCCTTCACAAACGGACTGAAACCAAAGGCTCTGTGTCTTCCTACAAGCAAGAGTACATTTCCGGTAAACCCAGTGATTTTTAGGCTCAAATGTATTTACACAATTCACGATCCCAACACGTTTTGCACTATTAACTAAAGAGCATCTATGTAAGACATGCTGTGGTTTGTTACAGTTTCATAAGCAGAGTTCAACTAGATATGGTCCGTATGTGTCGGAAACACAGTTCTTTTTTTCTGGGCATGCGCATGTTTCTTGCTGTATTGGCGAGGCTGGAAAGAAGAGCATGCTTCTTGCGTTAACACAGTGTGTTGCATGGATGAGCACACTTGTCTGAATTTCCCTTCACAAACGGAGTTAAACCAAAGTCTCTGTGTCTTCCTACAAGCAAGAGCTCATTTCCGGTAAACTCAGTGATTTTATTGCTCAAATGTATGTACAGAGTTCACGAACCCAACACGTTTTTCACTATTAACTAATCAGCATGTATGTAAGAGATGCTGTGGTTTGTTACAGTTTCATAACCAGAGTTCAACTAGATATGGTCTGTATGAGTTGGAAACACAGTTCTTTTTTTCTGGACATGCTCATATTTCTTGCTGTATTGCAGACAATGGACAGAAGAGGATGCTGCTTGCGTTAAAACAGAGGGTCTTTCATGGATGAGAACTCTGGTCTGAATTTCCTTCACAAACGGAGTTAAACAAAAGGCTCTGTGTCTTCCTACAACTAATAGTTCTTTTTGGGTAAACCCTTTGATTTTTCGGCTCAAATGAATTTACACAGTTCACGAACCCAACACGATTTTCACTATTATCTAAAGGGCATCTATGTAAGACTTGCTGTGGTTTGTTACAGTTTCATAAGCAGAGTTCAACTAGATATGGTCCATATGAGTAGGAAACACAGTTCATTTTTTCAGGGCATGCTCATGTTTCTTGCTATATTGCAGACTCTGGACAGAAGAAGATGCTTCTTGCGTTAAAACAGAGGGTGTTTCATGGATGAGAAAACTGGTCTGAATTTCCCTTCACAAACGGAGTGAAACCAAAGTCTCTGTGTCTTCCTACAAGCAAGAGTTCATTTCCGGTAAACCCAGTGATTTTTCGGCTCAAATTAATTTACACAGTTCACGATCCCAACACGTTTTGCACTATTAACTAAAGAGCATCTATGTAAGACATGCTGTGGTTTGTTACAGTTTCATAAGCAGAGTTCAACTAGATATGGTCCGTATGAGTAGGAAACACAGTTCTTTTTTTCTGGACATGCTCATATTTCTTGCTGTATTACACACCCTGGACAGAAGAGGATGCTGCTTGCGTTAAAACAGAGGGTCTTTCATGGATGAGAACTCTGGTCTGAATTTCCCTTCACATCGGAGTTAAACCAAAGGCTCTGTGTCTTCCTACAAGCAAGAGTTCATTTGCGGTAAACCCAGTGATTTTTCGGCTCAAATGAATTTACACAATTCACGAACCCAACACGATTTTCACTATTAACTAAAGAGCATCTATGTAAGACATGCTGTGGTTTGTTACAGTTTCATAAGCAGAGTTCAATTAGATATGGTCCGTATGAGTAGGAAACACAGTTCTTTTTTTCTGGACATGCTCATATTTCTTGCTGTATTGCAGACCCTGGACAGAAGAGGATGCTGCTTGCGTTAAAACAGAGGGTCTTTCATGGATGAGAACTCTGGTCTGAATTTCCGCTCACAAACTGAGTTAAACCAAAGGCTCTGTGTCTTCCTACAAGCAAGAGTTCATTTGCGGTAAACCCAGTGTTTTTTCGGCTCAAATGAATTTACACAGTTCACGAACCCAACACGTTTTGCACTATCAACTAAAGAGCATCTATGTAAGAGATGCTGTGGTTTCTTACAGTTTTATAATCAGAATTCAACTAGATATGGTCCGTATGAGTAGGAAACAGAGTTCATTTTTTCTGGACATGCTCATTTTTTTTGCTGTATTGCAGACTCTGGACAGAAGAGGATGCTTCTTGCGTTAAAACATAGGGTGTTTCATTGATGAGAACACTGGTCTGAATTTCCCTTCACAAACGGAGTGAAACCAAAGGCTCTGTGTCTTCCTACAAGCAAGAGTTCATTTCCGGTAAACCCAGGGATTTTTCGGCTCAAATGAATTTACACAATTCACGAACCCAACACGATATTCACTATTAACTAAAGAGCATCTATGTAAGACATGCTGTGGTTTGTTACAGTTTCATAAGCAGAGTTCAATTAGATATGGTCCGTATGAGTAGGAAACACAGTTCTTTTTTTCTGGACATGCTAATATTTCTTGCTGTATTGCACACCCTGGACAGAAGAGGATGCTGCTTGCGTTAAAACAGAGGGTTTTTCATGGATGAGAACTCTGGTCTGAATTTCCCTTCACAAACGGAGTTAAACCAAAGGCTCTGTGTCTTCCTACAAGCAAGAGTTCATTTCCGGTAAACCCAGGGATTTTTCGGCTCAAATGAATTTACACAGTTCACAAACCCAACACGTTTTGCACTATTATCTAAAGAGCATCTATGTAAGACATGCTGTGGTTTGTTACAGTTTCATAATCAGAGTTCACCTAGATATGGTCTGTATGAGTAGGAAACACAGTTCATTTTTTCTGGACATGCTCATTTTTTTTGCTGTATTGCAGACTCTGGACAGAAGAGGATGCTTCTTGCGTTAAAACAGAGGGTCTTTCATGGACGAGAACTCTGGTCTGAATTTCCATTCACAAACGGAGTGAAACCAAAGGCTCTGTATCTTCCTACAAGCAAGAGTTCATTTCCGGTAAACCCAGTGATTTTTCGGCTCAAATGAATTTACACAATTCACGAACCCAACACGATTTTCACTATTAACTAAAGAGCATCAATGTAAGACATGGTGTGTTTTGTTACAGTTTCATAAGCAGAGTTCAACTAGATATGGTCCGTATGATTAAGAAACACAGTTCTTTTTTGCTGGGCATGCTCATGTTTCTTGCTGTATTGCAGACTCTGGACAGAAGAGGATGCTTCTTGCCTTAAAACAGAGTATGTTTCATGGATGAGAACACTGGTCTGAATTTTCATTCAGAAACGGAGTTAAACCAAAGTCTCTGTGTCTTCCTACAAGCAAGAGTTCATTTCCGGTAAACTCAGTTATTTTTCTGCTCAAATGTATGTACAGAGTTCACGAACCCAACACGTTTTTCACTATTAACTAAAGAGCATGTATGTAAGAGATGCTGTGGTTTGTTACAGTTTCATAAGCAGAGTTCAACTAGATATGGTCCGTATGAGTAGGAAACACAGTTCTTTTTTTCCTGACATGCTCATATTTCTTGCTATATTGCAGACACTGGACAGAAGAGGATGCTGCTTGCGTTAAAACAGAGGGTCTTTCATGGATGAGAACTCTGGTCTGAATTTCCTTCACAAATGGAGTTAAACAAAAGGCTCTGTGTCTTCCTACAACTAATAGTTCTTGTTGGGTAAACCCTTTGATTTTTCGGCTCAAATGAATTTACACAGTTCACAAACCCAACACGATTTTCACTATTATCTAAAGAGCATCTATGTAAGACTTGCTGTAGTTTGTTACAGTTTCATAAGCAGAGTTCAACTAGATATGGTCCATATGAGTAGGAAACACAGTTCATTTTTTCAGGGCATGCTCATGTTTCTTGCTATATTGCAGACTCTAGACAGAAGAAGATGCTTCTTGCGTTAAAACAGAGGGTGTTTCATGGATGAGAACACTGGTCTGAATTTCCCTTCACAAACGGACTGAAACCAAAGGCTCTGTGTCTTCCTACAAGCAAGAGTTCATTTCCGGTAAACCCAGTGATTTTTCGGCTCAAATTAATTTACACAGTTCACGATCCCAACACGTTTTGCACTATTATCTAAAGAGCATCTATGTAAGACATGCTGTGGTTTGTTACAGTTTCATAAGCAGAGTTCAATTAGATATGGTCCGTATGAGTAGGAAACACAGTTCTTTTTTTCTGGACATGCTCATATTTCTTGCTGTATTGCACACCCTGAACAGAAGAGGATGCTGCTTGCGTTAAAACAGAGGGTCTTTCATGGATGAGAACTCTGGTCTGAATTTCCATTCACAAACGGAGTGAAACCAAAGGCTCTGTGTCTTGCTACAAGCAAGAGTTCATTTCCGGTAAACCCAGTGATTTTTCGGCTCAAATGAATTTACACAATTCACGAACCCAACACGGTTTTCACTATTAACTAAAGAGCATCTATGTAAGACATGCTGTGGTTTGTTACAGTTTCATAAGCACAGTTCAATTAGATATGGTCCGTATGAGTAGGAAACACAGTTCTTTTTTTCTGGACACGCTCATATTTCTTACTGTATTGCACACCCTGGACAGAAGAGCATGCTGCTTGCGTTAAAACAGAGGGTCTTTCATGGATGAGAACTCTGGTCTGAATTTCCTTCACAAATGGAGTTAAACCAAAGGCTCTGTGTCTTCCTACAAGCAAGAGTTCATTTGCGGTAAACCCAGTGATTTTTCGGCTCAAATGAATTTACACAGTTCATGAACCCAACACGTTTTGCACTGTCAACTAAAGAGCATCTATGTAAGAGATGCTGTGGTTTGTTACAGTTTCATAAGCAGAGTTCAACTAGATATGGTCCGTATGTGTCGGAAACACAGTTCTTTTTTTCTGGGCATGCGCATGTTTCTTGCTGTATTGGCGACGCTGGAAAGAAGAGCATGCTTCTTGCGTTAACACAGTGTGTTGCATGAATGAGCACACTTGTCTGAATTTCCCTTCACAAACGGAGTTAAACCAAAGTCTCTGTGTCTTCCTACAAGCAAGAGCTCATTTCCGGTAAACTCAGTGATTTTATTGCTCAAATGTATGTACAGAGTTCACGAACCCAACACGTTTTTCACTATTAACTAATCAGCATGTATGTAAGAGATGCTGTGGTTTGTTACAGTTTCATAACCAGAGTTCAACTAGATATGGTCTGTATGAGTTGGAAACACAGTTCTTTTTTTCTGGACATGCTCATATTTCTTGCTGTATTGCAGACAATGGACAGAAGAGGATGCTGCTTGCGTTAAAACAGAGGGTCTTTCATGGATGAGAACTCTGGTCTGAATTTCCTTCACAAACGGAGTTAAACAAAAGGCTCTGTGTCTTCCTACAACTAATAGTTCTTTTTGGGTAAACCCTTTGATTTTTCGGCTCAAATGAATTTACACAGTTCACGAACCCAACACGATTTTCACTATTATCTAAAGGGCATCTATGTAAGACTTGCTGTGGTTTGTTACAGTTTCATAAGCAGAGTTCAACTAGATATGGTCCATATGAGTAGGAAACACAGTTCATTTTTTCAGGGCATGCTCATGTTTCTTGCTATATTGCAGACTCTGGACAGAAGAAGATGCTTCTTGCGTTAAAACAGAGGGTGTTTCATGGATGAGAAAACTGGTCTGAATTTCCCTTCACAAACGGAGTGAAACCAAAGTCTCTGTGTCTTCCTACAAGCAAGAGTTCATTTCCGGTAAACCCAGTGATTTTTCGGCTCAAATTAATTTACACAGTTCACGATCCCAACACGTTTTGCACTATTAACTAAAGAGCATCTATGTAAGACATGCTGTGGTTTGTTACAGTTTCATAAGCAGAGTTCAACTAGATATGGTCCGTATGAGTAGGAAACACAGTTCTTTTTTTCTGGACATGCTCATATTTCTTGCTGTATTGCACACCCTGGACAGAAGAGGATGCTGCTTGCGTTAAAACAGAGGGTCTTTCATGGATGAGAACTCTGGTCTGAATTTCCCTTCACATCGGAGTTAAACCAAAGGCTCTGTGTCTTCCTACAAGCAAGAGTTCATTTGCGGAAAACCCAGTGTTTTTTCGGCCCAAATGAATTTACACAGTTCACGAACCCAACACGTTTTGCACTATTAACTAAAGAGCATCTATGTAAGAGATGCTGTGGATTCTTACAGTTTTATAATCAGAATTCAACTAGATATGGTCCGTATGAGTAGGAAACACAGTTCATTTTTTCTGGACATGCTCTTTTTTTTGCTGTATTGCAGACTCTGGACAGAAGAGGATGCTTCTTGCATTAAAACATAGGGTGTTTCCTTGATGAGAACACTGGTCTGAATTTCCCTTCACAAACGGAGTGAAAACAAAGGCTCTTTGTCTTTCTACAAGCAAGAGTTCATTTCCGGTAAACCCAGGGATTTTTCGGTTCAAATGAATTTACACAATTCACGAACCCAACACAATATTCACTATTAACTAAAGAGCATCTATGTAAGACATGCTGTGGTTTGTTACAGTTTCATAAGCAGAGTTCACCTAGATATGGTCCGTATGAGTAGGAAACACAGTTCATTTTTTCTGGACATGCTCATTTTTTTTGCTGTATTGCAGACTCTGGACAGAAGAGGATGCTTCTCGCGTTAAAACAGAGGGTCTTTCATGGATGAGAACTCTGGTCTGAATTTCCCTTCACAAAAGGAGTGAAACCAAAGGCTCTGTATCTTCCTACAAGCAAGAGTTCATTTCCGGTAAACCCAGTGATTTTTCGGCTCAAATGAATTTACACAATTCACGAACCCAACACGATTTTCACTATTAACTAAAGAGCATCAATGTAAGACATGCTGTGTTTTGTTACAGTTTCATAAGCAGAGTTCAACTAGATATGGTCCGTATGTGTCGGAAACACAGTTCTTTTTTTCTGGGCATGCGCATGTTTCTTGCTGTATTGGCGACACTGGAAAGAAGAGCATGCTTCTTGCGTTAACACAGTGTGTTGCATGGATGAGAACACTTGTCTGAATTTCCCTTCACAAACGGAGTTAAACCAAAGTCTCTGTGTCTTCCTACAAGCAAGAGTTCATTTCCGGTAAACCCAGTGATTTTTTGGCTCAAATGAAATTACACAGTTCACAAACCCAACACGTTTTTCACTATAAACTAAAGAGCATCTATGTAAGAGATGCTGTGCTTTGTTAGAGTTTCATAAGCAGAGTTTAACTAGATATGGTCCGTATGATTAAGAAACACAGTTCTTTTTTGCTGGGCATGCTCATGTTTCTTGCTGTATTGCAGACTCTGGACAGAAGAGGATGCTTCTTGCCTTAAAACAGAGTATGTTTCATGGATGAGAACACTGGTCTGAATTTTCATTCAGAAACGGAGTTAAACCAAAGTCTCTGTGTCCTCCTACAAGCAAGAGTTCATTTCCGGTAAACTCAGTTATTTTTCTGCTCAAATGTATGTACAGAGTTCACGAACCCAACACGTTTTTCACTATTAACTAAAGAGCATGTATGTAAGAGATGCTGTGGTTTGTTACAGTTTCATAAGCAGAGTTCAACTAGATATGGTCCGTATGAGTAGGAAACACAGTTCTTTTTTTCCTGACATGCTCATATTTCTTGCTGTATTGCAGACACTGGACAGAAGAGGATGCTGTTTGCGTTAAAACAGAGGGTCTTTCATGGATGAGAACTCTGGTCTTAATTTCCTTCACAAATGGAGTTAAACAAAAGGCTCTGTGTCTTCCTACAACTAATAGTTCTTGTTGGGTAAACCCTTTGATTTTTCGGCTCAAATGAATTTACACAGTTCACGAACCCAACACGATTTTCACTATTATCTAAAGAGCATCTATGTAAGACTTGCTGTAGTTTGTTACAGTTTCATAAGCAGAGTTCAACTAGATATGGTCCATATGAGTAGGAAACACAGTTCATTTTTTCAGGGCATGCTCATGTTTCTTGCTATATTGCAGACTCTAGACAGAAGAAGATGCTTCTTGCGTTAAAACAGAGGGTGTTTCATGGATGAGAACACTGGTCTGAATTTCCCTTCACAAACGGACTGAAACCAAAGGCTCTGTGTCTTCCTACAAGCAAGAGTTCATTTGCGGTAAACCCAGTGATTTTTCGGCTCAAATGAATTTACACAGTTCACGAACCCAACACGTTTTGCACTGTCAACTAAAGAGCATCTATGTAAGACATGCTGTGGTTTGTTACAGTTTCATAAGCAGAGTTCAATTAGATATGGTCCGTATGAGTAGGAAACACAGTTCTTTTTTTCTTTACATGCTAATATTTCTTGCTGTGTTGCACACCCTGGACAGAAGAGGATGCTGCTTGCGTTAAATCAGAGGGTCTTTCATGGATGAGAACTCTGGTCTGAATTTCCCTTCACAAACGGAGTTAAACCAAAGGCTCTGTGTCTTCCTACAAGCAAGAGTTCATTTGCGGTAAACCCAGTGATTTTTCGGCTCCAATGAATTTACACAGTTCACGAACCCAACACGTTTTGCACTATTAACTAAAGAGCATCTATGTAAGACTTGCTGTAGTTTTTTACAGTTTCATAAGCAGAGTTCAACTAGATATGGTCCATATGAGTAGGAAACACAGTTCATTTTTTCAGGGCATGCTCATGTTTCTTGCTATATTGCAGACTGTAGACAGAAGAAGATGCTTCTTGCGTTAAAACAGAGGGTGTTTTATGGATGAGAACACTGGTCTGAATTTCCATTCACAAACGGAGTGAAACCAAAGGCTCTGTGTCTTCCTACAAGCAAGAGTTCATTTCCGGTAAACCCAGTGATTTTTAGGCTCAAATGTATGTACACAGTTCACGATCCCAACACGTTTTGCACTATTATCTAAAGAGCATCTATGTAAGACATACTGTGGTTTGTTACAGTTTCATAAAGAGAGTTCAACTAGATATGGTCCATATGTGTCGGAAACACAGTTCTTTTTTTCTGGGCATGCGCATGTTTCTTGCTGTATTGGCGACGCTGGAAAGAAGAGCATGCTTCTTGCGTTAACACAGTGTGTTGCATGGATGAGAACACTTGTCTGAATTTCCCTTCACAAACGGAGTTAAACCAAAGTCTCTGTGTCTTCCTACAAGCAAGAGTTCATTTCCGGTAAACTCAGTGATTTTATTGCTCAAATGTATGTACAGAGTTCACGAACCCAACACGTTTTTCACTATTAACTTATCAGCATGTATGTAAGAGATGCTGTGGTTTGTTACAATTTCATAACCAGAGTTCAACTAGATATGGTCTGTATGAGTAGGAAACACTGTTCTTTTTTCTGGACATGCTCATATTTCTTACTGTATTGTACACCCTGGACAGAAGAGGATGCTGCTTGCGTTAAAACAGAGGGTCTTTCATGGATGAGAACTCTGGTCTGAATTTCCATTCACAAACGGAGTGAAACCAAAGGCTCTGTGTCTTGCTACAAGCAAGAGTTCATTTCCGGTAAACCCAGTAGTTTTTCGGCTCAAATGAATTTACACAATTCACGAACCCAACACGGTTTTCACTATTAACTAAAGAGCATCTATGTAAGACATGCTGTGGTTTGTTACAGTTTCATAAGCACAGTTCAATTAGATATGGTCCGTATGAGTAGGAAACACAGTTCTTTTTTTCTGGACCTGCTAATATTTCTTGCTGTATTGCACACCCTGGACAGAAGAGGATGCTGCTTGCGTTAAATCAGAAGGTCTTTCATGGATGAGAACTCTGGTCTGAATTTCCCTTCACAAACGGAGTTAAACCAAAGGCTCTGTGTCTTCCTACAAGCAAGAGTTCATTTGCCGTAAACCCAGTGATTTTTCGGTTCCAATGAATTTACACAGTTCACGAACCCAACACGTTTTGCACTATTAACTAAAGAGCATCTATGTAAGACTTGCTGTAGTTTGTTACAGTTTCATAAGCAGAGTTCAACTAGATATGGTCCATATGAGTAGGAAACACAGTTCATTTTTTCAGGGCATGCTCATGTTTCTTGCTATATTGCAGACTCTAGACAGAAGAAGATGCTTCTTGCGTTAAAACAGAGGGTGTTTCATGGATGAGAACACTGGTCTTAATTTCCCTTCACATTGGAGTGAAACCAAAGGCTCTGTGTCTTCCTACAAGCAAGAGTTCATTTCCGGTAAACCCAGTGATTTTTAGGCTCAAATTAATTTACACAGTTCACGATCCCAACACGTTTTGCACTATTAACTAAAGAGCATCTATGTCAGACATGCTGTGGTTTGTTACAGTTTCATAAGCAGAGTTCAACTAGATATGGTCCGTATGAGTAGGAAACACAGTTCTTTTTTTCTGGACATGCTCATATTTCTTGCTGTATTGCACACCCTGGACAGAAGAGGATGCTGCTTGCGTTAAAACAGAGGGTCTTTCATGGATGAGAACTCTGGTCTGAATTTCCCTTCACATCGGAGTGAAACCAAAGGCTCTGTGTCTTCCTACAAGCAAGAGTTCATTTGCGGTAAACCCAGTGATTTTTCGGTTCCAATGAATTTACACAGTTCACGAACCAAACACGTTTTGCACTATTAACTAAAGAGCATCTATGTAAGACTTGCTGTTGTTTGTTACAGTTTCATAAGCAGAGTTCAACTAGATATGGTCCATATGAGTAGGAAACACAGTTCATTTTTTCAGGGCATGCTCATGTTTCTTGCTATATTGCAGACTCTAGACAGAAGAAGATGCTTCTTGCGTTAAAACAGAGGGTGTTTCATGGATGAGAACACTGGTCTTAATTTCCCTTCACATTGGAGTGAAACCAAAGGCTCTGTGTCTTCCTACAAGCAAGAGTTCATTTCCGGTAAACCCAGTGATTTTTAGGCTCAAATTAATTTACACAGTTCACGATCCCAACACGTTTTGCACTATTAACTAAAGAGCATCTATGTCAGACATGCTGTGGTTTGTTACAGTTTCATAAGCAGAGTTCAACTAGATATGGTCCGTATGAGTAGGAAACACAGTTCTTTTTTTCTGGACATGCTCATATTTCTTGCTGTATTGCACACCCTGGACAGAAGAGGATGCTGCTTGCGTTAAAACAGAGGGTCTTTCATGGATGAGAACTCTGGTCTGAATTTCCCTTCACATCGGAGTGAAACCAAAGGCTCTGTGTCTTCCTACAAGCAAGAGTTCATTTCCGGTAAACCCAGTGATTTTTAGGCTCAAATGTATGTACACAGTTCACGATCCCAACACGTTTTTCACTATAAACTAAAGAGCATCTATGTAAGAGATGCTGTGCTTTGTTAGAGTTTCATAAGCAGAGTTTAACTAGATATGGTCAGTATGATTAAGAAACACAGTTCTTTTTTTCTGGGCATTCTCATGTTTCTTGCTGTATTGCAGACTCTGGACAGAAGAGGATGCTTCTTGCGTTAAAACAGAGTATGTTTCATGAATGAGAACACTGGTCTGAATTTTCATTCAGAAACGGATTTAACCAAAGTATCTGTGTCTTCCTACAAGCAAGAGTTCATTTCCGGTAAACTCAGTGATTTTATTGCTCAAATGTATGTACAGAGTTCACGAAACCAACACGTTTTTCACTATTAACTAATCAGCATGTATGTAAGAGATGCTGTGGTTTGTTACAGTTTCATAACCAGAGTTCAACTAGATATGGTCTGTATGAGTTGGAAACACAGTTCTTTTTTTCTGGACATGCTCATATTTCTTGCTGTATTGCAGACAATGGACAGAAGAGGATGCTGCTTGCATTAAAACAGAGGGTCTTTCATGGATGAGAACTCTGGTCTGAATTTCCTTCACAAACGGAGTTAAACAAAAGGCTCTGTGTCTTCCTACAACTAATAGTTCTTTTTGGGTAAACCCTTTGATTTTTCGGCTCAAATGAATTTACACAGTTCACGAACCCAACACGTTTTGCACTGTCAACTAAAGAGCATCTATGTAAGACATGCTGTGGTTTGTTACAGTTTCATAAGCAGAGTTCAATTAGATATGGTCCGTATGAGTAGGAAACACAGTTCTTTTTTTCTTTACATGCTAATATTTCTTGCTGTGTTGCACACCCTGGACAGAAGAGGATGCTGCTTGCGTTAAATCAGAGGGTCTTTCATGGATGAGAACTCTGGTCTGAATTTCCCTTCACAAACGGAGTTAAACCAAAGGCTCTGTGTCTTCCTACAAGCAAGAGTTCATTTGCGGTAAACCCAGTGATTTTTCGGCTCCAATGAATTTACACAGTTCACGAACCCAACACGTTTTGCACTATTAACTAAAGAGCATCTATGTAAGACTTGCTGTAGTTTTTTACAGTTTCATAAGCAGAGTTCAACTAGATATGGTCCATATGAGTAGGAAACACAGTTCATTTTTTCAGGGCATGCTCATGTTTCTTGCTATATTGCAGACTGTAGACAGAAGAAGATGCTTCTTGCGTTAAAACAGAGGGTGTTTTATGGATGAGAACACTGGTCTGAATTTCCATTCACAAACGGAGTGAAACCAAAGGCTCTGTGTCTTCCTACAAGCAAGAGTTCATTTCCGGTAAACCCAGTGATTTTTAGGCTCAAATGTATGTACACAGTTCACGATCCCAACACGTTTTGCACTATTATCTAAAGAGCATCTATGTAAGACATACTGTGGTTTGTTACAGTTTCATAAAGAGAGTTCAACTAGATATGGTCCATATGTGTCGGAAACACAGTTCTTTTTTTCTGGGCATGCGCATGTTTCTTGCTGTATTGGCGACGCTGGAAAGAAGAGCATGCTTCTTGCGTTAACACAGTGTGTTGCATGGATGAGAACACTTGTCTGAATTTCCCTTCACAAACGGAGTTAAACCAAAGTCTCTGTGTCTTCCTACAAGCAAGAGTTCATTTCCGGTAAACTCAGTGATTTTATTGCTCAAATGTATGTACAGAGTTCACGAACCCAACACGTTTTTCACTATTAACTTATCAGCATGTATGTAAGAGATGCTGTGGTTTGTTACAATTTCATAACCAGAGTTCAACTAGATATGGTCTGTATGAGTAGGAAACACTGTTCTTTTTTCTGGACATGCTCATATTTCTTACTGTATTGTACACCCTGGACAGAAGAGGATGCTGCTTGCGTTAAAACAGAGGGTCTTTCATGGATGAGAACTCTGGTCTGAATTTCCATTCACAAACGGAGTGAAACCAAAGGCTCTGTGTCTTGCTACAAGCAAGAGTTCATTTCCGGTAAACCCAGTAGTTTTTCGGCTCAAATGAATTTACACAATTCACGAACCCAACACGGTTTTCACTATTAACTAAAGAGCATCTATGTAAGACATGCTGTGGTTTGTTACAGTTTCATAAGCACAGTTCAATTAGATATGGTCCGTATGAGTAGGAAACACAGTTCTTTTTTTCTGGACCTGCTAATATTTCTTGCTGTATTGCACACCCTGGACAGAAGAGGATGCTGCTTGCGTTAAATCAGAAGGTCTTTCATGGATGAGAACTCTGGTCTGAATTTCCCTTCACAAACGGAGTTAAACCAAAGGCTCTGTGTCTTCCTACAAGCAAGAGTTCATTTGCCGTAAACCCAGTGATTTTTCGGTTCCAATGAATTTACACAGTTCACGAACCCAACACGTTTTGCACTATTAACTAAAGAGCATCTATGTAAGACTTGCTGTAGTTTGTTACAGTTTCATAAGCAGAGTTCAACTAGATATGGTCCATATGAGTAGGAAACACAGTTCATTTTTTCAGGGCATGCTCATGTTTCTTGCTATATTGCAGACTCTAGACAGAAGAAGATGCTTCTTGCGTTAAAACAGAGGGTGTTTCATGGATGAGAACACTGGTCTTAATTTCCCTTCACATTGGAGTGAAACCAAAGGCTCTGTGTCTTCCTACAAGCAAGAGTTCATTTCCGGTAAACCCAGTGATTTTTAGGCTCAAATTAATTTACACAGTTCACGATCCCAACACGTTTTGCACTATTAACTAAAGAGCATCTATGTCAGACATGCTGTGGTTTGTTACAGTTTCATAAGCAGAGTTCAACTAGATATGGTCCGTATGAGTAGGAAACACAGTTCTTTTTTTCTGGACATGCTCATATTTCTTGCTGTATTGCACACCCTGGACAGAAGAGGATGCTGCTTGCGTTAAAACAGAGGGTCTTTCATGGATGAGAACTCTGGTCTGAATTTCCCTTCACATCGGAGTGAAACCAAAGGCTCTGTGTCTTCCTACAAGCAAGAGTTCATTTGCGGTAAACCCAGTGATTTTTCGGTTCCAATGAATTTACACAGTTCACGAACCAAACACGTTTTGCACTATTAACTAAAGAGCATCTATGTAAGACTTGCTGTTGTTTGTTACAGTTTCATAAGCAGAGTTCAACTAGATATGGTCCATATGAGTAGGAAACACAGTTCATTTTTTCAGGGCATGCTCATGTTTCTTGCTATATTGCAGACTCTAGACAGAAGAAGATGCTTCTTGCGTTAAAACAGAGGGTGTTTCATGGATGAGAACACTGGTCTTAATTTCCCTTCACATTGGAGTGAAACCAAAGGCTCTGTGTCTTCCTACAAGCAAGAGTTCATTTCCGGTAAACCCAGTGATTTTTAGGCTCAAATTAATTTACACAGTTCACGATCCCAACACGTTTTGCACTATTAACTAAAGAGCATCTATGTCAGACATGCTGTGGTTTGTTACAGTTTCATAAGCAGAGTTCAACTAGATATGGTCCGTATGAGTAGGAAACACAGTTCTTTTTTTCTGGACATGCTCATATTTCTTGCTGTATTGCACACCCTGGACAGAAGAGGATGCTGCTTGCGTTAAAACAGAGGGTCTTTCATGGATGAGAACTCTGGTCTGAATTTCCCTTCACATCGGAGTGAAACCAAAGGCTCTGTGTCTTCCTACAAGCAAGAGTTCATTTCCGGTAAACCCAGTGATTTTTAGGCTCAAATGTATGTACACAGTTCACGATCCCAACACGTTTTTCACTATAAACTAAAGAGCATCTATGTAAGAGATGCTGTGCTTTGTTAGAGTTTCATAAGCAGAGTTTAACTAGATATGGTCAGTATGATTAAGAAACACAGTTCTTTTTTTCTGGGCATTCTCATGTTTCTTGCTGTATTGCAGACTCTGGACAGAAGAGGATGCTTCTTGCGTTAAAACAGAGTATGTTTCATGAATGAGAACACTGGTCTGAATTTTCATTCAGAAACGGATTTAACCAAAGTATCTGTGTCTTCCTACAAGCAAGAGTTCATTTCCGGTAAACTCAGTGATTTTATTGCTCAAATGTATGTACAGAGTTCACGAAACCAACACGTTTTTCACTATTAACTAATCAGCATGTATGTAAGAGATGCTGTGGTTTGTTACAGTTTCATAACCAGAGTTCAACTAGATATGGTCTGTATGAGTTGGAAACACAGTTCTTTTTTTCTGGACATGCTCATATTTCTTGCTGTATTGCAGACAATGGACAGAAGAGGATGCTGCTTGCATTAAAACAGAGGGTCTTTCATGGATGAGAACTCTGGTCTGAATTTCCTTCACAAACGGAGTTAAACAAAAGGCTCTGTGTCTTCCTACAACTAATAGTTCTTTTTGGGTAAACCCTTTGATTTTTCGGCTCAAATGAATTTACACAGTTCACGAACCCAACACGATTTTCACTATTATCTAAAGAGCATCTATGTAAGACTTGCTGTAGTTTGTTACAGTTTCATAAGCAGAGTTCAACTAGATATGGTCCATATGAGTAGGAAACACAGTTCATTTTTTCAGGGCATGCTCATGTTTCTTGCTATATTGCAGACTCTAGACAGAAGAAGATGCTTCTTGCGTTAAAACAGAGGGTGTTTCATGGATGAGAACACTGGTCTGAATTTCCCTTCACAAACGGACTGAAACCAAAGGCTCTGTGTCTTCCTACAAGCAAGAGTTCATTTCCGGTAAACCCAGTGATTTTTCGGCTCAAATTAATTTACACAGTTCACGATCCCAACACGTTTTGCACTATTATCTAAAGAGCATCTATGTAAGACATGCTGTGGTTTGTTCCAGTTTCATAAGCAGAGTTCAATTAGATATGGTCCGTATGAGTAGGAAACACAGTTCTTTTTTTCTGGACATGCTAATATTTCTTGCTGTATTGCACACCCTGGACAGAAGAGGATGCTGCTTGCGTTAAATCAGAGGGTCTTTCATGGATGAGAACTCTGGTCTGAATTTCCCTTCACAAACGGAGTTAAACCAAAGGCTCTGTGTCTTCCTACAAGCAAGAGTTCATTTGCGGTAAACCCAGTGATTTTTCGGCTCCAATTAATTTACACAGTTCACGAACCCAACACGTTTTGCACTATTAACTAAAGAGCATCTATGTAAGACTTGCTGTAGTTTGTTACAGTTTCATAAGCAGAGTTCAACTAGATATGGTCCATATGAGTAGGAAACACAGTTCATTTTTTCAGGGCATGTTCATGTTTCTTGCTATATTGCAGACTCTAGACAGAAGAAGATGCTTCTTGCGTTAAAACAGAGGGTGTTTCATGGATGAGAACACTGGTCTTAATTTCCCTTCACATTGGAGTGAAACCAAAGGCTCTGTGTCTTCCTACAAGCAAGAGTTCATTTCCGGTAAACCCAGTGATTTTTCGGCTCAAATTAATTTACACAGTTCACGATCCCAACACGTTTTGCACTATTAACTAAAGAGCATCTATGTAAGACATGCTGTGGTTTGTTACAGTTTCATAAACAGAGTTCAACTAGATATGGTCCGTATGAGTAGGAAACACAGTTCTTTTTTTCTGGACATGCTCATATTTCTTGCTGTATTGCACACCCTGGACAGAAGAGGATGCTGCTTGCGTTAAAACAGAGGGTCTTTCATGGATGAGAACTCTGGTCTGAATTTCCCTTCACATCGGAGTGAAACCAAAGGCTCTGTGTCTTCCTACAAGCAAGAGTTCATTTGCGGTAAACCCAGTGATTTTGCGGCTCAAATGAATTTACACAATTCACGAACCCAACACGATTTTCACTATTAACAAAAGAGCATCTATGTAAGACATGCTGTGGTTTGTTACGGTTTCATAAGCAGAGTTCAATTAGATATGGTCCGTATGAGTAGGAAACACAGTTCTTTTTTTCTGGACATGCTCATATTTCTTGCTGTATTGCAGACCCTGGACAGAAGAGGATGCTGCTTGCGTTAAAACAGAGGGTGTTTCATGGATGAGAACACTGGTCTGAATTTCCCTTCACAAACGGACTGAAACCAAAGGCTCTGTGTCTTCCTACAAGCAAGAGTTCATTTCCGGTAAACCCAGTGATTTTTCGGCTCAAATTAATTTACACAGTTCACGATCCCAACACGTTTTGCACTATTAACTAAAGAGCATCTATGTAAGACATGCTGTGGTTTGTTACAGTTTCATAAGCAGAGATCAATTAGATATGGTCCGTATGAGTAGGAAACACAGTTCTTTTTTTCTGGACATGCTCATATTTCTTACTTTATTGCACACCCTGGACAGAAGAGGATGCTGCTTGCGTCAAAACAGAGGGTCTTTCATGGATGAGAACTCTGGTCTGAATTTCCATTCACAAACGGAGTGAAACCAAAGGCTCTGTGTCTTGCTACAAGCAAGAGTTCATTTGCGGTAAACCCAGTGATTTTTCGGCTCAAATGAATTTACACAATTCACGAACCCAACACGGTTTTCACTATTAACTAAAGAGCATCTATGTAAGACATGCTGTGGTTTCTTACAGTTTCATAAGCACAGTTCAATTAGATATGGTCCGTATGAGTAGGAAACACAGTTCTTTTTTTCTGGACATGCTAATATTTCTTGCTGTATTGCACACCCTGGACAGAAGAGGATGCTGCTTGCGTTAAATCAGAGGGTCTTTCATGGATGAGAACTCTGGTCTGAATTTCCCTTCACAAACGGAGTTAAACCAAAGGCTCTGTGTCTTCCTACAAGCAAGAGTTCATTTGCGGTAAACCCAGTGATTTTTCGGCTCCAATGAATTTACACAGTTCACGAACCCAACACGTTTTGCACTATTAACTAAAGAGCATCTATGTAAGACTTGCTGTAGTTTGTTACAGTTTCATTAGCAGAGTTCAACTAGATATGGTCCATATGAGTAGGAAACACAGTTCATTTTGTCAGGGCATGTTCATGTTTCTTGCTATATTGCAGACTCTAGACAGAAGAAGATGCTTCTTGCGTTAAAACAGAGGGTGTTTCATGGATGAGAACACTGGTCTTAATTTCCCTTCACATTGGAGTGAAACCAAAGGCTCTGTGTCTTCCTACAAGCAAGAGTTCATTTCCGGTAAACCCAGTGATTTTTCGGCTCAAATTAATTTACACAGTTCACGATCCCAACACGTTTTGCACTATTAACTAAAGAGCATGTATGTAAGACATGCTGTGGTTTGTTACAGTTTCATAAGCAGAGTTCAACTAGATATGGTCCGTATGAGTAGGAAACACAGTTCTTTTTTTCTGGACATGCTCATATTTCTTGCTGTATTGCACACCCTGGACAGAAGAGGATGCTGCTTGCGTTAAAACAGAGGGTCTTTCATGGATGAGAACTCTGGTCTGAATTTCCCTTCACATCGGAGTTAAACCAAAGGCTCTGTGTCTTCCTACAAGCAAGAGTTCATTTGCGGTAAACCCAGTGATTTTGCGGCTCAAATGAATTTACACAATTCACGAACCCAACACGATTTTCACTATTAACTAAAGAGCATCTATGTAAGACATGCTGTGGTTTGTTACAGTTTCATAAGCAGAGTTCAATTAGATATGGTCCGTATGAGTAGGAAACACAGTTCTTTTTTTCTGGACATGCTCATATTTCTTGCTGTATTGCAGACCCTGGACAGAAGAGGATGCTGCTTGCGTTAAAACAGAGGGTCTTTCATGGATGAGAACTCTGGTCTGAATTTCCGCTCACAAACTGAGTTAAACCAAAGGCTCTGTGTCTTCCTACAAGCAAGAGTTCATTTGCGGTAAACCCAGTGTTTTTTCGGCTCAAATGAATTTACACAGTTCACGAACCCAACACGTTTTGCACTATTAACTAAAGAGCATCTATGTAAGAGATGCTGTGGTTTCTTACAGTTTTATAATCAGAATTCAACTAGATATGGTCCGTATGAGTAGGAAACACAGTTCATTTTTTCTGGACATGCTCATTTTTTTTGCTGTATTGCAGACTCTGGACAGAAGAGGATGCTTCTTGCGTTAAAACATAGGGTGTTTCATTGATGAGAACACTGGTCTGAATTTCCCTTCACAAACGGAGTGAAACCAAAGGCTCTGTGTCTTCCTACAAGCAAGAGTTCATTTCCGGTAAACCCAGGGATTTTTCGGCTCAAATGAATTTACACAATTCACGAACCCAACACGATATTCACTATTAACTAAAGAGCATCTATTTAAGACATGCTGTGGTTTGTTACAGTTTCATAAGCAGAGTTCAATTAGATATGGTCCGTATGAGTAGGAAACACAGTTCTTTTTTTCTGGACATGCTAATATTTCTTGCTGTATTGCACACCCTGGACAGAAGAGGATGCTGCTTGCGTTAAAACAGAGGGTCTTTCATGGATGAGAAACCTGGTCTGAATTTCCCTTCACAAACGGAGTGAAACCAAAGCCTCTGTGTCTTCCTACAAGCAAGAATTCATTTCCGGTTAACCCAGTGATTTTTCGGCTCAAATTAATTTACACAGTTCACGATCCCAACACGTTTTGCACTATTAACTAAAGAGCATCTATGTAAGACATGCTGTGGTTTGTTACAGTTTCATAAGCAGAGTTCAACTAGATATGGTCCGTATGAGTAGGAAACACAGTTCTTCTTTTCTGGACATGCTCATATTTCTTGCTGTATTGCACACCCTGGACAGAAGAGGATGCTGCTTGCGTTAAAACAGAGGGTCTTTCATGGATGAGAACTCTGGTCTGAATTTCCCTTCACATCGGAGTTAAACCAAAGGCTCTGTGTCTTCCTACAAGCAAGAGTTCATTTGCGGTAAACCCAGTGATTTTGCGGCTCAAATGAATTTACACAATTCACGAACCCAACACGATTTTCACTATTAACTAAAGAGCATCTATGTAAGACATGCTGTGGTTTGTTACAGTTTCATAAGCAGAGTTCAATTAGATATGGTCCGTATGAGTAGGAAACACAGTTCTTTTTTTCTGGACATGCTCATATTTCTTGCTGTATTGCAGACCCTGGACAGAAGAGGATGCTGCTTGCGTTAAAACAGAGGGTCTTTCATGGATGAGAACTCTGGTCTGAATTTCCGCTCACAAACTGAGTTAAACCAAAGGCTCTGTGTCTTCCTACAAGCAAGAGTTCATTTGCGGTAAACCCAGTGTTTTTTCGGCTCAAATGAATTTACACAGTTCACGAACCCAACACGTTTTGCACTATTAACTAAAGAGCATCTATGTAAGAGATGCTGTGGTTTCTTACAGTTTTATAATCAGAATTCAACTAGATATGGTCCGTATGAGTAGGAAACACAGTTCATTTTTTCTGGACATGCTCATTTTTTTTGCTGTATTGCAGACTCTGGACAGAAGAGGATGCTTCTTGCGTTAAAACATAGGGTGTTTCATTGATGAGAACACTGGTCTGAATTTCCCTTCACAAACGGAGTGAAACCAAAGGCTCTGTGTCTTTCTACAAGCAAGAGTTCATTTCCAGTAAACCCAGGGATTTTTCGGCTCAAATGAATTTACACAATTCACGAACCCAACACGATATTCACTATTAACTAAAGAGCATCTATGTAAGACATGCTGTGGTTTGTTACAGTTTCATAAGCAGAGTTCAATTAGATATGGTCCGTATGAGTAGGAAACACAGTTCTTTTTTTCTGGACATGCTAATATTTCTTGCTGTATTGCACACCCTGGACAGAAGAGGATGCTGCTTGCGTTAAAACAGAGGGTCTTTCATGGATGAGAACTCTGGTCTGAATTTCCCTTCACAAACGGAGTTAAACCAAAGGCTCTGTGTCTTCCTACAAGCAAGAGTTCATTTGCGGTAAACCCAGTGATTTTTCGGCTCCAATGAATTTACACAGTTCACGAACCCAACACGTTTTGCACTATTAACTAAAGAGCATCTATGTAAGAGATGCTGTGGTTTCTTACAGTTTTATAATCAGAGTTCAACTAGATATGGTCCGTAAGAGTAGGAAACACAGTTCATTTTTTCTGGACATGCTCATTTTTTTTGCTGTATTGCAGACTCTGGACAGAAGAGGATGCTTCTTGTGTTAAAACATAGGGTGTTTTATTGATGAGAACACTGGTCTGAATTTCCCTTCACAAACGGAGTGAAACCAAAGGCTCTGTGTCTTCCTACAAGCAAGTGTTCATTTCCGGTAAACCCAGGGATTTTTCGGCTCAAATGAATTTACACAGTTCACAAACCCAACACGTTTTGCACTATTATCTAAAGAGCATCTATGTAAGACATGCTGTGGTTTCTTACAGTTTCATAAGCACAGTTCACCTAGATATGGTCTGTATGAGTAGGAAACACAGTTCATTTTTTCTGGACATGCTCATTTTTTTTTGCTGTATTGCAGACTCTGGACAGAAGAGGATGCTTCTTGCGTTAAAACAGAGGGTCTTTCATGGATGAGAACTCTGGTCTGAATTTCCATTCACAAACGGAGTGAAACCAAAGGCTCTGTATCTTCCTACAAGCAAGAGTTCATTTCCGGTAAACCCAGTGATTTTTCGGCTCAAATGAATTTACACAATTCACGAACCCAACACGATTTTCACTATTAACTAAAGAGCATCAATGTAAGACATGCTGTGTTTTGTTACAGTTTCATAACCAGAGTTCAACTAGATATGGTCTGTATGAGTTGGAAACACAGTTCTTTTTTTCTGGGCATGCGCATGTTTCTTGCTGTATTGGCGACACTGGAAAGAAGAGCATGCTTCTTGCGTTAACACAGTGTGTTGGATGGATGAGAACACTTGTCTGAATTTCCCTTCACAAACGGAGTTAAACCAAAGTCTCTGTGTCTTCCTACAAGCAAGAGTTCATTTCCGGTAAACCCAGTGATTTTTTGGCTCAAATGAAATTACACAGTTCACAACCCCAACACGTTTTTCACTATAAACTAAAGAGCATCTATGTAAGAGATGCTGTGCTTTGTTAGAGTTTCATAAGCAGAGTTTAACTAGATATGGTCCGTATGATTAAGAAACACAGTTCTTTTTTGCTGGGCATGCTCATGTTTCTTGCTGTAGTGCAGACTCTGGACAGAAGAGGATGCTTCTTGCCTTAAAACAGAGTATGTTTCATGGATGAGAACACTGGTCTGAATTTTCCTTCAGAAACGGTGTTAAACCAAAGTCTCTGTGTCTTCCTACAAGCAAGAGTTCATTTCCGGTAAACTCAGTTATTTTTCTGCTCAAATGTATGTACAGAGTTCACGAACCCAACACGTTTTTCACTATTAACTAAAGAGCATCTATGTAAGACTTGCTGTAGTTTGTTACAGTTTCATAAGCAGAGTTCAACTAGATATGGTCCATGTGAGTAGGAAACACAGTTCATTTTTTCAGGGCATGCTCATGTTTCTTGCTATATTGCAGACTCTAGACAGAAGAAGATGCTTCTTGCGTTAAAACAGAGGGTGTTTCATGGATGAGAACACTGGTCTTAATTTCCCTTCACATTGGAGTGAAACCAAAGGCTCTGTGTCTTCCTACAAGCAAGAGTTCATTTCCGGTAAACCCAGTGATTTTTCGGCTCAAATTAATTTACACAGTTCACGATCCCAACACGTTTTGCACTATTAACTAAAGAGCATCTATGTCAGACATGCTGTGGTTTGTTACAGTTTCATAAGCAGAGTTCAACTAGATATGGTCCGTATGAGTAGGAAACACAGTTCTTTTTTTCTGGACATGCTCATATTTCTTGCTGTATTGCAGACAATGGACAGAAGAGGATGCTGCTTGCGTTAAAACAGAGGGTCTTTCATGGATGAGAACTCTGGTCTGAATTTCCTTCACAAACGGAGTTAAACAAAAGGCTCTGTGTCTTCCTACAACTAATAGTTCTTTTTGGGTAAACCATTTGATTTTTCGGCTCAAATGAATTTACACAGTTCACGAACCCAACACGATTTTCACTATTATCTAAAGAGCATCTATGTAAGACTTGCTGTAGTTTGTTACAGTTTCATAAGCAGAGTTCAACTAGATATGGTCCATATGAGTAGGAAACACAGTTCATTTTTTCAGGGCATGCTCATGTTTCTTGCTATATTGCAGACTCTAGACAGAAGAAGATGCTTCTTGCGTTAAAACAGAGGGTGTTTCATGGATGAGAACACTGGTCTGAATTTCCCTTCACAAACGGACTGAAACCAAAGGCTCTGTGTCTTCCTACAAGCAAGAGTTCATTTCCGGTAAACCCAGTGATTTTTCGGCTCAAATTAATTTACACAGTTCACGATCCCAACACGTTTTGCACTATTATCTAAAGAGCATCTATGTAAGACATGCTGTGGTTTGTTACAGTTTCATAAGCAGAGTTCAATTAGATATGGTCCGTATGAGTAGGAAACACAGTTCTTTTTTTCTGGACATGCTCATATTTCTTACTGTATTGCACACCCTGGACAGAAGAGGATGCTGCTTGCGTTAAAACAGAGGGTCTTTCATGGATGAGAACTCTGGTCTGAATTTCCATTCACAAACGGAGTGAAACCAAAGGCTCTGTGTCTTGCTACAAGCAAGAGTTCATTTCCGGTAAACCCAGTGATTTTTCGGCTCAAATGAATTTACACAATTCACGAACCCAACACGGTTTTCACTATTAACTAAAGAGCATCTATGTAAGACATGCTGTGGTTTCTTACAGTTTCATAAGCACAGTTCAATTAGATATGGTCCGTATGAGTAGGAAACACAGTTCTTTTTTTCTGGACATGCTAATATTTCTTGCTGTATTGCACACCCTGGACAGAAGAGGATGCTGCTTGCGTTAAATCAGAGGGTCTTTCATGGATGAGAACTCTGGTCTGAATTTCCCTTCACAAACGGAGTTAAACCAAAGGCTCTGTGTCTTCCTACAAGCAAGAGTTCATTTGCGGTAAACCCAGTGATTTTTCGGCTCCAATGAATTTACACAGTTCACGAACCCAACACGTTTTGCACTATTAACTAAAGAGCATCTATGTAAGACTTGCTGTAGTTTGTTACACTTTCATAAGCAGAGTTCAACTAGATATGGTCCATATGAGTAGGAAACACAGTTCATTTTTTCAGGGCATGTTCATGTTTCTTGCTATATTGCAGACTCTAGACAGAAGAAGATGCTTCTTGCGTTAAAACAGAGGGTGTTTCATGGATGAGAACACTGGTCTTAATTTCCCTTCACATTGGAGTGAAACCAAAGGCTCTGTGTCTTCCTACAAGCAAGAGTTCATTTCCGGTAAACCCAGTGATTTTTCGGCTCAAATTAATTTACACAGTTCACGATCCCAACACGTTTTGCACTATTAACTAAAGAGCATCTATGTAAGACATGCTGTGGTTTGTTACAGTTTCATAAGCAGAGTTCAACTAGATATGGTCCGTATGAGTAGGAAACACAGTTCTTTTTTTCTGGACATGCTCATATTTCTTGCTGTATTGCACACCCTGGACAGAAGAGGATGCTGCTTGCGTTAAAACAGAGGGTCTTTCATGGATGAGAACTCTGGTCTGAATTTCCCTTCACATCGGAGTTAAACCAAAGGCTCTGTGTCTTCCTACAAGCAAGAGTTCATTTGCGGTAAACCCAGTGATTTTGCGGCTCAAATGAATTTACACAATTCACGAACCCAACACGATTTTCACTATTAACTAAAGAGCATCTATGTAAGACATGCTGTGGTTTGTTACAGTTTCATAAGCAGAGTTCAATTAGATATGGTCCGTATGAGTAGGAAACACAGTTCTTTTTTTCTGGACATGCTCATATTTCTTGCTGTATTGCAGACCCTGGACAGAAGAGGATGCTGCTTGCGTTAAAACAGAGGGTCTTTCATGGATGAGAACTCTGGTCTGAATTTCCGCTCACAAACTGAGTTAAACCAAAGGCTCTGTGTCTTCCTACAAGCAAGAGTTCATTTGCGGTAAACCCAGTGTTTTTTCGGCTCAAATGAATTTACACAGTTCACGAACCCAACACGTTTTGCACTATTAACTAAAGAGCATCTATGTAAGAGATGCTGTGGTTTCTTACAGTTTTAAAATCAGAATTCAACTAGATATGGTCCGTATGAGTAGGAAACACAGTTCATTTTTTCTGGACATGCTCATTTTTTTTGCTGTATTGCAGACTCTGGACAGAAGAGGATGCTTCTTGCGTTAAAACATAGGGTGTTTCATTGATGAGAACACTGGTCTGAATTTCCCTTCACAAACGGAGTGAAACCAAATGCTCTGTGTCTTCCTACAAGCAAGAGTTCATTTCCGGTAAACCCAGGGATTTTTCGGCTCAAATGAATTTACACAATTCACGAACCCAACACGATATTCACTATTAACTAAAGAGCATCTATGTAAGACATGCTGTGGTTTGTTACAGTTTCATAAGCAGAGTTCAATTAGATATGGTCCGTATGAGTAGGAAACACAGTTCTTTTTTTCTGGACATGCTCATATTTCTTGCTGTATTGCACACCCTGGACAGAAGAGGATGCTTCTTGCGTTAAAACATAGGGTGTTTCATTGATGAGAACACTGGTCTGAATTTCCCTTCACAAACGGAGTGAAACCAAAGTCTCTGTGTCTTCCTACAAGCAAGAGTTCATTTCCGGTAAACCCAGTGATTTTTCGGCTCAAATTAATTTACACAGTTCACGATCCCAACACGTTTTGCACTATTAACTAAAGAGCATCTATGTAAGACATGCTGTGGTTTGTTACAGTTTCATAAGCAGAGTTCAACTAGATATGGTCCGTATGAGTAGGAAACACAGTTCTTTTTTTCTGGACATGCTCATATTTCTTGCTGTATTGCACACCCTGGACAGAAGAGGATGCTGCTTGCGTTAAAACAGAGGGTCTTTCATGGATGAGAACTCTGGTCTGAATTTCCGCTCACAAACTGAGTTAAACCAAAGGCTCTGTGTCTTCCTACAAGCAAGAGTTCATTTGCGGTAAACCCAGTGTTTTTTCGGCTCAAATGAATTTACACAGTTCACGAACCCAACACGTTTTGCACTATTAACTAAAGAGCATCTATGTAAGAGATGCTGTGGTTTCTTACAGTTTTATAATCAGAATTCAACTAGATATGGTCCGTATGAGTAGGAAACACAGTTCATTTTTTCTGGACATGCTCATTTTTTTGCTGTATTGCAGACTCTGGACAGAAGAGGATGCTTCTTGCGTTAAAACATAGGGTTTTTCATTGATGAGAACACTGGTCTGAATTTCCCTTCACAAACGGAGTGAAACCAAATGCTCTGTGTCTTCCTACAAGCAAGAGTTCATTTCCGGTAAACCCAGGGATTTTTCGGCTCAAATGAATTTACACAATTCACGAACCCAACACGATATTCACTATTAACTAAAGAGCATCTATGTAAGACATGCTGTGGTTTGTTACAGTTTCCTAAGCAGAGTTCAATTAGATAGGGTCCGTATGAGTAGGAAACACAGTTCTTTTTTTCTGGACATGCTAATATTTCTTGCTGTATTGCACACCCTGGACAGAAGAGGATGCTGCTTGCGTTAAAACAGAGGGTCTTTCATGGATGAGAAAACTGGTCTGAATTTCCCTTCACAAACGGAGTGAAACCAAAGTCTCTGTGTCTTCCTACAAGCAAGAGTTCATTTCCGGTAAACCCAGTGATTTTTCGGCTCAAATTAATTTACACAGTTCACGATCCCAACACGTTTTGCACTATTAACTAAAGAGCATCTATGTAAGACATGCTGTGGTTTGTTACAGTTTCATAAGCAGAGTTCAACTAGATATGGTCCGTATGAGTAGGAAACACAGTTCTTTTTTTCTGGACATGCTCATATTTCTTGCTGTATTGCACACCCTGGACAGAAGAGGATGCTGCTTGCGTTAAAACAGAGGGTCTTTCATGGATGAGAACTCTGGTCTGAATTTCCCTTCACATCGGAGTTAAACCAAAGGCTCTGTGTCTTCCTACAAGCAAGAGTTCATTTGCGGTAAACCCAGTGATTTTGCGGCTCAAATGAATTTACACAATTCACGAACCCAACACGATTTTCACTATTAACTAAAGAGCATCTATGTAAGACATGCTGTGGTTTGTTACAGTTTCATAAGCAGAGTTCAATTAGATATGGTCCGTATGAGTAGGAAACACAGTTCTTTTTTTCTGGACATGCTCATATTTCTTGCTGTATTGCAGACCCTGGACAGAAGAGGATGCTGCTCGCGTTAAAACAGAGGGTCTTTCATGGATGAGAACTCTGGTCTGAATTTCCGCTCACAAACTGAGTTAAACCAAAGGCTCTGTGTCTTCCTACAAGCAAGAGTTCATTTGCGGTAAACCCAGTGTTTTTTCGGCTCAAATGAATTTACACAGTTCACGAACCCAACACGTTTTGCACTATTAACTAAAGAGCATCTATGTAAGAGATGCTGTGGTTTCTTACAGTTTTATAATCAGAATTCAACTAGATATGGTCCATATGAGTAGGAAACACAGTTCATTTTTTCTGGACATGCTCATTTTTTTTGCTGTATTGCAGACTCTGGACAGAAGAGGATGCTTCTTGCGTTAAAACATAGGGTGTTTCATTGATGAGAACACTGGTCTGAATTTCCCTTCACAAACGGAGTGAAACCAAAGGCTCTGTGTCTTCCTACAAGCAAGAGTTCATTTCCGGTAAACCCAGGGATTTTTCGGCTCAAATGAATTTACACAATTCACGAACCCAACACGATATTCACTATTAACTAAAGAGCATCTATGTAAGACATGCTGTGGTTTGTTACAGTTTCATAAGCAGAGTTCAATTAGATATGGTCCGTATGAGTGGGAAACACAGTTCATTTTTTCTGGACATGCTCATTTTTTTTGCTGTATTGCAGACTCTGGACAGAAGAGGACGCTTCTTGTGTTAAAACATAGGGTGTTTTATTGATGAGAACACTGGTCTGAATTTCCCTTCACAAACGGAGTGAAACCAAAGGCTCTGTATCTTCCTACAAGCAAGAGTTCATTTCCGGTAAACCCAGTGATTTTTCGGCTCAAATGAATTTACACAATTCACGAACCCAACACGATTTTCACAATTAACTAAAGAGCATCAATGTAAGACATGCTGTGTTTTGTTACAGTTTCATAACCAGAGTTCAACTAGATATGGTCTGTATGAGTTGGAAACACAGTTCTTTTTTTCTGGGCATGCGCATGTTTCTTGCTGTATTGGCGACACTGGAAAGAAGAGCATGCTTCTTGCGTTAACACAGTGTGTTGCATGGATGAGAACACTTGTCTGAATTTCCCTTCACAAACGGAGTTAAACCAAAGTCTCTGTGTCTTCCTACAAGCAAGAGTTCATTTCCGGTAAACCCAGTGATTTTTTGGCTCAAATGAAATTACACAGTTCACAACCCCAACACGTTTTTCACTATAAACTAAAGAGCATCTATGTAAGAGATGCTGTGCTTTGTTAGAGTTTCATAAGCAGAGTTTAACTAGATATGGTCCGTATGATTAAGAAACACAGTTCTTTTTTGCTGGGCATGCTCATGTTTCTTGCTGTAGTGCAGACTCTGGACAGAAGAGGATGCTTCTTGCCTTAAAACAGAGTATGTTTCATGGATGAGAACACTGGTCTGAATTTTCATTCAGAAACGGAGTTAAACCAAAGTCTCTGTGTCTTCCTACAAGCAAGAGTTCATTTCCGGTAAACTCAGGTATTTTTCTGCTCAAATGTATGTACAGAGTTCACGAACCCAACACGTTTTTCACTATTAACTAAAGAGCATGTATGTAAGAGATGCTGTGGTTTGTTACAGTTTCATAAGCAGAGTTCAACTAGATATGGTCCGTATGAGTAGGAAACACAGTTCTTTTTTTCCTGACATGCTCATATTTCTTGCTATATTGCAGACACTGGACAGAAGAGGATGCTGCTTGCGTTAAAACAGAGGGTCTTTCATGGATGAGAACTCTGGTCTGAATTTCCTTCACAAATGGAGTTAAACAAAAGGCTCTGTGTCTTTCTACAACTAATAGTTCTTGTTGGGTAAACCCTTTGATTTTTCGGCTCAAATGAATTTACACAGTTCAAGAACCCAACACGATTTTCACTATTATCTAAAGAGCATCTATGTAAGACTTGCTGTAGTTTGTTACAGTTTCATAAGCAGAGTTCAACTAGATATGGTCCATATGAGTAGGAAACACAGTTCATTTTTTCAGGGCATGCTCATGTTTCTTGCTATATTGCAGACTCTAGACAGAAGAAGATGCTTCTTGCGTTAAAACAGAGGGTGTTTCATGGATGAGAACACTGGTCTGAATTTCCCTTCACAAACGGAGTGAAACCAAAGGCTCTGTGTCTTGCTAAAAGCAAGAGTTCATTTCCGGTAAACCCAGTGATTTTTCGGCTCAAATTAATTTACACAGTTCACGATCCCAACACGTTTTGCACTATTATCTAAAGAGCATCTATGTAAGACATGCTGTGGTTTGTTACAGTTTCATAAGCAGAGTTCAATTAGATATGGTCCGTATGAGTAGGAAACACAGTTCTTTTTTTCTGGACATGCTCATATTTCTTGCTGTATTGCACACCCTGGACAGAAGAGGATGCTGCTTGCGTTAAAACAGAGGGTCTTTCATGGATGAGAACTCTGGTCTGAATTTCCATTCACAAACGGAGTGAAACCAAAGGCTCTGTGTCTTGCTACAAGCAAGAGTTCATTTCCGGTAAACCCAGTGATTTTTCGGCTCAAATGAATTTACACAATTCACGAACCCAACACGGTTTTCACTATTAACTAAAGAGCATCTATGTAAGAGATGCTGTGGTTTCTTAGAGTTTTATAATCAGAGTTCAACTAGATATGGTCCGTATGAGTAGGAAACACAGTTCATTTTTTCTGGACATGCTCATTTTTTTTGCTGTATTGCAGACTCTGGACAGAAGAGGATGCTTCTTGCGTTAAAACATAGGGTGTTTCATTGATGAGAACACTGGTCTGAATTTCCCTTCACAAACGGACTGAAAGCAAAGGCTCTGTGTCTTCCTACAAGCAAGAGTACATTTCCGGTAAACCCAGTGATTTTTCGGCTCAAATGAATTTACACAATTCACGAACCCAACACGATTTTCACTATTAACTAAAGAGCATCTATGTAAGACATGCTGTGGTTTGTTACAGTTTCATAAGCAGAGTTCAATTAGATATGGTCCGTATGAGTAGGAAACACAGTTCTTTTTTTCTTTACATGCTAATATTTCTTGCTGTATTGCACACCCTGGACAGAAGAGGATGCTGCTTGCGTTAAATCAGAAGGTCTTTCATGGATGAGAACTCTGGTCTGAATTTCCCTTCACAAACGGAGTTAAACCAAAGGCTCTGTGTCTTCCTACAAGCAAGAGTTCATTTGCGGTAAACCCAGTGATTTTTCGGCTCCAATGAATTTACACAGTTCACGAACCCAACACGTTTTGCACTATTAACTAAAGAGCATCTATGTAAGACTTGCTGTAGTTTGTTACAGTTTCATAAGCAGAGTTCAACTAGATATGGTCCATATGAGTAGGAAACACAGTTCATTTTTTCAGGGCATGCTCATGTTTCTTGCTATATTGCAGACTCTAGACAGAAGAAGATGCTTCTTGCGTTAAAACAGAGGGTGTTTTATGAATGAGAACACTGGTCTGAATTTCCCTTCACAAACGGAGTGAAACCAAAGGCTCTGTGTCTTCCTACAAGCAAGAGTTCATTTCCGGTAAACCCAGTGATTTTTAGGCTCAAATGTATGTACACAGTTCACGATCCCAACACGTTTTGCACTATTATCTAAAGAGCATCTATGTAAGACATGCTGTGGTTTGTTACAGTTTCATAAGCAGAGTTCAACTAGATATGGTCCATATGTGTCGGAAACACAGTTCTTTTTTTCTGGGCATGCGCATGTTTCTTGCTGTATTGGCGACGCTGGTAAGAAGAGCATGCTTCTTGCGTTAACACAGTGTGTTGCATGGAAGAGAACACTTGTCTGAATTTCCCTTCACAAACGGAGTTAAACCAAAGTCTCTGTGTCTTCCTACAAGCAAGAGTTCATTTCCGGTAAACTCAGTGATTTTATTGCTCAAATGTATGTACAGAGTTCACGAACCCAACACGTTTTTCACTATTAACTTATCAGCATGTATGTAAGAGATGCTGTGGTTTGTTACAATTTCATAACCAGAGTTCAACTAGATATGGTCTGTATGAGTAGGAAACACAGTTCCTTTTTCTGGACATGCTCATATTTTTGCTTTATTGCAGACAATGGACAGAAACGGATGCTGCTTGCGTTAAAACAGAGGGTGTTTCATTGATGAGGAAACTGGTCTGAATTTCCCTTCACAAACGGAGTGAAACCAAAGTCTCTGTGTCTTCCTACAAGCAAGAGTTCATTTCCGGTAAACCCAGTGATTTTGCGGCTCAAATGAATTTACACAGTTCATGATCCCAACACGTATTGCACTATTAACTAAAGAGCATCTATGTAAGACATGCTGTGGTTTGTTACAGTTTCATAAGCAGAGTTCAACTAGATATGGTCTGTATGAGTAGGAAACACAGTTCTTTTTTTCTGGACATGCTCATATTTCTTGCTGTATTGCACACCCTGGACAGAAGAGGATGCTGCTTGCGTTAAAACAGAGGGTCTTTCATGGATGAGAACTCTGGTCTGAATTTCCCATCACAAACGGAGTTAAACCAAAGGCTCTGTGTCTTCCTACAAGCAAGAGTTCATTTGCGGTAAACCCAGTGATTTTTCGGCTCAAATGAATTTACACTATTCACGAACCCAACACGATTTTCACTATTAACTAAAGAGCATCTATGTAAGACATGCTGTGGTTTGTTACAGTTTCATAAGCAGAGTTCAATTAGATATGGTCCGTATGAGTAGGAAACACAGTTCTTTTTTTCTGGACATGCTCATATTTCTTGCTGTATTGCAGACCCTGGACAGAAGAGGATGCTGCTTGCGTTAAAACAGAGGGTCTTTCATGGATGAGAACTCTGGTCTGAATTTCCCCTCACAAACGGAGTTAAACCAAAGGCTCTGTGTCTTCCTACAAGCAAGAGTTCATTTGCGGTAAACCCAGTGTTTTTTCGGCTCCAATGAATTTACACAGTACACGAACCCAACACGTTTTGCACTATTAACTAAAGAGCATCTATGTAAGAGATGCTGTGGTTTCTTACAGTTTTATAATCAGAATTCAACTAGATATGGTCCGTATGAGTAGGAAACACAGTTCATTTTTTCTGGACATGCTCATTTTTTTTGCTGTATTGCAGACTCTGGACAGAAGAGGATGCTTCTTGCGTTAAAACATAGGGTGTTTCCTTGATGAGAACACTGGTCTGAATTTCCCTTCACAAACGGAGTGAAACCAAAGGCTCTGTGTCTTCCTACAAGCAAGAGTTCATTTCCGGTAAACCCAGGGATTTTTCGGTTCAAATGAATTTACACAATTCACGAACCCAACACAATATTCACTATTAACTAAAGAGCATCTATGTAAGACATGCTGTGGTTTGTTACAGTTTCACAAGCAGAGTTCACCTAGATATGGTCCGTATGAGTAGGAAACACAGTTCATTTTTTCTGGACATGCTCATTTTTTTTTGCTGTATTGCAGACTCTGGACAGAAGAGGATGCTTCTCGCGTTAAAACAGAGGGTCTTTCATGGATGAGAACTCTGGTCTGAATTTCCCTTCACAAACGGAGTGAAACCAAAGGCTCTGTATCTTCCTACAAGCAAGAGTTCATTTCCGGTAAACCCAGTGATTTTTCGGCTCAAATGAATTTACACAATTCACGAACCCAACACGATTTTCACTATTAACTAAAGAGCATCAATGTAAGACATGCTGTGTTTTGTTACAGTTTCATAAGCAGAGTTCAACTAGATATGGTCCGTATGTGTCGGAAACACAGTTCTTTTTTTCTGGGCCTGCGCATGTTTCTTGCTGTATTGGCGACACTGGAAAGAAGAGCATGCTTCTTGCGTTAACACAGTGTGTTGCATGGATGAGAACACTTGTCTGAATTTCCCTTCACAAACGGAGTTAAACCAAAGTCTCTGTGTCTTCCTACAAGCAAGAGTTCATTTCCGGTAAACCCAGTGATTTTTTGGCTCAAATGAAATTACACAGTTCACAAACCCAACACGTTTTTCACTATAAACTAAAGAGCATCTATGTAAGAGATGCTGTGCTTTGTTAGAGTTTCATAAGCAGAGTTTAACTAGATATGGTCCGTATGATTAAGAAACACAGTTCTTTTTTGCTGGGCATGCTCATGTTTCTTGCTGTATTGCAGACTCTGGACAGAAGAGGATGCTTCTTGCCTTAAAACAGAGTATGTTTCATGGATGAGAACACTGGTCTGAATTTTCATTCAGAAACGGAGTTAAACCAAAGTCTCTGTGTCTTCCTACAAGCAAGAGTTCATTTCCGGTAAACTCAGTTATTTTTCTGCTCAAATGTATGTACAGAGTTCACGAACCCAACATGTTTTTCACTATTAACTAAAGAGCATGTATGTAAGAGATGCTGTGGTTTGTTACAGTTTCATAAGCAGAGTTCAACTAGATATGGTCCATATGAGTAGGAAACACAGTTCTTTTTTTCCTGACATGCTCATATTTCTTGCTGTATTGCAGACACTGGACAGAAGAGGATGCTGTTTGCGTTAAAACAGAGGGTCTTTCATGGATGAGAACTCTGGTCTGAATTTCCTTCACAAATGGAGTTAAACAAAAGGCTCTGTGTCTTCCTACAACTAATAGTTCTTGTTGGGTAAACCCTTTGATTTTTCGGCTCAAATGAATTTACACAGTTCACGAACCCAACACGAGTTTCACTATTATCTAAAGAGCATCTATGTAAGACTTGCTGTAGTTTGTTACAGTTTCATAAGCAGAGTTCAACTAGATATGGTCCATATGAGTAGGAAACACAGTTCATTTTTTCAGGGCATGCTCATGTTTCTTGCTATATTGCAGACTCTAGACAGAAGAAGATGCTTCTTGCGTTAAAACAGAGGGTGTTTCATGGATGAGAACACTGGTCTGAATTTCCCTTCACAAACGGACTGAAACCAAAGGCTCTGTGTCTTCCTACAAGCAAGAGTTCATTTCCGGTAAACCCTGTGATTTTTCGGCTCAAATTAATTTACACAGTTCACGATCCCAACACGTTTTGCACTATTATCTAAAGAGCATCTATGTAAGACATGCTGTGGTTTGTTACAGTTTCATAAGCAGAGTTCAATTAGATATGGTCCGTATGAGTAGGAAACACAGTTCTTTTTTTCTGGACATGCTCATATTTCTTGCTGTATTGCACACCCTGGACAGAAGAGGATGCTGCTTGCGTTAAAACAGAGGGTCTTTCATGGATGAGAACTCTGGTCTGAATTTCCATTCACAAACGGAGTGAAACCAAAGGCTCTGTGTCTTGCTACAAGCAAGAGTTCATTTCCGGTAAACCCAGTGATTTTTCGGCTCAAATGAATTTACACAATTCACGAACCCAACACGGTTTTCACTATTAACTAAAGAGCATCTATGTAAGACATGCTGTGGTTTGTTACAGTTTCATAAGCACAGTTCAATTAGATATGGTCCGTATGAGTAGGAAACACAGTTCTTTTTCTGGACATGCTCATATTTCTTGCTGTATTGCACACCCTGGACAGAAGAGCATGCTGCTTGCGTTAAAAAAGAGGGTCTTTCATGGATGAGAACTCTGGTCTGAATTTCCCCTCACAAACGGAGTTAAACCAAAGGCTCTGTGTCTTCCTACAAGCAAGAGTTCATTTGCGGTAAACCCAGTGTTTTTTCGGCTCAAATGAATTTACACAGTTCACGAACCCAACACGTTTTGCACTATTAACTAAAGAGCATCTATGTAAGAGATGCTGTGGTTTCTTACAGTTTTATAATCAGAATTCAACTAGATATGGTCCGTATGAGTAGGAAACACAGTTCATTTTTTCTGGACATGCTCATTTTTTTTGCTGTATTGCAGACTCTGGACAGAAGAGGATGCTTCTTGCGTTAAAACATAGGGTGTTTCCTTGATGAGAACACTGGTCTGAATTTCCCTTCACAAACGGAGTGAAACCAAAGGCTCTGTGTCTTCCTACAAGCAAGAGTTCATTTCCGGTAAACCCAGGGATTTTTCGGTTCAAATGAATTTACACAATTCACGAACCCAACACAATATTCACTATTAACTAAAGAGCATCTATGTAAGACATGCTGTGGTTTGTTACAGTTTCATAAGCAGAGTTCACCTAGATATGGTCCGTATGAGTAGGAAACACAGTTCATTTTTTCTGGACATGCTCATTTTTTTTTGCTGTATTGCAGACTCTGGACAGAAGAGGATGCTTCTCGCGTTAAAACAGAGGGTCTTTCATGGATGAGAACTCTGGTCTGAATTTCCCTTCACAAACGGAGTGAAACCAAAGGCTCTGTATCTTCCTACAAGCAAGAGTTCATTTCCGGTAAACCCAGGGATTTTTCGGTTCAAATGAATTTACACAATTCACGAACCCAACACAATATTCACTATTAACTAAAGAGCATCTATGTAAGACATGCTGTGGTTTGTTACAGTTTCACAAGCAGAGTTCACCTAGATATGGTCCGTATGAGTAGGAAACACAGTTCATTTTTTCTGGACATGCTCATTTTTTTTTGCTGTATTGCAGACTCTGGACAGAAGAGGATGCTTCTCGCGTTAAAACAGAGGGTCTTTCATGGATGAGAACTCTGGTCTGAATTTCCCTTCACAAACGGAGTGAAACCAAAGGCTCTGTATCTTCCTACAAGCAAGAGTTCATTTCCGGTAAACCCAGTGATTTTTCGGCTCAAATGAATTTACACAATTCACGAACCCAACACGATTTTCACTATTAACTAAAGAGCATCAATGTAAGACATGCTGTGTTTTGTTACAGTTTCATAAGCAGAGTTCAACTAGATATGGTCCGTATGTGTCGGAAACACAGTTCTTTTTTTCTGGGCCTGCGCATGTTTCTTGCTGTATTGGCGACACTGGAAAGAAGAGCATGCTTCTTGCGTTAACACAGTGTGTTGCATGGATGAGAACACTTGTCTGAATTTCCCTTCACAAACGGAGTTAAACCAAAGTCTCTGTGTCTTCCTACAAGCAAGAGTTCATTTCCGGTAAACCCAGTGATTTTTTGGCTCAAATGAAATTACACAGTTCACAAACCCAACACGTTTTTCACTATAAACTAAAGAGCATCTATGTAAGAGATGCTGTGCTTTGTTAGAGTTTCATAAGCAGAGTTTAACTAGATATGGTCCGTATGATTAAGAAACACAGTTCTTTTTTGCTGGGCATGCTCATGTTTCTTGCTGTATTGCAGACTCTGGACAGAAGAGGATGCTTCTTGCCTTAAAACAGAGTATGTTTCATGGATGAGAACACTGGTCTGAATTTTCATTCAGAAACGGAGTTAAACCAAAGTCTCTGTGTCTTCCTACAAGCAAGAGTTCATTTCCGGTAAACTCAGTTATTTTTCTGCTCAAATGTATGTACAGAGTTCACGAACCCAACACGTTTTTCACTATTAACTAAAGAGCATGTATGTAAGAGATGCTGTGGTTTGTTACAGTTTCATAAGCAGAGTTCAACTAGATATGGTCCATATGAGTAGGAAACACAGTTCTTTTTTTCCTGACATGCTCATATTTCTTGCTGTATTGCAGACACTGGACAGAAGAGGATGCTGTTTGCGTTAAAACAGAGGGTCTTTCATGGATGAGAACTCTGGTCTGAATTTCCTTCACAAATGGAGTTAAACAAAAGGCTCTGTGTCTTCCTACAACTAATAGTTCTTGTTGGGTAAACCCTTTGATTTTTCGGCTCAAATGAATTTACACAGTTCACGAACCCAACACGAGTTTCACTATTATCTAAAGAGCATCTATGTAAGACTTGCTGTAGTTTGTTACAGTTTCATAAGCAGAGTTCAACTAGATATGGTCCATATGAGTAGGAAACACAGTTCATTTTTTCAGGGCATGCTCATGTTTCTTGCTATATTGCAGACTCTAGACAGAAGAAGATGCTTCTTGCGTTAAAACAGAGGGTGTTTCATGGATGAGAACACTGGTCTGAATTTCCCTTCACAAACGGACTGAAACCAAAGGCTCTGTGTCTTCCTACAAGCAAGAGTTCATTTCCGGTAAACCCTGTGATTTTTCGGCTCAAATTAATTTACACAGTTCACGATCCCAACACGTTTTGCACTATTATCTAAAGAGCATCTATGTAAGACATGCTGTGGTTTGTTACAGTTTCATAAGCAGAGTTCAATTAGATATGGTCCGTATGAGTAGGAAACACAGTTCTTTTTTTCTGGACATGCTCATATTTCTTGCTGTATTGCACACCCTGGACAGAAGAGGATGCTGCTTGCGTTAAAACAGAGGGTCTTTCATGGATGAGAACTCTGGTCTGAATTTCCATTCACAAACGGAGTGAAACCAAAGGCTCTGTGTCTTGCTACAAGCAAGAGTTCATTTCCGGTAAACCCAGTGATTTTTCGGCTCAAATGAATTTACACAATTCACGAACCCAACACGGTTTTCACTATTAACTAAAGAGCATCTATGTAAGACATGCTGTGGTTTGTTACAGTTTCATAAGCACAGTTCAATTAGATATGGTCCGTATGAGTAGGAAACACAGTTCTTTTTCTGGACATGCTCATATTTCTTGCTGTATTGCACACCCTGGACAGAAGAGCATGCTGCTTGCGTTAAAAAAGAGGGTCTTTCATGGATGAGAACTCTGGTCTGAATTTCCCCTCACAAACGGAGTTAAACCAAAGGCTCTGTGTCTTCCTACAAGCAAGAGTTCATTTGCGGTAAACCCAGTGTTTTTTCGGCTCAAATGAATTTACACAGTTCACGAACCCAACACGTTTTGCACTATTAACTAAAGAGCATCTATGTAAGAGATGCTGTGGTTTCTTACAGTTTTATAATCAGAATTCAACTAGATATGGTCCGTATGAGTAGGAAACACAGTTCATTTTTTCTGGACATGCTCATTTTTTTTGCTGTATTGCAGACTCTGGACAGAAGAGGATGCTTCTTGCGTTAAAACATAGGGTGTTTCCTTGATGAGAACACTGGTCTGAATTTCCCTTCACAAACGGAGTGAAACCAAAGGCTCTGTGTCTTCCTACAAGCAAGAGTTCATTTCCGGTAAACCCAGGGATTTTTCGGTTCAAATGAATTTACACAATTCACGAACCCAACACAATATTCACTATTAACTAAAGAGCATCTATGTAAGACATGCTGTGGTTTGTTACAGTTTCATAAGCAGAGTTCACCTAGATATGGTCCGTATGAGTAGGAAACACAGTTCATTTTTTCTGGACATGCTCATTTTTTTTTGCTGTATTGCAGACTCTGGACAGAAGAGGATGCTTCTCGCGTTAAAACAGAGGGTCTTTCATGGATGAGAACTCTGGTCTGAATTTCCCTTCACAAACGGAGTGAAACCAAAGGCTCTGTATCTTCCTACAAGCAAGAGTTCATTTCCGGTAAACCCAGTGATTTTTCGGCTCAAATGAATTTACACAATTCACGAACCCAACACGATTTTCACTATTAACTAAAGAGCATCAATGTAAGACATGCTGTGTTTTGTTACAGTTTCATAAGCAGAGTTCAACTAGATATGGTCCGTATGTGTCGGAAACACAGTTCTTTTTTTCTGGGCCTGCGCATGTTTCTTGCTGTATTGGCGACACTGGAAAGAAGAGCATGCTTCTTGCGTTAACACAGTGTGTTGCATGGATGAGAACACTTGTCTGAATTTCCCTTCACAAACGGAGTTAAACCAAAGTCGCTGTGTCTTCCTACAAGCAAGAGTTCATTTCCGGTAAACCCAGTGATTTTTTGGCTCAAATGAAATTACACAGTTCACAAACCCAACACGTTTTTCACTATAAACTAAAGAGCATCTATGTAAGAGATGCTGTGCTTTGTTAGAGTTCATAAGCAGAGTTTAACTAGATATGGTCCGTATGATTAAGAAACACAGTTCTTTTTTGCTGGGCATGCTCATGTTTCTTGCTGTATTGCAGACTCTGGACAGAAGAGGATGCTTCTTGCCTTAAAACAGAGTATGTTTCATGGATGAGAACACTGGTCTGAATTTTCATTCAGAAACGGAGTTAAACCAAAGTCTCTGTGTCTTCCTACAAGCAAGAGTTCATTTCTGGTAAACTCAGTTATTTTTCTGCTCAAATGTATGTACAGAGTTCACGAACCCAACACGTTTTTCACTATTAACTAAAGAGCATGTATGTAAGAGATGCTGTGGTTTGTTACAGTTTCATAAGCAGAGTTCAACTAGATATGGTCCATATGAGTAGGAAACACAGTTCTTTTTTTCCTGACATGCTCATATTTCTTGCTGTATTGCAGACACTGGACAGAAGAGGATGCTGTTTGCGTTAAAACAGAGGGTCTTTCATGGATGAGAACTCTGGTCTGAATTTCCTTCACAAATGGAGTTAAACAAAAGGCTCTGTGTCTTCCTACAACTAATAGTTCTTGTTGGGTAAACCCTTTGATTTTTCGGCTCAAATGAATTTACACAGTTCACGAACCCAACACGAGTTTCACTATTATCTAAAGAGCATCTATGTAAGACTTGCTGTAGTTTGTTACAGTTTCATAAGCAGAGTTCAACTAGATATGGTCCATATGAGTAGGAAACACAGTTCATTTTTTCAGGGCATGCTCATGTTTCTTGCTATATTGCAGACTCTAGACAGAAGAAGATGCTTCTTGCGTTAAAACAGAGGGTGTTTCATGGATGAGAACACTGGTCTGAATTTCCCTTCACAAACGGACTGAAACCAAAGGCTCTGTGTCTTCCTACAAGCAAGAGTTCATTTCCGGTAAACCCTGTGATTTTTCGGCTCAAATTAATTTACACAGTTCACGATCCCAACACGTTTTGCACTATTATCTAAAGAGCATCTATGTAAGACATGCTGTGGTTTGTTACAGTTTCATAAGCAGAGTTCAATTAGATATGGTCCGTATGAGTAGGAAACACAGTTCTTTTTTTCTGGACATGCTCATATTTCTTGCTGTATTGCACACCCTGGACAGAAGAGGATGCTGCTTGCGTTAAAACAGAGGGTCTTTCATGGATGAGAACTCTGGTCTGAATTTCCATTCACAAACGGAGTGAAACCAAAGGCTCTGTGTCTTGCTACAAGCAAGAGTTCATTTCCGGTAAACCCAGTGATTTTTCGGCTCAAATGAATTTACACAATTCACGAACCCAACACGGTTTTCACTATTAACTAAAGAGCATCTATGTAAGACATGCTGTGGTTTGTTACAGTTTCATAAGCACAGTTCAATTAGATATGGTCCGTATGAGTAGGAAACACAGTTCTTTTTCTGGACATGCTCATATTTCTTGCTGTATTGCACACCCTGGACAGAAGAGCATGCTGCTTGCGTTAAAAAAGAGGGTCTTTCATGGATGAGAACTCTGGTCTGAATTTCCCCTCACAAACGGAGTTAAACCAAAGGCTCTGTGTCTTCCTACAAGCAAGAGTTCATTTGCGGTAAACCCAGTGTTTTTTCGGCTCAAATGAATTTACACAGTTCACGAACCCAACACGTTTTGCACTATTAACTAAAGAGCATCTATGTAAGAGATGCTGTGGTTTCTTACAGTTTTATAATCAGAATTCAACTAGATATGGTCCGTATGAGTAGGAAACACAGTTCATTTTTTCTGGACATGCTCATTTTTTTTGCTGTATTGCAGACTCTGGACAGAAGAGGATGCTTCTTGCGTTAAAACATAGGGTGTTTCCTTGATGAGAACACTGGTCTGAATTTCCCTTCACAAACGGAGTGAAACCAAAGGCTCTGTGTCTTCCTACAAGCAAGAGTTCATTTCCGGTAAACCCAGGGATTTTTCGGTTCAAATGAATTTACACAATTCACGAACCCAACACAATATTCACTATTAACTAAAGAGCATCTATGTAAGACATGCTGTGGTTTGTTACAGTTTCATAAGCAGAGTTCACCTAGATATGGTCCGTATGAGTAGGAAACACAGTTCATTTTTTCTGGACATGCTCATTTTTTTTTGCTGTATTGCAGACTCTGGACAGAAGAGGATGCTTCTCGCGTTAAAACAGAGGGTCTTTCATGGATGAGAACTCTGGTCTGAATTTCCCTTCACAAACGGAGTGAAACCAAAGGCTCTGTATCTTCCTACAAGCAAGAGTTCATTTCCGGTAAACCCAGTGATTTTTCGGCTCAAATGAATTTACACAATTCACGAACCCAACACGATTTTCACTATTAACTAAAGAGCATCAATGTAAGACATGCTGTGTTTTGTTACAGTTTCATAAGCAGAGTTCAACTAGATATGGTCCGTATGTGTCGGAAACACAGTTCTTTTTTTCTGGGCCTGCGCATGTTTCTTGCTGTATTGGCGACACTGGAAAGAAGAGCATGCTTCTTGCGTTAACACAGTGTGTTGCATGGATGAGAACACTTGTCTGAATTTCCCTTCACAAACGGAGTTAAACCAAAGTCGCTGTGTCTTCCTACAAGCAAGAGTTCATTTCCGGTAAACCCAGTGATTTTTTGGCTCAAATGAAATTACACAGTTCACAAACCCAACACGTTTTTCACTATAAACTAAAGAGCATCTATGTAAGAGATGCTGTGCTTTGTTAGAGTTCATAAGCAGAGTTTAACTAGATATGGTCCGTATGATTAAGAAACACAGTTCTTTTTTGCTGGGCATGCTCATGTTTCTTGCTGTATTGCAGACTCTGGACAGAAGAGGATGCTTCTTGCCTTAAAACAGAGTATGTTTCATGGATGAGAACACTGGTCTGAATTTTCATTCAGAAACGGAGTTAAACCAAAGTCTCTGTGTCTTCCTACAAGCAAGAGTTCATTTCCGGTAAACTCAGTTATTTTTCTGCTCAAATGTATGTACAGAGTTCACGAACCCAACACGTTTTTCACTATTAACTAAAGAGCATGTATGTAAGAGATGCTGTGGTTTGTTACAGTTTCATAAGCAGAGTTCAACTAGATATGGTCCATATGAGTAGGAAACACAGTTCTTTTTTTCCTGACATGCTCATATTTCTTGCTGTATTGCAGACACTGGACAGAAGAGGATGCTGTTTGCGTTAAAACAGAGGGTCTTTCATGGATGAGAACTCTGGTCTGAATTTCCTTCACAAATGGAGTTAAACAAAAGGCTCTGTGTCTTCCTACAACTAATAGTTCTTGTTGGGTAAACCCTTTGATTTTTCGGCTCAAATGAATTTACACAGTTCACGAACCCAACACGATTTTCACTATTATCTAAAGAGCATCTATGTAAGACTTGCTGTAGTTTGTTACAGTTTCATAAGCAGAGTTCAACTAGATATGGTCCATATGAGTAGGAAACACAGTTCATTTTTTCAGGGCATGCTCATGTTTCTTGCTATATTGCAGACTCTAGACAGAAGAAGATGCTTCTTGCGTTAAAACAGAGGGTGTTTCATGGATGAGAACACTGGTCTGAATTTCCCTTCACAAACGGACTGAAACCAAAGGCTCTGTGTCTTCCTACAAGCAAGAGTTCATTTCCGGTACACCCTGTGATTTTTCGGCTCAAATTAATTTACACAGTTCACGATCCCAACACGTTTTGCACTATTATCTAAAGAGCATCTATGGAAGACATGCTGTGGTTTGTTACAGTTTCATAAGCAGAGTTCAATTAGATATGGTCCGTATGAGTAGGAAACACAGTTCTTTTTTTCTGGACATGCTCATATTTCTTGCTGTATTGCACACCCTGGACAGAAGAGGATGCTGCTTGCGTTAAAACAGAGGGTCTTTCATGGATGAGAACTCTGGTCTGAATTTCCATTCACAAACGGAGTGAAACCAAAGGCTCTGTGTCTTGCTACAAGCAAGAGTTCATTTCCGGTAAACCCAGTGATTTTTCGGCTCAAATGAATTTACACAATTCACGAACCCAACACGGTTTTCACTATTAACTAAAGAGCATCTATGTAAGACATGCTGTGGTTTGTTACAGTTTCATAAGCACAGTTCAATTAGATATGGTCCGTATGAGTAGGAAACACAGTTCTTTTTCTGGACATGCTCATATTTCTTGCTGTATTGCACACCCTGGACAGAAGAGCATGCTGCTTGCGTTAAAAAAGAGGGTCTTTCATGGATGAGAACTCTGGTCTGAATTTCCCTTCACAAACGGAGTTAAACCAAAGGCTCTGTGTCTTCCTACAAGCAAGAGTTCATTTGCGGTAAACCCAGTGATTTTTCGGCTCAAAGGAATTTACACAATTCACGAACCCAACACGATTTTCACTATTAACTAAAGAGCATCTATGTAAGACATGCTGTGGTTTGTTACAGTTTCATAAGCAGAGTTCACCTAGATATGGTCCGTATGAGTAGGAAACACAGTTCTTTTTTACTGGACATGCTCATATTTCTTGCTGTATTGCAGACCCTGGACAGAAGAGGATGCTTCTCGCGTTAAAACAGAGGGTCTTTCATGGATGAGAACTCTGGTCTGAATTTCCCCTCACAAACGGAGTTAAACCAAAGGCTCTGTGTCTTCCTACAAGCAGGAGTTCATTTGCGGTAAACCCAGTGTTTTTTCGGCTCAAATGAATTTACACAGTTCACGAACCCAACACGTTTTGCACTATTAACTAAAGAGCATCTATGTAAGAGATGCTGTGGTTTCTTACAGGTTTATAATCAGAATTCAACTAGATATGGTCCGTATGAGTAGGAAACACAGTTCATTTTTTCTGGACATGCTCATTTTTTTTGCTGTATTGCAGACTCTGGACAGAAGAGGATGCTTCTTGCGTTAAAACATAGGGTGTTTCCTTGATGAGAACACTGGTCTGAATTTCCCTTCACAAACGGAGTGAAACCAAAGGCTCTGTGTCTTCCTACAAGCAAGAGTTTCCGGTAAACCCAGGGATTTTTCGGTTCAAATGAATTTACACAATTCACGAACCCAACACATTTTTCACTATAAACTAAAGAGCATCTACGTAAGAGATGCTGTGCTTTGTTAGAGTTTCATAAGCAGAGTTTAACTAGATATGGTCCGTATGATTAAGAAACACAGTTCTTTTTTGCTGGGCATGCTCATGTTTCTTGCTGTATTGCAGACTCTGGACAGAAGAGGATGCTTCTTGCCTTAAAACAGAGTATGTTTCATGGATGAGAACACTGGTCTGAATTTTCATTCAGAAACGGAGTTAAACCAAAGTCTCTGTGTCTTCCTACAAGCAAGAGTTCATTTCCGGTAAACTCAGTTATTTTTCTGCTCAAATGTATGTGCAGAGTTCACGAACCCAACACGTTTTTCACTATTAACTAAAGAGCATGTATGTAAGAGATGCTGTGGTTTGTTACAGTTTCATAAGCAGAGTTCAACTAGATATGGTCCGTATGAGTAGGAAACACAGTTCTTTTTTTCCTGACATGCTCATATTTCTTGCTGTATTGCAGACACTGGACAGAAGAGGATGCTGTTTGCGTTAAAACAGAGGGTCTTTCATGGATGAGAACTCTGGTCTGAATTTCCTTCACAAATGGAGTTAAACAAAAGGCTCTGTGTCTTCCTACAACTAATAGTTCTTGTTGGGTAAACCCTTTGATTTTTCGGCTCAAATGAATTTACACAGTTCATGCACCCAACACGATTTTCACTATTATCTAAAGAGCATCCATGTAAGACTTGCTGTAGTTTGTTACAGTTTCATAAGCAGAGTTCAACTAGATATGGTCCATATGAGTAGGAAACACAGTTCATTTTTTCAGGGCATGCTCATGTTTCTTGCTATATTGCAGACTCTAGACAGAAGAAGATGCTTCTTGCGTTAAAACAGAGGGTGTTTCATGGATGAGAACACTGGTCTTAATTTCCCTTCACATTGGAGTGAAACCAAAGGCTCTGTGTCTTCCTACAAGCAAGAGTTCATTTCCGGTAAACCCAGTGATTTTTAGGCTCAAATGTATGTACACAGTTCACGATCCCAACACGTTTTGCACTATTATCTAAAGAGCATCTATGTAAGACATGCTGTGGTTTGTTACAGTTTCATAAGCAGAGTTCAACTTGATATGGTCCATATGTGTCGGAAACACAGTTCTTTTTTTCTGGGCATGCGCATGTTTCTTGCTGTATTGGCGACGCTGGAAAGAAGAGCATGCTTCTTGCGTTAACACAGTGTGTTGCATGGATGAGAACACTTGTCTGAATTTCCCTTCACAAACGGAGTTAAACCAAAGTCTCTGTGTCTTCCTACAAGCAAGAGTTCATTTCCGGTAAACTCAGTGATTTTATTGCTCAAATGTATGTACAGAGTTCACGAACCCAACACGTTTTTCACTATTAACTAATCAGCATGTATGTAAGAGATGCTGTGGTTTGTTACAGTTTCATAACCAGAGTTCAACTAGATATGGTCTGTATGAGTAGGAAACACAGTTCTTTTTTTCTGGACATGCTCATATTTCTTGCTTTATTGCAGACAATGGACAGAAGCGGATGCTGCTTGCGTTAAAACAGAGGGTCTTTCATGGATGAGAACTCTGGTCTGAATTTCCTTCACAAACGGAGTTAAACAAAAGGCTCTGTGTCTTCCTACAACTAATAGTTCTTTTTGGGTAAACCCTTTGATTTTTCGGCTCAAATGAATTTACACAGTTCACGAACCCAACACGATTTTCACTATTATCTAAAGGGCATCTATGTAAGAATTGCTGTGGTTTGTTACAGTTTCATAAGCAGAGTTCAACTAGATATGGTCCATATGAGTAGGAAACACAGTTCATTTTTTCAGGGCATGCTCATGTTTCTTGCTATATTGCAGACTCTGGACAGAAGAAGATGCTTCTTGCGTTAAAACAGAGGGTGTTTCATGGATGAGTAAACTGGTCTGAATTTCCCTTCACAAACGGAGTGAAACCAAAGTCTCTGTGTCTTCCTACAAGCAAGAGTTCATTTCCGGTAAACCCAGTGATTTTTCGGCTCAAATTAATTTACACAGTTCACGATCCCAACATGTTTTGCACTATTAACTAAAGAGCATCTATGTAAGACATGCTGTGGTTTGTTACAGTTTCATAAGCAGAGTTCAACTAGATATGATCCGTATGAGTAGGAAACACAGTTCTTTTTTTCTGGACATGCTCATATTTCTTGCTCTATTGCACACCCTGGACAGAAGAGGATGCTGCTTGCGTTAAAACAGAGGGTCTTTCATGGATGAGAACTCTGGTCTGAATTTCCCCTCACAAACGGAGTTAAACCAAAGGCTCTGTGTCTTCCTACAAGCAAGAGTTCATTTGCGGTAAACCCAGTGATTTTTCGGCTCAAATGAATTTACACAATTCACGAACCCAACACGATTTTCACTATTAACTAAAGAGCATCTATGTAAGACATGCTGTGGTTTGTTACAGTTTCTTAAGCAGAGTTCAATTAGATATGGTCCGTATGAGTAGGAAACACAGTTCTTTTTTTCTGGACATGCTCATATTTCTTGCTGTATTGCAGACCCTGGACAGAAGAGGATGCTGCTTGCGTTAAAACAGAGGGTCTTTCATGGATGAGAACTCTGGTCTGAATTTCCCCTCACAAACGGAGTTAAACCAAAGGCTCTGTGTCTTCCTACAAGCAAGAGTTCATTTGCGGTAAACCCAGTGTTTTTTCGGCTCAAATGAATTTACACAGTTCACGAACCCAACACGTTTTAGACTATTAACTAAAGAGCATCTATGTAAGAGATGCTGTGGTTTCTTACAGTTTTATAATCAGAATTCAACTAGATATGGTCCGTATGAGTAGGAAACACAGTTCATTTTTTCTGGACATGCTCATTTTTTTTGCTGTATTGCAGACTCTGGACAGAAGAGGATGCTTCTTGCGTTAAAACATAGGGTGTTTCATTGATGAGAACACTGGTCTGAATTTCCCTTCACAAACGGAGTGAAACCAAAGGCTCTGTGTCTTCCTAAAGCAAGAGTTCATTTCCGGTAAACCCAGGGATTTTTCGGCTCAAATGAATTTACACAATTCACGAACCCAACACGATATTCACTATTAACTAAAGAGCATCTATGTAAGACATGCTGTGGTTTGTTACAGTTTCATAAGCAGAGTTCAATTAGATATGGTCCGTATGAGTAGGAAACACAGTTCTTTTTTTCTGGACATGCTAATATTTCTTGCTCTATTGCACACCATGTACAGAAGAGGATGCTGCTTGCGTTAAAACAGAGGGTCTTTCATGGATGAGAACTCTGGTCTGAATTTCCCTTCACAAACGGAGTTTAAGCAAAGGCTCTGTGTCTTCCTACAAGCAAGAGTTCATTTCCGGTAAACCCAGTGATTTTTCGGCTCCAATGAATTTACACAGTTCACGAACCCAACACGTTTTGCACTATTAACTAAAGAGCATCTATGTAAGAGATGCTGTGCTTTGTTAGAGTTTCATAAGCAGAGTTTAACTAGATATGGTCCGTATGATTAAGAAACACAGTTCTTTTTTGCTGGGCATGCTCATGTTTCTTGCTGTATTGCAGACTCTGGACAGAAGAGGATGCTTCTTGCCTTAAAACAGAGTATGTTTCATGGATGAGAACACTGGTCTGAATTTTCATTCAGAAACGGATTTAAACCAAAGTCTCTGTGTCTTCCTACAAGCAAGAGTTCATTTCCGGTAAACTCAGTGATTTTTCTGCTCAAATGTATGTACAGAGTTCACGAACCCAACACGTTTTTCACTATTAACTAAAGAGCATGTATGTAAGAGATGCTGTGGTTTGTTACAGTTTCATAAGCAGAGTTCAACTAGATATGGTCCGTATGAGTAGGAAACACAGTTCTTTTTTTCCTGACAAGCTCATATTTCTTGCTGTATTGCAGACACTGGACAGAAGAGGATGCTGCTTGCGTTAAAACAGAGGGTCTTTCATGGATGAGAACTCTGGTCTGAATTTCCTTCACAAACGGAGTTAAACAAAAGGCTCTGTGTCTTCCTACAATTAATAGTTCTTTTTGTGTAAACCCTTTGATTTTTCGGCTCAAATGAATTTACACAGTTCACGAACCCAACACGATTTTCACTATTATCTAAAGAGCATCTATGTAAGACTTGCTGTAGTTTGTTACAGTTTCATAAGCAGAGTTCAACTAGATATGGTCCATATGAGTAGGAAACACAGTTCATTTTTTCAGGGCATGCTCATGTTTCTTGCTATATTGCAGACTCTAGAGAGAAGAAGATGCTTCTTGCGTTAAAACAGAGGGTGTTTCATGGATGAGAACACTGGTCTGAATTTCCCTTCACAAACGGAGTGAAACCAAAGGCTCTGTGTCTTCCTACAAGCAAGAGTTCATTTGCGGTAAACCCAGTGATTTTTCGGCTCAAATTAATTTACACAGTTCACGATCCCAACACGTTTTGCACTATTATCTAAAGAGCATCTATGTAAGACATGCTGTGGTTTGTTACAGTTTCATAAGCAGAGTTCAATTAGATATGGTCCGTATGAGTAGGAAACACAGTTCTTTTTTTCTGGACATGCTCATATTTCTTGCTGTATTGCACACCCTGGACAGAAGAGCATGCTGCTTGCGTTAAAACAGAGGATGTTTCATGGATGAGAACTCTGGTCTGAATTTCCCTTCACAAACGGAGTTAAACCAAAGGCTCTGTGTCTTCCTACAAGCAAGAGTTCATTTGCGGTAAACCCAGTGATTTTTCGGCTCAAATGAATTTACACAGTTCACGAACCCAACACGTTTTGCACTATCAACTAAAGAGCCTCTATGTAAGAGATGCTGTGGTTTCTTACAGTTTTATAATCAGAGTTCAACTAGATATGGTCCGTATGAGTAGGAAACACAGTTCATTTTTTCTGGACATGCTCATTTTTTTTTACTGTATTGCAGACACTGGACAGAAGAGGACGCTTCTTGCGTTAAAACATAGGGTGTTTCATTGATGAGAACACTGGTCTGAATTTCCCTTCACAAACGGAGTGAAACCAAAGGCTCTGTGTCTTCCTAAAAGCAAGAGTTCATTTCTGATAATCCCAGGGATTTTTCGGCTCAAAGGAATTTACACAGTTCACAAACCCAACAAGTTTTGCACTATTATCTAAAGAGCATCTATGTAAGACATGCTGTGGTTTGTTACAGTTTCATAATCAGAGTTCACCTAGATATGGTCCGTATGAGTAGGAAACACAGTTCATTTTTTCTGGACATGCTCATTGTTTTTGCTGTATTGCAGACTCTGGACAGAAGAGGATGCTTCTCGCGTTAAAACAGAAGGTCTTTCATGGATGAGAACACTGGTCTGAATTTCCCTTCACAAACGGAGTGAAACCAAAGGCTCTGTATCTTCCTACAGGCAAGAGTTCATTTCCGGTAAACCCAGTGATTTTTCGGCTCAAATGAATTTAGTCAGTTCACGAACCCAACACGATTTTCACTATTATCTAAAGAGCATCTATGTAAGACTTGCTGTAGTTTGTTACAGTTTCATAAGCAGAGTTCAACTAGATATGGTCCATATGAGTAGGAAACACAGTTCATTTTTTCAGGGCATGCTCATGTTTCTTGCTATATTGCAGACTCTAGAGAGAAGAAGATGCTTCTTGCGTTAAAACAGAGGGTGTTTCATGGATGAGAACACTGGTCTGAATTTCCCTTCACAAACGGAGTGAAACCAAAGGCTCTGTGTCTTCCTACAAGCAAGAGTTCATTTCCGGTAAACCCAGTGATTTTTCGGCTCAAATTAATTTACACAGTTCACGATCCCAACACGTTTTGCACTATTATCTAAAGAGCATCTATGTAAGACATGCTGTGGTTTGTTACAGTTTCATAAGCAGAGTTCAATTAGATATGGTCCGTATGAGTAGGAAACACAGTTCTTTTTTTCTGGACATGCTCATATTTCTTGCTGTATTGCACACCCTGGACAGAAGAGCATGCTGCTTGCGTTAAAACAGAGGGTCTTTCATGGATGAGAACTCTGGTCTGAATTTCCCTTCACAAACGGAGTTAAACCAAAGGCTCTGTGTCTTCCTACAAGCAAGAGTTCATTTGCGGTAAACCCAGTGATTTTTCGGCTCAAATGAATTTACACAGTTCACGAACCCAACACGTTTTGCACTATCAACTAAAGAGCATCTATGTAAGAGATGCTGTGGTTTCTTACAGTTTTATAATCAGAGTTCAACTAGATATGGTCCGTATGAGTAGGAAACACAGTTCATTTTTTCTGGACATGCTCATTTTTTTTGCTGTATTGCAGACACTGGACAGAAGAGGACGCTTCTTGCATTAAAACATAGGGTGTTTCATTGATGAGAACACTGGTCTGAATTTCCCTTCACAAACGGAGTGAAACCAAAGGCTCTGTATCTTCCTACAAGCAAGAGTTCATTTCCGGTAAACCCAGTGATTTTTCGGCTCAAATGAATTTACACAGTTCACGAACCCAACACGATTTCACTATTATCTAAAGAGCATCTATGTAAGACTTGCTGTAGTTTGTTACAGTTTCATAAGCAGAGTTCAACTAGATATGGTCCATATGAGTAGGAAACACAGTTCATTTTTTCAGGGCATGCTCATGTTTCTTGCTATATTGCAGACTCTAGACAGAAGAAGATGCTTCTTGCGTTAAAACAGAGGGTGTTTCATGGATGAGAACACTGGTCTGAATTTCCCTTCACAAACGGAGTCAAACCAAAGGCTCTGTGTCTTCCTACAAGCAAGAGTTCATTTCCGGTAAACTCAGTGATTTTTCTGCTCAAATGTATGTACAGAGTTCACGAACCCAACACGTTTTGCACTATCAACTAAAGAGCATCTATGTAAGAGATGCTGTGGTTTGTTACAGTTTCATAAGCAGAGTTCAACTAGATATGGTCCGTATGAGTAGGAAACACAGTTCTTTTTTTCCTGACATGCACATATTTCTTGCTGTATTGCAGACACTGGACAGAAGAGGATGCTGCTTGCGTTAAAACAGAGGGTCTTTCATGGATGAGAACTCTGGTCTGAATTTCCTTCACAAACGGAGTTAAACAAAAGGCTCTGTGTCTTCCTACAACTAATAGTTCTTGTTGGGTAAACCCTTTGATTTTTCGGCTCAAATGAATTTACACAGTTCACGAACCCAACACGATTTTCACTATTATCTAAAGAGCATCTATGTAAGACTTGCTGTAGTTTGTTACAGTTTCATAAGCAGAGTTCAACTAGATATGGTCCATATGAGTAGGAAACACAGTTCATTTTTTCAGGGCATGCTCATGTTTCTTGCTATATTGCAGACTCTAGACAGAAGAAGATGCTTCTTGCGTTAAAACAGAGGGTGTTTCATGGATGAGAACACTGGTCTGAATTTCCCTTCACAAACGGAGTGAAACCAAAGGCTCTGTGTCTTCCTACAAGCAAGAGTTCATTTCCGGTAAACCCAGTGATTTTTCGGCTCAAATGTATGTACACAATTCACGAACCCAACACGATTTTCACTATTAACTAAAGAGCATCTATGTAAGACAGGCTGTGGTTTGTTACAGTTTCATAAGCACAGTTCAATTAGATATGGTACGTATGAGTACGAAACACAGTTCTTTTTTTCTGGACATGCTCATATTTCTTGCTGTATTGCACACCCTGGACAGAAGAGCATGCTGCTTGCGTTAAAACAGAGGGTCTTTCATGGATGAGAACTCTGGTCTGAATTTCCCTTCACAAACGGAGTTAAACCAAAGGCTCTGTGTCTTCCTACAAGCAAGAGTTCATTTGCGGTAAACCCAGTGATTTTTCGGCTCAAATGAATTTACACAATTCACGAACCCAACACGTTTTGTACTATCAACTAAAGAGCATCTATGTAAGAGATGCTGTGGTTTCTTACACTTTTATAATCAGAGTTCAACTAGATATGGTCCGTATGAGTAGGAAACACAGTTCATTTTTTCTGGACATACTCATTTTTTTTGCTGTATTGCAGACTCTGGACAGAAGAGGATGCTTCTTGCGTTAAAACATAGGCTGTTTCATTGATGAGAACACTGGTCTGAATTTCCCTTCACAAACGGAGTGAAACCAAAGTCTCTGTGTCTTCCTACAAGCAAGAGTTCATTTCCGGTAAACCCAGTGATTTTTCGGCTCAAATGAATTTACACAATTCACGAACCCAACACGATTTTCACTATTAACTAAAGAGCATCTATGTAAGACATACTGTGGTTTGTTACAGTTTCATAAGCAGAGTTCAATTAGATATGATCCGTATGAGTAGGAAACACAGTTCTTTTTTTCTGGACATGCTAATATTTCTTGCTGTATTGCACACCCTGGACAGAAGAGCATGCTGCTTGCGTTAAAACAGAGGGTCTTTCATGGATGAGAACTCTGGTCTGAATTTCCCTTCACAAACGGAGTTAAACCAAAGGCTCTGTGTCTTCCTACAAGCAAGAGTTCATTTGCGGTAAACCCAGTGATTTTTCGGCTCAAATGAATTTACACAGTTCACGAACCCAACACGTTTTGCACTATCAACTAAAGAGCATCTATGTAAGAGATGCTGTGGTTTCTTACAGTTTTATAATCAGAGTTCAACTAGATATGGTCCGTATGAGTAGGAAACACAGTTCATTTTTTCTGGACATGCTCATTTTTTTTGCTGTATTGCAGACACTGGACAGAAGAGGACGCTTCTTGCATTAAAACATAGGGTGTTTCATTGATGAGAACACTGGTCTGAATTTCCCTTCACAAACGGAGTGAAACCAAAGGCTCTGTATCTTCCTACAAGCAAGAGTTCATTTCCGGTAAACCCAGTGATTTTTCGGCTCAAATGAATTTACACAGTTCACGAACCCAACACGATTTCACTATTATCTAAAGAGCATCTATGTAAGACTTGCTGTAGTTTGTTACAGTTTCATAAGCAGAGTTCAACTAGATATGGTCCATATGAGTAGGAAACACAGTTCATTTTTTCAGGGCATGCTCATGTTTCTTGCTATATTGCAGACTCTAGACAGAAGAAGATGCTTCTTGCGTTAAAACAGAGGGTGTTTCATGGATGAGAACACTGGTCTGAATTTCCCTTCACAAACGGAGTCAAACCAAAGGCTCTGTGTCTTCCTACAAGCAAGAGTTCATTTCCGGTAAACTCAGTGATTTTTCTGCTCAAATGTATGTACAGAGTTCACGAACCCAACACGTTTTGCACTATCAACTAAAGAGCATCTATGTAAGAGATGCTGTGGTTTGTTACAGTTTCATAAGCAGAGTTCAACTAGATATGGTCCGTATGAGTAGGAAACACAGTTCTTTTTTTCCTGACATGCACATATTTCTTGCTGTATTGCAGACACTGGACAGAAGAGGATGCTGCTTGCGTTAAAACAGAGGGTCTTTCATGGATGAGAACTCTGGTCTGAATTTCCTTCACAAACGGAGTTAAACAAAAGGCTCTGTGTCTTCCTACAACTAATAGTTCTTGTTGGGTAAACCCTTTGATTTTTCGGCTCAAATGAATTTACACAGTTCACGAACCCAACACGATTTTCACTATTATCTAAAGAGCATCTATGTAAGACTTGCTGTAGTTTGTTACAGTTTCATAAGCAGAGTTCAACTAGATATGGTCCATATGAGTAGGAAACACAGTTCATTTTTTCAGGGCATGCTCATGTTTCTTGCTATATTGCAGACTCTAGACAGAAGAAGATGCTTCTTGCGTTAAAACAGAGGGTGTTTCATGGATGAGAACACTGGTCTGAATTTCCCTTCACAAACGGAGTGAAACCAAAGGCTCTGTGTCTTCCTACAAGCAAGAGTTCATTTCCGGTAAACCCAGTGATTTTTCGGCTCAAATGTATGTACACAATTCACGAACCCAACACGATTTTCACTATTAACTAAAGAGCATCTATGTAAGACAGGCTGTGGTTTGTTACAGTTTCATAAGCACAGTTCAATTAGATATGGTACGTATGAGTACGAAACACAGTTCTTTTTTTCTGGACATGCTCATATTTCTTGCTGTATTGCACACCCTGGACAGAAGAGCATGCTGCTTGCGTTAAAACAGAGGGTCTTTCATGGATGAGAACTCTGGTCTGAATTTCCCTTCACAAACGGAGTTAAACCAAAGGCTCTGTGTCTTCCTACAAGCAAGAGTTCATTTGCGGTAAACCCAGTGATTTTTCGGCTCAAATGAATTTACACAATTCACGAACCCAACACGTTTTGTACTATCAACTAAAGAGCATCTATGTAAGAGATGCTGTGGTTTCTTACACTTTTATAATCAGAGTTCAACTAGATATGGTCCGTATGAGTAGGAAACACAGTTCATTTTTTCTGGACATACTCATTTTTTTTGCTGTATTGCAGACTCTGGACAGAAGAGGATGCTTCTTGCGTTAAAACATAGGCTGTTTCATTGATGAGAACACTGGTCTGAATTTCCCTTCACAAACGGAGTGAAACCAAAGTCTCTGTGTCTTCCTACAAGCAAGAGTTCATTTCCGGTAAACCCAGTGATTTTTCGGCTCAAATGAATTTACACAATTCACGAACCCAACACGATTTTCACTATTAACTAAAGAGCATCTATGTAAGACATACTGTGGTTTGTTACAGTTTCATAAGCAGAGTTCAATTAGATATGATCCGTATGAGTAGGAAACACAGTTCTTTTTTTCTGGACATGCTAATATTTCTTGCTGTATTGCACACCCTGGACAGAAGAGGATGATGCTTGCGTTATATCAGAGGGTCTTTCATGGATGAGAACTCTGGTCTGAATTTCCCTTCACAAACGGAGTTAAACCAAAGGCTCTGTGTCTTCCTACAAGCAAGAGTTCATTTGCGGTAAACCCAGTGATTTTTCGGCTCCAATGAATTTACACAGTTCACGAACCCAACACGTTTTGCACTATTAACTAAAGAGCATCTATGTAAGAGATGCTGTGGTTTCTTACAGTTTTATAATCAGAGTTCAACTAGATATGGTCCGTATGAGTAGGAAACACAGTTCATTTTTTCTGGACATGCTCATTTTTTTGCTGTATTGCAGACTCTGGACAGAAGAGGACGCTTCTTGCGTTAAAACATAGGGTGTTTCATTGATGAGAACACTGGTCTGAATTTCCCTTCACAAACGGAGTGAAACCAATGGCTCTGTGTCTTCCAACAAGCAAGAGTTCATTTCCGGTAAACCCAGTGATTTTTCGGCTCAAATGAATTTACACAATTCACGAACAAACACGATTTTCACTATTAACTAAAGAGCATCTATGTAAGACATGCTGTGGTTTGTTACAGTTTCATAAGCAGAGTTCAATTTGATATGGTCCGTATGAGTAGGAAACACAGTTCTTTTTTTCTGGACATGCTAATATTTCTTGCTGTATTGCACACCCTGGACAGAAGAGGATGCTGCTTGCGTTAAAACAGAGGGTCTTTCTTGGATGAGAACTCTGTTCTGAATTTCCCTTCACAAACGGAGTTAAACCAAAGGCTCTGTGTCTTCCTACAAGCAAGAGTTCATTTCCGGTAAACCCAGTGATTTTTCGGCTCAAATGAATTTACACAATTCACGAACCCAACACAATTTTCACTATTAACTAAAGAGCATCAATGTAAGACATGCTGTGTTTCGTTACAGTTTCATAAGCAGAGGTCACCTAGATATGGTCCGTATGTGTCGGAAACACAGTTCTTTTTTTCTGGGCATGCGCATGTTTCTTGCTGTATTGGCGACGCTGGAAAGAAGAGCATGCTTCTTGCGTTAACACAGTGTGTTGCATGGATGAGAACACCTGTCTGAATTTCCCTTCACAAACGGAGTTAAACCAAAGTCTCTGTGTCTTCCTACAAGCAAGAGTTCATTTCCGGTAAACCCAGTGATTTTTCGGCTCAAATGAAATTACACAGTTCACAAACCCAACACGTTTTTCACTATAAACTAAAGAGCATCTATGTAAGAGATGCTGTGCTTTGTTAGAGTTTCATAAGCAGAGTTTAACTAGATATGGTCCGTATGAGTAGGAAACACAGTTCTTTTTTTCCTGACATGCTCATATTTCTTGCTGTATTGCAGACACTGGACAGAAGAGGATGCTGCTTGCGTTAAAACAGAGGGTCTTTTATGGATGAGAACTCTGGTCTGAATTTCCTTCACAAACGGAGTTAAACAAAAGGCTCTGTGTCTTCCTACAACTAATAGTTCTTGTTGGGTAAACCCTTTGATTTTTCGGCTCAAATGAATTTACACAGTTCACGAACCCAACACGTTTTGCACTATTAACTAAAGAGCATCTATGTAAGAGATGCTGCGGTTTCTTACAGTTTTATAATCAGAGTTCAACTAGATATGGTCCGTATGAGGAGGAAACACAGTTCATTTTTTCTGGACATGCTCATTTTTTTTGCTGTATTGCAGACTCTGGACAGAAGAGGAAGCTTCTTGCGTTAAAACATAGGTTGTTTCATTGATGAGAACACTGGTCTGAATTTCCCTTCACAAACGGAGTCAAACCAAAGGCTCTGTGTCTTCCTACAAGCAAGAGTTCATTTCCGGTAAACTCAGTGATTTTTCTGCTCAAATGTATGTACAGAGTTCACGAACCCAACACCTTTTTCACTATTAACTAAAGAGCATGTATGTAAGAGATGCTGTGGTTTGTTACAGTTTCATAAGCAGAGTTCAACTAGATATGGTCCGTATGAGTAGGAAACACAGTTCTTTTTTTCCTGACATGCTCATATTTCTTGCTGTATTGCAGACACTGGACAGAAGAGGATGCTGCTTGCGTTAAAACAGAGGGTCTTTCATGGATGAGAACTCTGGTCTGAATTCCCTTCACAAACGGAGTTAAACAAAAGGCTCTGTGTCTTCCTACAACTAATAGTTCTTGTTGGGTAAACCCTTTGATTTTTCGGCTCAAATGAATTTACACAGTTCACGAACCCAACACGATTTTCACTATTATCTAAAGAGCATCTATGTAAGACTTGCTGTAGTTTGTTACAGTTTCATAAGCAGAGTTCAACTAGATATGGTCCATATGAGTAGGAAACACAGTTCATTTTTTCAGGGCATGCTCATGTTTCTTGCTATATTGCAGACTCTAGACAGAAGGAGATGCTTCTTGCGTTAAAACAGAGGGTGTTTCATGGATGAGAACACTGGTCTGAATTTCCCTTCACAAACGGAGTGAAACCAAAGGCTCTGTGTCTTCCTACAAGCAAGAGTTCATTTCCGGTAAACCCAGTGATTTTTCGGCTCGAATTAATTTACACAGTTCACGATCCCAACATGTTTTGCACTATTATCTAAAGAGCATCTATGTAAGACATGCTGTGGTTTGTTACAGTTTCATAAGCAGAGTTCAATTAGATATGGTCCGTATGAGTAGGAAACACAGTTCTTTTTTTCTGGACATGCTCATATTTCTTGCTGTATTGCACACCCTGGACAGAAGAGCATGCTGCGTGCGTTAAAACAGAGGGTCTTTCATGGATGAGAACACTGGTCTGAATTTCCCTTTACAAACGGAGTGAAACCAAAGGCTCTGTGTCTTCCTACAAGCAAGAGTTCATTTGCGGTAAACCCAGTGATTTTTCGGCTCAAATGAATTTACACAATTCACGAACCCAACACGTTTTGCACTATCAACTAAAGAGCATCTATGTAAGAGATGCTGTGGTTTCTTACACTTTTATAATCAGAGTTCAACTAGATATGGTCCGTATGAGTAGGAAACACAGTTCATTTTTTCTGGACATACTCATTTTTTTTGCTGTATTGCAGACTCTGGACAGAAGAGGATGCTTCTTGCGTTAAAACATAGGCTGTTTCATTGATGAGAACACTGGTCTGAATTTCCCTTCACAAACGGAGTTATACCAAAGGCTCTGTGTCTTCCTACAAGCAAGAGTTCATTTGCGGTAAACCCAGTGATTTTTCGGCTCCAATGAATTTACACAGTTCACGAACCCAACACGTTTTGCACTATTAACTAAAGAGCATCTATGCAAGAGATGCGGTGGTTTCTTACAGTTTTTTAATCAGAGTTCAACTACATATGGTCCGTATGAGTAGGAAACACAGTTCATTTTTTCTAGACATGCTCATTGTTTTTGCTGTATTGCAGACTCTGGACAGAAGAGGATGCTTCTCGCGTTAAAACAGAGGGTCTTTCATGGATGAGAACACTGTTCTGAATTTCCCTTCACAAACGGAGTGAAACCAAAGGCTCTGTATCTTCCTACAAGCAAGAGTTCATTTCCGGTAAACCCAGTGATTTTTCGGCTCAAATGAATTTACACAATTCACAAACCCAACACGATTTTCACTATTAACTAAAGACCATCAATGTAAGACATGCTGTGGTTTGTTACAGTTTCATAAGCAGAGTTCAACTAGATATGGTCCGTATGTGTCGGAAACACAGTTCTTTTTTTCTGGGCATGCGCATGTTTCTTGCTGTATTGGCGAGGCTGGAAAGAAGAGCATGCTTCTTGCGTTAACACAGTGTGTTGCATGGATGAGAACACTTGTCTGAATTTCCCTTCACAAACGGAGTTCAACCAAAGGCTCTGTGTCTTCCTACAAGCAAGAGTTCATTTCCGGTAAACCCAGTGATTTTTCGGCTCAAATGAAATTACACAGTTCACAAACCCAACACGTTTTTCACTATAAACTAAAGAGCATCTATGTAAGAGATGCTGTGCTTTGTTAGAGTTTCATAAGCAGAGTTTAACTAGATATGGTCCGTATGATTAAGAAACACAGTTCTTTTTTGCTGGGCATGCTCATGTTTCTTGCTGTATTGCAGACTCTGGACAGAAGAGGATGCTTCTTGCCTTAAAACATAGGTTGTTTCATTGATGAGAACACTGGTCTGAATTTCCCTTCACAAACGGAGTGAAACCAAAGGCTCTGTGTCTTCCTACAAGCAAGAGTTCATTTCCGGTAAACTCAGTGATTTTTCTGCTCAAATGTATGTACAGAGTTCACGAACCCAACACCTTTTTCACTATTAACTAAAGAGCATGTATGTAAGAGATGCTGTGGTTTGTTACAGTTTCATAAGCAGAGTTCAACTAGATATGGTCCGTATGAGTAGGAAACACAGTTCTTTTTTTCCTGACATGCTCATATTTCTTGCTGTATTGCAGACACTGGACAGAAGAGGATGCTGCTTGCGTTAAAACAGAGGGTCTTTTATGGATGAGAACTCTGGTCTGAATTTCCTTCACAAACGGAGTTAAACAAAAGGCTCTGTGTCTTCCTACAACTAATAGTTCTTGTTGGGTAAACCCTTTGATTTTTCGGCTCAAATGAATTTACACAGTTCACGAACCCAACACGTTTTGCACTATTAACTAAAGAGCATCTATGTAAGAGATGCTGCGGTTTCTTACAGTTTTATAATCAGAGTTCAACTAGATATGGTCCGTATGAGGAGGAAACACAGTTCATTTTTTCTGGACATGCTCATTTTTTTTGCTGTATTGCAGACTCTGGACAGAAGAGGAAGCTTCTTGCGTTAAAACATAGGTTGTTTCATTGATGAGAACACTGGTCTGAATTTCCCTTCACAAACGGAGTCAAACCAAAGGCTCTGTGTCTTCCTACAAGCAAGAGTTCATTTCCGGTAAACTCAGTGATTTTTCTGCTCAAATGTATGTACAGAGTTCACGAACCCAACACCTTTTTCACTATTAACTAAAGAGCATGTATGTAAGAGATGCTGTGGTTTGTTACAGTTTCATAAGCAGAGTTCAACTAGATATGGTCCGTATGAGTAGGAAACACAGTTCTTTTTTTCCTGACATGCTCATATTTCTTGCTGTATTGCAGACACTGGACAGAAGAGGATGCTGCTTGCGTTAAAACAGAGGGTCTTTCATGGATGAGAACTCTGGTCTGAATTTCCTTCACAAACGGAGTTAAACAAAAGGCTCTGTGTCTTCCTACAACTAATAGTTCTTGTTGGGTAAACCCTTTGATTTTTCGGCTCAAATGATTTTACACAGTTCACGAACCCAACACGATTTTCACTATTATCTAAAGAGCATCTATGTAAGACTTGCTGTAGTTTGTTACAGTTTCATAAGCAGAGTTCAACTAGATATGGTCCATATGAGTAGGAAACACAGTTCATTTTTTCAGGGCATGCTCATGTTTCTTGCTATATTGCAGACTCTAGACAGAAGAAGATGCTTCTTGCGTTAAAACAGAGGGTGTTTCATGGATGAGAACACTGGTCTGAATTTCCCTTCACAAACGGAGTGAAACCAAAGGCTCTGTGTCTTCCTACAAGCAAGAGTTCATTTGCGGTAAACCCAGGGATTTTTCGGCTCAAATGAATTTACACAATTCACGAACCCAACACGTTTTGCACTATCAACTAAAGAGCATCTATGTAAGAGATGCTGTGGTTTCTTACACTTTTATAATCAGAGTTCAACTAGATATGGTCCGTATGAGTAGGAAACACAGTTCATTTTTTCTGGACATACTCATTTTTTTTGCTGTATTGCAGACTCTGGACAGAAGAGGATGCTTCTTGCGTTAAAACATAGGCTGTTTCATTGATGAGAACACTGGTCTGAATTTCCCTTCACAAACGGAGTTAAACCAAAGGCTCTGTGTCTTCCTACAAGCAAGAGTTCATTTGCGGTAAACCCAGTGATTTTTCGGCTCCAATGAATTTACACAGTTCACGAACCCAACACGTTTTGCACTATTAACTAAAGAGCATCTATGCAAGAGATGCGGTGGTTTCTTACAGTTTTTTAATCAGAGTTCAACTACATATGGTCCGTATGAGTAGGAAACACAGTTCATTTTTTCTAGACATGCTCATTGTTTTTGCTGTATTGCAGACTCTGGACAGAAGAGGATGCTTCTCGCGTTAAAACAGAGGGTCTTTCATGGATGAGAACACTGTTCTGAATTTCCCTTCACAAACGGAGTGAAACCAAAGGCTCTGTATCTTCCTACAAGCAAGAGTTCATTTCCGGTAAACCCAGTGATTTTTCGGCTCAAATGAATTTACACAATTCACGAACCCAACACGATTTTCACTATTAACTAAAGACCATCAATGTAAGACATGCTGTGGTTTGTTACAGTTTCATAAGCAGAGTTCAACTAGATATGGTCCGTATGTGTCGGAAACACAGTTCTTTTTTTCTGGGCATGCGCATGTTTCTTGCTGTATTGGCGAGGCTGGAAAGAAGAGCATGCTTCTTGCGTTAACACAGTGTGTTGCATGGATGAGAACACTTGTCTGAATTTCCCTTCACAAACGGAGTTAAACCAAAGGCTCTGTGTCTTCCTACAAGCAAGAGTTCATTTCCGGTAAACCCAGTGATTTTTAGGCTCAAATGAAATTACACAGTTCACAAACCCAACACGTTTTTCACTATAAACTAAAGAGCATCTATGTAAGAGATGCTGTGCTTTGTTAGAGTTTCATAAGCAGAGTTTAACTAGATATGGTCCGTATGATTAAGAAACACAGTTCTTTTTTGCTGGGCATGCTCATGTTTCTTGCTGTATTGCAGACTCTGGACAGAAGAGGATGCTTCTTGCCTTAAAACATAGGTTGTTTCATTGATGAGAACACTGGTCTGAATTTCCCTTCACAAACGGAGTGAAACCAAAGGCTCTGTGTCTTCCTACAAGCAAGAGTTCATTTCTGGTAAACTCAGTGATTTTTCTGCTCAAATGTATGTACAGAGTTCACGAACCCAACACCTTTTTCACTATTAACTAAAGAGCATGTATGTAAGAGATGCTGTGGTTTGTTACAGTTTCATAAGCAGAGTTCAACTAGATATGGTCCGTATGAGTAGGAAACACAGTTCTTTTTTTCCTGACATGCTCATATTTCTTGCTGTATTGCAGACACTGGACAGAAGAGGATGCTGCTTGCGTTAAAACAGAGGGTCTTTTATGGATGAGAACTCTGGTCTGAATTTCCTTCACAAACGGAGTTAAACAAAAGGCTCTGTGTCTTCCTACAACTAATAGTTCTTGTTGGGTAAACCCTTTGATTTTTCGGCTCAAATGAATTTACACAGTTCACGAACCCAACACGATTTTCACTATTATCTAAAGAGCATCTATGTAAGACTTGCTGTAGTTTGTTACAGTTTCATAAGCAGAGTTCAACTAGATATGGTCCATATGAGTAGGAAACACAGTTCATTTTTTCAGGGCATGCTCATGTTTCTTGCTATATTGCAGACTCTAGACAGAAGAAGATGCTTCTTGCGTTAAAACAGAGGGTGTTTCATGGATGAGAACACTGGTCTGAATTTCCCTTCACAAACGGAGTGAAACCAAAGGCTCTGTGTCTTCCTACAAGCAAGAGTTCATTTCCGGTAAACCCAGTGATTTTTCGGCTCAAATTAATTTACACAGTTCACGATCCCAACACGTTTTGCACTATTATCTAAAGAGCATCTATGTAAGACATGCTGTGGTTTGTTACAGTTTCATAAGCAGAGTTCAATTAGATATGGTCCGTATGAGTAGGAAACACAGTTCTTTTTTTCTGGACATGCTCATATTTCTTGCTGTATTGCACACCCTGGACAGAAACGGATACTGCTTGCGTTAAAACAGAGGGTCTTTGATGGATGAGAACTCTGGTCTGAATTTCCATTCACAAACGGAGTTAAACCAAAGTCTCTGTGTCTTCCTACAAGCAAGAGTTCATTTGCGGTAAACCCAGTGATTTTTCAGCTCCAATGAATTTACACAGTTCACGAACCCAACACGTTTTGCACTATTAACTAAAGAGCATCTATGCAAGAGATGCGGTGGTTTCTTACAGTTTTTTAATCAGAGTTCAACTACATATGGTCCGTATGAGTAGGAAACACAGTTCATTTTTTCTAGACATGCTCATTGTTTTTGCTGTATTGCAGACTCTGGACAGAAGAGGATGCTTCTCGCGTTAAAACAGAGGGTCTTTCATGGATGAGAACACTGTTCTGAATTTCCCTTCACAAACGGAGTGAAACCAAAGGCTCTGTATCTTCCTACAAGCAAGAGTTCATTTCCGGTAAACCCAGTGATTTTTCGGCTCAAAAGAATTTACACAATTCACGAACCCAACACGATTTTCACTATTAACTAAAGACCATCAATGTAAGACATGCTGTGTTTTGTTACAGTTTCATAAGCAGAGTTCAACTAGATATGGTCCGTATGTGTCGGAAACACAGTTCTTTTTTTCTGGGCATGCGCATGTTTCTTGCTGTATTGGCGAGGCTGGAAAGAAGAGCATGCTTCTTGCGTTAACACAGTGTGTTGCATGGATGAGAACACTTGTCTGAATTTCCCTTCACAAACGGAGTTCAACCAAAGGCTCTGTGTCTTCCTACAAGCAAGAGTTCATTTCCGGTAAACCCAGTGAATTTTCGGCTCAAATGAAATTACACAGTTCACAAACCCAACACGTTTTTCACTATAAACTAAAGAGCATCTATGTAAGAGATGCTGTGCTTTGTTAGAGTTTCATAAGCAGAGTTTAACTAGATATGGTCCGTATGATTAAGAAACACAGTTCTTTTTTGCTGGGCATGCTCATGTTTCTTGCTGTATTGCAGACTCTGGACAGAAGAGGATGCTTCTTGCCTTAAAACATAGGTTGTTTCATTGATGAGAACACTGGTCTGAATTTCCCTTCACAAACGGAGTGAAACCAAAGGCTCTGTGTCTTCCTACAAGCAAGAGTTCATTTCCGGTAAACTCAGTGATTTTTCTGCTCAAATGTATGTACAGAGTTCACGAACCCAACACCTTTTTCACTATTAACTAAAGAGCATGTATGTAAGAGATGCTGTCGTTTGTTACAGTTTCATAAGCAGAGTTCAACTAGATATGGTCCGTATGAGTAGGAAACACAGTTCTTTTTTTCCTGACATGCTCATATTTCTTGCTGTATTGCAGACACTGGACAGAAGAGGATGCTGCTTGCGTTAAAACAGAGGGTCTTTTATGGATGAGAACTCTGGTCTGAATTTCCTTCACAAACGGAGTTAAACAAAAGGCTCTGTGTCTTCCTACAACTAATAGTTCTTGTTGGGTAAACCCTTTGATTTTTCGGCTCAAATGAATTTACACAGTTCACGAACCCAACACGTTTTGCACTATTAACTAAAGAGCATCTATGTAAGAGATGCTGCGGTTTCTTACAGTTTTATAATCAGAGTTCAACTAGATATGGTCCGTATGAGGAGGAAACACAGTTCATTTTTTCTGGACATGCTCATTTTTTTTGCTGTATTGCAGACTCTGGACAGATGAGGAAGCTTCTTGCGTTAAAACATAGGTTGTTTCATTGATGAGAACACTGGTCTGAATTTCCCTTCACAAACGGAGTCAAACCAAAGGCTCTGTGTCTTCCTACAAGCAAGAGTTCATTTTCGGTAAACTCAGTGATTTTTCTGCTCAAATGTATGTACAGAGTTCACGAACCCAACACCTTTTTCACTATTAACTAAAGAGCATGTATGTAAGAGATGCTGTGGTTTGTTACAGTTTCATAAGCAGAGTTCAACTAGATATGGTCCGTATGAGTAGGAAACACAGTTCTTTTTTTCCTGACATGCTCATATTTCTTGCTGTATTGCAGACACTGGACAGAAGAGGATGCTGCTTGCGTTAAAACAGAGGGTCTTTCATGGATGAGAACTCTGGTCTGAATTTCCTTCACAAACGGAGTTAAACAAAAGGCTCTGTGTCTTCCTACAACTAATAGTTCTTGTTGGGTAAACCCTTTGATTTTTCGGCTCAAATGATTTTACACAGTTCACGAACCCAACACGATTTTCACTATTATCTAAAGAGCATCTATGTAAGACTTGCTGTAGTTTGTTACAGTTTCATAAGCAGAGTTCAACTAGATATGGTCCATGTGAGTAGGAAACACAGTTCATTTTTTCAGGGCATGCTCATGTTTCTTGCTATATTGCAGACTCTAGACAGAAGAAGATGCTTCTTGCGTTAAAACAGAGGGTGTTTCATGGATGAGAACACTGGTCTGAATTTCCCTTCACAAACGGAGTGAAACCAAAGGCTCTGTGTCTTCCTACAAGCAAGAGTTCATTTGCGGTAAACCCAGGGATTTTTCGGCTCAAATGAATTTACACAATTCACGAACCCAACACGTTTTGCACTATCAACTAAAGAGCATCTATGTAAGAGATGCTGTGGTTTCTTACACTTTTATAATCAGAGTTCAACTAGATATGGTCCGTATGAGTAGGAAACACAGTTCATTTTTTCTGGACATACTCATTTTTTTTGCTGTATTGCAGACTCTGGACAGAAGAGGATGCTTCTTGCGTTAAAACATAGGCTGTTTCATTGATGAGAACACTGGTCTGAATTTCCCTTTACAAACGGAGTTAAACCAAAGGCTCTGTGTCTTCCTACAAGCAAGAGTTCATTTGCGGTAAACCCAGTGATTTTTCGGCTCCAATGAATTTACACAGTTCACGAACCCAACACGTTTTGCACTATTAACTAAAGAGCATCTATGTAAGAGATGCGGTGGTTTCTTACAGTTTTTTAATCAGAGTTCAACTACATATGGTCCGTATGAGTAGGAAACACAGTTCATTTTTTCTAGACATGCTCATTGTTTTTGCTGTATTGCAGACTCTGGACAGAAGAGGATGCTTCTCGCGTTAAAACAGAGGGTCTTTCATGGATGAGAACACTGTTCTGAATTTCCCTTCACAAACGGAGTGAAACCAAAGGCTCTGTATCTTCCTACAAGCAAGAGTTCATTTCCGGTAAACCCAGTGATTTTTCGGCTCAAATGAATTTACACAATTCACGAACCCAACACGATTTTCACTATTAACTAAAGACCATCAATGTAAGACATGCTGTGATTTGTTACAGTTTCATAAGCAGAGTTCAACTAGATATGGTCCGTATGTGTCGGAAACACAGTTCTTTTTTTCTGGGCATGCGCATGTTTCTTGCTGTATTGGCGAGGCTGGAAAGAAGAGCATGCTTCTTGCACAGTGTGTTGCATGGATGAGAACACTTGTCTGAATTTCCCTTCACAAACGGAGTTAAACCAAAGGCTCTGTGTCTTCCTACAAGCAAGAGTTCATTTCCGGTAAACCCAGTGATTTTTCGGCTCAAATGAAATTACACAGTTCACAAACCCAACACGTTTTTCACTATAAACTAAAGAGCATCTATGTAAGAGATGCTGTGCTTTGTTAGAGTTTCATAAGCAGAGTTTAACTAGATATGGTCCGTATGATTAAGAAACACAGTTCTTTTTTGCTGGGCATGCTCATGTTTCTTGCTGTATTGCAGACTCTGGACAGAAGAGGATGCTTCTTGCCTTAAAACATAGGTTGTTTCATTGATGAGAACACTGGTCTGAATTTCCCTTCACAAACGGAGTGAAACCAAAGGCTCTGTGTCTTCCTACAAGCAAGAGTTCATTTCTGGTAAACTCAGTGATTTTTCTGCTCAAATGTATGTACAGAGTTCACGAACCCAACACCTTTTTCACTATTAACTAAAGAGCATGTATGTAAGAGATGCTGTCGTTTGTTACAGTTTCATAAGCAGAGTTCAACTAGATATGGTCCGTATGAGTAGGAAACACAGTTCTTTTTTTCCTGACATGCTCATATTTCTTGCTGTATTGCAGACAGTGGACAGAAGAGGATGCTGCTTGCGTTAAAACAGAGGGTCTTTTATGGATGAGAACTCTGGTCTGAATTTCCTTCACAAACGGAGTTAAACAAAAGGCTCTGTGTCTTCCTACAACTAATAGTTCTTGTTGGGTAAACCCTTTGATTTTTCGGCTCAAATGAATTTACACAGTTCACGAACCCAACACGATTTTCACTATTATCTAAAGAGCATCTATGTAAGACTTGCTGTAGTTTGTTACAGTTTCATAAGCAGAGTTCAACTAGATATGGTCCATATGAGTAGGAAACACAGTTCATTTTTTCAGGGCATGCTCATGTTTCTTGCTATATTGCAGACTCTAGACAGAAGAAGATGCTTCTTGCATTAAAACAGAGGGTGTTTCATGGATGAGAACACTGGTCTGAATTTCCCTTCACAAACGGAGTGAAACCAAAGGCTCTGTGTCTTCCTACAAGCAAGAGTTCATTTGCGGTAAACCCAGGGATTTTTCGGCTCAAATGAATTTACACAATTCACGAACCCAACACGTTTTGCACTATCAACTAAAGAGCATCTATGTAAGAGATGCTGTGGTTTCTTACACTTTTATAATCAGAGTTCAACTAGATATGGTCCGTATGAGTAGGAAACACAGTTCATTTTTTCTGGACATACTCATTTTTTTTGCTGTATTGCAGACTCTGGACAGAAGAGGATGCTTCTTGCGTTAAAACATAGGCTGTTTCATTGATGAGAACACTGGTCTGAATTTCCCTTCACAAACGGAGTTAAACCAAAGGCTCTGTGTCTTCCTACAAGCAAGAGTTCATTTGCGGTAAACCCAGTGATTTTTCGGCTCCAATGAATTTACACAGTTCATGAACCCAACACGTTTTGCACTATTAACTAAAGAGCATCTATGTAAGAGATGCGGTGGTTTCTTACAGTTTTTTAATCAGAGTTCAACTACATATGGTCCGTATGAGTAGGAAACACAGTTCATTTTTTCTAGACATGCTCATTGTTTTTGCTGTATTGCAGACTCTGGACAGAAGAGGATGCTTCTCGCGTTAAAACAGAGGGTCTTTCATGGATGAGAACACTGTTCTGAATTTCCCTTCACAAACGGAGTGAAACCAAAGGCTCTGTATCTTCCTACAAGCAAGAGTTCATTTCCGGTAAACCCAGTGATTTTTCGGCTCAAATGAATTTACACAATTCACGAACCCAACACGATTTTCACTATTAACTAAAGACCATCAATGTAAGACATGCTGTGATTTGTTACAGTTTCATAAGCAGAGTTCAACTAGATATGGTCCGTATGTGTCGGAAACACAGTTCTTTTTTTCTGGGCATGCGCATGTTTCTTGCTGTATTGGCGAGGCTGGAAAGAAGAGCATGCTTCTTGCACAGTGTGTTGCATGGATGAGAACACTTGTCTGAATTTCCCTTCACAAACGGAGTTAAACCAAAGGCTCTGTGTCTTCCTACAAGCAAGAGTTCATTTCCGGTAAACCCAGTGATTTTTCGGCTCAAATGAAATTACACAGTTCACAAACCCAACACGTTTTTCACTATAAACTAAAGAGCATCTATGTAAGAGATGCTGTGCTTTGTTAGAGTTTCATAAGCAGAGTTTAACTAGATATGGTCCGTATGATTAAGAAACACAGTTCTTTTTTGCTGGGCATGCTCATGTTTCTTGCTGTATTGCAGACTCTGGACAGAAGAGGATGCTTCTTGCCTTAAAACATAGGTTGTTTCATGATGAGAACAATGGTCTGAATTTCCCTTCACTAACGGAGTGAAACCAAAGGCTCTGTGTCTTCCTACAAGCAAGAGTTCATTTCTGGTAAACTCAGTGATTTTTCTGCTCAAATGTATGTACAGAGTTCACGAACCCAACACCTTTTTCACTATTAACTAAAGAGCATGTATGTAAGAGATGCTGTCGTTTGTTACAGTTTCATAAGCAGAGTTCAACTAGATATGGTCCGTATGAGTAGGAAACACAGTTCTTTTTTTCCTGACATGCTCATATTTCTTGCTGTATTGCAGACAGTGGACAGAAGAGGATGCTGCTTGCGTTAAAACAGAGGGTCTTTTATGGATGAGAACTCTGGTCTGAATTTCCTTCACAAACGGAGTTAAACAAAAGGCTCTGTGTCTTCCTACAACTAATAGTTCTTGTTGGGTAAACCCTTTGAATTTTCGGCTCAAATGAATTTACACAGTTCACGAACCCAACACGATTTTCACTATTATCTAAAGAGCATCTATGTAAGACTTGCTGTAGTTTGTTACAGTTTCATAAGCAGAGTTCAACTAGATATGGTCCATATGAGTAGGAAACACAGTTCATTTTTTCAGGGCATGCTCATGTTTCTTGCTATATTGCAGACTCTAGACAGAAGAAGATGCTTCTTGCGTTAAAACAGAGGGTGTTTCATGGATGAGAACACTGGTCTGAATTTCCCTTCACAAACGGAGTGAAACCAAAGGCTCTGTGTCTTCCTACAAGCAAGAGTTCATTTCCGGTAAACCCAGTGATTTTTCGGCTCAAATTAATTTACACAGTTCACGATCCCAACACGTTTTGCACTATTATCTAAAGAGCATCTATGTAAGACATGCTGTGGTTTGTTACAGTTTCATAAGCAGAGTTCAATTAGATATGGTCCGTATGAGTAGGAAACACAGTTCTTTTTTTCTGGACATGCTCATATTTCTTGCTGTATTGCACACCCTGGACAGAAGCGGATACTGCTTGCGTTAAAACAGAGGGTCTTTCATGGATGAGAACTCTGGTCTGAATTTCCATTCACAAACGGAGTTAAACCAAAGTCTCTGTGTCTTCCTACAAGCAAGAGTTCATTTCCGGTAAACTCAGTGATTTTTCTGCACAAATGTATGTACAGAGTTCACGAACCCAACACGTTTTTCACTATTAACTAAAGAGCATGTATGTAAGAGATGCTGTGGTTTGTTACAGTTTCATAACCAGAGTTCAACTAGATATGGTCCGTATGAGTAGGACACACAGTTCTTTTTTTCTGGACATGCTCATATTTCTTGCTGTATTGCAGACACTGGACAGAAGAGGATGCTGCTTGCGTTAAAACAGAGGGTCTTTCATGGATGAGAACTCTGGTCTGAATTTCCCTTCACAAATGGAGTTAAACAAAAGGCTCTGTGTCTTCCTACAACTAATAGTTCTTGTTGGGTAAACCCTTTGATTTTTCGGCTCAAATGAATTTACACAGTTCACGAACCCAACACGATTTTCACTATTATCTAAAGAGCATCTATGTAAGACTTGCTGTAGTTTGTTACAGTTTCATAAGCAGAGTTCAACTAGATATGGTCCATATGAGTAGGAAACACAGTTCATTTTTTCAGGGCATGCTCATGTTTCTTGCTATATTGCAGACTCTAGACAGATGAAGATGCGTCTTGCGTTAAAACAGAGGGTGTTTCATGGATGAGAACACTGGTCTGAATTTCCCTTCACAAACGGAGTGAAACCAAAGGCTCTGTGTCTTCCTACAAGCAAGAGTTCATTTCCGGTAAACCCAGTGATTTTTCGGCTCAAATTAATTTACACAGTTCACGATCCCAACACGTTTTGCACTATTATCTAAAGAGCATCTATGTAAGACATGCTGTGGTTTGTTACAGTTTCATAAGCAGAGTTCAATTAGATATGGTCCGTATGAGTAGGAAACACAGTTCTTTTTTTCTGGACATGCTCATATTTCTTGCTGTATTGCACACCCTGGACAGAAGCGGATACTGCTTGCGTTAAAACAGAGGGTCTTTCATGGATGAGAACTCTGGTCTGAATTTCCATTCACAAACGGAGTTAAACCAAAGTCTCTGTGTCTTCCTACAAGCAAGAGTTCATTTCCGGTAAACTCAGTGATTTTTCTGCACAAATGTATGTACAGAGTTCACGAACCCAACACGTTTTTCACTATTAACTAAAGAGCATGTATGTAAGAGATGCTGTGGTTTGTTACAGTTTCATAACCAGAGTTCAACTAGATATGGTCCGTATGAGTAGGACACACAGTTCTTTTTTTCTGGACATGCTCATATTTCTTGCTGTATTGCAGACACTGGACAGAAGAGGATGCTGCTTGCGTTAAAACAGAGGGTCTTTCATGGATGAGAACTCTGGTCTGAATTTCCCTTCACAAACGGAGTTAAACCAAAGGCTCTGTGTCTTCCTACAACTAATAGTTCTTTTCGGGTAATCCCTTTGATTTTTCGGCTCAAATGAATTTACACAGTTCAAGTCCCAACACGATTTTCACTATTATCTAAAGAGAATCTATGTTAGACTTGCTGTGGTTTGTTACAGTTTCATAAGCAGAGTTCAACTAGATATGGTCCATATGAGTAGGAAACACAGTTCATTTTTTCAGGGCATGATCATGTTTCTTGCTCTATTGCAGACACTGGAAAGAAGAGCAGGCTCTTTGTGTTAAAACATAGTGTGTTTCATGGATGAGAACACTGGTCTGAATTTCCCTTCACAAACGGAGTTATACCAAAGTCTCTGTGTCTTCCTACAATTAAGAGTTCATTTCCGGTAAACCCAGTGATTTTTCGGCTCAAATGAATTTACACAGTTCACGAACCCAACACGTTTTCCACTTTTAACTAAAGAACATGTATGTAAGAGATGCTGTGGTTTGTTACAGTTTCATAAGCAGAGTTCAACTAGATATGGTCCGTATGATTAGGAAACACAGTTCTTTTTTTCTGGACATGCTCATATTTCTTGCTGTATTGCACACCCTGGACAGAAGAGGATGCTGCTTGCGTTAAAACAGAGGGTCTTTCATGGATGAGAACTCTGGTCTGAATTTCCCTTCACAAACGGAGTTAAACCAAAGGCTCTGTGTCTTCCTACAAGCAAGAGTTCATTTCCGGTAAACCCAGTGATTTTTCGGCTCAAATGAATTTACACAATTCACGAACCCAACACGATTTTCACTATTAACTAAAGAGCATCTATGTAATACATGCTGTGGTTTGTTACCGTTTCATAAGCAGAGTTCAATTAGATATGGTCCGTATGAGTAGGAAACACAGTTCTTTTTTTCTGGACATGCTCATATTTCTTGCTGTATAGCACACCCTGGACAGAAGAGGATGCTGCTTGCGTTAAAACAGAGGGTCTTTCATGGATGAGAACTGTGGTCTGAATTTCCCTTCACAAACGGAGTTAAACCAAAGGCTCTGTGTCTTCCTACAAGCAAGAGTTCATTTGCGGTAAACCCAGTGATTTTTCGGCTCCAATGAATTTACACAGTTCACGAACCCAACACGTTTTGCACTATTAACTAAAGAGCATCTATGTAAGAGATGCTGTGGTTTCTTACAGTTTTATAATCAGATTTCAACTAGATATGGTCCGTATGAGTAGGAAACACAGTTCATTTTTGTGGACATGCTCATTTTTTTGCTGTATTGCAGACTCTGGACAGAAGAGGACGCTTCTTGCGTTAAAACATAGGGTGTTTCATTGATGAGAACACTGGTCTGAATTTCCCTTCACAAACGGAGTGAAACCAAAGGCTCTGTGTCTTCCTACAAGCAAGAGTTCATTTCCGGTAAACCCAATGATTTTTCGGCTCAAATGAATTTACACAATTCACGAACAAACACGATTTTCACTATTAACTAAAGAGCATCTATGTAAGACATGCTGTGGTTTGTTACAGTTTCATAAGCAGAGTTCAATTAGATATGGTCCGTATGAGTAGGAAACACAGTTCTTTTTTTCTGGACATGCTAATATTTCTTGCTGTATTGCACACCCTGGACAGAAGAGGATGCTGCTTGCGTTAAAACAGAGGGTCTTTCATGGATGAGAACTCTGGTCTGAATTTCCCTTCACAAACGGAGTTAAACCAAAGGCTCTGTGTCTTCCTACAAGCAAGAGTTCATTTCCGGTAAACCCAGTGATTTTTCGGCTCAAATGAATTTACACAATTCACGAACCCAACACAATTTTCGCTATTAACTAAAGAGCATCAATGTAAGACATGCTGTGTTTTGTTACAGTTTCATAAGCAGAGGTCACCTAGATATGATCCGTATGTGTCGGAAACACAGTTCTTTTTTTCTGGGCATGCGCATGTTTCTTGCTGTATTGGCGACGCTGGAAAGAAGAGCATGCTTCTTGCGTTAACACAGTGTGTTGCATGGATGAGAACACTTGTTTGAATTTCCCTTCACAAACGGAGTTAAACCAAAGTCTCTGTGTCTTCCTACAAGCAAGAGTTCATTTCCGGTAAACCCACTGATTTTTCTGCTCAAATGAAATTACACAGTTCACAAACCCAACACGTTTTTCACTATAAACTAAAGAGCATCTATGTAAGAGATGCTGTGCTTTGTTAGAGTTTCATAAGCAGAGTTTAACTAGATATGGTCCGTATGATTAAGAAACACAGTTCTTTTTTGCTGGGCATGCTCATGTTTCTTGCTGTATTGCAGACTCTGGACAGAAGAGGATGCTTCTTGCCTTAAAACAGAGTATGTTTCATGGATGAGAACACTGGTCTGAATTTTCATTCAGAAACGGAGTTAAACCAAAGTCTCTGTGTCTTCCTACAACCAAGAGTTCATTTCCGGTAAACTCAGTTAATTTTCTGCTCAAATGTATGTACAGAGTTCACGAACCCAACACGTTTTTCACTATTAACTAAAGAGCATGTATGTAAGAGATGCTGTGGTTTGTTACAGTTTCATAACCAGAGTTCAACTAGATATGGTCCGTATGAGTAGGAAACACAGTTCTTTTTTTCTGGACATGCTCATATTTCTTGCTGTATTGCAGACACTGGACAGAAGAGGATGCTGCTTGCATTAAAACAGAGGGTCTTTCATGGATGAGAACTCTTGTCTGAATTTCCTTCACAAACGGAGTTAAACCAAAGGCTCTGTGTCTTCCTACAACTAATAGTTCTTTTTGGGTAAACCCTTTGATTTTTCGGCTCAAATGAATTTACACAGTTCACGTCCCAACACGATTTTCACTATTATCTAAAGAGAATCTATGTAAGACTTGCTGTGGTTTGTTACAGTTTCATAAGCAGAGTTCAACTAGATATGGTCCATATGAGTAGGAAACACAGTTCATTTTTTCAGGGCATGCTCATGTTTCTTGCTATATTGCAGACACTGGAAAGAAGAGCAGGCTCTTTGTGTTAAAACATAGTGTGTTTCATGGATGAGAACACTGGTCTGAATTTCCCTTCACAAACGGAGTTATACCAAAGTCTCTGCGTCTTCCTACATTAAGAGTTCATTTCTGGTAAACCCAGTGATTTTTCGGCTCAAATGAATTTACACAGTTCACGAACCCAACACGTTTTTCACTTTTAACTAAAGAACATCTATGTAAGAGATGCTGTGGTTTGTTACAGTTTCACAATCAGAGTTTAACTAGATATGGTCCGTATGATTAGGAAACACAGTTCTTTTTTTCTGGACATGCTAATATTTCTTGCTGTATTGCACAACCTGGACAGAAGAGGATGCTGCTTGCGTTAAAACAGAGGGTCTTTCATGGATGAGAACTCTGGTCTGAATTTCCCTCCACAAACGGAGTTAAACCAAAGGCTCTGTGTCTTCCTACAAGCAAGAGTTCATTTGCGGTAAACCCAGTGATTTTTCGGCTCCAATGAATTTACACAGTTCACGAACCCAACACGTTTTGCACTATTAACTAAAGAGCATCTATGTAAGAGATGCTGTGGTTTGTTAGAGTTTCATAAGCAGAGTTTAACTAGATATGGTCCGTATGATTAAGAAACACAGTTCTTTTTTGCTGGGCATGCTCATGTTTCTTGCTGTATTGCAGACTCTGGACAGAAGAGGATGCTTCTTGCCTTAAAACAGAGTATGTTTCATGGATGAGAACACTGGTCTGAATTTTCATTCCGAACCGGAGTTAAACCAAAGTCTCTGTGTCTTCCTACAAGCAAGAGTTCATTTCCGGTAAACTCAGTGATTTTTCTGCTCAAATGTATGTACAGAGTTCAAGAACCCAACACGTTTTTCACTATTAACTAAAGAGCATGTATGTAAGAGATGCTGTGGTTTGTTACAGTTTCATAACCAGAGTTCAACTAGATATGGTCCGTATGAGTAGGAAACACAGTTCTTTTTTTCTGGACATGCTCATATTTCTTGCTGTATTGCAGACACTGGACAGAAGAGGATGCTGCTTGCGTTAAAACAGAGGGTCTTTCATGGATGAGAACTCTGGTCTGAATTTCCCTTCACAAACGGAGTTAAACCAAAGGCTCTGTGTCTTCCTACAGCTAATAGTTCTTTTTGGGTAAACCCTTTGATTTTTCGGCTCAAATGAATTTACACAGTTCACGAACCCAACACGATTTTCACTATTATCTAAAGAGAATCTATGTAAGACTTGCTGTGGTTTGTTACAGTTTCATAAGCAGAGTTCAACTAGATATGGTCCATATGAGTAGGAAACACAGTTCATTTTTTCAGGGCATGCTCATATTTCTTGCTATAATGCAGACACTGGAAAGAAGAGCAGGCTCTTTGTGTTAAAACATAGTGTGTTTCATGGATGAGAACACTGGTCTGAATTTCCCTTCACAAACGGAGTTATACCAAAGTCTCTGCGTCTTCCTACAATTAAGAGTTCATTTCCGGAAAACCCAGTGATTTTTCGGCTCAAATGAATTTACACAGTTCACGAACCCAACACGTTTTGCACTTTTAACTAAAGAACATCTATGTAATAGATGCTGTGGTGTGTTACATTTTCACAATCAGAGTTTAACTAGATATGGTCCGTATGAGTAGGAAACACAGTTCTTTTTTTCAGGACACGCTCATTTTTTTTGCTGTATTGCAGACTCTGGACAGAAGAGGATGCTTCTTGCGTTAAAACATAGGGTGTTTCATTGATGAGAACACTGGTCTGAATTTCCCTTCACAAACGGAGTGAAACCAAAGGCTCTGTGTCTTCCTACAAGCAAGAGTTCATTTCCGGTAAACCCAGTGATTTTTCGGCTCAAATGAATTTACACAGTTCACGAACCCAACACGATTTTCACTATTAACTAAAGAGCATCTATGTAAGACATGCTGTGGTGTGTTACAGTTTCATAAGCAGAGTTCAATTAGATAAGGTCCGTATTAGTAGGAAACACAGTTCATTTTTTCTGGACACGCTCATTTTTTTTGCTGTATTGCAGACTCTGGACAGAAGAGGATGCTTCTTGCATTAAACCATAGGGTGTTTCATTGATGAGAACACTGGTCTGAATTTCCCTTCACAAACGGAGTGAAACCAAAGGCTCTCTGTCTTCCTACAAGCAAGAGTTCATTTCCGGTAAACCCAGGGATTTTTCGGCTCAAATGAATTTACACAGTTCACAAACCCAACACGTTTTGCACTATTATCTAAAGAGCATCTGTGTAAGACATGCTGTGGTTTGTTACAGTTTCATAATCAGAGTTCACCTAGATATGGTCCGAATGTGTCGGAAACACAGTTCTTTTTTTCTGGGCATGCGCATGTTTCTTGCTCTATTGGCGAGGCTGGAAGGAAGAGCATGCTTCTTGCGTTAACACAGTGTGTTGCATGGATGAGAACACTTGTCTGAATTTCCCTTCACAAACGGAGTTAAACCAAAGTCTCTGTGTCTTCCTACAAGCAAGAGTTCATTTCCGGTAAACCCAGTGATTTTTCGGCTCAAATGAAATTACACAGTTCACAAACCCAACACGTTTTTCACTATAAACTAAAGAGCATCTATGTAAGAGATGCTGTGCTTTGTTAGAGTTTCATAAGCAGAGTTTAACTAGATATGGTCCGTATGATTAAGAAACACAGTTCTTTTTTGCTGGGCATGCTCATGTTTCTTGCTGTATTGCAGACTCTGGACAGAAGAGGATGCTTCTTGCCTTAAAACAGAGTATGTTTCATGGATGAGAACACTGGTCTGAATTTTCATTCCGAAACGGAGTTAAACCAAAGTCTCTGTGTCTTCCTACAAGCAAGAGTTCATTTCCGGTAAACTCAGTGATTTTTCTGCTCAAATGTATGTACAGAGTTCACGAACCCAACACGTTTTTCACTATTAACTAAAGAGCATGTATGTAAGAGATGCTGTGGTTTGTTACAGTTTCATAACCAGAGTTCAACTAGATATGGTCCGTATGAGTAGGAAACACAGTTCTTTTTTTCTGGACATGCTCATATTTCTTGCTGTATTGCAGACACTAGACAGAAGAGGATGCTGCTTGCGTTAAAACAGAGGGTCTTTCATGGATGAGAACTCTGGTCTGAATTTCTCTTCACAAACGGAGTTAAACCAAAGGCTCTGTGTCTTCCTACAACTAATAGTTCTTTTTGGGTAAACCCTTTGATTTTTCGGCTCAAATGAATTTACACAGTTCACGAACCCAACACGATTTTCACTATTATCTAAAGAGAATCTATGTAAGACTTGCTGTGGTTTGTTACAGTTTCATAAGCAGAGTTCAACTAGATATGGTCCATATGAGTAGGAAACACAGTTCATTTTTTCAGGGCATGCTCATGTTTCTTGCTATATTGCAGACACTGGAAAGAAGAGCAGGCTCTTTGTGTTAAAACATAGTGTGTTTCATGGATGAGAACACTGGTCTGAATTTCCCTTCACAAACGGAGTTATACCAAAGTCTCTGTGTCTTCCTACAATGAAGAGTTCATTTCCGGTAAACCCAGTGATTTTTCGGCTCAAATGAATTTACACAGTTCACGAACCCAACACGTTTTTCACTTTTAACTAAAGAACATCTATGTAAGAGATGCTGTGGTTTGTTACAGTTTCACAATCAGAGTGTAACTAGATATGGTCCGTATGAGTAGGAAACACAGTTCATTTTTTCTGGACATGCTCATTTTTTTTGCTATATTGCAGACTCTGGACAGAAGAAGATGCTTCTTGCGTTAAAACAGAGGGTGTTTCATGGATGAGAACACTGGTCTGAAATACCCTTCACAAACGGAGTGAAACCAAAGGCTCTGTGTCTTCCTACAAGCAAGAGTTCATTTCCGGTAAACCCAGTGATTTTTCGGCTCAAATGAATTTACACAGTTCACGATCCCAACACGTTTTGCACTATTATCTAAAGAGCATCTATGTAAGACATGCTGTGGTTTGTTACAGTTTCATAAGCAGAGTTCAACTAGATATGGTCCGTATGAGTAGGAAACACATTTCTTTTTTTCTGGACATGCTCATATTTCTTGCTGTATTGCACACCCTGGACAGAAGAGGATGCTGCTTGCGTTAAAACAGAGGGTCTTTCATGGATGAGAACTCTGGTCTGAATTTCCATTCACAAACGGAGTTAAACCAAAGGCTCTGTGTCTTCCTACAAGCAAGAGATCATTTGCGGTAAACCCAGTAATTTTTCGGCTCAAATGAATTTACACAGTTAACGAACCCAACACTTTTTGCACTATTAACTAAAGAGCATCTATGTAAGAGATGCTGATCTTTCTTACAGTTTTATAATCAGAGTTCTACTAGATATGGTCCGTATGAGTAGGAAACACAGTTCATTTTTTCTGTACATGCTCATTTTTTTTGCTGTATTGCAGACTCTGGACAGAAGAGGGTGCTTCTTGCATTAAAACATAGGGTGTTTCATTGATGAGAACACTGGTCTGAATTTCCCTTCACAAACGGAGTGAAACCAAAGGCTCTGTGTCTTCCTACAAGCAAGAGTTCATTTGCGGTAAACCCAGTGATTTTTCGGCTCAAATGAATTTACACAGTTCATGAACCCAACACGTTTAGCACTATTATCTAAAGAGCATCTATGTAAGACATGCTGTGGTTTGTTACAGTTTCATAATCAGAGTTCAACTAGATATGGTCCGTATGAGTAGGAAACACAGTTCATTTTTTCTGGACATGCTCATTTTTTTTGCTGTAATGCAGACTCTGGACAGAAGAGGATGCTTCTTGTGTTAAAACAGAGGGTCTTTCATGGATGAGAACACTGGTCTGAATTTCCCTTCACAAGCGGAGTGAAACCAATGGCTCTGTGTCTTCCTACAAGCAAGAGTTCATTTCCGGTAAACCCAGTGATTTTTAGGCTCAAATGAATTTACACAGTTCACGAACCCAACACGATTTTCACTATTAACTAAAGAGCATCTATGTAAGACATGCTGTGGTTTGTTACAGTTTCATAAGCAAAGTTCAACTAGATATGGTCCGTATGTGTCGGAACCACAGTTCTTTTTTTCTGAGCATGCGCATGTTTCTTGCTGTATTGGCGACGCTGGAAAGAAGAGCATGCTTCTTGCGTTAAAACACAGTGTGTTGCATGGATGAGAACACTGGTCTGAATTTCCCTTCACAAACAGAGTTATAGCAAAGTCTCTGCGTCTTCCTACAATTAAGAGTTCATTTCCGGTAAACCCAGTGATTTTTCGGCTCAAATGAATTTACACAGTTCACGAACCCAACACGTTTTCCCTTTTAACTAAAGAACATCTATGTAAGAGATGCTGTGGTTTGTTACAGTTTCACGATCAGAGTTTAACTAGATATGGTCCGTATGAGTAGGAAACACAATTCTTTTTTTCTGGACATGCTCATTTTTTTTGCTGCATTGCACACCCTGGACAGAAGAGGATGCTGCTTGCGTTAAAACAGAGGGTCTTTCATGGATGAGAACTCTGGTCTGAATTTCCCTTCACAAACGGAGTTAAACCAAAGGCTCTGTGTCTTCCTACAAGCAAGAGTTCATTTGTGGTAAACCCAGTGATTTTTCGGCTCCTATGAATTTACACAGTTCACGAACCCAACACGTTTTGCACTATTAACTAAAGAGCATCTATGTAAGACATGCTGTGGTTTGTTACAGTTTCATAACCAGTGTTCAACTAGATATGGTCCGTATGAGTAGGAAACACAGTTCTTTTTTTCTGGACATGCTCATTTTTTTTGCTGCATTGCACACCCTGGACAGAAGAGGATGCTGCTTGCATTAAAACAGAGGGTCTTTCATGGATGAGAACTCTGGTCTGAATTTCCATTCACAAACGGAGTTAAACCAAAGGCTCTGTGTCTTCCTACAAGCAAGAGATCATTTGCGGTAAACCCAGTGATTTTTCGGCTCCCATGAATTTACACAGTTCACGAACCAAACACGTTTTGCACTAATAACTAAAGAGCATCTATGTAAGAGATGCTGTGGTTTCTTACAGTTTTATAATCAGAGTTCAACTAGATATTGTCCGTATGAGTAGGAAACACAGTTCATTTTTTCTGGATATGCTCATTTTTTTTGCTGTATTGCAGACTCTGGACTGAAGAGGATGCTTCTTGCGTTAGAACATAGGATGTTTCATTGATGAGAACACTGGTCTGAATTTCCCTTCACAAACGGAGTGAAACCAAAGTCTCTGTGTCTTCCTACAAGCAAGAGTTCATTTCCGGTAAACCCAGTGATTTTTCGGCTCAAATGAATTTACACAATTCACGAACCCAACACGATTTTCACTATTAACTAAAGAGCATCTATGTAAGACATGCTGTGGTTTGTTACAGTTTCATAAGCAGAGTTCAATTAGATATGGTCCGTATGAGTAGGAAACACAGTTCATTTTTTCTGGACATGCTCATTTTTTTTGCTGTATTGCAGACTCTGGACAGAAGAGGATGCTTCTTGCGTTAAAACAGAGGGTCTTTCATGGATGAGAACACTGGTCTGAATTTCCCTTCACAAGCGGAGTGAAACCAAAGGCTCTGTGTCTTCCTACAAGCAAGAGTTCATTTCCGGTAAACCCAGTGATTTTTAGGCTCAAATGAATTTACACAGTTCACGAACCCAACACGATTTTCACTATTAACTAAAGAGCATCTATGTAAGACATGCTGTGGTTTGTTACAGTTTCATAAGCAAAGTTCAACTAGATATGGTCCGTATGTGTCGGAAACACAGTTCTTTTTTTCTGAGCATGCGCATGTTTCTTGCTGTATTGGCGACGCTGGAAAGAAGAGCATGCTTCTTGCATTAAAACACAGTGTGTTGCATGGATGAGAACACTGGTCTGAATTTCCCTTCACAAACAGAGTTATAGCAAAGTCTCTGCGTCTTCCTACAATTAAGAGTTCATTTCCGGTAAACCCAGTGATTTTTCGGCTCAAATGAATTTACACAGTTCACAAACCCAACACGTTTTCCCTTTTAACTAAAGAACATCTATGTAAGAGATGCTGTGGTTTGTTACAGTTTCACAATCAGAGTTTAACTAGATATGGTCCGTATGAGTAGGAAACACAATTCTTTTTTTCTGGACATGCTCATTTTTTTTGCTGCATTGCACACCCTGGACAGAAGAGGATGCTGCTTGCATTAAAACAGAGGGTCTTTCATGGATGAGAACTCTGGTCTGAATTTCCATTCACAAACGGAGTTAAACCAAAGGCTCTGTGTCTTCCTACAAGCAAGAGATCATTTGCGGTAAACCCAGTGATTTTTCGGCTCCCATGAATTTACACAGTTCACGAACCAAACACGTTTTGCACTATTAACTAAAGAGCATCTATGTAAGAGATGCTGTGGTTTCTTACAGTTTTATAATCAGAGTTCAACTAGATATTGTCCGTATGAGTAGGAAACACAGTTCATTTTTTCTGGATATGCTCATTTTTTTTGCTGTATTGCAGACTCTGGACTGAAGAGGATGCTTCTTGCGTTAGAACATAGGATGTTTCATTGATGAGAACACTGGTCTGAATTTCCCTTCACAAACGGAGTGAAACCAAAGTCTCTGTGTCTTCCTACAAGCAAGAGGTCATTTCCGGTAAACCCAGTGATTTTTCGGCTCAAATGAATTTACACAATTCACGAACCCAACACGATTTTCACTATTAACTAAAGAGCATCTATGTAAGACATGCTGTGGTTTGTTACAGTTTCATAAGCAGAGTTCAATTAGATATGGTCCGTATGAGTAGGAAACACAGTTCATTTTTTCTGGACATGCTCATTTTTTTTGCTGTATTGCAGACTCTGGACAGAAGAGGATGCTTCTTGCGTTAAAACAGAGGGTCTTTCATGGATGAGAACACTGGTCTGAATTTCCCTTCACAAGCGGAGTGAAACCAAAGGCTCTGTGTCTTCCTACAAGCAAGAGTTCATTTCCGGTAAACCCAGTGATTTTTAGGCTCAAATGAATTTACACAGTTCACGAACCCAACACGATTTTCACTATTAACTAAAGAGCATCTATGTAAGACATGCTGTGGTTTGTTACAGTTTCATAAGCAAAGTTCAACTAGATATGGTCCGTATGTGTCGGAAACACAGTTCTTTTTTTCTGAGCATGCGCATGTTTCTTGCTGTATTGGCGACGCTGGAAAGAAGAGCATGCTTCTTGCATTAAAACACAGTGTGTTGCATGGATGAGAACACTGGTCTGAATTTCCCTTCACAAACAGAGTTATAGCAAAGTCTCTGCGTCTTCCTACAATTAAGAGTTCATTTCCGGTAAACCCAGTGATTTTTCGGCTCAAATGAATTTACACAGTTCACAAACCCAACACGTTTTCCCTTTTAACTAAAGAACATCTATGTAAGAGATGCTGTGGTTTGTTACAGTTTCACAATCAGAGTTTAACTAGATATGGTCCGTATGAGTAGGAAACACAATTCTTTTTTTCTGGACATGCTCATTTTTTTTGCTGCATTGCACACCCTGGACAGAAGAGGATGCTGCTTGCGTTAAAACAGAGGGTCTTTCATGGATGAGAACTCTGGTCTGAATTTCCCTTCACAAACGGAGTGAAACCAAAGGCTCTGTGTCTTCCTCCAAGCAAGAGTTCATTTCCGGTAAACCCAGTGATTTTTCGGCTCCAATGAATTTACACAGTTCACGAACCCAACACGTTTTGCACTATTAACTAAAGAGCATCTATGTAAGAGATGCTGTGGTTTCTTACAGTTTTATAATCAGAGTTCAACTAGATATTGTCCGTATGAGTAGGAAACACAGTTCATTTTTTCTGGACATGCTCATTTTTTTTGCTGTATTGCAGACTCTGGACAGAAGAGGATGCTTCTTGCCTTAAAACAGGGTATGTTTCATGGATGAGAACACTGGTCTGAATTTTCATTCCGAAACGGAGTTAAACCAAAGTCTCTGTGTCTTCCTACAAGCAAGAGTTCATTTCCGGTAAACTCAGTGATTTTTATGCTCAAATGTATGTACAGAGTTCACGAACCCAACACGTTTTTCACTATTAACTAAAGAGCATGTATGTAAGAGATGCTGTGGTTTGTTACAGTTTCATAACCAGAGTTCAACTAGATATGGTCCGTATGAGTAGGAAACACAGTTCTTTTTTTCTGGACATGCTCATATTTCTTGCTGTATTGCAGACACTGGACAGAAGAGGATGCTGCTTGCGTTAAAACAGAGGGTCTTTCATGGATGAGAACTCTGGTCTGAATTTCCCTTCACAAACGGAGTTAAACCAAAGGCTCTGTGTCTTCCTACAGCTAATAGTTCTTTTTGGGTAAACCCTTTGATTTTCCGGCTCAAATGAATTTACACAGTTCACGAACCCAACACGATTTTCACTATTATCTAAAGAGAATCTATGTAAGACTTGCTGTGGTTTGTTACAGTTTCATAAGCAGAGTTCAACTAGATATGGTCCATATGAGTAGGAAACACAGTTCATTTTTTCAGGGCATGCTCATATTTCTTGCTATAATGCAGACACTGGAAAGAAGAGCAGGCTCTTTGTGTTAAAACATAGTGTGTTTCATGGATGAGAACACTGGTCTGAATTTCCCTTCACAAACGGAGTTATACCAAAGTCTCTGCGTCTTCCTACAATTAAGAGTTCATTTCCGGAAAACCCAGTGATTTTTCGGCTCAAATGAATTTACACAGTTCACGAACCCAACACGTTTTGCACTTTTAACTAAAGAACATCTATGTAATAGATGCTGTGGTGTGTTACATTTTCACAATCAGAGTTTAACTAGATATGGTCCGTATGAGTAGGAAACACAGTTCTTTTTTTCAGGACACGCTCATTTTTTTTTGCTGTATTGCAGACTCTGGACAGAAGAGGATGCTTCTTGCGTTAAAACATAGGGTGTTTCATTGATGAGAACATTGGTCTGAATTTCCCTTCCCAAACGGAGTGAAACCAAAGGCTCTGTGTCTTCCTACAAGCAAGAGTTCATTTCCGGTAAACCCAGTGATTTTTCGGCTCAAATGAATTTACACAGTTCACGAACCCAACACGATTTTCACTATTAACTAAAGAGCATCTATGTAAGACATGCTGTGGTGTGTTACAGTTTCATAAGCAGAGTTCAATTAGATAAGGTCCGTATTAGTAGGAAACACAGTTCATTTTTTCTGGACACGCTCATTTTTTTTGCTGTATTGCAGACTCTGGACAGAAGAGGATGCTTCTTGCATTAAACCATAGGGTGTTTCATGGATGAGAACACTGGTCTGAATTTCCCTTCACATTGGAGTGAAACCAAAGGCTCTGTGTCTTCCTACAAGCAAGGGTTCATTTCCGGTAAACCAAGTGATTTTTCGGCTCAAATGAATTTACACAGTTCACGAACCCAACACGTTTTTCACTATAAACTAAAGAGCATCTATGTAAGAGATGCTGTGCTTTGTTAGAGTTTCATAAGCAGAGTTTAACTAGATATGGTCCGTATGATTAAGAAACACAGTTCTTTTTTGCTGGGCATGCTCATGTTTCTTGCTGTATTGCAGACTCTGGACAGAAGAGGATGCTTCTTGCCTTAAAACAGAGTATGTTTCATGGATGAGAACACTGGTCTGAATTTTCATTCCGAAACGGAGTTAAACCAAAGTCTCTGTGTCTTCCTACAAGCAAGAGTTCATTTCCGGTAAACTCAGTGATTTTTCTGCTCAAATGTATGTACAGAGTTCACGAACCCAACACGTTTTTCACTATTAACTAAAGAGCATGTATGTAAGAGATGCTGTGGTTTGTTACAGTTTCATAACCAGAGTTCAACTAGATATGGTCCGTATGAGTAGGAAACACAGTTCTTTTTTTCTGGACATGCTCATATTTCTTGCTGTATTGCAGACACTAGACAGAAGAGGATGCTGCTTGCGTTAAAACAGAGGGTCTTTCATGGATGAGAACTCTGGTCTGAATTTCTCTTCACAAACGGAGTTAAACCAAAGGCTCTGTGTCTTCCTACAACTAATAGTTCTTTTTGGGTAAACCCTTTGATTTTTCGGCTCAAATGAATTTACACAGTTCACGAACCCAACACGATTTTCACTATTATCTAAAGAGAATCTATGTAAGACTTGCTGTGGTTTGTTACAGTTTCATAAGCAGAGTTCAACTAGATATGGTCCATATGAGTAGGAAACACAGTTCATTTTTTCAGGGCATGCTCATGTTTCTTGCTATATTGCAGACACTGGAAAGAAGAGCAGGCTCTTTGTGTTAAAACATAGTGTGTTTCATGGATGAGAACACTGGTCTGAATTTCCCTTCACAAACGGAGTTATACCAAAGTCTCTGTGTCTTCCTACAATGAAGAGTTCATTTCCGGTAAACCCAGTGATTTTTCGGCTCAAATGAATTTACACAGTTCACGAACCCAACACGTTTTTCACTTTTAACTAAAGAACATCTATGTAAGAGATGCTGTGGTTTGTTACAGTTTCACAATCAGAGTTTAACTAGATATGGTCCGTATGAGTAGGAAACACAGTTCATTTTTTCTGGACATGCTCATTTTTTTTGCTGTATTGCAGACTCTGGACAGAAGAAGATGCTTCTTGCGTTAAAACAGAGGGTGTTTCATGGATGAGAACACTGGTCTGAAATACCCTTCACAAACGGAGTGAAACCAAAGGCTCTGTGTCTTCCTACAAGCAAGAGTTCATTTCCGGTAAACCCAGTGATTTTTCGGCTCAAATGAATTTACACAGTTCACGATCCCAACACGTTTTGCACTATTATCTAAAGAGCATCTATGTAAGACATGCTGTGGTTTGTTACAGTTTCATAAGCAGAGTTCAACTAGATATGGTCCGTATGAGTAGGAAACACATTTCTTTTTTTCTGGACATGCTCATATTTCTTGCTGTATTGCACACCCTGGACAGAAGAGGATGCTGCTTGCGTTAAAACAGAGGGTCTTTCATGGATGAGAACTCTGGTCTGAATTTCCATTCACAAACGGAGTTAAACCAAAGGCTCTGTGTCTTCCTACAAGCAAGAGATCATTTGCGGTAAACCCAGTGATTTTTCGGCTCAAATGAATTTACACAGTTAACGAACCCAACACTTTTTGCACTATTAACTAAAGAGCATCTATGTAAGAGATGCTGATCTTTCTTACAGTTTTATAATCAGAGTTCTACTAGATATGGTCCGTATGAGTAGGAAACACAGTTCATTTTTTCTGTACATGCTCATTTTTTTTGCTGTATTGCAGACTCTGGACAGAAGAGGGTGCTTCTTGCATTAAAACATAGGGTGTTTCATTGATGAGAACACTGGTCTGAATTTCCCTTCACAAACGGAGTGAAACCAAAGGCTCTGTGTCTTCCTACAAGCAAGAGTTCATTTGCGGTAAACCCAGTGATTTTTCGGCTCAAATGAATTTACACAGTTCATGAACCCAACACGTTTTGCACTATTATCTAAAGAGCATCTATGTAAGACATGCTGTGGTTTGTTACAGTTTCATAATCAGAGTTCAACTAGATATGGTCCGTATGAGTAGGAAACACAGTTCATTTTTTCTGGACATGCTCATTTTTTTTGCTGTAATGCAGACTCTGGACAGAAGAGGATGCTTCTTGTGTTAAAACAGAGGGTCTTTCATGGATGAGAACACTGGTCTGAATTTCCCTTCACAAGCGGAGTGAAACCAATGGCTCTGTGTCTTCCTACAAGCAAGAGTTCATTTCCGGTAAACCCAGTGATTTTTAGGCTCAAATGAATTTACACAGTTCACGAACCCAACACGATTTTCACTATTAACTAAAGAGCATCTATGTAAGACATGCTGTGGTTTGTTACAGTTTCATAAGCAAAGTTCAACTAGATATGGTCCGTATGTGTCGGAACCACAGTTCTTTTTTTCTGAGCATGCGCATGTTTCTTGCTGTATTGGCGACGCTGGAAAGAAGAGCATGCTTCTTGCGTTAAAACACAGTGTGTTGCATGGATGAGAACACTGGTCTGAATTTCCCTTCACAAACAGAGTTATAGCAAAGTCTCTGCGTCTTCCTACAATTAAGAGTTCATTTCCGGTAAACCCAGTGATTTTTCGGCTCAAATGAATTTACACAGTTCACGAACCCAACACGTTTTCCCTTTTAACTAAAGAACATCTATGTAAGACATGCTGTGGTTTGTTACAGTTTCATAAGCAGAGTTCAATTAGATATGGTCCGTATGAGTAGGAAACACAGTTCATTTTTTCTGGACATGCTCATTTTTTTTGCTGTATTGCAGACTCTGGACAGAAGAGGATGCTTCTTGCGTTAAAACAGAGGGTCTTTCATGGATGAGAACTCTGGTCTGAATTTCCATTCACAAACGGAGTTAAACCAAAGGCTCTGTGTCTTCCTACAAGCAAGAGATCATTTGCGGTAAACCCAGTGATTTTTCGGCTCCTATGAATTTACACAGTTCACGAACCCAACACGTTTTGCACTATTAACTAAAGAGCATCTATGTAAGACATGCTGTGGTTTGTTACAGTTTCATAACCAGTGTTCAACTAGATATGGTCCGTATGAGTAGGAAACACAGTTCTTTTTTTCTGGACATGCTCATTTTTTTTGCTGCATTGCACACCCTGGACAGAAGAGGATGCTGCTTGCATTAAAACAGAGGGTCTTTCATGGATGAGAACTCTGGTCTGAATTTCCATTCACAAACGGAGTTAAACCAAAGGCTCTGTGTCTTCCTACAAGCAAGAGATCATTTGCGGTAAACCCAGTGATTTTTCGGCTCCCATGAATTTACACAGTTCACGAACCAAACACGTTTTGCACTATTAACTAAAGAGCATCTATGTAAGAGATGCTTTGGTTTCTTACAGTTTTATAATCAGAGTTCAACTAGATATTGTCCGTATGAGTAGGAAACACAGTTCATTTTTTCTGGATATGCTCATTTTTTTGCTGTATTGCAGACTCTGGACTGAAGAGGATGCTTCTGGCGTTAGAACATAGGATGTTTTATTGATGAGAACACTGGTCTGAATTTCCCTTCACAAACGGAGTGAAACCAAAGTCTCTGTGTCTTCCTACAAGCAAGAGTTCATTTCCGGTAAACCCAGTGATTTTTCGGCTCAAATGAATTTACACAATTCACGAACCCAACACGATTTTCACTATTAACTAAAGAGCATCTATGTAAGACATGCTGTGGTTTGTTACAGTTTCATAAGCAGAGTTCAATTAGATATGGTCCGTATGAGTAGGAAACACAGTTCATTTTTTCTGGACATGCTCATTTTTTTTGCTGTATTGCAGACTCTGGACAGAAGAGGATGCTTCTTGCGTTAAAACAGAGGGTCTTTCATGGATGAGAACACTGGTCTGAATTTCCCTTCACAAGCGGAGTGAAACCAAAGGCTCTGTGTCTTCCTACAAGCAAGAGTTCATTTCCGGTAAACCCAGTGATTTTTAGGCTCAAATGAATTTACACAGTTCACGAACCCAACACGATTTTCACTATTAACTAAAGAGCATCTATGTAAGACATGCTGTGGTTTGTTACAGTTTCATAAGCAAAGTTCAACTAGATATGGTCCGTATGTGTCGGAAACACAGTTCTTTTTTTCTGAGCATGCGCATGTTTCTTGCTGTATTGGCGACGCTGGAAAGAAGAGCATGCTTCTTGCATTAAAACACAGTGTGTTGCATGGATGAGAACACTGGTCTGAATTTCCCTTCACAAACAGAGTTATAGCAAAGTCTCTGCGTCTTCCTACAATTAAGAGTTCATTTCCGGTAAACCCAGTGATTTTTTGGCTCAAATGAATTTACACAGTTCACAAACCCAACACGTTTTCCCTTTTAACTAAAGAACATCTATGTAAGAGATGCTGTGGTTTGTTACAGTTTCACAATCAGAGTTTAACTAGATATGGTCCGTATGAGTAGGAAACACAATTCTTTTTTTCTGGACATGCTCATTTTTTTTGCTGCATTGCACACCCTGGACAGAAGAGGATGCTGCTTGCATTAAAACAGAGGGTCTTTCATGGATGAGAACTCTGGTCTGAATTTCCATTCACAAACGGAGTTAAACCAAAGGCTCTGTGTCTTCCTACAAGCAAGAGATCATTTGCGGTAAACCCAGTGATTTTTCGGCTCCCATGAATTTACACAGTTCACGAACCAAACACGTTTTGCACTATTAACTAAAGAGCATCTATGTAAGAGATGCTTTGGTTTCTTACAGTTTTATAATCAGAGTTCAACTAGATATTGTCCGTATGAGTAGGAAACACAGTTCATTTTTTCTGGATATGCTCATTTTTTTTGCTGTATTGCAGACTCTGGACTGAAGAGGATGCTTCTTGCGTTAGAACATAGGATGTTTCATTGATGAGAACACTGGTCTGAATTTCCCTTCACAAACGGAGTGAAACCAAAGTCTCTGTGTCTTCCTACAAGCAAGAGTTCATTTCCGGTAAACCCAGTGATTTTTCGGCTCAAATGAATTTACACAATTCACGAACCCAACACGATTTTCACTATTAACTAAAGAGCATCTATGTAAGACATGCTGTGGTTTGTTACAGTTTCATAAGCAGAGTTCAATTAGATATGGTCCGTATGAGTAGGAAACACAGTTCATTTTTTCTGGACATGCTCATTTTTTTTGCTGTATTGCAGACTCTGGACAGAAGAGGATGCTTCTTGCGTTAAAACAGAGGGTCTTTCATGGATGAGAACACTGGTCTGAATTTCCCTTCACAAGCGGAGTGAAACCAAAGGCTCTGTGTCTTCCTACAAGCAAGAGTTCATTTCCGGTAAACCCAGTGATTTTTAGGCTCAAATGAATTTACACAGTTCACGAACCCAACACGATTTTCACTATTAACTAAAGAGCATCTATGTAAGACATGCTGTGGTTTGTTACAGTTTCATAAGCAAAGTTCAACTAGATATGGTCCGTATGTGTCGGAAACACAGTTCTTTTTTTCTGAGCATGCGCATGTTTCTTGCTGTATTGGCGACGCTGGAAAGAAGAGCATGCTTCTTGCATTAAAACACAGTGTGTTGCATGGATGAGAACACTGGTCTGAATTTCCCTTCACAAACAGAGTTATAGCAAAGTCTCTGCGTCTTCCTACAATTAAGAGTTCATTTCCGGTAAACCCAGTGATTTTTCGGCTCAAATGAATTTACACAGTTCACAAACCCAACACGTTTTCCCTTTTAACTAAAGAACATCTATGTAAGAGATGCTGTGGTTTGTTACAGTTTCACAATCAGAGTTTAACTAGATATGGTCCGTATGAGTAGGAAACACAATTCTTTTTTTCTGGACATGCTCATTTTTTTTGCTGCATTGCACACCCTGGACAGAAGAGGATGCTGCTTGCATTAAAACAGAGGGTCTTTCATGGATGAGAACTCTGGTCTGAATTTCCATTCACAAACGGAGTTAAACCAAAGGCTCTGTGTCTTCCTACAAGCAAGAGATCATTTGCAGTAAACCCAGTGATTTTTCGGCTCCCATGAATTTACACAGTTCACGAACCAAACACGTTTTGCACTATTAACTAAAGAGCATCTATGTAAGAGATGCTGTGGTTTCTTACAGTTTTATATTCAGAGTTCTACTAGATATGGTCCGTATGAGTAGGAAACACAGTTCATTTTTTCTGTACATGCTCATTTTTTTTGCTGTATTGCAGACTCTGGACAGAAGAGGGTGCTTCTTGCATTAAAACATAGGGTGTTTCATTGATGAGAACACTGGTCTGAATTTCCCTTCACAAACGGAGTGAAACCAAAGGCTCTGTGTCTTCCTACAAGCAAGAGTTCATTTGCGGTAAACCCAGTGATTTTTCGGCTCAAATGAATTTACACAGTTCATGAACCCAACACGTTTTGCACTATTATCTAAAGAGCATCTATGTAAGACATGCTGTGGTTTGTTACAGTTTCATAATCAGAGTTCAACTAGATATGGTCCGTATGAGTAGGAAACACAGTTCATTTTTTCTGGACATGCTCATTTTTTTTGCTGTAATGCAGACTCTGGACAGAAGAGGATGCTTCTTGTGTTAAAACAGAGGGTCTTTCATGGATGAGAACACTGGTCTGAATTTCCCTTCACAAGCGGAGTGAAACCAATGGCTCTGTGTCTTCCTACAAGCAAGAGTTCATTTCCGGTAAACCCAGTGATTTTTAGGCTCAAATGAATTTACACAGTTCACGAACGCAACACGATTTTCACTATTAACTAAAGAGCATCTATGTAAGACATGCTGTGGTTTGTTACAGTTTCATAAGCAAAGTTCAACTAGATATGGTCCGTATGTGTCGGAACCACAGTTCTTTTTTTCTGAGCATGCGCATGTTTCTTGCTGTATTGGCGACGCTGGAAAGAAGAGCATGCTTCTTGCGTTAAAACACAGTGTGTTGCATGGATGAGAACACTGGTCTGAATTTCCCTTCACAAACAGAGTTATAGCAAAGTCTCTGCGTCTTCCTACAATTAAGAGTTCATTTCCGGTAAACCCAGTGATTTTTCGGCTCAAATGAATTTACACAGTTCACGAACCCAACACGTTTTCCCTTTTAACTAAAGAACATCTATGTAAGAGATGCTGTGGTTTGTTACAGTTTCACGATCAGAGTTTAACTAGATATGGTCCGTATGAGTAGGAAACACAATTCTTTTTTTCTGGACATGCTCATTTTTTTTGCTGCATTGCACACCCTGGACAGAAGAGGATGCTGCTTGCGTTAAAACAGAGGGTCTTTCATGGATGAGAACTCTGGTCTGAATTTCCCTTCACAAACGGAGTTAAACCAAAGGCTCTGTGTCTTCCTACAAGCAAGAGTTCATTTGTGGTAAACCCAGTGATTTTTCGGCTCCTATGAATTTACACAGTTCACGAACCCAACACGTTTTGCACTATTAACTAAAGAGCATCTATGTAAGACATGCTGTGGTTTGTTACAGTTTCATAACCAGTGTTCAACTAGATATGGTCCGTATGAGTAGGAAACACAGTTCTTTTTTTCTGGACATGCTCATTTTTTTTGCTGCATTGCACACCCTGGACAGAAGAGGATGCTGCTTGCATTAAAACAGAGGGTCTTTCATGGATGAGAACTCTGGTCTGAATTTCCATTCACAAACGGAGTTAAACCAAAGGCTCTGTGTCTTCCTACAAGCAAGAGATCATTTGCGGTAAACCCAGTGATTTTTCGGCTCCCATGAATTTACACAGTTCACGAACCAAACACGTTTTGCACTATTAACTAAAGAGCATCTATGTAAGAGATGCTGTGGTTTCTTACAGTTTTATAATCAGAGTTCAACTAGATATTGTCCGTATGAGTAGGAAACACAGCTCATTTTTTCTGGATATGCTCATTTTTTTTGCTGTATTGCAGACTCTGGACTGAAGAGGATGCTTCTTGCGTTAGAACATAGGATGTTTCATTGATGAGAACACTGGTCTGAATTTCCCTTCACAAACGGAGTGAAACCAAAGTCTCTGTGTCTTCCTACAAGCAAGAGTTCATTTCCGGTAAACCCAGTGATTTTTCGGCTCAAATGAATTTACACAATTCACGAACCCAACACGATTTTCACTATTAACTAAAGAGCATCTATGTAAGACATGCTGTGGTTTGTTACAGTTTCATAAGCAGAGTTCAATTAGATATGGTCCGTATGAGTAGGAAACACAGTTCATTTTTTCTGGACATGCTCATTTTTTTTGCTGTATTGCAGACTCTGGACAGAAGAGGATGCTTCTTGCGTTAAAACAGAGGGTCTTTCATGGATGAGAACACTGGTCTGAATTTCCCTTCACAAGCGGAGTGAAACCAAAGGCTCTGTGTCTTCCTACAAGCAAGAGTTCATTTCCGGTAAACCCAGTGATTTTTAGGCTCAAATGAATTTACACAGTTCACGAACCCAACACGATTTTCACTATTAACTAAAGAGCATCTATGTAAGACATGCTGTGGTTTGTTACAGTTTCATAAGCAAAGTTCAACTAGATATGGTCCGTATGTGTCGGAAACACAGTTCTTTTTTTCTGAGCATGCGCATGTTTCTTGCTGTATTGGCGACGCTGGAAAGAAGAGCATGCTTCTTGCATTAAAACACAGTGTGTTGCATGGATGAGAACACTGGTCTGAATTTCCCTTCACAAACAGAGTTATAGCAAAGTCTCTGCGTCTTCCTACAATTAAGAGTTCATTTCCGGTAAACCCAGTGATTTTTCGGCTCAAATGAATTTACACAGTTCACAAACCCAACACGTTTTCCCTTTTAACTAAAGAACATCTATGTAAGAGATGCTGTGGTTTGTTACAGTTTCACAATCAGAGTTTAACTAGATATGGTCCGTATGAGTAGGAAACACAATTCTTTTTTTCTGGACATGCTCATTTTTTTTGCTGCATTGCACACCCTGGACAGAAGAGGATGCTGCTTGCATTAAAACAGAGGGTCTTTCATGGATGAGAACTCTGGTCTGAATTTCCATTCACAAACGGAGTTAAACCAAAGGCTCTGTGTCTTCCTACAAGCAAGAGATCATTTGCGGTAAACCCAGTGATTTTTCGGCTCCCATGAATTTACACAGTTCACGAACCAAACACGTTTTGCACTATTAACTAAAGAGCATCTATGTAAGAGATGCTGTGGTTTCTTACAGTTTTATAATCAGAGTTCAACTAGATATTGTCCGTATGAGTAGGAAACACAGTTCATTTTTTCTGGATATGCTCATTTTTTTTGCTGTATTGCAGACTCTGGACTGAAGAGGATGCTTCTTGCGTTAGAACATAGGATGTTTCATTGATGAGAACACTGGTCTGAATTTCCCTTCACAAACGGAGTGAAACCAAAGTCTCTGTGTCTTCCTACAAGCAAGAGTTCATTTCCGGTAAACCCAGTGATTTTTCGGCTCAAATGAATTTACACAATTCACGAACCCAACACGATTTTCACTATTAACTAAAGAGCATCTATGTAAGACATGCTGTGGTTTGTTACAGTTTCATAAGCAGAGTTCAATTAGATATGGTCCGTATGAGTAGGAAACACAGTTCATTTTTTCTGGACATGCTCATTTTTTTTGCTGTATTGCAGACTCTGGACAGAAGAGGATGCTTCTTGCGTTAAAACAGAGGGTCTTTCATGGATGAGAACTCTGGTCTGAATTTCCATTCACAAACGGAGTTAAACCAAAGGCTCTGTGTCTTCCTACAAGCAAGAGATCATTTGCGGTAAACCCAGTGATTTTTCGGCTCCTATGAATTTACACAGTTCACGAACCCAACACGTTTTGCACTATTAACTAAAGAGCATCTATGTAAGACATGCTGTGGTTTGTTACAGTTTCATAACCAGTGTTCAACTAGATATGGTCCGTATGAGTAGGAAACACAGTTCTTTTTTTCTGGACATGCTCATTTTTTTTGCTGCATTGCACACCCTGGACAGAAGAGGATGCTGCTTGCATTAAAACAGAGGGTCTTTCATGGATGAGAACTCTGGTCTGAATTTCCATTCACAAACGGAGTTAAACCAAAGGCTCTGTGTCTTCCTACAAGCAAGAGATCATTTGCGGTAAACCCAGTGATTTTTCGGCTCCCATGAATTTACACAGTTCACGAACCAAACACGTTTTGCACTATTAACTAAAGAGCATCTATGTAAGAGATGCTTTGGTTTCTTACAGTTTTATAATCAGAGTTCAACTAGATATTGTCCGTATGAGTAGGAAACACAGTTCATTTTTTCTGGATATGCTCATTTTTTTGCTGTATTGCAGACTCTGGACTGAAGAGGATGCTTCTGGCGTTAGAACATAGGATGTTTTATTGATGAGAACACTGGTCTGAATTTCCCTTCACAAACGGAGTGAAACCAAAGTCTCTGTGTCTTCCTACAAGCAAGAGTTCATTTCCGGTAAACCCAGTGATTTTTCGGCTCAAATGAATTTACACAATTCACGAACCCAACACGATTTTCACTATTAACTAAAGAGCATCTATGTAAGACATGCTGTGGTTTGTTACAGTTTCATAAGCAGAGTTCAATTAGATATGGTCCGTATGAGTAGGAAACACAGTTCATTTTTTCTGGACATGCTCATTTTTTTTGCTGTATTGCAGACTCTGGACAGAAGAGGATGCTTCTTGCGTTAAAACAGAGGGTCTTTCATGGATGAGAACACTGGTCTGAATTTCCCTTCACAAGCGGAGTGAAACCAAAGGCTCTGTGTCTTCCTACAAGCAAGAGTTCATTTCCGGTAAACCCAGTGATTTTTAGGCTCAAATGAATTTACACAGTTCACGAACCCAACACGATTTTCACTATTAACTAAAGAGCATCTATGTAAGACATGCTGTGGTTTGTTACAGTTTCATAAGCAAAGTTCAACTAGATATGGTCCGTATGTGTCGGAAACACAGTTCTTTTTTTCTGAGCATGCGCATGTTTCTTGCTGTATTGGCGACGCTGGAAAGAAGAGCATGCTTCTTGCATTAAAACACAGTGTGTTGCATGGATGAGAACACTGGTCTGAATTTCCCTTCACAAACAGAGTTATAGCAAAGTCTCTGCGTCTTCCTACAATTAAGAGTTCATTTCCGGTAAACCCAGTGATTTTTTGGCTCAAATGAATTTACACAGTTCACAAACCCAACACGTTTTCCCTTTTAACTAAAGAACATCTATGTAAGAGATGCTGTGGTTTGTTACAGTTTCACAATCAGAGTTTAACTAGATATGGTCCGTATGAGTAGGAAACACAATTCTTTTTTTCTGGACATGCTCATTTTTTTTGCTGCATTGCACACCCTGGACAGAAGAGGATGCTGCTTGCATTAAAACAGAGGGTCTTTCATGGATGAGAACTCTGGTCTGAATTTCCATTCACAAACGGAGTTAAACCAAAGGCTCTGTGTCTTCCTACAAGCAAGAGATCATTTGCGGTAAACCCAGTGATTTTTCGGCTCCCATGAATTTACACAGTTCACGAACCAAACACGTTTTGCACTATTAACTAAAGAGCATCTATGTAAGAGATGCTGTGGTTTCTTACAGTTTTATAATCAGAGTTCAACTAGATATTGTCCGTATGAGTAGGAAACACAGTTCATTTTTTCTGGATATGCTCATTTTTTTGCTGTATTGCAGACTCTGGACTGAAGAGGATGCTTCTTGCGTTAGAACATAGGATGTTTCATTGATGAGAACACTGGTCTGAATTTCCCTTCACAAACGGAGTGAAACCAAAGTCTCTGTGTCTTCCTACAAGCAAGAGTTCATTTCCGGTAAACCCAGTCATTTTTCGGCTCAAATGAATTTACACAATTCACGAACCCAACACGATTTTCACTATTAACTAAAGAGCATCTATGTAAGACATGCTGTGGTTTGTTACAGTTTCATAAGCAGAGTTCAATTAGATATGGTCCGTATGAGTAGGAAACACAGTTCATTTTTTCTGGACATGCTCATTTTTTTTGCTGTATTGCAGACTCTGGACAGAAGAGGATGCTTCTTGCGTTAAAACAGAGGGTCTTTCATGGATGAGAACACTGGTCTGAATTTCCCTTCACAAGCGGAGTGAAACCAAAGGCTCTGTGTCTTCCTACAAGCAAGAGTTCATTTCCGGTAAACCCAGTGATTTTTAGGCTCAAATGAATTTACACAGTTCACGAACCCAACACGATTTTCACTATTAACTAAAGAGCATCTATGTAAGACATGCTGTGGTTTGTTACAGTTTCATAAGCAAAGTTCAACTAGATATGGTCCGTATGTGTCGGAAACACAGTTCTTTTTTTCTGAGCATGCGCATGTTTCTTGCTGTATTGGCGACGCTGGAAAGAAGAGCATGCTTCTTGCATTAAAACACAGTGTGTTGCATGGATGAGAACACTGGTCTGAATTTCCCTTCACAAACAGAGTTATAGCAAAGTCTCTGCGTCTTCCTACAATTAAGAGTTCATTTCCGGTAAACCCAGTGATTTTTGGCTCAAATGAATTTACACAGTTCACAAACCCAACACGTTTTCCCTTTTAACTAAAGAACATCTATGTAAGAGATGCTGTGGTTTGTTACAGTTTCACAATCAGAGTTTAACTAGATATGGTCCGTATGAGTAGGAAACACAATTCTTTTTTTCTGGACATGCTCATTTTTTTTGCTGCATTGCACACCCTGGACAGAAGAGGATGCTGCTTGCGTTAAAACAGAGGGTCTTTCATGGATGAGAACTCTGGTCTGAATTTCCCTTCACAAACGGAGTGAAACCAAAGGCTCTGTGTCTTCCTCCAAGCAAGAGTTCATTTCCGGTAAACCCAGTGATTTTTCGGCTCCAATGAATTTACACAGTTCACGAACCCAACACGTTTTGCACTATTAACTAAAGAGCATCTATGTAAGAGATGCTGTGGTTTCTTACAGTTTTATAATCAGAGTTCAACTAGATATTGTCCGTATGAGTAGGAAACACAGTTCATTTTTTCTGGACATGCTCATTTTTTTTGCTGTATTGCAGACTCTGGACAGAAGAGGATGCTTCTTGCCTTAAAACAGGGTATGTTTCATGGATGAGAACACTGGTCTGAATTTTCATTCCGAAACGGAGTTAAACCAAAGTCTCTGTGTCTTCCTACAAGCAAGAGTTCATTTCCGGTAAACTCAGTGATTTTTATGCTCAAATGTATGTACAGAGTTCACGAACCCAACACGTTTTTCACTATTAACTAAAGAGCATGTATGTAAGAGATGCTGTGGTTTGTTACAGTTTCATAACCAGAGTTCAACTAGATATGGTCCGTATGAGTAGGAAACACAGTTCTTTTTTTCTGGACATGCTCATATTTCTTGCTGTATTGCAGACACTGGACAGAAGAGGATGCTGCTTGCGTTAAAACAGAGGGTCTTTCATGGATGAGAACTCTGGTCTGAATTTCCCTTCACAAACGGAGTTAAACCAAAGGCTCTGTGTCCTCCTACAACTAATAGTTCTTTTTGGGTAAACCCTTTGATTTTTCGGCTCAAATGAATTTACACAGTTCACGAACCCAACACGATTTTCACTATTAACTAAAGAGAATCTATGTAAGACTTGCTGTGGTTTGTTACAGTTTCATAAGCAGAGTTCAACTAGATATGTTCCATATGAGTAGGAAACACAGTTCATTTTTTCAGGGCATGCTCATGTTTCTTGCTATATTGCAGACTCTTGAAAGAAGAGCAGGCTCTTTGTGTTAAAACATAGTGTGTTTCATGGATGAGAACACTGGTCTGAATTTCCCTTCACAAACGGAGTGAAACCAAAGGCTCTGTGTCTTCCTAAAAGCAAGACTTCATTTCTGGTAAACCCAGTGATTTTTCGGCTCAAATGAATTTACACAGTTCACGATCAGAACACGTTTTGCACTATTATCTAAAGAGCATCTATGTAAGACATGCTGTGGTTTGTTACAGTTTCATGAGCAGAGTTCAACAAGATATGGTCCGTATGAGTAGGAAACACAGTTCTTTTTTTCTGGACATGCTCATATTTCATGCTGTATTGCACAACCTGGACAGAAGTGGATGCTGCTTGCGTTAAAACAGAGGGTCTTTCATGGATGAGAACTCTGGTCTGAATTTACATTCACAAACGGAGTTAAACCAAAGGCTCTGTGTCTTCCTACAAGCAAGAGTTCATTTGCGGTAAACCCAGTGATTTTTCGGCTCAAATGAATTTACACAGTTAACGAACCCAACACGTTTTGCAATATTAACTAAAGAGCATCTATGTAAGAGATGCTGTGGTTTCTTACAGTCTTATAATCAGAGTTCAACTAGATATGGTCCGTATGAGTAGGAAACACAGTTCATTTTTTCTGAACATGCTCATTTTTTTTGATGTATTGCAGACTCTGGACAGAAGAGGATGCTTCTCGCGTTAAAACAGAGGGTCTTTCATGGATGAGAACACTGGTCTGAATTTCCCATCACAAACGGAGTGAAACCAAAGGCTCTGTATCTTCCTACAAGCAAGAGTTCATTTCCGGTAAACCCAGTGATTTTTCGGCTCAAATGAATTTACACAATTCACGAACCCAACACGATTTTCACTATTAACTAAAGAGCGTCAATGTAAGACATGCTGTGGTTTGTTACAGTTTCATAAGCAGAGTTCAACTAGATATGGTCCGTATGTGTCGGAAACACAGTTCTTTTTTTCTGGGCATGCGCATGTTTCTTGCTGTATTGGCGACGCTGGAAAGAAGAGCATGCTTCTTGCGTTAACACAGTGTGTTGCATGGATGAGAACACTTGTCTGAATTTCCCTTCACAAACGGAGTTAAACCAAAGTCTCTGTGTCTTCCTACAAGCAAGAGTTCATTTCCGGTAAACCCAGTGATTTTTCGGCTCAAATGAAATTACACAGTTCACAAACCCAACACGTTTTTCACTATAAACTAAAGACCATCTATGTAAGAGATGCTGTGCTTTGTTAGAGTTTCATAAGCAGAGTTTAACTAGATATGGTCCGTATGATTAAGAAACACAGTTCTTTTTTGCTGGGCATGCTCATGTTTCTTGCTGTATTGCAGACTCTGGACAGAAGAGGATGCTTCTTGCCTTAAAACAGAGTATGTTTCATGGATGAGAACACTGGTCTGAATTTTCATTCCGAAACGGAGTTAAACCAAAGTCTCTGTGTCTTCCTACAAGCAAGAGTTCATTTCCGGTAAACTCAGTGATTTTTCTGCTCAAATGTATGTACAGAGTTCACGAACCCAACACGTTTTTCACTATTAACTAAAGAGCATGTATGTAAGAGATGCTGTGGTTTGTTACAGTTTCATAACCAGAGTTCAACTAGATATGGTCCGTATGAGTAGGAAACACAGTTCTTTTTTTCTGGACATGCTCATATTTCTTGCTGTATTGCAGACACTAGACAGAAGAGGATGCTGCTTGCGTTAAAACAGAGGGTCTTTCATGGATGAGAACTCTGGTCTGAATTTCTCTTCACAAACGGAGTTAAACCAAAGGCTCTGTGTCTTCCTACAACTAATAGTTCTTTTTGGGTAAACCCTTTGATTTTTCGGCTCAAATGAATTTACACAGTTCACGAACCCAACACGATTTTCACTATTATCTAAAGAGAATCTATGTAAGACTTGCTGTGGTTTGTTACAGTTTCATAAGCAGAGTTCAACTAGATATGGTCCATATGAGTAGGAAACACAGTTCATTTTTTCAGGGCATGCTCATGTTTCTTGCTATATTGCAGACACTGGAAAGAAGAGCAGGCTCTTTGTGTTAAAACATAGTGTGTTTCATGGATGAGAACACTGGTCTGAATTTCCCTTCACAAACGGAGTTATACCAAAGTCTCTGTGTCTTCCTACAATGAAGAGTTCATTTCCGGTAAACCCAGTGATTTTTCGGCTCAAATGAATTTACACAGTTCACGAACCCAACACGTTTTTCACTTTTAACTAAAGAACATCTATGTAAGAGATGCTGTGGTTTGTTACAGTTTCACAATCAGAGTTTAACTAGATATGGTCCGTATGAGTAGGAAACACAGTTCATTTTTTCTGGACATGCTCATTTTTTTTGCTGTATTGCAGACTCTGGACAGAAGAAGATGCTTCTTGCGTTAAAACAGAGGGTGTTTCATGGATGAGAACACTGGTCTGAAATACCCTTCACAAACGGAGTGAAACCAAAGGCTCTGTGTCTTCCTACAAGCAAGAGTTCATTTCCGGTAAACCCAGTGATTTTTCGGCTCAAATGAATTTACACAGTTCACGATCCCAACACGTTTTGCACTATTATCTAAAGAGCATCTATGTAAGACATGCTGTGGTTTGTTACAGTTTCATAAGCAGAGTTCAACTAGATATGGTCCGTATGAGTAGGAAACACATTTCTTTTTTTCTGGACATGCTCATATTTCTTGCTGTATTGCACACCCTGGACAGAAGAGGATGCTGCTTGCGTTAAAACAGAGGGTCTTTCATGGATGAGAACTCTGGTCTGAATTTCCATTCACAAACGGAGTTAAACCAAAGGCTCTGTGTCTTCCTACAAGCAAGAGATCATTTGCGGTAAACCCAGTGATTTTTCGGCTCAAATGAATTTACACAGTTAACGAACCCAACACTTTTTGCACTATTAACTAAAGAGCATCTATGTAAGAGATGCTGATCTTTCTTACAGTTTTATAATCAGAGTTCTACTAGATATGGTCCGTATGAGTAGGAAACACAGTTCATTTTTTCTGTACATGCTCATTTTTTTTGCTGTATTGCAGACTCTGGACAGAAGAGGGTGCTTCTTGCATTAAAACATAGGGTGTTTCATTGATGAGAACACTGGTCTGAATTTCCCTTCACAAACGGAGTGAAACCAAAGGCTCTGTGTCTTCCTACAAGCAAGAGTTCATTTGCGGTAAACCCAGTGATTTTTCGGCTCAAATGAATTTACACAGTTCATGAACCCAACACGTTTTGCACTATTATCTAAAGAGCATCTATGTAAGACATGCTGTGGTTTGTTACAGTTTCATAATCAGAGTTCAACTAGATATGGTCCGTATGAGTAGGAAACACAGTTCATTTTTTCTGGACATGCTCATTTTTTTTGCTGTAATGCAGACTCTGGACAGAAGAGGATGCTTCTTGTGTTAAAACAGAGGGTCTTTCATGGATGAGAACACTGGTCTGAATTTCCCTTCACAAGCGGAGTGAAACCAATGGCTCTGTGTCTTCCTACAAGCAAGAGTTCATTTCCGGTAAACCCAGTGATTTTTAGGCTCAAATGAATTTACACAGTTCACGAACCCAACACGATTTTCACTATTAACTAAAGAGCATCTATGTAAGACATGCTGTGGTTTGTTACAGTTTCATAAGCAAAGTTCAACTAGATATGGTCCGTATGTGTCGGAACCACAGTTCTTTTTTTCTGAGCATGCGCATGTTTCTTGCTGTATTGGCGACGCTGGAAAGAAGAGCATGCTTCTTGCGTTAAAACACAGTGTGTTGCATGGATGAGAACACTGGTCTGAATTTCCCTTCACAAACAGAGTTATAGCAAAGTCTCTGCGTCTTCCTACAATTAAGAGTTCATTTCCGGTAAACCCAGTGATTTTTCGGCTCAAATGAATTTACACAGTTCACGAACCCAACACGTTTTCCCTTTTAACTAAAGAACATCTATGTAAGAGATGCTGTGGTTTGTTACAGTTTCACGATCAGAGTTTAACTAGATATGGTCCGTATGAGTAGGAAACACAATTCTTTTTTTCTGGACATGCTCATTTTTTTTGCTGCATTGCACACCCTGGACAGAAGAGGATGCTGCTTGCGTTAAAACAGAGGGTCTTTCATGGATGAGAACTCTGGTCTGAATTTCCCTTCACAAACGGAGTTAAACCAAAGGCTCTGTGTCTTCCTACAAGCAAGAGTTCATTTGTGGTAAACCCAGTGATTTTTCGGCTCCTATGAATTTACACAGTTCACGAACCCAACACGTTTTGCACTATTAACTAAAGAGCATCTATGTAAGACATGCTGTGGTTTGTTACAGTTTCATAACCAGTGTTCAACTAGATATGGTCCGTATGAGTAGGAAACACAGTTCTTTTTTTCTGGACATGCTCATTTTTTTTGCTGCATTGCACACCCTGGACAGAAGAGGATGCTGCTTGCATTAAAACAGAGGGTCTTTCATGGATGAGAACTCTGGTCTGAATTTCCATTCACAAACGGAGTTAAACCAAAGGCTCTGTGTCTTCCTACAAGCAAGAGATCATTTGCGGTAAACCCAGTGATTTTTCGGCTCCCATGAATTTACACAGTTCACGAACCAAACACGTTTTGCACTATTAACTAAAGAGCATCTATGTAAGAGATGCTGTGGTTTCTTACAGTTTTATAATCAGAGTTCAACTAGATATTGTCCGTATGAGTAGGAAACACAGTTCATTTTTTCTGGATATGCTCATTTTTTTTGCTGTATTGCAGACTCTGGACTGAAGAGGATGCTTCTTGCGTTAGAACATAGGATGTTTCATTGATGAGAACACTGGTCTGAATTTCCCTTCACAAACGGAGTGAAACCAAAGTCTCTGTGTCTTCCTACAAGCAAGAGTTCATTTCCGGTAAACCCAGTGATTTTTCGGCTCAAATGAATTTACACAATTCACGAACCCAACACGATTTTCACTATTAACTAAAGAGCATCTATGTAAGACATGCTGTGGTTTGTTACAGTTTCATAAGCAGAGTTCAATTAGATATGGTCCGTATGAGTAGGAAACACAGTTCATTTTTTCTGGACATGCTCATTTTTTTTGCTGTATTGCAGACTCTGGACAGAAGAGGATGCTTCTTGCATTAAAACAGAGGGTCTTTCATGGATGAGAACACTGGTCTGAATTTCCCTTCACAAGCGGAGTGAAACCAAAGGCTCTGTGTCTTCCTACAAGCAAGAGTTCATTTCCGGTAAACCCAGTGATTTTTAGGCTCAAATGAATTTACACAGTTCACGAACCCAACACGATTTTCACTATTAACTAAAGAGCATCTATGTAAGACATGCTGTGGTTTGTTACAGTTTCATAAGCAAAGTTCAACTAGATATGGTCCGTATGTGTCGGAAACACAGTTCTTTTTTTCTGAGCATGCGCATGTTTCTTGCTGTATTGGCGACGCTGGAAAGAAGAGCATGCTTCTTGCATTAAAACACAGTGTGTTGCATGGATGAGAACACTGGTCTGAATTTCCCTTCACAAACAGAGTTATAGCAAAGTCTCTGCGTCTTCCTACAATTAAGAGTTCATTTCCGGTAAACCCAGTGATTTTTCGGCTCAAATGAATTTACACAGTTCACAAACCCAACACGTTTTCCCTTTTAACTAAAGAACATCTATGTAAGAGATGCTGTGGTTTGTTACAGTTTCACAATCAGAGTTTAACTAGATATGGTCCGTATGAGTAGGAAACACAATTCTTTTTTTCTGGACATGCTCATTTTTTTTGCTGCATTGCACACCATGGACAGAAGAGGATGCTGCTTGCGTTAAAACAGAGGGTCTTTCATGGATGAGAACTCTGGTCTGAATTTCCCTTCACAAACGGAGTGAAACCAAAGGCTCTGTGTCTTCCTACAAGCAAGAGATCATTTGCGGTAAACCCAGTGATTTTTCGGCTCCCATGAATTTACACAGTTCACGAACCAAACACGTTTTGCACTATTAACTAAAGAGCATCTATGTAAGAGATGCTGTGGTTTCTTACAGTTTTATAATCAGAGTTCAACTAGATATTGTCCGTATGAGTAGGAAACACAGTTCATTTTTTCTGGATATGCTCATTTTTTTGCTGTATTGCAGACTCTGGACTGAAGAGGATGCTTCTTGCGTTAGAACATAGGATGTTTCATTGATGAGAACACTGGTCTGAATTTCCCTTCACAAACGGAGTGAAACCAAAGTCTCTGTGTCTTCCTACAAGCAAGAGTTCATTTCCGGTAAACCCAGTGATTTTTCGGCTCAAATGAATTTACACAATTCACGAACCCAACACGATTTTCAGTATTAACTAAACAGCATCTATGTAAGACATGCTGTGGTTTGTTACAGTTTCATAAGCAGAGTTCAATTAGATATGGTCCGTATGAGTAGGAAACACAGTTCATTTTTTCTGGACATGCTCATTTTTTTTGCTGTATTGCAGACTCTGGACAGAAGAGGATGCTTCTTGCGTTAAAACAGAGGGTCTTTCATGGATGAGAACACTGGTCTGAATTTCCCTTCACAAGCGGAGTGAAACCAAAGGCTCTGTGTCTTCCTACAAGCAAGAGTTCATTTCCGGTAAACCCAGTGATTTTTAGGCTCAAATGAATTTACACAGTTCACGAACCCAACACGATTTTCACTATTAACTAAAGAGCATCTATGTAAGACATGCTGTGGTTTGTTACAGTTTCATAAGCAAAGTTCAACTAGATATGGTCCGTATGTGTCAGAAACACAGTTCTTTTTTTCTGAGCATGCGCATGTTTCTTGCTGTATTGGCGACGCTGGAAAGAAGAGCATGCTTCTTGCGTTAAAACACAGTGTGTTGCATGGATGAGAACACTGGTCTGAATTTCCCTTCACAAACAGAGTTATAGCAAAGTCTCCTCGTCTTCCTACAATTAAGAGTTCATTTCCGGTAAACCCAGTGATTTTTCGGCTCAAATGAATTTACACAGTTCACAAACCCAACACGTTTTCCCTTTTAACTAAAGAACATCTATGTAAGAGATGCTGTGGTTTGTTACAGTTTCACAATCAGAGTTTAACTAGATATGGTCCGTATGAGTAGGAAACACAATTCTTTTTTTCTGGACATGCTCATTTTTTTTGCTGCATTGCACACCCTGGACAGAAGAGGATGCTGCTTGCGTTAAAACAGAGGGTCTTTCATGGATGAGAACTCTGGTCTGAATTTCCCTTCACAAACGGAGTGAAACCAAAGGCTCTGTGTCTTCCTCCAAGCAAGAGTTCATTTCCGGTAAACCCAGTGATTTTTCGGCTCCAATGAATTTACACAGTTCACGAACCCAACACGTTTTGCACTATTAACTAAAGAGCATCTATGTAAGAGATGCTGTGGTTTCTTACAGTTTTATAATCAGAGTTCAACTAGATATTGTCCGTATGAGTAGGAAACACAGTTCATTTTTTCTGGACATGCTCATTTTTTTTGCTGTATTGCAGACTCTGGACAGAAGAGGATGCTTCTTGCCTTAAAACAGGGTATGTTTCATGGATGAGAACACTGGTCTGAATTTTCATTCCGAAACGGAGTTAAACCAAAGTCTCTGTGTCTTCCTACAAGCAAGAGTTCATTTCCGGTAAACTCAGTGATTTTTATGCTCAAATGTATGTACAGAGTTCACGAACCCAACACGTTTTTCACTATTAACTAAAGAGCATGTATGTAAGAGATGCTGTGGTTTGTTACAGTTTCATAACCAGAGTTCAACTAGATATGGTCCGTATGAGTAGGAAACACAGTTCTTTTTTTCTGGACATGCACATATTTCTTGCTGTATTGCAGACACTGGACAGAAGAGGATGCTGCTTGCGTTAAAACAGAGGGTCTTTCATGGATGAGAACTCTGGTCTGAATTTCCCTTCACAAACGGAGTTAAACCAAAGGCTCTGTGTCCTCCTACAACTAATAGTTCTTTTTGGGTAAACCCTTTGATTTTTCGGCTCAAATGAATTTACACAGTTCACGAACCCAACACGATTTTCACTATTAACTAAAGAGAATCTATGTAAGACTTGCTGTGGTTTGTTACAGTTTCATAAGCAGAGTTCAACTAGATATGTTCCATATGAGTAGGAAACACAGTTCATTTTTTCAGGGCATGCTCATGTTTCTTGCTATATTGCAGACTCTTGAAAGAAGAGCAGGCTCTTTGTGTTAAAACATAGTGTGTTTCATGGATGAGAACACTGGTCTGAATTTCCCTTCACAAACGGAGTGAAACCAAAGGCTCTGTGTCTTCCTAAAAGCAAGACTTCATTTCTGGTAAACCCAGTGATTTTTCGGCTCAAATGAATTTACACAGTTCACGATCCGAACACGTTTTGCACTATTATCTAAAGAGCATCTATGTAAGACATGCTGTGGTTTGTTACAGTTTCATGAGCAGAGTTCAACAAGATATGGTCCGTATGAGTAGGAAACACAGTTCTTTTTTTCTGGACATGCTCATATTTCATGCTGTATTGCACAACCTGGACAGAAGTGGATGCTGCTTGCGTTAAAACAGAGGGTCTTTCATGGATGAGAACTCTGGTCTGAATTTACATTCACAAACGGAGTTAAACCAAAGGCTCTGTGTCTTCCTACAAGCAAGAGTTCATTTGCGGTAAACCCAGTGATTTTTCGACTCAAATGAATTTACACAGTTAACGAACCCAACACGTTTTGCAATATTAACTAAAGAGCATCTATGTAAGAGATGCTGTGGTTTCTTACAGTCTTATAATCAGAGTTCAACTAGATATGGTCCGTATGAGTAGGAAACACAGTTCATTTTTTCTGAACATGCTCATTTTTTTTGATGTATTGCAGACTCTGGACAGAAGAGGATGCTTCTCGCGTTAAAACAGAGGGTCTTTCATGGATGAGAACACTGGTCTGAATTTCCCATCACAAACGGAGTGAAACCAAAGGCTCTGTATCTTCCTACAAGCAAGAGTTCATTTCCGGTAAACCCAGTGATTTTTCGGCTCAAATGAATTTACACAATTCACGAACCCAACACGATTTTCACTATTAACTAAAGAGCGTCAATGTAAGACATGCTGTGGTTTGTTACAGTTTCATAAGCAGAGTTCAACTAGATATGGTCCGTATGTGTCGGAAACACAGTTCTTTTTTTCTGGGCATGCGCATGTTTCTTGCTGTATTGGCGACGCTGGAAAGAAGAGCATGCTTCTTGCGTTAACACAGTGTGTTGCATGGATGAGAACACTTGTCTGAATTTCCCTTCACAAACGGAGTTAAACCAAAGTCTCTGTGTCTTCCTACAATCAAGAGTTCATTTCCGGTAAACCCAGTGATTTTTCGGCTCAAATGAATTTACACAATTCACGAACCCAACACGATTTTCACTATTAACTAAAGAGCGTCAATGTAAGACATGCTGTGGTTTGTTACAGTTTCATAAGCAGAGTTCAACTAGATATGGTCCGTATGTGTCGGAAACACAGTTCTTTTTTTCTGGGCATGCGCATGTTTCTTGCTGTATTGGCGACGCTGGAAAGAAGAGCATGCTTCTTGCGTTAACACAGTGTGTTGCATGGATGAGAACACTTGTCTGAATTTCCCTTCACAAACGGAGTTAAACCAAAGTCTCTGTGTCTTCCTACAATCAAGAGTTCATTTCCGGTAAACCCAGTGATTTTTCGGCTCAAATGAAATTACACAGTTCACAAACCCAACACGTTTTTCACTATAAACTAAAGACCATCTATGTAAGAGATGCTGTGCTTTGTTAGAGTTTCATAAGCAGAGTTTAACTAGATATGGTCCGTATGATTAAGAAACACAGTTCTTTTTTGCTGGGCATGCTCATGTTTCTTGCTGTATTGCAGACTCTGGACAGAAGAGGATGCTTCTTGCCTTAAAACAGAGTATGTTTCATGGATGAGAACACTGGTCTGAATTTTCATTCCGAAACGGAGTTAAACCAAAGTCTCTGTGTCTTCCTACAAGCAAGAGTTCATTTCCGGTAAACTCAGTGATTTTTCTGCTCAAATGTATGTACAGAGTTCACGAACCCAACACGTTTTTCACTATTAACTAAAGAGCATGTATGTAAGAGATGCTGTTATTTGTTACAGTTTCATAACCAGAGTTCAACTAGATATGGTCCGTATGAGTAGGAAACACAGTTCTTTTTTTCTGGACATGCTCATATTTCTTGCTGTATTGCACACCCTGGACAGAAGAGGATGCTGCTTGCGTTAAAACAGAGGGTCTTTCATGGATGAGAACTCTGGTCTGAATTTCCCTTCACAAACGGAGTTAAACCAAAGGCTCTGTGTCTTCCTACAAGCAAGAGTTCATTTGCGGTAAACCCAGTGATTTTTCGGCTCCAATGAATTTACACAGTTCACGAACACAACACGATTTGCACTATTAACTAAAGAGCATCTATGTAAGAGATGCTGTGGTTTCTTACAGTTTTATAATCAGAGTTCAACTAGATATGGTCCGTATGAGTAGGAAACACAGTTCATTTTTTCTGGACATGCTCATTTTTTTTGCTCTATTGCAGACTCTGGACAGAAGAGGATGCTTCTTGCGTTAAAACATAGGGTGTTTCATTGATGAGAACACTGGTCTGAATTTCCCTTCACAACCGGAGTGAAACCAAAGGCTCTGTGTCTTCCTACAAGCAAGAGTTCATTTCCGGTAAACCCAGGGATTTTTCGGCTCAAATGAATTTACACAGTTCACAAACCCAACACGTTTTTAACTATTATCTAAAGAGCATCTATGTAAGACATGCTGTGGTTTGTTACAGTTAAATAATCAGAGTTCACATAGATATGGTCCGTATGAGTAGGAAACACAGTTCATTTTTTCTGGACATGCTCATTTTTTTTGCTGTATTGCAGACTCTGGACAGAAGAGGATGCTTCTCGCGTTAAAACAGAGGGTCTTTCATGGATGAGAACACTGGTCTGAATTTCCCATCACAAACGGAGTGAAACCAAAGGCTCTGTATCTTCCTACAAGCAAGAGTTCATTTCCGGTAAACCCAGTGAATTTTCGGCTCAAATGAATTTACACAATTCACGAACCCAACACGATTTTCACTATTAACTAAAGAGCGTCAATGTAAGACATGCTGTGGTTTGTTACAGTTTCATAAGCAGAGTTCAACTAGATATGGTCCGTATGTGTCGGAAACACAGTTCTTTTTTTCTGGGCATGCGCATGTTTCTTGCTGTATTGGCGATGCTGGAAAGAAGAGCATGCTTCTTGCGTTAACACAGTGTGTTGCATGGATGAGAACACTTGTCTGAATTTCCCTTCACAAACGGAGTTAAACCAAAGTCTCTGTGTCTTCCTACAAGCAAGAGTTCATTTCCGGTAAACCCAGTGATTTTTCGGCTCAAATGAAATTACACAGTTCACAAACCCAACACGTTTTTCACTATAAACTAAAGAGCATCTATGTAAGAGATGCTGTGCTTTGTTAGAGTTTCATAAGCAGAGTTTAACTAGATATGGTCCGTATGATTAAGAAACACAGTTCTTTTTTGCTGGGCATGCTCATGTTTCTTGCTGTATTGCAGACTCTGGACAGAAGAGGATGCTTCTTGCCTTAAAACAGAGTATGTTTCATGGATGAGAACACTGGTCTGAATTTTCATTCCGAAACGGAGTTAAACCAAAGTCTCTGTGTCTTCCTACAAGCAAGAGTTCATTTCCGGTAAACTCAGTGATTTTTATGCTCAAATGTATGTACAGAGTTCACGAACCCAACACGTTTTTCACTATTAACTAAAGAGCATGTATGTAAGAGATGCTGTGGTTTGTTACAGTTTCATAACCAGAGTTCAACTAGATATGGTCTGTATGAGTAGGAAACACAGTTCTTTTTTTCTGGACATGCTCATATTTCTTGCTGTATTGCAGACACTGGACAGAAGAGGATGCTGCTTGCGTTAAAACAGAGGGTCTTTCATGGATGAGAACTCTGGTCTGAATTTCCCTTCACAAACGGAGTTAAACCAAAGGCTCTGTGTCTTCCTACAACTAATAGTTCTTTTTGGGTAAACCCTTTGATTTTTCGGCTCAAATGAATTTACACAGTTCACGAACCCAACACGATTTTCACTATTAACTAAAGAGAATCTATGTAAGACTTGCTGTGGTTTGTTACAGTTTCATAAGCAGAGTTCAACTAGATATGTTCCATATGAGTAGGAAACACAGTTCATTTTTTCAGGGCATGCTCATGTTTCTTGCTATATTGCAGACTCTAGAAAGAAGAGCAGGCTCTTTGTGTTAAAACATAGTGTGTTTCATGGATGAGAACACTGGTCTGAATTTCCCTTCACAAACGGAGTTATACCAAAGTCTCTGCATCTTCCTACAATTAAGAGTTCATTTCCGGTAAACCCAGTGATTTTTAGGCTCAAATGAATTTACACAGTTCACGAACCCAACACGTTTTTCACTTTTAACTAAAGAACATCTATGTAAGAGATGCTGTGGTTTGTTACAGTTTCACAATGAGAGTTTAACTAGATATGGTCCGTATGAGTAGGAAACACAGTTCTTTTTTTCTGGACATGCTCATTTTTTTTGCTGTATTGCAGACTCTGGACAGAAGAAGATGCTTCTTGCGTTAAAACAGAGGGTATTTCATGGATGAGAACAGTGGTCTGAATTTCCCTTCACAAACGGAGTGAAACCAAAGGCTCTGTGTCTTCCTACAAGCAAGAGTTCATTTGCGGTAAACCCAGTGATTTTTTGGCTCAAATGAATTTACACAGTTCACGAACCCAACACGTTTTGCACTATTATCTAAAGAACATCTATGTAAGACATGCTGTGGTTTGTTACAGTTTCATAATCAGAGTTCAACTAGATATGGTCTGTATGAGTAGGAAACACAGTTCATTTTTTCTGGACATGCTCATTTTTTTTGCTGTATTGCAGACTCTGGACAGAAGAGGATGCTTCTTGCGTTAAAACAGAGGGTCTTTCATGGATGAGAACACTGGTCTGAATTTCCCTTCACAAGCGGAGTGAAACCAAAGGCTCTGTGTCTTCCTACAAGCAAGAGTTCATTTCCGGTAAACCCAGTGATTTTTAGGCTCAAATGAATTTACACAGTTCACGAACCCAACACGATTTTCACTATTAACTAAACAGCATCTATGTAAGACATGCTGTGGTTTGTTACAGTTTCATAAGCAGAGTTCAACTAGATATGGTCCGTATGTGTCAGAAACACAGTTCTTTTTTTCTGGGCATGCGCATGTTTCTTGCTGTATTGGCGACGCTGGAAAGAAGAGCATGCTTCTTGCGTTAAAACACAGTGTGTTGCATGGATGAGAACACTTGTCTGAATTTCCCTTCACAAACGGAGTTAAACCAAAATCTCTGTGTCTTCCTACAAGCAAGAGTTAATTTCCGGTAAAACCAGTGATTTTTCAGCTCAAATGATATTACACAGTTCACGAACCCAACACGTTTTTCACTATAAACTAAAGAGCATCTATGTAAGAGATGCGGTGGTTTGTTAGAGTTTCATGAGCAGAGTTTAACTAGATATGGTCCCTATGATTAAGAAACACAGTTCTTTTTTGCTGCGCATGCTCATGTTTCTTGCTGTATTGCAGACACTGGACAGAAGAGGATGCTGCTTTCATTAAAACAGAGGGTCTTTCATGGATGAGAACTCTGGTCTGAATTTCCCTTCAAAAACGGAGTTAAACAAAAGGCTCTGTGTCTTCCTACAACTAATAATTCTTTTCGGGTAAACCCTTTGATTTTTCAGCTCAAATGAATTTACACAGTTCACGAACCCAACACGATTTTCACTATTAACAAAAGAGCATCTATGTAAGACTTGCTGTGGTTTGTTACAGTGACATAAGCAGAGTTCAACTAGATATGGTCCATATGAGTAGGAAACACCGTTCATTTTTTCAGGGCATGCTCATGTTTCTTGCTATGTTGCAGACACTGGAAAGAAGAGCATGATCTTTGTGTTAAAACATAGTGTGTTTCATGGATGAGAACACTGGTCTGAATTTCCCTTCACAAACGGAGATATACCAAAGTCTCTGCGTCTTCCTACAATTAAGAGTTCATTTCCGATAAACCCAGTGATTTTTCGGCTCAAATGAATTTCCACAGTTCACGAACCCAACACGTTTTTCACTTTTAACTAAAGAACATCTATGTAAGAGATGCTGTGGTTTGTTACAGTTTCACAATCAGAGTTTAACTAGATATGGTCCGGATGAGTAGGAAACACAGTTCTTTTTTTCTGGACATGCTCATTTTTTTTGTTGTATTGCAGACTCTGGACAGAAGAAGATGCTTCTTGCGTTAAAACAGAGTGTGTTTCATGGATGAGAACAATGGTATGAATTTCCCTTCACAAACGGAGTGAAACCAAAGGCTCTGTGTCTTCCTACAAGCAAGAGTACATGTCCGGTAAACCCAGTGAATTTTCGGCTCAAAGGAATTTACACAATTCACAAACCCAACACGATTTTCACTATTAACTAAAGAGCATCTATGTAAGAGATGCTGTGCTATGTTACAGTTTCATAAGCAGAGTTCAACTAGATATGGTCCGTATGAGTAGGAAACACAGTTCTTTTTTTCTGGACATGCTCATTTTTTTGCTGTATTGCAGACTCTGGACAGAAGAAGATGCTTCTTGCGTTAAAACAGAGGGTGTTTCATGGATGAGAACACTTGTATGAATTTCCCTCACAAATGGAGTGAAAGCAAAGGCTCTGTGTCTTCCTACAAGCAAGAGTTCGTGTCCGGTAAACCCAGTGAATTTTCGGCTCAAATGAATTTACACAATTCACAAACCCAACACGATTTTCACTATTAACTAAAGAGCATCTATGTAAGAGATGCTGTGCTATGTTACAGTATCATAAGCAGAGTTCAACTAGATATGGTCCGTATGAGTAGGAAACACAGTTCTTTTTTTCTGGACATGCTCATATTTCTTGCTGTATTGCAGACACTGGACAGAAGAGGATGCTGCTTGCGTTAAAACGAGGGTCTTTCATGGATGAGAACTCTGGTCTGAATTTCCCTTCACAAACGGAGTGAAACCAAAGGCTCTGTGTCTTCCTACAACTAATAATTCTTTGCGGGTAAAACCTTTGATTTTCCAGCTCAAATGAATTTACACAATTCACGAACCCATCACGATTTTCACTATTATCTAAAGAGCATCTATGTAAGACTTGCTGTGGTTTGTTACAGTGTCATAAGCAGAGTTCAACTAGATATGGTCCATATGAGTAGGAAACACAGTTCATTTTCTCAGGGCATGCTCATGTTTCTTGCTATATTGCAAAAACTGGAAAGAAGAGCATGCTCTTTGTGTTAAAACATAATGTGGTTCATGGATGAGAACACTGGTCTGAATTTCCCTTCACAAACGGAGTTATACCAAAGTCTCTCCATCTTCCTACAATTAAGAGTTCATTTCCGGTAAACCCAGTGATTTTTCGGCTCAAATGAATTTACACAGTTCACGAACCCAACACGTTTTTCACTTTTAACTAAAGAACATCTATGTAAGAGATGCTGTGGTTTGTTACAGATTCACAATCAGAGTTTAACTAGATATGGTACGTATGAGTAGGAAACACAGTTCTTTTTTTCTGGACATGCTAATTTCTTTGCTGTATTGCAGACTCTGGACAGAAGAGGATGCTTCTTGCGTTAAAACAGAGGGTGTTTCATGGATGAGAACACTGGTCTGAATTTCCCTTCACAAACGGAGTGAAACCAAAGGCTCTGGTGTCTTCCTACAAGCAAGAGTTCATTTCCGGTAAACCCAGTGATTTTTCAGCTCAAATTAATTTACACAGTTCACGATCCCAAGACGTTTTGCACTATTATCTAAAGAGCATCTATGTAAGACATGCTGTGGTTTGTTACAGTTTCATAAGCAGAGTTCAACTAGATATGGTCCATATGAGTAGGAAACACAGTTCTTTTTTTCTGGACATGCTCATATTTCTTGCTGTATTGCAGACACTGGACAGAAGAGGATGCTGCTTGCGTTAAAACAGAGGGTCTTTCATGGATGAGAACTCTGGTCTGAATTTCCATTCACAAACGGAGTTAAACCAAAGGCTCTGTGTCTTCCTACAAGCAAGAGTTCATGTCCGGTAAACCCAGTGAATTTTCGGCTCAAATGAATTTACACAATTCACAAACCCAACACGATTTTCACTATTAACTAAAGAGCATCTATGTAAGAGATGCTGTGCTATGTTACAGTTTCATAAGCAGAGTTCAACTAGATATGGTCCGTATGAGTAGGAAACACAGTTCTTTTTTTCTGGACATGCTCATTTTTTTTGCTGTATTGCAGAATCTGGACAGAAGAAGATGCTTCTTGCGTTAAAACAGAGGGTGTTTCATGGATGAGAACACTGGTCTGAATTTCCCTTCACAAACGGAGTGAAACCAAAGTCTCTGTGTCTTCCTACAAGCAAGAGTTCATTTCCGGTAAACCCAGTGATTTTTCGGCTCAAATCAATTTACACAGTTCACGATCCCAACACGTTTTGCACTATTATCTAAAGAGCATCTATGTAAGACATGCTGTGGTTTGTTACAGTTTTATAATCAAAGTTCAACTAGATATGGTCCGTATGAGTAGGAAACACAGTTCATTTTTTCTGGACATGCTCATTTTTTTTGCTGTATTGCAGACTCTGGACAGAAGAGGATGCTTCTTGCGTTAAAACAGAGGGTCTTTCATGGATGAGAACACTGGTCTGAATTTCCCATCACAAGCGGAGTGAAACCAAAGCTCTGTGTCTTCCTACAAGCAAGAGTTCATTTCCAGTAAACCCAGTGATTTTTAGGCTCAAATGAATTTACACAGTTCACGAACCCAACACGATTTTCACTATTAACTAAAGAGCATCTATGTAAGACATGCTGTGGTTTGTTACAGTTTCATAAGCACAGTTCAACTAGATATGGTCCATATGTGTAGGAAACACAGTTCTTTTTTTCTGGGCATGCGCATGTTTCTTGCTGTATTGGCGACGCTGGAAAGAAGAGCATGCCTCTTGCGTTAAAACACAGTGTGTTTCATGGATGAGAACACTGGTCTGAATTTCCCTTCACAAACGGAGTTAAACCAAAGTCTCTGTGTCTTCCTACAAGCAAGAGTTAATTTCCGGTAAAACCAGTGATTTTTCGGCTCAAATGAAATTACACAGTTCACGAACCCAACACGTTTTTCACTATAAACTAAAGAGCATCTATGTAAGAGATGCTGTGCTTTGTTAGAGTTTCATAAGCAGAGTTTAACTAGATGTGGTCCGTATGATTAAGAAACACAGTTCTTTTTTGCTGGGCATTCTCATGTTTCTTGCTGTATTGCAGACTCAGGACAGAAGAGGATGCTTCTTGCCTTAAAACAGAGTATGTTTCATGGATGAGAACACTGGTCTGAATTTTCATTCAGAAACGGAGTTAAACCAAAGTCTCTGTGTCTTCCTACAAGCAAGAGTTCATTTCCGGTAAACTCAGTGATTTTTCTGCTCAAATGTATGTACAGAGTTCACGAACCCAACACGTTTTTCACTATTAACTAAAGAGCATGTATGTAAGAGATGCTGTGGTTTGTTACAGTTTCATAACCAGAGTTCAACTAGATATGGTCCGTATGAGTAGGAAACACAGTTCTTTTTTTCTGGACATGCTAATATTTCTTGCTGTATTGCACACCCTGGACAGAAGAGGATGCTGCTTGCGTTAAAACAGAGGGTCTTTCATGGATGAGAACTCTGGTCTGAATTTACCTTCACAAACGGAGTTAAACCAAAGGCTCTGTGTCTTCCTACAAGCAAGAGTTCATTTGCGGTAAACCCAGTGATTTTTCGGCTCCAATGAATTTACACAGTTCACGAACCCAACACGATTTTCTCTATTATCTAAAGAGAATCTATGTAAGACTTGCTGTGGTTTGTTACAGTTTCATAAGCAGAGGTCAACTAGATATGGTCCATATGAGTAGGAAACACAGTTCATTTTTTCAGGGCATGCTCATGTTTCTTGCTATATTGCAGACACTGGAAAGAAGAGCAGGCTCTTTGTGTTAAAACATAGTGTGTTTCAGGGATGAGAACACTGGTCTGAATTTCCCTTCACAAACGGAGTTATACCAAAGTCTCTGCGTCTTCCTACAATTAAGAGTTCATTTCCGGTAAACCCAGTGATTTTTCGGCTCAAATGAATTTACACAGTTCACGAACCCAACACGATTTTCACTTTTAACTAAAGAACATCTATGTAAGAGATGCTGTGTTTTGTTACAGTTTCACAATCAGAGTTTAACTAGATATGGTCCATATGAGTAGGAAACACAGTTCATTTTTTCTGAACATGCTCATTTTTTTTGCTGTATTTCAGACTCTGGACAGAAGAGGATGCTTCTTGCGTTAAAACATAGGGTATTTCATTGATGAGAACACTGGTGTGAATTTCCCTTCACAACTGAGTGAAACCAAAGGCTCTGTGTCTTCCTACAAGCAAGAGTTCATTTCCGGTAAACCCAGTGATTTTTCGGCTCAAATGAATTTACACAGTTCACGAACCCAACACGTTTTGCACTATTATCTAAAGAGCATCTATGTAAGACATGCTGTGGTTTGTTACAGTTTCATAATCAGAGTTCACCTAGATATGGTATGTATGAGTAGGAAACACAGTTCATTTTTTCTGGACATGCTCATTTTTTTTGCTGTATTGCAGAACCTGGACAGAAGAGGATGCTTCTCGCGTTAAAACAGAGGGTCTTTCATGGATTAGAACACTGGTCTGAATTTCCCTTCACAAGCACAGTGAAAGCAAAGGCTCTGTGTCTTCCTACAAGCAAGAGTTCATTTCCGGTAAACCCAGTGATTTTTCGGCTCAAATGAATTTACACAATTCACGAACCCAACACGATTTTCACTATAAACTGAAGAGCATCTATGTAAGAGATGCTGTGCTTTGTTAGAGTTTCATAAGCAGAGTTTAACTAGATGTGGTCCGTATGATTAAGAAACACAGTTCTTTTTTGCTGGGCATGCTCATGTTTCTTGCTGTATTGCAGACTCAGGACAGAAGAGGATGCTTCTTGCCTTAAAACAGAGTATGTTTCATTGATGAGAACACTGGTCTGAATTTAAATTCAGAAACGGAGTTAAACCAAAGGCTCTGTGTCTTCCTACAAGCAAGAGTTAATTTCCGGTAAAACCAGTGTTTTTTCGGCTCAAATGAAATTACACAGTTCACGAACCCAACACGTTTTTCACTAAAAACTAAAGAGCATCGATGTAAGAGATGCTGTGCTTTGTTAGAGTTTCATAAGCAGAGTTTACCTAGATATGGTCCGTATGATTAAGAAACACAGTTCTTTTTTGCTGGGCATGCTCATGTTTCTTGCTGTATTGCAGACTCTGGACAGAAGAGGATGCTTCTTGCCTTAAAACAGAGTATGTTTCATGGATGAGAACACTGGTCTGAATTTTCATTCAGAAACGGAGTTAAACCAAAGTCTCTGTGTCTTACTGCAAGCAAGAGTTCATTTCCGGTAAACTCAGTGATTTTTCTGCTCAAATGTATGTACACAGTTCACGAACCCAACACGTTTTTCACTATTAACTAAAGAGCATCTATGTAAGAGATGCTGTGCTTTGTTACAGTTTCATAACCAGAGTTCAACTAGACATGGTCCGTATGAGTAGGAAACACAGTTCTTTTTTTCTGGACATGCTCATATTTCTTGCTGTATTGCAGACACTGGACAGAAGAGGATGCTGATTGCGTTAAAACAGAGAGTTTTTCATGGATGAGAACTCTGGTCTGAATTTCCCTTCACAAACGGAGTTAAACCAAAGGCTCTGTGTCTTCCTACAACTAATAGTACTTTTTTGGTAAACCCTTTGATTTTTCTGCTCAAATGAATTTACACAGTTCACGAACCCAACACGATTTTCTCTATTATCTAAAGAGAATCTATGTAAGACTTGCTGTGGTTTGTTACAGTTTCATAAGCAGAGGTCAACTAGATATGGTCCATATGAGTAGGAAACACAGTTCATTTTTTCAGGGCATGCTCATGTTTCTTGCTACATTGCAGACACTGGAAAGAAGAGCAGGCTCTTTGTGTTAAAACATAGTGTGTTTCAGGGATGAGAACACTGGTCTGAATTTCCCTTCACAAACGGAGTTATACCAAAGTCTCTGCGTCTTCCTACAATTAAGAGTTCATTTCCGGTAAACCCAGTGATTTTTCGGCTCAAATGAATTTACACAGTTCACGAACCCAACACGTTTTTCACTTTTAACTAAAGAACATCTATGTAAGAGATGCTGTGTTTTGTTACAGTTTCACAATCAGAGTTTAACTAGATATGGTCCATATGAGTAGGAAACACAGTTCATTTTTTCTGAACATGCTCATTTTTTTTGCTGTATTTCAGACTCTGGACAGAAGAGGATGCTTCTTGCGTTAAAACATAGGGTATTTCATTGATGAGAACACTGGTGTGAATTTCCCTTCACAACTGAGTGAAACCAAATGCTCTGTGTCTTCCTACAAGCAAGAGTTCATTTCCGGTAAACCCAGTGATTTTTTGGCTCAAATGAATTTACACAGATCACGAACCCAACACGTTTTGCACTATTATCTAAAGAGCATCTATGTAAGACGTGCTGTGGTTTGTTACAGTTTCATAATCAGAGTTCACCTAGATATGGTATGTATGAGTTGGAAACACAGTTCATTTTTTCTGGACATGCTCATTTTTTTTGCTGTATTGCAGAACCTGGACAGAAGAGGATGCTTCTCGCGTTAAAACAGAGGGTCTTTCATGGATTAGAACACTGGTCTGAATTTCCCTTCACAAGCACAGTGAAAGCAAAGGCTCTGTGTCTTCCTACAAGCAAGAGTTCATTTCCGGTAAACCCAGTGATTTTTCGGCTCAAATGAATTTACACAATTCACGAACCCAACACGATTTGTACTATCAACTAAAGAGCATCTATGTAAGAGATGCTGTGCTTTGTTAGAGTTTCATAAGCAGAGTTTAACTAGATGTGGTCCGTATGATTAAGAAACACAGTTCTTTTTTGCTGGGCATGCTCATGTTTCTTGCTGTATTGCAGACTCAGGACAGAAGAGGATGCTTCTTGCCTTAAAACAGAGTATGTTTCATTGATGAGAACACTGGTCTGAATTTAAATTCAGAAACGGAGTTAAACCAAAGTCTCTGTGTCTTCCTACAAGCAAGAGTTCATTTCCGGTAAACTCAGTGATTTTTCTGCTCAAATGTATGTACACAGTTCACGAACCCAACACGTTTTTCACTATTAACTAAAGAGCATGTATGTAAGAGATGCTGTGGTTTGTTACAGTTTCATAACCAGAGTTCAACTAGATATGGTCCGTATGAGTAGGAAACACAGTTCTTTTTTTCTGGACATGCTAATATTTCTTGCTGTATTGCACACCCTGGACAGAAGAGGATGCTGCTTGCGTTAAAACAGAGGGTCTTTCATGGATGAGAACTCTGGTCTGAATTTCCCTTCACAAATGGAGTGAAACCAAATGCTCTGTGTCTTCCTACAAGCAAGAGTTCATTTGCGGTAAACCCAGTGATTTTTCGGCTCCAATGAATTTACACAGATCAGGAACACAACACGTTTTGCACTATTAACTAAAGAGCATCTATGTAAGAGATGCTGTGGTTTCTTACAGTTTTATAATCAGAGTTCAACTAGATATGGTCCGTATGAGTAGGAAACACAGTTCATTTTTTCTGGACATGCTCATTTTTTTTGCTGTATTGCAGACTCTGGACAGAAGAGGATGCTTCTTGCGTTAAAACATAGGGTGTTTCATTGATGAGAACACTGGTCTGAATTTCCCTTCACAAACGGAGTGAAACCAAAGGCTCTGTGTCTTCCTACAACTAATAATACTTTGCGGGTAAACCCTTTGATTTTTCAGCACAAATGAATTTACACAGTTCACGAACCCAACACGATTTTCACTATTAACTAAAGAGCATCTATGTAAGACTTGCTGTGGTTTGTTACAGTTTCATAAGCAGAGTTCAACTAGATATGGTCCATATGTGTCGGAAACACAGTTCTTTTTTTCTGGGCATGCGCATGTTTCTTGCTGTATTGGCGATGCTGAAAAGAAGAGCATGCTTCTTGCGTTAAAACACAGTGTGTTTCATGGATGAGAACACTGGTCTGAATTTCCCTTCACAAACGGAGTTAAACCAGAGTCTCTGTGTCTTCCTACAAGCAAGAGTTAATTTCCGGTAAAACCAGTGATTTTTCGGCTCAAATGAAATTACACAGTTCACGAACCCAACACGTTTTTCACTATAAACTAAAGAGCATCGATGTAAGAGATGCTGTGCTTTGTTAGAGTTTCATAAGCAGAGTTTACCTAGATATGGTCCGTATGATTAAGAAACACAGTTCTTTTTTGCTGGGCATGCTCATGTTTCTTGCTGTATTGCAGACTCTGGACAGAAGAGGATGCTTCTTGCCTTAAAACAGAGTATGTTTCATGGATGAGAACACTGGTCTGCATTTTCATTCAGAAACGGAGTTAAACCAAAGTCTCTGTGTCTTCCTGCAAGCAAGAGTTCATTTCCGGTAAACTCAGTGATTTTTCTGCTCAAATGTATGTACACAGTTCACGATCCCAACACGTTTTTCACTATTAACTAAAGAGCATCTATGTAAGAGATGCTGTGCTTTGTTACAGTTTCATAACCAGAGTTCAACTAGACATGGTCCGTATGAGTAGGAAACACAGTTCTTTTTTTCTGGACAGGCTCATATTTCTTGCTGTATTGCAGACACTGGACAGAAGAGGATGCTGCTTGCGTTAAAACAGAGAGTCTTTCATGGATGAGAACTCTGGTCTGAATTTCCCTTCACAAACGGAGTTAAACCAAAGGCTCTGTGTCTTCCTACAACTAATAGTACTTTTTGGGTAAACCCTTTGATTTTTCGGCTCAAATGAATTTACACAGTTCACGAACCCAACACGATTTTCACTATTATCTAAAGAGAATCTATGTAAGACTTGCTGTGGTTTGTTACAGTTTCATAAGCAGAGTTCAACTAGATATGGTCCATATGAGTAGGAAACACAGTTCATTTTTTCAGGGCATGCTCATGTTTCTTGCTATATTGCAGACACTGGAAAGAAGAGCAGGCTCTTTGTGTTAAAACATAGTGTGTTCATGGATGAGAACACTGGTCTGAATTTCCCTTCACAAACGGAGTTATACCAAAGTCTCTGTGTCTTCCTACAATTAAGAGTTCATTTCCGGTAAACCCAGTGATTTTTCGGCTCAAATGAATTTACACAGTTCACGAACCCAACACGTTTTTCACTTTTAACTAAAGAACATCTATGTAAGAGATGCTGTGGTTTGTTACAGTTTCACAATCAGAGTTTAACTAGATATGGTCCATATGAGTAGGAAACACAGTTCATTTTTTCTGAACATGCTCATTTTTTTTGCTGTATTTCAGACTCTGGACAGAAGAGGATGCTTCTTGCGTTAAAACATAGGGTATTTCATTGATGAGAACACTGGTGTGAATTTCCCTTCACAAACTGAGTGAAACCAAAGGCTCTGTGTCTTCCTACAAGCAAGAGTTCATTTCCGGTAAACCCAGTGATTTTTCGGCTCAAATGAATTTACACAGTTCATGAACCCAACACGTTTTGCACTATTATCTAAAGAGCATCTATGTAAGACATGCTGTGGTTTGTTACAGTTTCATAATCAGAGTTCACCTAGATATGGTATGTATGAGTAGGAAACACAGTTCATTTTTTCTGGACATGCTCATTTTTTTTGCTGTATTGCAGAACCTGGAAGAAGAGGATGCTTCTTGCGTTAAAACAGAGGGTCTTTCATGGATTAGAACTCTGGTCTCAATTTCCATTCACAAACGGAGTGAAACCAAACGCTCTGTGTCTTGCTACAAGCAAGAGTTCATTTCCGGTAAACCCAGTGATTTTTCGGCTCAAATGAATTTACACAATTCACGAACCCAACACGATTTTCACTATTAACTAAAGAGCATCTATGTAAGACATGCTATGGTTTGTTACAGTTTCATAAGCAGAGTTCAACTAGATATGGTCCGTATGTGTCGGAAACACAGTTCTTTTTTTCTGGGCATGCGCATGTTTCTTGCTGTATTGGCGACGCTGGAAAGAAGAGCATGCTTCTTGCGTTAAAACACAGTGTGTTTCATGGATGAGAACACTGGTCTGAATTTCCCTTCACAAACGGAGTGAAACCAAAGTCTCTGTGTCTTCCTACAAGCAAGAGTTAATTTCCGGTAAAACCAGTGATTTTTTGGCTCAAATGAAATTACACAGTTCACGAACCCAACACGTTTTTCACTATAAACTAAAGAGCATCTATTTAAGAGATGCTGTGCTTTGTTACAGTTTCATAAGCCGAGTTCAACTAGATATGCTCCGTATGAGTAGGAAACACAGTTCTTTTTTTCTGGACATGCTCATATTTCTTGCTGTATTGCAGACACTGGACAGAAGAGGATGCTGCTTGCGTTAAAACAGAGGGTCTTTCATGGATGAGAACTCTGGTCTGAATTTCCCTTCAAAAACGGAGTTAAACCAAAGGCTCTGTGTCTTCCTACAACTAATAATTCTTTTCGGGTAAACCCTTTGATTTTTCAGCTCAAATGAATTTACACAGTTCACGAACCCAACACGATTTTCACTATTAACTAAAGAGCATCTATGGAAGACTTGCTGTGGTTTGTTACAGTGTCATAAGCAGAGTTCAACTAGATATGGTCCATATGAATAGGAAACACAGTTCATATTTTCAGGGCATGCTCATGTTTCTTGCTATGTTGCAGACACTGGAAAGAAGAGCATCCTCTTTGTGTTAAAACATAGTGTGTTTCATGGATGAGAACACTGGTCTCAATTTCCCTTCACAAACGGAGTTATACCAAAGTCTCTGCATCTTCCTACAATTAAGAGTTCATTTCGGGTAAACCCAGTGATTTTTCGGCTCAAATGAATTTACACAGTTCACGAACCCAACACGTTTTTCACTTTTAACTAAAGAACATCTATGTAAGAGATGCTGTGGTTTTTTACAGTTTCACAATCAGTGTTTAACTAGATATGATCTGTATGAGTAGGAAACACAGTTCTTTTTTTCTGGACATGCTCATTTTTTTTGTTGTATTGCAGACTCTGGACAGAAGAAGATGCTTCTTGCGTTAAAACAGCGGGTGTTTCATGGATGAGAACACTGGTCTGAATTTCCCTTCACAAATGGAGTGAAACCAAAGGCTCTATGTCTTCCTACAAGCAAGAGTTCATGTCCGGTAAACACAGTGAATTTTAGGCTCAAATGAATTTACACAATTCACGAACCCAACACGATTTTCACTATTAACTAAAGAGCATCTATGTAAGAGATGCTGTGCTTTGTTACAGTTTCATAAGCAGAGTTCAACTAGATATGGTCCGTATGAGTAGGAAACACAGTTCTTTTTTTCTGGACATGCTCATATTTCTTGCTGTATTGCAGACACTGGACAGAAGAGGATGCTGCTTGCGTTAAAACAGAGGGTCTTTCATGGATGACAACTCTGGTCTGAATTTCCCTTCACAAACGGAGTGAAACCAAAGGCTCTGTGTCTTCCTACAACTAATAATTCTTTGCGGGTAAACACTTTGATTTTTCAGCTCAAATGAATTTACACAGTTCACGAACCCAACACGATTTTCACTATTAACTAAAGAGCATCTATGTAAGACTTGCTGTGGTTTGTTACAGTTTCATAAGCAGAGTTCAACTAGATATGGTCCGTATGTGTCGGAAACACAGTTCTTTTTTTCTGGGCATGCGCATGTTTCTTGCTGTATTGGCGACGCTGAAAAGAAGAGCATGCTTCTTGCATTAAAACACAGTGTGTTTCATGGATGAGAACACTTGTCTGAATTTCTCTTCACAAACGGAGTTAAACCAAAGTCTCTGTGTCTTCCTACAAGCAAGAGTTAATTTCCGGTAAACCAGTGATTTTTCGGCTCAAATGAAATTACACAGTTCACGAACCCAACACGTTTTTCACTATAAACTAAAGAGCATCTATGTAAGAGATGCTGTGCTTTGTTAGAGTTTCATAAGCAGAGTTTAACTAGATATGGTCCGTATGATTAAGAAACACAGTTCTTTTTTGCTGGGCATGCTCATGTTTCTTGCTGTATTGCAGACTCTGGACAGAAGAGGATGCTTCTTGCCTTAAAACAGAGTATGTTTCATGGATGAGAACACTGGTCTGAATTTTCATTCAGAAACGGAGTTAAACCAAAGTCTCTGTGTCTTCCTACAAGCAAGAGTTCATTTCCGGTAAACTCAGTGATTTTTCTGCTCAAATGTATGTACAGAGTTCACGAACCCAACACGTTTTTCACTATTAACTAAAGAGCATGTATGTAAGAGATGCTGTGGTTTGTTACAGTTTCATAACCAGAGTTCAACTAGACATGGTCCGTATGAGTAGGAAACACAGTTCTTTTTTTCTTGACATGCTCATATTTCTTGCTGTATTGTAGACACTGGACAGAAGAGGATGCTGCTTGCGTTAAAACAGAGAGTCTTTCATGGATGAGAACTCTGGTCTGAATTTCCCTTCACAAACGGAGTTAAACCAAAAGCTCTGTGTCTTCCTACAACTAATAGTACTTTTTGGGTAAACCCTTTGATTTTTCGGCTCAAATGAATTTACACAGTTCACGAACCCAACACGATTTTCACTATTATCTAAAGAGAATCTATGTAAGACTTGCTGTGGTTTGTTACAGTTTCATAAGCAGAGTTCAACTAGATATGGTCCATATGAGTAGGAAACACAGTTCATTTTTTCAGGGCATGCTCAATTTTCTTGCTATATTGCAGACACTGGAAAGAAGAGCAGGCTCTTTGTGTTAAAACATAGTGTGTTTCATGGATGAGAACACTGGTCTGAATTTCCCTTCACAAACGGAGTTATACCAAAGTCTCTGTGTCTTCCTACAATTAAGAGTTCATTTCCGGTAAACCCAGTGATTTTTCGGCTCAAATGAATTTACACAGTTCACGAACCCAACACGTTTTTCACTTTTAACTAAAGAACATCTATGTAAGAGATGCTGTGGTTTGTCACAGTTTCACAATCAGAGTTTAACCAAATATGGTCCATATGAGTAGGAAACACAGTTCTTTTTTTCTGGACATGCTCATATTTCTTGCTGTATTGCAGACACTGGACAGAAGAGAATGCTCCTTGCGTTAAAACAGAGGGTCTTTCATGGATGAGAACTCTGGTCTGAATTTCCCTTCAAAAACGGAGTTAAACCAAAGGCTCTATGTCTTCCTACAACTAATAATTCTTTTCGGGTAAACCCTTTGATTTTTCAGCTCAAATGAATTTACACAGTTCACGAACCCAACACGATTTTCACTATTAACTAAAGAGCATCTATGTAAGACTTGCTGTGGTTTGTTACAGTGTCATAAGCAGAGTTCAACTAGATATGGTCCATATGAGTAGGAAACACAGTTCATTTTTTCAGGGCATGCTCATATTTCTTGTTATGTTGCAGACACTGGAAAGAAGAGCATGCGCTTTCTGTTAAAACATAGTGTGTTTCATGGATGAGAACACTGGTCTGAATTTCCCTTCACAAACCGAGTTATACCAAAGTCTCTGTGTCTTCCTACAATTAAGAGTTCATTTCCGGTAAACCCATTGATTTTTTGGCTCAAATGAATTTACACAGTTCACGAACCCAACGCGATTTTCACTATTAACTAAAGAGCATCTATGTAAGAGATGCTGTGCTTTGTTACAGTTTCATAAGCAGAGTTCAACTAGATATGGTCCGTATGAGTAGGAAACACAGTTCTTTTTTTCTGGACATGATCATATTTCTTGCTGTATTGCAGACACTGGACAGAAGAGGATGCTGCTTGCGTTAAAACAGACGGTCTTTCATGGATGACAACTCTGGTCTGAATTTCCCTTCACAAACGGAGTTAAACCAAAGGCTCTGTGTCTTCCTACAACTAATAATTCTTTGCGGGTAAACCCTTTGATTTTTCAGCTCAAATGAATTTACACAGTTCACGAACCCAACACGATTTTCACTATTAACTAAAGAGCATCTATGTAAGACTTGCTGTGGTTTGTTACAGTGTCAAAAGCAGAGTTCAACTTGATATGGTCCATATGAGTAGGAAACACAGTTCATTTTTTCAGGGCATGCTCATGTTTCTTTCTATATTGCAGACACTGGAAAGAAGAGCATGCTCTTTGTGTTAAAACATAGTGTGTTTCATGGATGAGAACACTGGTCTGAATTTCCCTCCACAAACGGAGTTATACCAAAGTCTCTTTGTCTTCCTACAATTAATAGTTCATTTCCGGTAAACCCAGTGATTTTTCGGCTCAAATGAATTTACACAGTTCACGAACCCAACACGTTTTTCACTTTTAACTAAAGAGCATCTATGTAAGACATGCTATGGTTTGTTACAGTTTCATAAGCACAGTTCAACTAGATATGGTCCCTATGATTAAGAAACACAGTTCTTTTTTTCTGGTCATGCTCATGTTTTGTGCTGTATTGCAGACACTGGACAGAAGAGGATGCTTTTGCCTTAAAACAGAGTATGTTTCATGGATGAGAACACTGGTCTGAATTTTCATTCAGAAACGGAGTTAAACCAAAGTCTCTGTGTCTTCCTACAAGCATGAGTTCATTTCGGGTAAACTCAGTGATTTTTCTGCTCAAATGTATGTACAGAGTTCACGAACCCAACACGTTTTTCACTATTAACTAAAGAGCATCTATGTAAGAGATGCTGTGGTTTGTTACAGTTTCATAAGCAGAGTTCAACTAGATATGGTCCATATGAGTAGGAAACACAGTTCTTTTTTTCTGGACATGCTCATATTTCTTGCTGTATTGCAGACACTGGACAGAAGAGGATGCTGCTTGCGTTAAAACAGAGGGTCTTTCATGGATGAGAACTCTGGTCTGAATTTCCCTTCACAAACGGAGTTAAACGAAAGTCTCTGTGTCTTCCTACAACTAATAATTCTTTTCGGGTAAACCCTTTGATTTTTCAGCTCAAATGAATTTACACAGTTCACGAACCCAACACGATTTACACTATTAACTAAAGAGCATCTATGTAAGACTTGCTGTGGTTTGTTACAGTGTCATAATCAGAGTTCAACTAGATATGGTCCATATGAGTAGGAAACTCAGTTCATTTTTTCAGGGCATGCTCATGTTTCTTGCTATATTGCAGACACTGGAAAGAAGAGCATGCTCTTTGTGTTAAAACATAGTGTGTTTCATGGATGAGAACACTGGTCTGAATTTTCCTTCAGAAACAGAGTTAAACCAAAGTCTCTGTGTCTTCCTACAAGAAAGAGTTCATTTCCGGTAAACCCAGCGATTTTTCGGCTCAAATGAATTTACACAGTTCACGAACCCAACACGTTTTTCCCTATAAACTAAAGAGCATCTATGTAAGAGATGCTGTGTTTTGTTAGAGTTTCATAAGCAGAATTTAACTAGATATGGTCCGTATGATTAAGAAACACAGTTCTTTTTTTCTGGTCATACTCATGTTTCTTGCTGTATTGCAGACTCTGGACAGAAGAGGATGCTTCTTGTGTTAAAACAGAGTATGTTTCATGGATGAGAACACTGGCCTGAATTTCCCTTCACAAACGGAGTGAAACCAAAGGCTCTGTGTCTTACTACAAGCAAGAGTTCATTTCAGGTAAACCCAGTGATTTTTCGGCTCAAATGAATTTACACAATTCACGAACCCAACACATTTTTCACTATAAACTAAAGAGCATCTATTTAAGAGATGCTGTTGTTTGTTACAGTTTCACAATCAGAGTTTAACTAGATATGGTCCATATGAGTAGGAAACACAGTTCATTTTTTCTGAACATGCTCATTTTTATTGCTGTATTTCGGACTCTGGACAGAAGAGGATGCTTCTTGCGTTAAAACAGAGGGTCTTTCATGGAGGAGAACACTGGTCTGAATTTCCCTTCACAAGCGCAGTGAAAGCAAAGGCTCTGTGTCTTCCTACAAGCAAGAGTTCATTTCCGGTAAACCCAGTGATTTTTCGGCTCAAATGAATTTACACAATTCACGAACCCAACACGATTTTCACTATTAACTAAAGAACATCTATGTAAGACATGCTATGGTTTGTTACAGTTTCATAAGCAGAGTTCAACTAGATATGGTCCGTATGAGTAGGAAACACAGTTCATTTTTTCTGGGCATGCGCATGTTTCTTGCTGTATTGGCGACGCTGGAAAGAAGAGCATGCTTCTTGCGTTAAAACACAGTGTGTTTCATGGATGAGAACACTGGTCTGAATTTCCCTTCACAAACGGAGTTAAACCAAAGTCTCTGTGTCTTCCTACAAGCAAGAGTTAATTTCCGGTAAAACCAGTGATTTTTCGGCTCAAATGAAATTACACAGTTCACGAACCCAACACATTTTTCACTATAAACTAAAGAGCATCTATTTAAGAGATGCGGTGCTTTGTTAGAGTTTCATAAGCAGAGTTTAACTAGATATGGTCCCTATGATTAAGAAACACAGTTCTTTTTTTCTGGTCATGCTCATGTTTCATGCTGTATTGCAGACTCTGGACAGAAGAGGATGCTTTTGCCTTAAAACAGAGTATGTTTCATGGATGAGAACACTGGTCTGAATTTTCATTCAGAAACGGAGTTAAACCAACGTCTCTGTGTCTTCCTACAAGCAAGAGTTCATTTCCGGTAAACTCAGTGATTTTTCAGCTCAAATGTATGTACACAGTTCACGAACCCAACACGTTTTTCACTATTAACTAAAGAGCATCTATGTAAGAGATGCTGTGCTTTGTTACAGTTTCATAAGCAGAGTTCAACTAGATATGGTCCGTATGAGTAGGAAATACAGTTCTTTTTTTCTGGACATGCTCATATTTCTTGCTGTATTGCAGACACTGGACAGAAGAGGATGCTGCTTGCGTTAAAACAGAGGGTCTTTCATGGATGAGAACTCTGGTCTGAATTTCCCTTCAAAAACGGAGTTAAACCAAAGGCTCTGTGTCTTCCTACAACTAATATTTCTTTTCGGGTAAACCCTTTGATTTTTCAGCTCAAATGAATTTACACAGTTCACGACCCCAACACGATTTTCACTATTAACTAAAGAGCATCTATGTAAGACTTGCTGTGGTTTGTTACAGTGTCATAAGCAGAGTTCAACTAGATATGGTCCATATGAGTAGGAAACACAGTTCATTTTTTCAGGGCATGCTCATGTTTCTTGCTATGTTGCAGACACTGGAAAGAAGAGCATGCTCTTTGTGTTAAAACATAGTGTGTTTCATGGATGAGAACACTGGTCTGAATTTCCCTTCTCAAACGGAGTTATACCAAAGTCTCTGCATCTTCCTACAATTAAGAGTTCATTTCGGGTAAACCCAGTGATTTTTAGGCTCAAATGAATTTACACAGTTCACGAACCCAACACGTTTTTCACTTTTAACTAAAGAACATCTATGTAAGAGATGCTGTGGTTTGTTACAGTTTCACAATCAGAGTTTAACTAGATATGGTCTGTATGAGTAGGAAACACTGTTCTTTTTTTCTGGACATGCTCATTTTTTTTGTTGTATTGCAGACTCTGGACAGAAGAAGATGCTTCTTGCGTTAAAACAGCGGGTGTTTCATGAATGAGAACAGTGGTCTGAATTTCCCTTCACAAATGGAGTGAAACCAAAGGCTCTGTGTCTTCCTCCAAGCAAGAGTTCATGTCCGGTAAACCCAGTGAATTTTCGGCTCAAATGAATTTACACAATTCACGAACCCAACACGATTTTCACTATTAACTAAAGAGCATCTATGTAAGAGATGCTGTGCTTTGTTACAGTTTCATAAGCAGAGTTCAACTAGATATGGTCCGTATGAGTAGGAAACACAGTTCTTTTTTTCTGGACATGCTCATATTTCTTGCTGTATTGCAGACACTGGACAGAAGAGGATGCTGCTTGCGTTAAAACAGAGGGTCTTTCATGGATGACAACTCTGGTCTGAATTTCCCTTCACAAACGGAGTGAAACCAAAGGCTCTGTGTCTTCCTACAACTAATAATTCTTTGCGGGTAAACACTTTGATTTTTCAGCTCAAATGAATTTACACAGTTCACGAACCCTACACGATTTTCACTATTAACTAAAGAGCATCTATGTAAGACTTGCTGTGGTTTGTTACAGTTTCATAAGCAGAGTTCAACTAGATATGGTCCGTATGTGTCGGAAACACAGTTCTTTTTTTCTGGGCATGCGCATGTTTCTTGCTGTATTGGCGACGCTGAAAAGAAGAGCATGCTTCTTGCATTAAAACACAGTGTGTTTCATGGATGAGAACACTTGTCTGAATTTCCCTTCACAAACGGAGTTAAACCAAAGTCTCTGTGTCTTCCTACAAGCAAGAGTTAATTTCCGGTAAACCAGTGATTTTTCGGCTCAAATGAAATTACACAGTTCACGAACCCAACACGTTTTTCACTATAAACTAAAGAGCATCTATGTAAGAGATGCTGTGCTTTGTTAGAGTTTCATAAGCAGAGTTTAACTAGATATGGTCCGTATGATTAAGAAACACAGTTCTTTTTTGCTGGGCATGCTCATGTTTCTTGCTGTATTGCAGACTCTGGACAGAAGAGGATGCTTCTTGCCTTAAAACAGAGTATGTTTCATGGATGAGAACACTGGTCTGAATTTTCATTCAGAAACGGAGTTAAACCAAAGTCTCTGTGTCTTCCTACAAGCAAGAGTTCATTTCCGGTAAACTCAGTGATTTTTCTGCTCAAATGTATGTACAGAGTTCACGAACCCAACACGTTTTTCACTATTAACTAAAGAGCATGTATGTAAGAGATGCTGTGGTTTGTTACAGTTTCATAACCAGAGTTCAACTAGACATGGTCCGTATGAGTAGGAAACACAGTTCTTTTTTTCTTGACATGCTCATATTTCTTGCTGTATTGTAGACACTGGACAGAAGAGGATGCTGCTTGCGTTAAAACAGAGAGTCTTTCATGGATGAGAACTCTGGTCTGAATTTCCCTTCACAAACGGAGTTAAACCAAAGGCTCTGTGTCTTCCTACAACTAATAGTACTTTTTGGGTAAACCCTTTGATTTTTCGGCTCAAATGAATTTACACAGTTCACGAACCCAACACGATTTTCACTATTATCTAAAGAGAATCTATGTAAGACTTGCTGTGGTTTGTTACAGTTTCATAAGCAGAGTTCAACTAGATATGGTCCCTATGAGTAGGAAACACAGTTCTTTTTTTCAGGGCATGCTCATGTTTCTTGCTATATTGCAGACACTGGAAAGAAGAGCAGGCTCTTTGTGTTAAAACATAGTGTGTTTCATGGATGAGAACACTGGTCTGAATTTCCCTTCACAAACGGAGTTATACCAAAGTCTCTGCGTCTTCCTACAATTAAGAGTTCATTTCCGGTAAACCCAGTGATTTTTCGGCTCAAATGAATTTACACAGTTCACGAACCCAACACGTTTTTCACTTTTAACTAAAGAACATCTATGAAAGAGATGCTGTGGTTTGTCACAGTTTCACAATCAGAGTTTAACCAAATATGGTCCATATGAGTAGGAAACACAGTTCTTTTTTTCTGGACATGCTCATATTTCTTGCTGTATTGCAGACACTGGACAGAAGAGGATGCTGCTTGCGTTAAAACAGAGGGTCTTTCATGGATGAGAACTCTGGTCTGAATTTCCCTTCACAAACGGAGTTAAACCAAAGTCTCTGTGTCTTCCTACAACTAATAATTCTCTTCGGGTAAACCCTTTGATTTTTCAGCTCAAATGAATTTACACAGTTCACGAACCCAACACGATTTTCACTATTAACTAAAGAGCATCTATGTAAGACTTGCTGTGGTTTGTTACAGTGTCATCAGCAGAGTTCAACTAGATATGGTCCATATGAGTAGGAAACACAGTTCATTTTTTCAGGGCATGCTCATGTTTCTTGTTATGTTGCAGACACTGGAAAGAAGAGCATGCTCTTTCTGTTAAAACATAGTGTGTTTCATGGATGAGAACACTGGTCTGAATTTCCCTTCACAAACCGAGTTATACCAAAGTCTCTGTGTCTTCCTACAATTAAGAGTTCATTTCCGGTAAACCCAGTGATTTTTCGGCTCAAATGAATTTACACAATTCACGAACCCAACACGATTTTCACTATTAACTAAAGAGCATCTATTTAAGAGATGCTGTTGTTTGTTACAGTTTCACAATCAGAGTTTAACTAGATATGGTCCATATGAGTAGGAAACACAGTTCATTTTTTCTGAACATGCTCATTTTTATTGCTGTATTTCAGACTCTGGACAGAAGAGGATGCTTTTGCCTTAAAACAGAGTATGTTTCATGGATGAGAACACTGGTCTGAATTTTCATTCAGAAACGGAGTTAAACCAACGTCTCTGTGTCTTCCTACAAGCAAGAGTTCATTTCCGGTAAACTCAGTGATTTTTCAGCTCAAATGTATGTACACAGTTCACGAACCCAACACGTTTTTCACTATTAACTAAAGAGCATCTATGTAAGAGATGCTGTGCTTTGTTACAGTTTCATAAGCAGAGTTCAACTAGATATGGTCCGTATGAGTAGGAAACACAGTTCTTTTTTTCTGGACATGCTCATATTTCTTGCTGTATTGCAGACACTGGACAGAAGATGATGCTGCTTGCGTTAAAACAGAGGGTCTTTCATGGATGAGAACTCTGGTCTGAATTTCCCTTCAAAAACGGAGTTAAACCAAAGGCTCTGTGTCTTCCTACAACTAATATTTCTTTTCGGGTAAACCCTTTGATTTTTCAGCTCAAATGAATTTACACAGTTCACGAACCCAACACGATTTTCACTATTAACTAAAGAGCATCTATGTAAGACTTGCTGTGGTTTGTTACAGTGTCATAAGCAGAGTTCAACTAGATATGGTCCATATGAGAAGGAAACACAGTTCATTTTTTCAGGGCATGCTCATGTTTCTTGCTATGTTGCAGACACTGGAAAGAAGAGCATGCTCTTTGTGTTAAAACATAGTGTGTTTCATGGATGAGAACACTGGTCTGAATTTCCCTTCACAAACGGAGTTATACCAAAGTCTCTGCATCTTCCTACAATTAAGAGTTCATTTCGGGTAAACCCAGTGATTTTTAGGCTCAAATGAATTTACACAGTTCACGAACCCAACACGTTTTTCACTTTTAACTAAAGAACATCTATGTAAGAGATGCTGTGGTTTGTTACAGTTTCACAATCAGAGTTTAACTAGATATGGTCCATATGAGTAGGAAACACAGTTCATTTTTTCAGGGCATGCTCATGTTTCTTGTTATGTTGCAGACACTGGAAAGAAGAGCATGCTCTTTCTGTTAAAACATAGTGTGTTTCATGGATGAGAACACTGGTCTGAATTTCCCTTCACAAACCGAGTTATACCAAAGTCTCTGTGTCTTCCTACAATTAAGAGTTCATTTCCGGTAAACCCAGTGATTTTTCGGCTCAAATGAATTTACACAATTCACGAACCCAACACGATTTTCACTATTAACTAAAGAGCATCTATGTAAGAGATGCTGTGCTTTGTTACAGTTTCATAAGCAGAGTTCAACTAGATATGGTCCGTATGAGTAGGAAACACAGTTCTTTTTTTCTGGACATGATCATATTTCTTGCTGTATTGCAGACACTGGACAGAAGAGGATGCTGCTTGCGTTAAAACAGACGGTCTTTCATGGATGACAACTCTGGTCTGAATTTCCCTTCACAAACGGAGTTAAACCAAAGGCTCTGTGTCTTCCTACAACTAATAATTCTTTGCGGGTAAACCCTTTGATTTTTCAGCTCAAATGAATTTACACAGTTCACGAACCCAACACGATTTTCACTATTAACTAAAGAGCATCACTGTAAGACTTGCTGTGGTTTGTTACAGTGTCATAAGCAGAGTTCAACCTGATATGGTCCATATGAGTAGGAAACACAGTTCATTTTTTCAGGGCATGCTCATGTTTCTTGCTATATTGCAGACACTGGAAAGAAGAGCATGCTCTTTGTGTTAAAACATAGTGTGTTTCATGGATGAGAACACTGGTCTGAATTTCCCTCCACAAACTGAGTTATACCAAAGTCTCTTTGTCTTCCTACAATTAAGAGTTCATTTCCGGTAAACCCAGTGATTTTTCGGCTCAAATGAATTTACACAATTCACGAACCCAACACGTTTTTCACTTTTAACTAAAGAGCATCTATGTAAGACATGCTATGGTTTGTTACAGTTTCATAAGCACAGTTCAACTAGATATGGTCCGTATGTGTCGGAAACACAGTTCTTTTTTTCTGGGCATGCGCATGTTTCTTGCTGTATTGGCGACACTGGAAAGAAGAGCATGCCTCTTGCGTTAAAACACAGTGTGTTTCATGGATGAGAACACTTGTCTGAATTTCCCTTCACAAACGGAGTTAAACCAAAGTCTCTGTGTCTTCCTACAAGCAAGAGTTAATTTCCGGTAAAACCAGTGATTTTTCGGCTCAAATGAAATTACACAGTTCACGAACCCAACACGTTTTTCACTATAAACTAAAGAGCATCTATTTAAGAGATGCGCTGGTTTCTTAGAGTTTCATAAGCAGAGTTTAACTAGATATGGTCCCTATGATTAAGAAACACAGTTCTTTTTTTCTGGTCATGCTCATGTTTTGTGCTGTATTGCAGAATCTGGACAGAAGAGGTTGCTTTTGCCTTAAAACAGAGTATGTTTCATGGATGAGAACACTGGTCTGAATTTTCATTCAGAAACGGAGTTAAACCAAAGTCTCTGTGTCTTCCTACAAGCAAGAGTTCATTTCCGGTAAACTCAGTGATTTTTCGGCTCAAATGAATGTACACAGTTCACGAACCCAACACGTTTTTCACTATTAACTAAAGAGCATCTATGTAAGAGATGCTGTGGTTTGTTACAGTTTCATAAGCAGAGTTCAACTAGATATGGTCCGTATGAGTAGGAAACACAGTTCTTTTTTTCTGGACATGCTCATATTTCTTGCTGTATTGCAGACACTGGACAGAAGAGGATGCTGCTTGCGTTAAAACAGAGGGTCTTTCATGGATGAGAACTCTGGTCTGAATTTCCCTTCACAAACGGAGTTAAACCAAAGTCTCTGTGTCTTCCTACAACTAATAATTCTCTTCGGGTAAACCCTTTGATTTTTCAGCTCAAATGAATTTACACAGTTCACGAACCCAACACGATTTACACTATTAACTAAAGAGCATCTATGTAAGACTTGCTGTGGTTTGTTACAGTGTCATAATCAGAGTTCAACTAGATATGGTCCATATGAGTAGGAAACACAGTTCATTTTTTCAGGGCATGCTCATGTTTCTTGCTATATTGCAGACACTGGAAAGAAGAGCATGCTCTTTGTGTTAAAACATAGTGTGTTTCATGGATGAGAACACTGGTCTGAATTTTCCTTCAGAAACGGAGTTAAACCAAAGTCTCTGTGTCTTCCTACAAGAAAGAGTTCATTTCCGGGAAACCCAGCGATTTTTCGGCTCAAATGAATTTACACAGTTCACGAACCCAACACGTTTTTCCCTATAAACTAAAGAGCATCTATGTAAGAGATGCTGTGTTTTGTTAGAGTTTCATAAGCAGAATTTAACTAGATATGGTCGGTATGAGTAGGAAACACAGTTCTTTTTTTCTGGACATGCTCATATTTCTTGCTGTATTGCAGAACCTGGACAGAAGAGGATGCTGCTTGCGTTAAAACAGAGGGTCTTTCATGGATGAGAACTCTGGTCTGAATTTCCCTTCACAAACGGAGTTAAACCAAAGGCTCTGTGTCTTCCTACAAGCAAGAGTTCATTTGTGGTAAACCCAGTGATTTTTCGGCTCAAATGAATTTACACAGTTCACGAACCCAACACGTTTTGCACTATTAACTAAAAAGCATCTATGTAAGAGATGCTGTGGTTTGTTACAGTTTCATAAGCAGAGTTCAACTAGATATGGTCCGTATGAGTAGGAAACACAGTTCATTTTTTCTGGACATGCTCATTTTTTTTTGCTGTATTGCAGACTCTGGACAGAAGAGGATGCTTCTTGCGTTAAAACATAGGGGGTTTCATTGATGAGAACACTGGTCTGAATTTCCCTTCACAAACTGAGTGAAACCAAAGGCTCTGTGTCTTCCTACAAGCAAGAGTTCATATCCGGTAAACCCAGTGATTTTCGGCTCAAATGAATTTACACAATTCACGAACCCAACACGATTTTCACTATTAACTAAAGAGCATCTATGTAAGACATGCTGTGGTTTGTTACAGTTTCATAAGCAGAGTTCAACTAGATATGGTCCGAATGTGTCGGAAACACAGTTCTTTTTTTCTGGGCATGCGCATGTTTCTTGCTGTATTGGCGACGCTTGAAAGAAGAGCATGCTTCTTGCGTTAACACAGTGTGTTGCATGGATGAGATCTCTGGTCTGAATTTCCCTTCACAAACGGAGTTAAACCAAAGTCTCTGTGTCTTCCTACAAGCAAGAGTTCATTTCCGTTAAACCCAGTGATTTTTCGGCTCAAATGAATTTACACAGATCACGATCCCAACACGTTTTGCACTATTATCTAAAGAGCATCTATGTAAGACATGCTGTGGTTTGTTACAGTTTCATAAGCAGAGTTCAACTAGATATGGTCCGTATGAGGAGGAAACACAGTTCTTTTTTTCTGGACATGCTCATATTTCTTGCTGTATTGCACACCATGGACAGAAGAGGATGCTGCTTGCGTTAAAACAGAGGGTCTTTCATGGATGAGAACTCTGGTCTGAATTTCCATTCACAACCGGAGTGAAGCCAAAGGCTCTGTGTCTTCCTACAAGCAAGAGTTCATTTGCGGTAAACCCAGTGATTTTTCGGCTCAAATGAATTTACACAGTTAACGAACCCAACACGTTTTGCACTATTAACTAATGAGCATCTATGTAAGAGATGCTGTGGTTTCTTACAGTTTTATAATCAGAGTTCAACTAGATATGGTCCGTATGAGTAGGAAACACAGTTCATTTTTTCTGCACATGCTCATGTTTGTTGCTGTATTGTAGACTCTGGACAGAATAGGATGCTTCTTGCGTTAAAACAGAGGGTTTTTCATGGATGAGAACACTGGTCTGAATTTCCCTTCACAAGCGGAGTGAAACCAAAGGCTCTGTGACTTCCTACAAGCAGGAGTTCATTTCCGGTAAACCCAGTGATTTTTCGGCTCAAATGAATTTACACAATTCACGAACCCAACACGATTTTCCCTATTAACTAAAGAGCATCTATGTAAGACATTCTATGGTTTGTTACAGTTTCATAAGCACAGTTCAACTAGATATGGTCCATATGTGTAGGAAACACAGTTCTTTTTTTCTGGGCATGCGCATGTTTCTTGCTGTATTGGCGACGCTGGAAAGAAGAGCATGCCTCTTGCGTTAAAACACAGTGTGTTTCATGGATGAGAACACTGGTCTGAATTTCCCTTCACAAACGGAGTTAAACCAAAGTCTCTGTGTCTTCCTACAAGCAAGAGTTAATTTCCGGTAAAACCAGTGATTTTTCGGCTCAAATGAAATTACACAGTTCACGAACCCAACACGTTTTTCACTATAAACTAAAGAGCATCTATTTAAGAGATGCGCTGGTTTCTTAGAGTTTCATAAGCAGAGTTTAACTAGATATGGTCCCTATGATTAAGAAACACAGTTCTTTTTTTCTGGTCATGCTCATGTTTCTTGCTATATTGCAGGCTCTGGACAGAAGAGGATGCTTTTGCCTTAAAACAGAGTATGTTTCATGGATGAGAACACTGGTCTGAATTTTCATTCAGAAACGGAGTTAAACCAAAGTCTCTGTGTCTTCCTACAAGCAAGAGTTCATTTCCGGTAAACTCAGTGATTTTTCGGCTCAAATGTATGTACACAGTTCACGAACCCAACACGTTTTTCACTATTAACTAAAGAGCATCTATGTAAGAGATGCTGTGGTTTGTTACAGTTTCATAAGCAGAGTTCAACTAGATATGGTCCTTATGAGTAGGAAACACAGTTCTTTTTTTCTGGACGTGCTCATATTTCTTGCTGTATTGCAGACACTGGACAGAAGAGGATGCTGCTTGCGTTAAAACAGAGGGTCTTTCATGGATGAGAACTCTGGTCTGAATTTCCCTTCACAAAGGGAGTTAAACCAAAGTCTCTGTGTCTTCCTACAACTAATAATTCTTTTCGGGTAAACCCTTTGATTTTTCAGCTCAAATGAATTTACACAGTTCACGACCCCAACACGATTTACACTATTAACTAAAGAGCATCTATGTAAGACTTGCTGTGGTTTGTTACAGGGTCATAATCAGAGTTCAACTAGATATGGTCCATATGAGTAGGAAACACAGTTCATTTTTTCAGGGCATGCTCATGTTTCTTGCTATATTGCAGACACTGGAAAGAAGAGCATGCTCTTTGTGTTAAAACATAGTGTGTTTCATGGATGAGAACACTGGTCTGAATTTTCCTTCAGAAACGGAGTTAAACCAAAGTCTCTGTGTCTTCCTACAAGAAAGAGTTCATTTCCGGTAAACCCAGCGATTTTTCGGCTCAAATGAATTTACACAGTTCACGAACCAAACACGTTTTTCCCTATAAACTAAAGAGCATCTATGTAAGAGATGCTGTGTTTTGTTAGAGTTTCATAAGCAGAATTTAACTAGATATGGCCCGTATGATTAAGAAACACAGTTCTTTTTTTCTGGTCATACTCATGTTTCTTGCTGTATTGCAGACTCTGGACAGAAGAGGATGCTTCTTGTGTTAAAACAGAGTATGTTTCATGGATGAGAACACTGGTCTGAATTTCCCTTCACAAACGGAGTGAAACCAAAGGCTCTGTGTCTTACTACAAGCAAGAGTTCATTTCAGGAGACCCAGTGATTTTTCGGCTCAAATGAATTTACACAATTCACGAACCCAACACGATTTTCACTATTAACTAAATAGCATCTATGTAAGACATGCTGTGGTTTGTTAAAGTTTCATAAGCAGAGTTCAATTAGATATGGTCGGTATGAGTAGGAAACACAGTTCTTTTTTTCTGGACATGCTCATATTTCTTGCTGTATTGCAGAACCTGGACAGAAGAGGATGCTGCTTGCGTTAAAACAGAGGGTCTTTCATGGATGAGAACTCTGGTCTGAATTTCCCTTCACAAACGGAGTTAAACCAAAGGCTCTGTGTCTTCCTACAAGCAAGAGTTCATTTGTGGTAAACCCAGTGATTTTTCGGCTCAAATGAATTTACACAGTTCACGAACCCAACACGATTTTCCCTATTAACTAAAGAGCATCTATGTAAGACATGCTATGGTTTGTTACAGTTTCATAAGCACAGTTCAACTAGATATGGTCCGTATGTGTCGGAAACACAGTTCTTTTTTTCTGGGCATGCGCATGTTTCTTGCTGTATTGGCGACGCTGGAAAGAAGAGCATGCCTCTTGCGTTAAAACACAGTGTGTTTCATGGATGAGAACACTGGTCTGAATTTCCCTTCACAAACGGAGTTAAACCAAAGTCTCTGTGTCTTCCTACAAGCAAGAGTTAATTTCCGGTAAAACCAGTGATTTTTCGGCTCAAATGAAATTACACAGTTCACGAACCCAACACGTTTTTCACTATAAACTAAAGAGCATCTATTTAAGAGATGCGCTGGTTTCTTAGAGTTTCATAAGCAGAGTTTAACTAGATATGGTCCCTATGATTAAGAAACACAGTTCTTTTTTTCTGGTCATGCTCATGTTTCTTGCTATATTGCAGACTCTGGACAGAAGAGGATGCTTTTGCCTTAAAACAGAGGGTCTTTCATGGATGAGAACTCTGGTCTGAATTTCCCTTCACAAACGGAGTTAAACCAAAGTCTCTGTGTCTTCCTACAAGCAAGAGTTCATTTCCGGTAAACCCAGTGATTTTTCGGCTCAAATAATTTACACAGTTCACGATCCCAACACGTTTTGCACTATAAACTAAAGAGCATCTATTTAAGAGATGCGCTGGTTTCTTAGAGTTTCATAAGCAGAGTTTAACTAGATATGGTCCCTATGATTAAGAAACACAGTTCTTTTTTTCTGGTCATGCTCATGTTTCTTGCTATATTGCAGGCTCTGGACAGAAGAGGATGCTTTTGCCTTAAAACAGAGTATGTTTCATGGATGAGAACACTGGTCTGAATTTTCATTCAGAAACGGAGTTAAACCAAAGTCTCTGTGTCTTCCTACAAGCAAGAGTTCATTTCCGGTAAACTCAGTGATTTTTCGGCTCAAATGTATGTACACAGTTCACGAACCCAACACGTTTTTCACTATTAACTAAAGAGCATCTATGTAAGAGATGCTGTGGTTTGTTACAGTTTCATAAGCAGAGTTCAACTAGATATGGTCCTTATGAGTAGGAAACACAGTTCTTTTTTTCTGGACGTGCTCATATTTCTTGCTGTATTGCAGACACTGGACAGAAGAGGATGCTGCTTGCGTTAAAACAGAGGGTCTTTCATGGATGAGAACTCTGGTCTGAATTTCCCTTCACAAAGGGAGTTAAACCAAAGTCTCTGTGTCTTCCTACAACTAATAATTCTTTTCGGGTAAACCCTTTGATTTTTCAGCTCAAATGAATTTACACAGTTCACGACCCCAACACGATTTACACTATTAACTAAAGAGCATCTATGTAAGACTTGCTGTGGTTTGTTACAGGGTCATAATCAGAGTTCAACTAGATATGGTCCATATGAGTAGGAAACACAGTTCATTTTTTCAGGGCATGCTCATGTTTCTTGCTATATTGCAGACACTGGAAAGAAGAGCATGCTCTTTGTGTTAAAACATAGTGTGTTTCATGGATGAGAACACTGGTCTGAATTTTCCTTCAGAAACGGAGTTAAACCAAAGTCTCTGTGTCTTCCTACAAGAAAGAGTTCATTTCCGGTAAACCCAGCGATTTTTCGGCTCAAATGAATTTACACAGTTCACGAACCAAACACGTTTTTCCCTATAAACTAAAGAGCATCTATGTAAGAGATGCTGTGTTTTGTTAGAGTTTCATAAGCAGAATTTAACTAGATATGGCCCGTATGATTAAGAAACACAGTTCTTTTTTTCTGGTCATACTCATGTTTCTTGCTGTATTGCAGACTCTGGACAGAAGAGGATGCTTCTTGTGTTAAAACAGAGTATGTTTCATGGATGAGAACACTGGTCTGAATTTCCCTTCACAAACGGAGTGAAACCAAAGGCTCTGTGTCTTACTACAAGCAAGAGTTCATTTCAGGAGACCCAGTGATTTTTCGGCTCAAATGAATTTACACAATTCACGAACCCAACACGATTTTCACTATTAACTAAATAGCATCTATGTAAGACATGCTGTGGTTTGTTAAAGTTTCATAAGCAGAGTTCAATTAGATATGGTCGGTATGAGTAGGAAACACAGTTCTTTTTTTCTGGACATGCTCATATTTCTTGCTGTATTGCAGAACCTGGACAGAAGAGGATGCTGCTTGCGTTAAAACAGAGGGTCTTTCATGGATGAGAACTCTGGTCTGAATTTCCCTTCACAAACGGAGTTAAACCAAAGGCTCTGTGTCTTCCTACAAGCAAGAGTTCATTTGTGGTAAACCCAGTGATTTTTCGGCTCAAATGAATTTACACAGTTCACGAACCCAACACGATTTTCCCTATTAACTAAAGAGCATCTATGTAAGACATGCTATGGTTTGTTACAGTTTCATAAGCACAGTTCAACTAGATATGGTCCGTATGTGTCGGAAACACAGTTCTTTTTTTCTGGGCATGCGCATGTTTCTTGCTGTATTGGCGACGCTGGAAAGAAGAGCATGCCTCTTGCGTTAAAACACAGTGTGTTTCATGGATGAGAACACTGGTCTGAATTTCCCTTCACAAACGGAGTTAAACCAAAGTCTCTGTGTCTTCCTACAAGCAAGAGTTAATTTCCGGTAAAACCAGTGATTTTTCGGCTCAAATGAAATTACACAGTTCACGAACCCAACACGTTTTTCACTATAAACTAAAGAGCATCTATTTAAGAGATGCGCTGGTTTCTTAGAGTTTCATAAGCAGAGTTTAACTAGATATGGTCCCTATGATTAAGAAACACAGTTCTTTTTTTCTGGTCATGCTCATGTTTCTTGCTATATTGCAGACTCTGGACAGAAGAGGATGCTTTTGCCTTAAAACAGAGGGTCTTTCATGGATGAGAACTCTGGTCTGAATTTCCCTTCACAAACGGAGTTAAACCAAAGTCTCTGTGTCTTCCTACAAGCAAGAGTTCATTTCCGGTAAACCCAGTGATTTTTCGGCTCAAATAATTTACACAGTTCACGATCCCAACACGTTTTGCACTATTAACTAAAGAGCATCTATGTAAGACATGCTGTGGTTTGTTACAGTTTCATAAGCAGAGTTCAACTAGATATGGTCTGTATGAGTAGGAAACACAGTTCTTTTTTTCTGGACATGCTCATATTTCTTGCTGTATTGCACACCCTGGACAGAAGAGGATGCTGCTTGCGTTAAAACAGAGGGTCTTTCATGGATGAGAACTCTGGTCTGAATTTCCCTTCACAAACGGAGTTAAACCAAAGGCTCTGTGTCTTCCTACAAGCAAGAGTTCATTTGCGGTAAACCCAGTGATTTTTCGGCTCAAATGAATTTACACAATTCACGAACCCAACACGATTTTCACTATTAACTAAAGAGCATCTATGTAAGACATGCTGTGGTTTGTTACAGTTTCATAAGCAGAGTTCAATTAGATATGGTCCGTATGAGTAGGAAACACAGTTCTTTTTTTCTGGACATGCTCATATTTCTTGCTGTATTGCAGACCCTGGACAGAAGAGGATGCTGCTTGCGTTAAAACAGAGGGTCTTTCATGGATGAGAACTCTGGTCTGAATTTCTCCTCACAAACGGAGTTAAACCAAAGGCTCTGTGTCTTCCTACAAGCAAGAGTTCATTTGCGGTAAACCCAGTGTTTTTTCGGCTCAAATGAATTTACACAGTTCACGAACCCAACACGTTTTGCACTATTAACTAAAGAGCATCTATGTAAGAGATGCTGTGGTTTCTTACAGTTTTATAATCAGAATTCAACTAGATATGGTCCGTATGAGTAGGAAACACAGTTCATTTTTTCTGGACATGCTCATTTTTTTTGCTGTATTGCAGACTCTGGACAGAAGAGGATGCTTCTTGCGTTAAAACATAGGGTGTTTCCTTGATGAGAACACTGGTCTGAATTTCCCTTCACAAACGGAGTGAAACCAAAGGCTCTGTGTCTTCCTACAAGCAAGAGTTCATTTCCGGTAAACCCAGGGATTTTTCGGTTCAAATGAATTTACACAATTCACGAACCCAACACAATATTCACTATTAACTAAAGAGCATCTATGTAAGACATGCTGTGGTTTGTTACAGTTTCATAAGCAGAGTTCACCTAGATATGGTCCGTATGAGTAGGAAACACAGTTCATTTTTTCTGGACATGCTCATTTTTTTTTGCTGTATTGCAGACTCTGGACAGAAGAGGATGCTTCTCGCGTTAAAACAGAGGGTCTTTCATGGATGAGAACTCTGGTCTGAATTTCCCTTCACAAACGGAGTGAAACCAAAGGCTCTGTATCTTCCTACAAGCAAGAGTTCATTTCGGGTAAACCCAGTGATTTTTCGGCTCAAATGAATTTACACAATTCACGAACCCAACACGATTTTCACTATTAACTAAAGAGCATCAATGTAAGACATGCTGTGTTTTGTTACAGTTTCATAAGCAGAGTTCAACTAGATATGGTCTGTATGTGTCGGAAACACAGTTCTTTTTTTCTGGGCCTGCGCATGTTTCTTGCTGTATTGGCGACGCTGGAAAGAAGAGCATGCTTCTTGCGTTAACACAGTGTGTTGCATGGATGAGAACACTTGTCTGAATTTCCCTTCACAAACGGAGTTAAACCAAAGTCTCTGTGTCTTCCTACAAGCAAGAGTTCATTTCCGGTAAACTCAGTGATTTTATTGCTCAAATGTATGTACAGTGTTCACGAACCCAACACGTTTTTCACTATTAACTTATCAGCATGTATGTAAGAGATGCTGTGGTTTGTGACAATTTCATAACCAGAGTTCAACTAGATATCGTCTGTATGAGTAGGAAACACAGTTCTTTTTTCTGGACATGCTCATTTTTTTTTGCTGTATTGCAGACTCTGGACAGAAGAGGATGCTTCTCGCGTTAAAACAGAGGGTCTTTCATGGATGAGAACTCTGGTCTGAATTTCCCTTCACAAACGGAGTGAAACCAAAGGCTCTGTATCTTCCTACAAGCAAGAGTTCATTTCCGGTAAACCCAGTGATTTTTCGGCTCAAATGAATTTACACAATTCACGAACCCAACACGATTTTCACTATTAACTAAAGAGCATCAATGTAAGACATGCTGTGTTTTGTTACAGTTTCATAAGCAGAGTTCAACTAGATATGGTCCGTATGAGTAGGAAACACAGTTCTTTTTTTCTGGGCCTGCGCATGTTTCTTGCTGTATTGGCGACACTGGAAAGAAGAGCATGCTTCTTGCGTTAACACAGTGTGTTGCATGGATGAGAACACTTGTCTGAATTTCCCTTCACAAACGGAGTTAAACCAAAGTCTCTGTGTCTTCCTACAAGCAAGAGTTCATTTCCGGTAAACCCAGTGATTTTTTGGCTCAAATGAATATACACAGTTCACAAACCCAACACGTTTTTCACTATAAACTAAAGAGCATCTATGTAAGAGATGCTGTGCTTTGTTAGAGTTTCATAAGCAGAGTTTAACTAGATATGGTCCGTATGATTAAGAAACACAGTTCTTTTTTGCTGGGCATGCTCATGTTTCTTGCTGTATTGCAGACTCTGGACAGAAGAGGATGCTTCTTGCCTTAAAACAGAGTATGTTTCATGGATGAGAACACTGGTCTGAATTTTCATTCAGAAACGGAGTTAAACCAAAGTCTCTGTGTCTTCCTACAAGCAAGAGTTCATTTCCGGTAAACTCAGTGATTTTATTGCTCAAATGTATGTACAGAGTTCACGAACCCAACACGTTTTTCACTATTAACTTATCAGCATGTATGTAAGAGATGCTGTGGTTTGTGACAATTTCATAACCAGAGTTCAACTAGATATCGTCTGTATGAGTAGGAAACACAGTTCTTTTTTCTGGACATGCTCATATTTCTTGCTTTATTGCAGACAATGGACAGAAACGGATGCTGCTTGCGTTAAAACAGAGGGTGTTTCATTGATGAGGAAACTGGTCTGAATTTCCCTTCACAAACGGAGTGAAACCAAAGTCTCTGTGTCTTCCTACAAGCAAGAGTTCATTTCCGGTAAACCCAGTGATTTTTCGGCTCAAATTAATTTACACAGTTCACGATCCCAACACGTTTTGCACTATTAACTAAAGAACATCTATGTAAGACATGCTGTGGTTTGTTACAGTTTCATAAGCAGAGTTCAACTAGATATGGTCTGTATGAGTAGGAAACACAGTTCTTTTTTTCTGGACATGCTCATATTTCTTGCTGTATTGCACACCCTGGACAGAAGAGGATGCTGCTTGCGTTAAAACAGAGGGTCTTTCATGGATGAGAACTCTGGTCTGAATTTCCCTTCACAAACGGAGTTAAACCAAAGGCTCTGTGTCTTCCTACAAGCAAGAGTTCATTTGCGGTAAACCCAGTGATTTTTCGGCTCAAATGAATTTACACAATTCACGAACCCAACACGATTTTCACTATTAACTAAAGAGCATCTATGTAAGACATGCTGTGGTTTGTTACAGTTTCATAAGCAGAGTTCAATTAGATATGGTCCGTATGAGTAGGAAACACAGTTCTTTTTTTCTGGACATGCTCATATTTCTTGCTGTATTGCAGACCCTGGACAGAAGAGGATGCTGCTTGCGTTAAAACAGAGGGTCTTTCATGGATGAGAACTCTGGTCTGAATTTCCCCTCACAAACGGAGTTAAACCAAAGGCTCTGTGTCTTCCTACAACTAATAATTCTTTTCGGGTAAACCCTTTGATTTTTCAGCTCAAATGAATTTACACAGTTCACGACCCCAACACGATTTACACTATTAACTAAAGAGCATCTATGTAAGACTTGCTGTGGTTTGTTACAGGGTCATAATCAGAGTTCAACTAGATATGGTCCATATGAGTAGGAAACACAGTTCATTTTTTCAGGGCATGCTCATGTTTCTTGCTATATTGCAGACACTGGAAAGAAGAGCATGCTCTTTGTGTTAAAACATAGTGTGTTTCATGGATGAGAACACTGGTCTGAATTTTCCTTCAGAAACGGAGTTAAACCAAAGTCTCTGTGTCTTCCTACAAGAAAGAGTTCATTTCCGGTAAACCCAGCGATTTTTCGGCTCAAATGAATTTACACAGTTCACGAACCAAACACGTTTTTCCCTATAAACTAAAGAGCATCTATGTAAGAGATGCTGTGTTTTGTTAGAGTTTCATATGCAGAATTTAACTAGATATGGCCCGTATGATTAAGAAACACAGTTCTTTTTTTCTGGTCATACTCATGTTTCTTGCTGTATTGCAGACTCTGGACAGAAGAGGATGCTTCTTGTGTTAAAACAGAGTATGTTTCATGGATGAGAACACTGGTCTGAATTTCCCTTCACAAACGGAGTGAAACCAAAGGCTCTGTGTCTTACTACAAGCAAGAGTTCATTTCAGGAGACCCAGTGATTTTTCGGCTCAAATGAATTTACACAATTCACGAACCCAACACGATTTTCACTATTAACTAAATAGCATCTATGTAAGACATGCTGTGGTTTGTTAAAGTTTCATAAGCAGAGTTCAATTAGATATGGTCGGTATGAGTAGGAAACACAGTTCTTTTTTTCTGGACATGCTCATATTTCTTGCTGTATTGCAGAACCTGGACAGAAGAGGATGCTGCTTGCGTTAAAACAGAGGGTCTTTCATGGATGAGAACTCTGGTCTGAATTTCCCTTCACAAACGGAGTTAAACCAAAGGCTCTGTGTCTTCCTACAAGCAAGAGTTCATTTGTGGTAAACCCAGTGATTTTTCGGCTCAAATGAATTTACACAGTTCACGAACCCAACACGATTTTCCCTATTAACTAAAGAGCATCTATGTAAGACATGCTATGGTTTGTTACAGTTTCATAAGCACAGTTCAACTAGATATGGTCCGTATGTGTCGGAAACACAGTTCTTTTTTTCTGGGCATGCGCATGTTTCTTGCTGTATTGGCGACGCTGGAAAGAAGAGCATGCCTCTTGCGTTAAAACACAGTGTGTTTCATGGATGAGAACACTGGTCTGAATTTCCCTTCACAAACGGAGTTAAACCAAAGTCTCTGTGTCTTCCTACAAGCAAGAGTTAATTTCCGGTAAAACCAGTGATTTTTCGGCTCAAATGAAATTACACAGTTCACGAACCCAACACGTTTTTCACTATAAACTAAAGAGCATCTATTTAAGAGATGCGCTGGTTTCTTAGAGTTTCATAAGCAGAGTTTAACTAGATATGGTCCCTATGATTAAGAAACACAGTTCTTTTTTTCTGGTCATGCTCATGTTTCTTGCTATATTGCAGACTCTGGACAGAAGAGGATGCTTTTGCCTTAAAACAGAGGGTCTTTCATGGATGAGAACTCTGGTCTGAATTTCCCTTCACAAACGGAGTTAAACCAAAGTCTCTGTGTCTTCCTACAAGCAAGAGTTCATTTCCGGTAAACCCAGTGATTTTTCGGCTCAAATAATTTACACAGTTCACGATCCCAACACGTTTTGCACTATTAACTAAAGAGCATCTATGTAAGACATGCTGTGGTTTGTTACAGTTTCATAAGCAGAGTTCAACTAGATATGGTCTGTATGAGTAGGAAACACAGTTCTTTTTTTCTGGACATGCTCATATTTCTTGCTGTATTGCACACCCTGGACAGAAGAGGATGCTGCTTGCGTTAAAACAGAGGGTCTTTCATGGATGAGAACTCTGGTCTGAATTTCCCTTCACAAACGGAGTTAAACCAAAGGCTCTGTGTCTTCCTACAAGCAAGAGTTCATTTGCGGTAAACCCAGTGATTTTTCGGCTCAAATGAATTTACACAATTCACGAACCCAACACGATTTTCACTATTAACTAAAGAGCATCTATGTAAGACATGCTGTGGTTTGTTACAGTTTCATAAGCAGAGTTCAATTAGATATGGTCCGTATGAGTAGGAAACACAGTTCTTTTTTTCTGGACATGCTCATATTTCTTGCTGTATTGCAGACCCTGGACAGAAGAGGATGCTGCTTGCGTTAAAACAGAGGGTCTTTCATGGATGAGAACTCTGGTCTGAATTTCTCCTCACAAACGGAGTTAAACCAAAGGCTCTGTGTCTTCCTACAAGCAAGAGTTCATTTGCGGTAAACCCAGTGTTTTTTCGGCTCAAATGAATTTACACAGTTCACGAACCCAACACGTTTTGCACTATTAACTAAAGAGCATCTATGTAAGAGATGCTGTGGTTTCTTACAGTTTTATAATCAGAATTCAACTAGATATGGTCCGTATGAGTAGGAAACACAGTTCATTTTTTCTGGACATGCTCATTTTTTTTGCTGTATTGCAGACTCTGGACAGAAGAGGATGCTTCTTGCGTTAAAACATAGGGTGTTTCCTTGATGAGAACACTGGTCTGAATTTCCCTTCACAAACGGAGTGAAACCAAAGGCTCTGTGTCTTCCTACAAGCAAGAGTTCATTTCCGGTAAACCCAGGGATTTTTCGGTTCAAATGAATTTACACAATTCACGAACCCAACACAATATTCACTATTAACTAAAGAGCATCTATGTAAGACATGCTGTGGTTTGTTACAGTTTCATAAGCAGAGTTCACCTAGATATGGTCCGTATGAGTAGGAAACACAGTTCATTTTTTCTGGACATGCTCATTTTTTTTTGCTGTATTGCAGACTCTGGACAGAAGAGGATGCTTCTCGCGTTAAAACAGAGGGTCTTTCATGGATGAGAACTCTGGTCTGAATTTCCCTTCACAAACGGAGTGAAACCAAAGGCTCTGTATCTTCCTACAAGCAAGAGTTCATTTCGGGTAAACCCAGTGATTTTTCGGCTCAAATGAATTTACACAATTCACGAACCCAACACGATTTTCACTATTAACTAAAGAGCATCAATGTAAGACATGCTGTGTTTTGTTACAGTTTCATAAGCAGAGTTCAACTAGATATGGTCCGTATGTGTCGGAAACACAGTTCTTTTTTTCTGGGCCTGCGCATGTTTCTTGCTGTATTGGCGACGCTGGAAAGAAGAGCATGCTTCTTGCGTTAACACAGTGTGTTGCATGGATGAGAACACTTGTCTGAATTTCCCTTCACAAACGGAGTTAAACCAAAGTCTCTGTGTCTTCCTACAAGCAAGAGTTCATTTCCGGTAAACTCAGTGATTTTATTGCTCAAATGTATGTACAGAGTTCACGAACCCAACACGTTTTTCACTATTAACTTATCAGCATGTATGTAAGAGATGCTGTGGTTTGTGACAATTTCATAACCAGAGTTCAACTAGATATCGTCTGTATGAGTAGGAAACACAGTTCTTTTTTCTGGACATGCTCATTTTTTTTTGCTGTATTGCAGACTCTGGACAGAAGAGGATGCTTCTCGCGTTAAAACAGAGGGTCTTTCATGGATGAGAACTCTGGTCTGAATTTCCCTTCACAAACGGAGTGAAACCAAAGGCTCTGTATCTTCCTACAAGCAAGAGTTCATTTCCGGTAAACCCAGTGATTTTTCGGCTCAAATTAATTTACACAATTCACGAACCCAACACGATTTTCACTATTAACTAAAGAGCATCAATGTAAGACATGCTGTGTTTTGTTACAGTTTCATAAGCAGAGTTCAACTAGATATGGTCCGTATGAGTAGGAAACACAGTTCTTTTTTTCTGGGCCTGCGCATGTTTCTTGCTGTATTGGCGACACTGGAAAGAAGAGCATGCTTCTTGCGTTAACACAGTGTGTTGCATGGATGAGAACACTTGTCTGAATTTCCCTTCACAAACGGAGTTAAACCAAAGTCTCTGTGTCTTCCTACAAGCAAGAGTTCATTTCCGGTAAACCCAGTGATTTTTTGGCTCAAATGAATATACACAGTTCACAAACCCAACACGTTTTTCACTATAAACTAAAGAGCATCTATGTAAGAGATGCTGTGCTTTGTTAGAGTTTCATAAGCAGAGTTTAACTAGATATGGTCCGTATGATTAAGAAACACAGTTCTTTTTTGCTGGGCATGCTCATGTTTCTTGCTGTATTGCAGACTCTGGACAGAAGAGGATGCTTCTTGCCTTAAAACAGAGTATGTTTCATGGATGAGAACACTGGTCTGAATTTTCATTCAGAAACGGAGTTAAACCAAAGTCTCTGTGTCTTCCTACAAGCAAGAGTTCATTTCCGGTAAACTCAGTGATTTTATTGCTCAAATGTATGTACAGAGTTCACGAACCCAACACGTTTTTCACTATTAACTTATCAGCATGTATGTAAGAGATGCTGTGGTTTGTGACAATTTCATAACCAGAGTTCAACTAGATATCGTCTGTATGAGTAGGAAACACAGTTCTTTTTTCTGGACATGCTCATATTTCTTGCTTTATTGCAGACAATGGACAGAAACGGATGCTGCTTGCGTTAAAACAGAGGGTGTTTCATTGATGAGGAAACTGGTCTGAATTTCCCTTCACAAACGGAGTGAAACCAAAGTCTCTGTGTCTTCCTACAAGCAAGAGTTCATTTCCGGTAAACCCAGTGATTTTTCGGCTCAAATTAATTTACACAGTTCACGATCCCAACACGTTTTGCACTATTAACTAAAGAACATCTATGTAAGACATGCTGTGGTTTGTTACAGTTTCATAAGCAGAGTTCAACTAGATATGGTCTGTATGAGTAGGAAACACAGTTCTTTTTTTCTGGACATGCTCATATTTCTTGCTGTATTGCACACCCTGGACAGAAGAGGATGCTGCTTGCGTTAAAACAGAGGGTCTTTCATGGATGAGAACTCTGGTCTGAATTTCCCTTCACAAACGGAGTTAAACCAAAGGCTCTGTGTCTTCCTACAAGCAAGAGTTCATTTGCGGTAAACCCAGTGATTTTTCGGCTCAAATGAATTTACACAATTCACGAACCCAACACGATTTTCACTATTAACTAAAGAGCATCTATGTAAGACATGCTGTGGTTTGTTACAGTTTCATAAGCAGAGTTCAATTAGATATGGTCCGTATGAGTAGGAAACACAGTTCTTTTTTTCTGGACATGCTCATATTTCTTGCTGTATTGCAGACCCTGGACAGAAGAGGATGCTGCTTGCGTTAAAACAGAGGGTCTTTCATGGATGAGAACTCTGGTCTGAATTTCCCCTCACAAACGGAGTTAAACCAAAGGCTCTGTGTCTTCCTACAACTAATAATTCTTTTCGGGTAAACCCTTTGATTTTTCAGCTCAAATGAATTTACACAGTTCACGACCCCAACACGATTTACACTATTAACTAAAGAGCATCTATGTAAGACTTGCTGTGGTTTGTTACAGGGTCATAATCAGAGTTCAACTAGATATGGTCCATATGAGTAGGAAACACAGTTCATTTTTTCAGGGCATGCTCATGTTTCTTGCTATATTGCAGACACTGGAAAGAAGAGCATGCTCTTTGTGTTAAAACATAGTGTGTTTCATGGATGAGAACACTGGTCTGAATTTTCCTTCAGAAACGGAGTTAAACCAAAGTCTCTGTGTCTTCCTACAAGAAAGAGTTCATTTCCGGTAAACCCAGCGATTTTTCGGCTCAAATGAATTTACACAGTTCACGAACCAAACACGTTTTTCCCTATAAACTAAAGAGCATCTATGTAAGAGATGCTGTGTTTTGTTAGAGTTTCATATGCAGAATTTAACTAGATATGGCCCGTATGATTAAGAAACACAGTTCTTTTTTTCTGGTCATACTCATGTTTCTTGCTGTATTGCAGACTCTGGACAGAAGAGGATGCTTCTTGTGTTAAAACAGAGTATGTTTCATGGATGAGAACACTGGTCTGAATTTCCCTTCACAAACGGAGTGAAACCAAAGGCTCTGTGTCTTACTACAAGCAAGAGTTCATTTCAGGAGACCCAGTGATTTTTCGGCTCAAATGAATTTACACAATTCACGAACCCAACACGATTTTCACTATTAACTAAATAGCATCTATGTAAGACATGCTGTGGTTTGTTAAAGTTTCATAAGCAGAGTTCAATTAGATATGGTCGGTATGAGTAGGAAACACAGTTCTTTTTTTCTGGACATGCTCATATTTCTTGCTGTATTGCAGAACCTGGACAGAAGAGGATGCTGCTTGCGTTAAAACAGAGGGTCTTTCATGGATGAGAACTCTGGTCTGAATTTCCCTTCACAAACGGAGTTAAACCAAAGGCTCTGTGTCTTCCTACAAGCAAGAGTTCATTTGTGGTAAACCCAGTGATTTTTCGGCTCAAATGAATTTACACAGTTCACGAACCCAACACGATTTTCCCTATTAACTAAAGAGCATCTATGTAAGACATGCTATGGTTTGTTACAGTTTCATAAGCACAGTTCAACTAGATATGGTCCGTATGTGTCGGAAACACAGTTCTTTTTTTCTGGGCATGCGCATGTTTCTTGCTGTATTGGCGACGCTGGAAAGAAGAGCATGCCTCTTGCGTTAAAACACAGTGTGTTTCATGGATGAGAACACTGGTCTGAATTTCCCTTCACAAACGGAGTTAAACCAAAGTCTCTGTGTCTTCCTACAAGCAAGAGTTAATTTCCGGTAAAACCAGTGATTTTTCGGCTCAAATGAAATTACACAGTTCACGAACCCAACACGTTTTTCACTATAAACTAAAGAGCATCTATTTAAGAGATGCGCTGGTTTCTTAGAGTTTCATAAGCAGAGTTTAACTAGATATGGTCCCTATGATTAAGAAACACAGTTCTTTTTTTCTGGTCATGCTCATGTTTCTTGCTATATTGCAGACTCTGGACAGAAGAGGATGCTTTTGCCTTAAAACAGAGGGTCTTTCATGGATGAGAACTCTGGTCTGAATTTCCCTTCACAAACGGAGTTAAACCAAAGTCTCTGTGTCTTCCTACAAGCAAGAGTTCATTTCCGGTAAACCCAGTGATTTTTCGGCTCAAATAATTTACACAGTTCACGATCCCAACACGTTTTGCACTATTAACTAAAGAGCATCTATGTAAGACATGCTGTGGTTTGTTACAGTTTCATAAGCAGAGTTCAACTAGATATGGTCTGTATGAGTAGGAAACACAGTTCTTTTTTTCTGGACATGCTCATATTTCTTGCTGTATTGCACACCCTGGACAGAAGAGGATGCTGCTTGCGTTAAAACAGAGGGTCTTTCATGGATGAGAACTCTGGTCTGAATTTCCCTTCACAAACGGAGTTAAACCAAAGGCTCTGTGTCTTCCTACAAGCAAGAGTTCATTTGCGGTAAACCCAGTGATTTTTCGGCTCAAATGAATTTACACAATTCACGAACCCAACACGATTTTCACTATTAACTAAAGAGCATCTATGTAAGACATGCTGTGGTTTGTTACAGTTTCATAAGCAGAGTTCAATTAGATATGGTCCGTATGAGTAGGAAACACAGTTCTTTTTTTCTGGACATGCTCATATTTCTTGCTGTATTGCAGACCCTGGACAGAAGAGGATGCTGCTTGCGTTAAAACAGAGGGTCTTTCATGGATGAGAACTCTGGTCTGAATTTCTCCTCACAAACGGAGTTAAACCAAAGGCTCTGTGTCTTCCTACAAGCAAGAGTTCATTTGCGGTAAACCCAGTGTTTTTTCGGCTCAAATGAATTTACACAGTTCACGAACCCAACACGTTTTGCACTATTAACTAAAGAGCATCTATGTAAGAGATGCTGTGGTTTCTTACAGTTTTATAATCAGAATTCAACTAGATATGGTCCGTATGAGTAGGAAACACAGTTCATTTTTTCTGGACATGCTCATTTTTTTTGCTGTATTGCAGACTCTGGACAGAAGAGGATGCTTCTTGCGTTAAAACATAGGGTGTTTCCTTGATGAGAACACTGGTCTGAATTTCCCTTCACAAACGGAGTGAAACCAAAGGCTCTGTGTCTTCCTACAAGCAAGAGTTCATTTCCGGTAAACCCAGGGATTTTTCGGTTCAAATGAATTTACACAATTCACGAACCCAACACAATATTCACTATTAACTAAAGAGCATCTATGTAAGACATGCTGTGGTTTGTTACAGTTTCATAAGCAGAGTTCACCTAGATATGGTCCGTATGAGTAGGAAACACAGTTCATTTTTTCTGGACATGCTCATTTTTTTTTGCTGTATTGCAGACTCTGGACAGAAGAGGATGCTTCTCGCGTTAAAACAGAGGGTCTTTCATGGATGAGAACTCTGGTCTGAATTTCCCTTCACAAACGGAGTGAAACCAAAGGCTCTGTATCTTCCTACAAGCAAGAGTTCATTTCCGGTTAACCCAGTGATTTTTCGGCTCAAATGAATTTACACAATTCACGAACCCAACACGATTTTCACTATTAACTAAAGAGCATCAATGTAAGACATGCTGTGTTTTGTTACAGTTTCATAAGCAGAGTTCAACTAGATATGGTCCGTATGTGTCGGAAACACAGTTCTTTTTTTCTGGGCCTGCGCATGTTTCTTGCTGTATTGGCGACGCTGGAAAGAAGAGCATGCTTCTTGCGTTAACACAGTGTGTTGCATGGATGAGAACATTTGTCTGAATTTCCCTTCACAAACGGAGTTAAACCAAAGTCTCTGTGTCTTCCTACAAGCAAGAGTTCATTTCCGGTAAACTCAGTGATTTTATTGCTCAAATGTATGTACAGAGTTCACGAACCCAACACGTTTTTCACTATTAACTTATCAGCATGTATGTAAGAGATGCTGTGGTTTGTGACAATTTCATAACCAGAGTTCAACTAGATATCGTCTGTATGAGTAGGAAACACAGTTCTTTTTTCTGGACATGCTCATATTTCTTGCTTTATTGCAGACAATGGACAGAAACGGATGCTGCTTGCGTTAAAACAGAGGGTGTTTCATTGATGAGGAAACTGGTCTGAATTTCCCTTCACAAACGGAGTGAAACCAAAGTCTCTGTGTCTTCCTACAAGCAAGAGTTCATTTCCGGTAAACCCAGTGATTTTTCGGCTCAAATTAATTTACACAGTTCACGATCCCAACACGTTTTGCACTATTAACTAAAGAGCATCTATGTAAGACATGCTGTGGTTTGTTACAGTTTCATAAGCAGAGTTCAACTAGATATGGTCTGTATGAGTAGGAAACACAGTTCTTTTTTTCTGGACATGCTCATATTTCTTGCTGTATTGCACACCCTGGACAGAAGAGGATGCTGCTTGCGTTAAAACAGAGGGTCTTTCATGGATGAGAACTCTGGTCTGAATTTCCCTTCACAAACGGAGTTAAACCAAAGGCTCTGTGTCTTCCTACAAGCAAGAGTTCATTTGCGGTAAACCCAGTGATTTTTCGGCTCAAATGAATTTACACAATTCACAAACCCAACACGATTTTCACTATTAACTAAAGAGCATCTATGTAAGAGATGCTGTGGTTTCTTACAGTTTTATAATCAGAATTCAACTAGATATGGTCCGTATGAGTAGGAAACACAGTTCATTTTTTCTGGACATGCTCATTTTTTTTGCTGTATTGCAGACTCTGGACAGAAGAGGATGCTTCTCGCGTTAAAACAGAGGGTCTTTCATGGATGAGAACTCTGGTCTGAATTTCCCTTCACAAACGGAGTGAAACCAAAGGCTCTGTGTCTTCCTACAAGCAAGAGTTCATTTCCGGTAAACCCAGTGATTTTTCGGCTCAAATGAATTTACACAATTCACGAACCCAACACGATTTTCACTATTAACTAAAGAGCATCAATGTAAGACATGCTGTGTTTTGTTACAGTTTCATAAGCAGAGTTCAACTAGATATGGTCCGTATGAGTAGGAAACACAGTTCTTTTTTTCTGGGCCTGCGCATGTTTCTTGCTGTATTGGCGACACTGGAAAGAAGAGCATGCTTCTTGCGTTAACACAGTGTGTTGCATGGATGAGAACACTTGTCTGAATTTCCCTTCACAAACGGAGTTAAACCAAAGTCTCTGTGTCTTCCTACAAGCAAGAGTTCATTTCCGGTAAACCCAGTGATTTTTTGGCTCAAATGAATATACACAGTTCACAAACCCAACACGTTTTTCACTATAAACTAAAGAGCATCTATGTAAGAGATGCTGTGCTTTGTTAGAGTTTCATAAGCAGAGTTTAACTAGATATGGTCCGTATGATTAAGAAACACAGTTCTTTTTTGCTGGGCATGCTCATGTTTCTTGCTGTATTGCAGACTCTGGACAGAAGAGGATGCTTCTTGCCTTAAAACAGAGTATGTTTCATGGATGAGAACACTGGTCTGAATTTTCATTCAGAAACGGAGTTAAACCAAAGTCTCTGTGTCTTCCTACAAGCAAGAGTTCATTTCCGGTAAACTCAGTGATTTTATTGCTCAAATGTATGTACAGAGTTCACGAACCCAACACGTTTTTCACTATTAACTTATCAGCATGTATGTAAGAGATGCTGTGGTTTGTGACAATTTCATAACCAGAGTTCAACTAGATATCGTCTGTATGAGTAGGAAACACAGTTCTTTTTTCTGGACATGCTCATATTTCTTGCTTTATTGCAGACAATGGACAGAAACGGATGCTGCTTGCGTTAAAACAGAGGGTGTTTCATTGATGAGGAAACTGGTCTGAATTTCCCTTCACAAACGGAGTGAAACCAAAGTCTCTGTGTCTTCCTACAAGCAAGAGTTCATTTCCGGTAAACCCAGTGATTTTTCGGCTCAAATTAATTTACACAGTTCACGATCCCAACACGTTTTGCACTATTAACTAAAGAGCATCTATGTAAGACATGCTGTGGTTTGTTACAGTTTCATAAGCAGAGTTCAACTAGATATGGTCTGTATGAGTAGGAAACACAGTTCTTTTTTTCTGGACATGCTCATATTTCTTGCTGTATTGCACACCCTGGACAGAAGAGGATGCTGCTTGCGTTAAAACAGAGGGTCTTTCATGGATGAGAACTCTGGTCTGAATTTCCCTTCACAAACGGAGTTAAACCAAAGGCTCTGTGTCTTCCTACAAGCAAGAGTTCATTTGCGGTAAACCCAGTGATTTTTCGGCTCAAATGAATTTACACAATTCACGAACCCAACACGATTTTCACTATTAACTAAAGAGCATCTATGTAAGACATGCTGTGGTTTGTTACAGTTTCATAAGCAGAGTTCAATTAGATATGGTCCGTATGAGTAGGAAACACAGTTCTTTTTTTCTGGACATGCTCATATTTCTTGCTGTATTGCAGACCCTGGACAGAAGAGGATGCTGCTTGCGTTAAAACAGAGGGTCTTTCATGGATGAGAACTCTGGTCTGAATTTCCCCTCACAAACGGAGTTAAACCAAAGGCTCTGTGTCTTCCTACAAGCAAGAGTTCATTTGCGGTAAACCCAGTGTTTTTTCGGCTCAAATGAATTTACACAGTTCACGAACCCAACACGTTTTGCACTATTAACTAAAGAGCATCTATGTAAGAGATGCTGTGGTTTCTTACAGTTTTATAATCAGAATTCAACTAGATATGGTCCGTATGAGTAGGAAACACAGTTCATTTTTTCTGGACATGCTCATTTTTTTTGCTGTATTGCAGACTCTGGACAGAAGAGGATGCTTCTTGCGTTAAAACATAGGGTGTTTCCTTGATGAGAACACTGGTCTGAATTTCCCTTCACAAACGGAGTGAAACCAAAGGCTCTGTGTCTTCCTACAAGCAAGAGTTCATTTCCGGTAAACCCAGGGATTTTTCGGTTCAAATGAATTTACACAATTCACGAACCCAACACAATATTCACTATTAACTAAAGAGCATCTATGTAAGACATGCTGTGGTTTGTTACAGTTTCATAAGCAGAGTTCACCTAGATATGGTCCGTATGAGTAGGAAACACAGTTAATTTTTTCTGGACATGCTCATTTTTTTTTGCTGTATTGCAGACTCTGGACAGAAGAGGATGCTTCTCGCGTTAAAACAGAGGGTCTTTCATGGATGAGAACTCTGGTCTGAATTTCCCTTCACAAACGGAGTGAAACCAAAGGCTCTGTATCTTCCTACAAGCAAGAGTTCATTTCCGGTAAACCCAGTGATTTTTCGGCTCAAATGAATTTACACAATTCACGAACCCAACACGATTTTCACTATTAACTAAAGAGCATCAATGTAAGACATGCTGTGTTTTGTTACAGTTTCATAAGCAGAGTTCAACTAGATATGGTCCGTATGTGTCGGAAACACAGTTCTTTTTTTCTGGGCCTGCGCATGTTTCTTGCTGTATTGGCGACGCTGGAAAGAAGAGCATGCTTCTTGCGTTAACACAGTGTGTTGCATGGATGAGAACACTTGTCTGAATTTCCCTTCACAAACGGAGTTAAACCAAAGTCTCTGTGTCTTCCTACAAGCAAGAGTTCATTTCCGGTAAACTCAGTGATTTTATTGCTCAAATGTATGTACAGAGTTCACGAACCCAACACGTTTTTCACTATTAACTTATCAGCATGTATGTAAGAGATGCTGTGGTTTGTGACAATTTCATAACCAGAGTTCAACTAGATATCGTCTGTATGAGTAGGAAACACAGTTCTTTTTTCTGGACATGCTCATATTTCTTGCTTTATTGCAGACAATGGACAGAAACGGATGCTGCTTGCGTTAAAACAGAGGGTGTTTCATTGATGAGGAAACTGGTCTGAATTTCCCTTCACAAACGGAGTGAAACCAAAGTCTCTGTGTCTTCCTACAAGCAAGAGTTCATTTCCGGTAAACCCAGTGATTTTTCGGCTCAAATTAATTTACACAGTTCACGATCCCAACACGTTTTGCACTATTAACTAAAGAGCATCTATGTAAGACATGCTGTGGTTTGTTACAGTTTCATAAGCAGAGTTCAACTAGATATGGTCTGTATGAGTAGGAAACACAGTTCTTTTTTTCTGGACATGCTCATATTTCTTGCTGTATTGCACACCCTGGACAGAAGAGGATGCTGCTTGCGTTAAAACAGAGGGTCTTTCATGGATGAGAACTATGGTCTGAATTTCCCTTCAAAAACGGAGTTAAACCAAAGGCTCTGTGTCTTCCTACAAGCAAGAGTTCATTTGCGGTAAACCCAGTGATTTTTCGGCTCAAATGAATTTACACAATTCACGAACCCAACACGATTTTCACTATTAACTAAAGAGCATCTATGTAAGACATGCTGTGGTTTGTTACAGTTTCATAAGCAGAGTTCAATTAGATATGGTCCGTATGAGTAGGAAACACAGTTCTTTTTTTCTGGACATGCTCATATTTCTTGCTGTATTGCAGACCCTGGACAGAAGAGGATGCTGCTTGCGTTAAAACAGAGGGTCTTTCATTGATGAGAACTCTGGTCTGAATTTCCCCTCACAAACGGAGTTAAACCAAAGGCTCTGTGTCTTCCTACAAGCAAGAGTTCATTTGCGGTAAACCCAGTGTTTTTTCGGCTCAAATGAATTTACACAGTTCACGAACCCAACACGTTTTGCACTATTAACTAAAGAGCATCTATGTAAGAGATGCTGTGGTTTCTTACAGTTTTATAATCAGAATTCAACTAGATATGGTCCGTATGAGTAGGAAACACAGTTCATTTTTTCTGGACATGCTCATTTTTTTTGCTGTATTGCAGACTCTGGACAGAAGAGGTTGCTTCTTGCGTTAAAACATAGGGTGTTTCCTTGATGAGAACACTGGTCTGAATTTCCCTTCACAAACGGAGTGAAACCAAAGGCTCTGTGTCTTCCTACAAGCAAGAGTTCATTTCCGGTAAACCCAGGGATTTTTCGGTTCAAATGAATTTACACAATTCACGAACCCAACACAATATTCACTATTAACTAAAGAGCATCTATGTAAGACATGCTGTGGTTTGTTACAGTTTCATAAGCAGAGTTCACCTAGATATGGTCCGTATGAGTAGGAAACACAGTTCATTTTTTCTGGACATGCTCATTTTTTTTTGCTGTATTGCAGACTCTGGACAGAAGAGGATGCTTCTCGCGTTAAAACAGAGGGTCTTTCATGGATGAGAACTCTGGTCTGAATTTCCCTTCACAAACGGAGTGAAACCAAAGGCTCTGTATCTTCCTACAAGCAAGAGTTCATTTCCGGTAAACCCAGTGATTTTTCGGCTCAAATGAATTTACACAATTCACGAACCCAACACGATTTTCACTATTAACTAAAGAGCATCAATGTAAGACATGCTGTGTTTTGTTACAGTTTCATAAGCAGAGTTCAACTAGATATGGTCCGTATGAGTAGGAAACACAGTTCTTTTTTTCTGGGCCTGCGCATGTTTCTTGCTGTATTGGCGACACTGGAAAGAAGAGCATGCTTCTTGCGTTAACACAGTGTGTTGCATGGATGAGAACACTTGTCTGAATTTCCCTTCACAAACGGAGTTAAACCAAAGTCTCTGTGTCTTCCTACAAGCAAGAGTTCATTTCCGGTAAACCCAGTGATTTTTTGGCTCAAATGAAATTACACAGTTCACAAACCCAACACGTTTTTCACTATAAACTAAAGAGCATCTATGTAAGAGATGCTGTGCTTTGTTAGAGTTTCATAAGCAGAGTTTAACTAGATATGGTCCGTATGATTAAGAAACACAGTTCTTTTTTGCTGGGCATGCTCATGTTTCTTGCTGTATTGCAGACTCTGGACAGAAGAGGATGCTTCTTGCCTTAAAACAGAGTATGTTTCATGGATGAGAACACTGGTCTGAATTTTCATTCAGAAACGGAGTTAAACCAAAGTCTCTGTGTCTTCCTACAAGCAAGAGTTCATTTCCGGTAAACTCAGTTATTTTTCTGCTCAAATGTATGTACAGAGTTCACGAACCCAACACGTTTTTCACTATTAACTAAAGAGCATGTATGTAAGAGATGCTGTGGTTTGTTACAGTTTCATAAGCAGAGTTCAACTAGATATGGTCCATATGAGTAGGAAACACAGTTCTTTTTTTCCTGACATGCTCATATTTCTTGCTGTATTGCAGACACTGGACAGAAGAGGATGCTGTTTGCGTTAAAACAGCAGGTCTTTCATGGATGAGAACTCTGGTCTGAATTTCCTTCACAAATGGAGTTAAACAAAAGGCTCTGTGTCTTCCTACAACTAATAGTTCTTGTTGGGTAAACCCTTTGATTTTTCGGCTCAAATGAATTTACACAGTTCACGAACCCAACACGATTTTCACTATTATCTAAAGAGCATCTATGTAAGACTTGCTGTAGTTTGTTACAGTTTCATAAGCAGAGTTCAACTAGATATGGTCCATATGAGTAGGAAACACAGTTCATTTTTTCAGGGCATGCTCATGTTTCTTGCTATATTGCAGACTCTAGACAGAAGAAGATGCTTCTTGCGTTAAAACAGAGGGTGTTTCATGGATGAGAACACTGGTCTGAATTTCCCTTCACAAACGGACTGAAACCAAAGGCTCTGTGTCTTCCTACAAGCAAGAGTTCATTTCCGGTAAACCCAGTGATTTTTCGGCTCAAATTAATTTACACAGTTCACGATCCCAACACGTTTTACACTATTATCTAAAGAGCATCTATGTAAGACATGCTGTGGTTTGTTACAGTTTCATAAGCAGAGTTCAATTAGATATGGTCGGTATGATTAGGAAACACAGTTCTTTTTTTCTGGACATGCTCATATTTCTTGCTGTATTGCAGACCCTGGACAGAAGAGGATGCTGCTTGCGTTAAAACAGAGGGTCTTTCATGGATGAGAACTCTGGTCTGAATTTCCCCTCACAAACGGAGTTAAACCAAAGGCTCTGTGTCTTCCTACAAGCAAGAGTTCATTTGTGGTAAACCCAGTGATTTTCGGCTCAAATGAATTTACACAATTCACGAACCCAACACGATTTTCACTATTAACTAAAGAGCATCTATGTAAGACATGCTGTGGTTTGTTACAGTTTCATAAGCAGAGTTCAACTAGATATGGTCCGAATGTGTCGGAAACACAGTTCTTTTTTTCTGGGCATGCGCATGTTTCTTGCTGTATTGGCGACGCTGGAAAGAAGAGCATGCTTCTTGCGTTAACACAGTGTGTTGCATGGATGAGAACTCTGGTCTGAATTTCCCTTCACAAACGGAGTTAAACCAAAGTCTCTGTGTCTTCCTACAAGCAAGAGTTCATTTCCGGTAAACACAGTGATTTTTCGGCTCAAATGAAATTACACAGTTCACGAACCCAACACGTTTTTCACTATAAACTAAAGAGCATCTATGTAAGAGATGCTGTGCTTTGTTACAGTTGCATAAGCAGAGTTCAACTAGATATGGTCCGTATGAATAGGAAACACAGTTCTTTTTTTCAGGACATGCTCATATTTCTTGCTGTATTGCAGAAACTGGACAGAAGAGGATGCTGCTTGCGTTAAAACAGAGGGTCTTTCATGGATGAGAACTCTGGTCTGAATTTCCCTTCACAAACGGAGTTAAACCAAAGTCTCTAGGTCTTCCTACAACTAATAATTCTTTTCGGGTAAACCCTTTGATTTTTCAGCTCAAATGAATTTACACAGTTCACGAACCCAACACGATTTACACTATTAACTAAAGAGCATCTATGTAAGACTTGCTGTGGTTTGTTACAGTGTCATAATCAGAGTTCAACTAGATATGGTCCATATGAGTAGGAAACACAGTTCATTTTTTCAGGGCATGCTCATGTTTCTTGCTATATTACAGACACTGGAAAGAAGAGCATGCTCTTTGTGTTAAAACATAGTGTGTTTCATGGATGAGAACACTGGTCTGAATTTTCCTTCAGAAACGGAGTTAAACCAAAGTCTCTGTGTCTTCCTACAAGAAAGAGTTCATTTCCGGTAAACCCAGTGATTTTTCGGCTCAAATGAATTTACACAGTTCACTCACCCAACACGTTTTTCCCTATAAACTAAAGAGCATCTATGTAAGAGATGCTGTGGTTTGTTAGAGTTTCATAAGCAGAATTTAACTAGATAAGGTCCGTATGATTAAGAAACACAGTTCTTTTTTTCTGGTCATACTCATGTTTCTTGCTGTATTGCAGACTCTGGACAGAAGAGGATGCTTCTTGTGTTAAAACAGAGTATGTTTCATGGATGAGAACACTGGTCTGAATTTCCCTTCACAAACGGAGTGAAACCAAAGGCTCTGTGTCTTACTACAAGCAAGAGTTCATTTGTGGAAAACCCAGTGATTTTTCGGCTCAAATGAATTTACACAATTCACGAACCCAACACGATTTTCACTATTAACTAAATAGCATCTATGTAAGACATGCTGTGGTTTGTTAAAGTTTCATAAGCAGAGTTCAATTAGTTATGGTCGGTATGAGTAGGAAACACAGTTCTTTTTTTCTGGACATGCTCATATTTCTTGCTGTATTGCACACCCTGGACAGAAGAGGATGCTGCTTGCGTTAAAACAGAGGGTCTTTCATGGATGAGAACTCTGGTCTGAATTTCCCTTCACAAACGGAGTGAAACCAAAGGCTCTGTGTCTTCCTACAACTAATAATTCTTTTCGGGTAAACCCTTTGATTTTTCAGCTCAAATGAATTTACACAGTTCACGAACCCAACACGTTTTTCACTATAAACTAAAGAGCATCTATGTAAGAGATGCTGTGGTTTGTTAGAGTTTCATAAGCAGAGTTTAACTAGATATGGTCCGTATGATTAAGAAACACAGTTCTTTTCTTCTGGTCACTCTTATGTTTCTTGCTGTATTGCAGACTCTGGACAGAAGAGGATGCTTCTTTTGTTAAAACAGAGTATGTATCATGGATGAGAACACTGGTCTGAATTTTCCTTCAGAATCCGAGTTAAACCAAAGTCTCTGTGTCTTCCTACAAGCAATTGTTCATTTCCGGTAAACTCAGTGATTTTTCGGCTCAAATGAATGTACACAGTTCACGAACCCAACCAGTTTTTCACTATTAACTAAAGAGCATGTATGTAAGAGATGCTGTGGTTTGTTACAGTTTCATAAGCAGAGTTCAACTAGATATGGTCCCTATGAGTAGGAAACACAGTTCTTTTTTTCTGGGCATGCTCATGTTTCTTGCTGTATTGCAGACTCTGGTCAGAAGAAGATGCTTCTTGCGTTAAAACAGAGGGTTTTCATGGATGAGAACTCTGGTCTGAATTTCCCTTCACAAACGGAGTGAAACCAAAGGCTCTGTGTCTTCCTACAAGAAAGAGTTCATTTGCGGTAAACCCAGTGATTTTTCGGCTCAAATGAATTTACACAGTTCACGAACCCAACACTTTTTGCACTATTAACTAAAGATCATCTATGTAAGAGATGCTGTGGTTTCTTACAGTTTTATAATCAGAGTTCAACTAGATATGGTCCGTATGAGTAGGAAACACAGTTCATTTTTTCTGGACATGCTCATTTTTTTTTTGCTGTATTGCAGACTCTGGACAGAAGAGGATGCTTCTTGCTTTAAAACATAGGGTGTTTCATGGATGAGAACACTGGTCTGAATTTCCCTTCACAAATGGAGTGAAACGAAAGGCTCTGTGTCTTCCTACAAGCAAGAGTTGATATCCGGTAAACCCAGTGATTTTTCGGCTCAAATGAATTTACACAATTCACGAACCCAACAAGATTTTCACTATTAACTAAAGAGCATCTATGTAAGAGATGCTGTGGTTTGTTACAGTTTCTTAAGCAGAGTTCAACTAGATATGGACCATATGTGTCGGAAACACAGTTCATTTTTCTGGGTATGCTCATGTTTCTTGCTGTATTGGCGACGCTGGAAAGAAGAGCATGCTTCTTGCGTTAAAACAGAATGTGTTTCAAGGCTGAGAACACTGGTCTGAATTTTCCTTCAAAAACGGAGTTAAACCAAAATCTCTGTGTCTTCCTACAAGAAAGAGTTCATTTTCGGTAAACCCAGTGATTTTTCGGCTCAAATGAATTTACACAGTTCACGAACCCAACACGTTTTGCACTATTAACTAAAGAGCATCTATGTAAGAGATGCTGTGGTTTGTTAGAGTTTCATAAGCAGAATTTAACTAGATATGGTCCGTATGATTAAGAAACACAGTTCTTTTTTGCTGGGCATGCTCATGTTTCTTGCTGTATTGCAGACTCTGGACAGAAGAGGATGCTTCTTGCGTTTAAACAGAGTATGTTTCATGGATGAGAACACTGGTCTGAATTTTCATTCAGAAACGGAGTTAAACCAAAGTCTCTGTGTCTTCCTACAAGCAAGAGTTCATTTCCGGTAAACTCAGTGATTTTTCGGCTCAAATGTATGTACACAGTTCATGAACCCAACACGTTTTTCACTATTAACTAAAGAGCATCTATGTAAGAGATGCTGTGCTTTGTTACAGTTTCATAAGCAGAGTTCAACTAGATATGGTCCGTATGAGTAGGAAACACAGTCCTTTTTTTCTGGACATGCTCATATTTCTTGCTGTATTGCAGACACTGGACCGAAGAGGATGCTGCTTGCGTTAAAACAGAGGGTCTTTCATGGATGAGAACTCTGGTCTGAATTTCCCTTCACAAATGGAGTGAAACCAAAGGCTCTGTGTCTTCCTACAAGCAAGAGTTCATTTGCGGTAAACCCAGTGATTTTTCGGCTCAAATGAATTTACACAGTTCACGAACCCAACACGTTTTGCACTATTAACGAAAGAGCATCTATGTAAGAGACGCTGTGGTTTCTTACAGTTTTATAATCAGAGTTCAACTAGATATGGTCCGTATGAGTAGGAAACACAGTTCTTTTTTTCTGGACATGCTCACATTTCTTGCTGTATTGCAGACACTGGACAGAAGAGGATGCTGCTTGCGTTAAAACAGAGGGTCTTTCATGGATGAGAACTCTGGTCTGAATTTCCCTTCACAAACGGAGTTAAACCAAAGGCTCTGTGTCTTCCTACAACTAATAATTCTTTTCGGGAAAACTCTTTGATTTTTCAGCTCAAATGAATTTACACAGTTCACGAACCCAACACGATTTACACTATTAACTAAAGAGCATCTATGTAACACTTGCTGTGGTTTGTTACAGTGTCATAATCAGAGTTCAACTAGATATGGTCCATATGAGTAGGAAACACAGTTCATTTTTTCAGGGCATGCTCATGGTTCTTACTATATTGCAGACACTGGAAAGAAGAGCATGCTCTTTGTGTTAAAACATAGTGTGTTTCATGGATGAGAACACTGGTCTGAATTTCCCTTCACAAATGGAGTTATACCAAAGTCTCTGCGTCTTCCTACAATTAAGAGTTCATTTCCGGTAAACCCAGTGATTTTTCGGCTCAAATGAATTTACACAGTTCACGAACCCAACACGTTTTTCACTTTTAACTAAAGAACATCTATGTAAGAGATGCTGTGGTTTGTTACAGTTTCACAATCAGAGTTTAACTAGATATGGTCCGTATGAGTAGGAAACACAGTTCTTTTTTTCTGAACATGCTCATTTTTTTTTGCTGTATTGCAGACTCTGGACAGAAGAGGATGCTTCTTGCTTTAAAACATAGGGTGTTTCATGGATGAGAACACTGGTCTGAATTTCCCTTCACAAATGGAGTGAAACGAAAGGCTCTGTGTCTTCCTACAAGCAAGAGTTCATGTCCGGTAAACCCAGTGATTTTTCGGCTCAAGTGAATTTACACAATTCACAAACACAACACGATTTTCACTATTAACTAAAGAGTATCTATGTAAAAGATGCTGTGGTTTGTTACAGTTTCTTAAGCAGAGTTCAACTAGATATGGACCATATGTGTCGGAAACACAGTTCTTTTTTTCTGGGTATGCTCATGTTTCTTGCTGTATTGGCGACGCTGGAAAGAAGAGCATGCTTCTTGCGTTAAAACAGAATGTGTTTCATGGCTGAGAACACTGGGCTGAATTTTCCTTCAGAAACGGAGTTAAACCAAAGTCTCTGTGTCTTCCTACAAGAAAGAGTTCATTTCTGGTAAACCCAGTGATTTTTCGGCTCAAATGAATTTACACAGTTCACGAACCCAACACGTTTTTCACTATAAACTAAAGAGCATCTATGTAAGAGATGCTGTGGTTTGTTAGAGTTTCATAAGCAGAGTTTAACTAGATATGGTCGTATGATTAAGAATCACAGTTCTTTTTTTCTGGTCATACTCATGTTTCTTGCTGTATTGCAGACTCTGGACAGAAGAGGATGCTTGTTGTGTTAAAACAGAGTATGTTTCATGGATGAGAAGACTGGTCTGAATTTTCCTTCAGAAACGGAGTTAAACCAAAGTCTCTGTGTCTTCCTACAAGCAAGTGTTCATTTCCGGTAAACTCAGTGATTTTTCGGCTCAAATGAATGTACACAGTTCACGAACCTAACCAGTTTTTCACTATTAACTAAAGAGCATGTATGTAAGAGATGCTGTGGTTTGTTACAGTTTCATAAGCAGAGTTCAACTAGATATGGTCCCAATGAGTAGGAAACACAGTTCTTTTTTTCTGGGCATGCTCATGTTTCTTGCTGTATTGCAGACTCTGGACAGAAGAGGATGCTTCTTGCGTTAAAACAGAGTATGTATCATGGATGAGAACACTGGTCTGAATTTTCCTTCAGAAACGGAGTTAAACCAAAGTCTCTGTGTCTTCCTACAAGCAAGGGTTCATTTCGGGTAAACTCAGTGATTTTTCGGCTCAAATGAATGTACACAGTTCACGAACCCAACACGTTTTTCACTATTAACTAAAGAGCATCTATGTAAGACATGCTGTGGTTTGGTACAGTTTCATAATCAGAGTTCAACTAGATATGGTCCGTATGAGTAGGAAACACAGTTCATTTTTTCTGGACATGCTCATTTTTTTTGCTGTATTGCAGACTCTGGACAGAAGAGGATGCTTCTTGCGTTAAAACATAGGGTGTTTCATTGATGAGAACATTGGTCTGAATTTCCCTTCCCAAACGGAGTGAAACCAAAGGCTCTGTGTCTTCCTACAAGCAAGAGTTCATTTCCGGTAAACCCAGGGATTTTTTGGCTCAAATGAATTTACACAGTTCACGGACCCAACACGTTTTGCACTATTATCTAAAGAGCATCTATTTAAGACATGCTGTGGTTTGTTACAGTTTCATAATCAGATCAACTAGATATGGTCCATATGAGTAGGAAACACAGTTCTTTTTTTCTGGGCATACTCATGTTTCCTGCTGTATTGCAGACTCTGTACAGAAGAGGATGCTTCTTGCGTTAAAACAGAGTATGTATCATGGATGAGAACACTGGTCTGAATTTTCATTCAGAAACGGAGTTAAACCAAAGTCTCTGTGTCTTCCTACAAGCAAGGGTTCATTTCGGGTAAACTCAGTGATTTTTCGGCTCAAATGAATGTACACAGTTCACGAACCCAACACGTTTTTCACTATTAACTAAAGAGCATCTATGTAAGACATGCTGTGGTTTGGTACAGTTTCATAATCAGAGTTCAACTAGATATGGTCCGTATGAGTAGGAAACACAGTTCATTTTTTCTGGACATGCTCATTTTTTTTGCTATATTGCAGACTCTGGACAGAAGAGGATGCTTCTTGCGTTAAAACAGAGGGTCTTTCATGGATGAGAACACTGGTCTGAATTTCGCTTCACAAACGGAGTGAAACCAATGGCTCTGTGTCTTCCTACAAGCAAGAGTTCATTTCCGGTAAACACAGTGATTTTTCGGCTCAAATGAATTTACACAGTTCACGAACCCAACACGTTTTTCACTATAAACTAAAGAGCATCTATGTAAGAGATGCTGTGGTTTGTTAGAGTTTCATAAGCAGAGTTTAACTAGATATGGTCCGTATGATTAAGAAACACAGTTCTTTTTTTCTGGTCATACTCATGTTTCTTGCTGTATTGCAGACTCTGGACAGAAGAGAATGCTTCTTGTGTTAAAACAGAGTATGTTTCATGGATGAGAACACTGGTCTGAATTTTCCTTCAGAAACGGAGTTAAACCAAAGTCTCTGTGTCTTCCTACAAGCAAGTGTTCATTTCCGGTAAACTCAGTGATTTTTCGGCTCAAATGAATGTACACAGTTCACGAACCCAACCAGTTTTTCACTATTAACTAAAGAGCATGTATGTAAGAGATGCTGTGGTTTGTTACAGTTTCATAAGCAGAGTTCAACTAGATATGGTCCCTATGAGTAGGAAACACAGTTCTTTTTTTCTGGGCATGCTCATGTTTCTTGCTGTATTGCAGACTCTGGACAGAAGAGGATGCTTCTTGCGTTAAAACATAGGGTGTTTCATTGATGAGAACACTGGTCTGAATTTCCCTTCACAAACGGAGTGAAACCAAAGGCTCTGTGTCTTCCTACAAGCAAGAGTTCATTTCCGGTAAACCCAGGGATTTTTCGGCCAAATGAATTTACACAGTTCACGAACCCAACACGTTTTTCACTATTAACTAAAGAGCATCTATGTAAGACATGCTGTGGTTTGGTACAGTTTCATAATCAGAGTTCAACTAGATATGGTCCGTATGAGTAGGAAACACAGTTCATTTTTTCTGGACATGCTCATTTTTTTTGCTGTATTGCAGACTCTGGACAGAAGAGGATGCTTCTTGCGTTAAAACATAGGGTGTTTCATTGATGAGAACACTGGTCTGAATTTCCCTTCACAAACGGAGTGAAACCAAAGGCTCTGTGTCTTCCTACAAGCAAGAGTTCATTTCCGGTAAACCCAGTGATTTTTCGGCTCAAATGAATTTACAAAATTCACGAACCCAACACGATTTTCACTATTAACCAAAGAGCATCTATGTAAGAGATGCTGTGGTTTGTTACAGTTTCATAAGCAGAGTTTAACTAGATATGGTCCGTATGATTAAGAAACACAGTTCTTTTTTGCTGGGCATGCTCATGTTTCTTGCTGTATTGCAGACTCTGGACAGAAGAGGATGCTTCTTGCGTTAAAACAGAGTATGTTTCATGGATGAGAACACTGGTCTGAATTTTCATTCAGAAACGGAGTTAAACCAAAGTCTCTGTGTCTTCCTACAAGCAAGAGTTCATTTCCGGTAAACTCAGTGATTTTTCCGCTCAAATGTATGTACACAGTTCACGAACCCAACACGTTTTTCACTATTAACTAAAGAGAGTCTATGTAAGAGATGCTGTGCTTTGTTACAGTTTCATAAGCAAAGTTCAACTAGATATGGTCCGTATGAGTAGGAAACACAGTTCTTTTTTTCTGGACATGCTCATATTTCTTTCTGTATTGCAGAAACTGGACAGAAGAGGATGCTGCTTGCGTTAAAACAGAGGGTCTTTCATGGATGAGAACTCTGGTCTGAATTTCCCTTCACAAATGGAGTGAAACCAAAGGCTCTGTGTCTTCCTACAAGCAAGAGTTCATTGGCGGTAAACCCAGTGATTTTTCGGCTCAAATGAATTTACACAGTTCACGATCCCAACACGTTTTGCACTATTATCTAAAGAGCATCTATTTAAGACATGCTGTGGTTTGTTACAGTTTCATAATCAGATCAACTAGATATGGTCCATATGAGTAGTAAACACAGTTAATTTTTTCTGGACATGCTAATTTTTTTTTGCTGTATTGCAGACTCTGGACAGAAGAGGATGCTTCTTGCGTTAAAACAGAGGGTCTTTCATGGATGAGAACACTGGTCTGATTTTCCCTTCACAAACGGAGTGAAACCAAAGGCTCTGTGTCTTCCTACAAGCAAGAGTTCATTTCCGGTAAACCCAGTGATTTTTTGGCTCAAATGAATTTACACAATTCACGAACCCAACACGATTTTCACTATTAAGCAAAGAGCATCTATGTAAGACATGCTGTGGTTTGTTACAGTTTCATAAGCAGAGTTCAACTAGATATGGTCCGTATGTGTCGGAAACACAGTTTTTTTTTTCTGGGCATGCGCATCTTTCTTGCTGTATTGGCGACGCTGGAAAGAAGAGCATGCTTCTTGCGTTAAAACACAGTGGGTTGCATGGATGAGAACACTGGTCTGAATTTCCCTTCACAAACGGAGTTAAACCAAAGTCTCTGTGTCTTCCTACAAGCAAGAGTTCATTTCCGGTAAACCCAGTGATTTTTCGGCTCAAATGAATTTACACAGTTAACGAACCCAACACGTTTTTCACTATAAAGTAAGGGGAATCTATGTAAGAGATGCTGTGGTTTGTTAGAGTTTCATAAGCAGAGTTTAACTAGATATGGTCCGTATGATTAAGAAACACAGTTCTTTTTTGCTGGGCATGCTCATGTTTCTTGCTGTATTGCAGACTCTGGACGGAAGAGGATGCTTCTTGCCTTAAAACAGAGTATGTTTCACGGAATAGAACACTGGTCTGAATTTTCATTCAGAAACAGAGTTAAATCAAAATTTCTGTGTCTTCCTACAAGCAAGAGTTCATTTCCGGTAAACTCAGTGATTATTCGGCTCAAATATATGTACACAGTTCACGAACCCAACACGTTTTTCACTATTAACTAAAGAGCATCTATGTAAGAGATGCTGTGCTTTGTTACAGTTTCATAAGCAGAGTTTAACTAGATATGGTCCGTTTGATTAAGAAACACAGTTCTTTTTTTCTGGTCATACTCATGTTTCTTGCTGTATTGCAGACTCTGGACAGAAGAGGATGCTTCTTGTGTTAAAACAGAGTATGTTTCATGGATGAGAACACTGGTCTGAATTTTCCTTCAGAAACGGAGTTAAACCAAAGTCTCTGTGTCTTCCTACAAGCAAGTGTTCATTTCCGGTAAACTCAGTGATTTTTCGGCTCAAATGAATGTACACAGTTCACGAACCCAACCAGTTTTTCACTATTAACTAAAGAGCATGTATGTAAGAGATGCTGTGGTTTGTTACAGTTTCATTAGCAGAGTTCAACTAGATATGGTCCCTATGAGTAGGAAACACAGTTCTTTTTTTCTGGGCATGCTCATGTTTCTTGCTGTATTGCAGACTCTGGACAGAAGAGGATGCTTCTTGCGTTAAAACATAGGGTGTTTCATTGATGAGAACACTGGTCTGAATTTCCCTTAACAAACGGAGTGAAACCAAAGGCTCTGTGTCTTCCTACAAGCAAGAGTTCATTTCCGGTAAACCCAGTGATTTTTCGGCCAAATGAATTTACACAGTTCACGAACCCAACACGTTTTGCACTATTATCTAAAGAGCATCTATGTAAGACATGCTGTGGTTTGTTACAGTTTCATAATCAGAGTTCAACTAGATATGGTCCGTATGAGTAGGAAACACAGTTCATTTTTTCTGGACATGCTCATTTTTTTTGCTATATTGCAGACTCAGGACAGAAGAGGATGCTTCTTGCGTTAAAACAGAGGGTCTTTCATGGATGAGAACACTGGTCTGAATTTCCCTTCACAAACGGAGTGAAACCAAAGGCTCTGTGTCTTCCTACAAGCAAGAGTTCATTTCCGGTAAACCCAGTGATTTTTCGGCTCAAATGAATTTACACAGTTCACGAACCCAACACGTTTTTCACTATAAACTAAAGAGCATCTATGTAAGACATGCTGTGGTTTGTTAGAGTTTCATAAGCAGAGTTTAACTAGATATGGTCCGTATGATTAAGAAACACAGTTCTTTTTTTCTGGTCATACGCATGTTTCTTGCTGTATTGCAGACTCTGGACAGAAGAGGATGCTTCTTGTGTTAAAACAGAGTATGTTTCATGGATGAGAACACTGGTCTGAATTTTCCTTCAGAAACGGAGTTAAACCAAAGTCGCTGTGTCTTCCTACAAGCAAGTGTTCATTTCCGGTAAACTCAGTGATTTTTCGGCTCAAATGAATGTACACAGTTCACGAACCCAACCAGTTTTTCACTATTAACTAAAGAGCATGTATGTAAGAGATGCTGTGGTTTGTTACAGTTTCATAAGCAGAGTTCAACTAGATATGGTCCCTATGAGTAGGAAACACAGTTCTTTATTTCTGGGCATGCTCATGTTTCTTGCTGTATTGCAGACTCTGGACAGAAGAGGATGCTTCTTGCGTTAAAACAGAGTATGTATCATGGATGAGAACACTGGTCTGAATTTTCATTCAGAAACGGAGTTAAACCAAAGTCTCTGTGTCTTCCTACAAGCAAGGGTTCATTTCGGGTAAACTCAGTGATTTTTCGGCTCAAATGAATGTACACAGTTCACGAACCCAACACGTTTTTCACTATTAACTAAAGAGCATCTATGTAAGACATGCTGTGGTTTGGTACAGTTTCATAATCAGAGTTCAACTAGATATGGTCCGTATGAGTAGGAAACACAGTTCATTTTTTCTGGACATGCTCATTTTTTTTGCTGTATTGCAGACTCTGGACAGAAGAGGATGCTTCTTGCGTTAAAACATAGGGTGTTTCATTGATGAGAACACTGGTCTGAATTTCCCTTCACAAACGGAGTGAAACCAAAGGCTCTGTGTCTTCCTAAAAGCAAGAGTTCATTTCCGGTAAACCCAGTGATTTTTCGGCCAAATGAATTTACACATTTCACGAACCCAACACGTTTTGCACTATTAACTAAAGAGCATCTATGTAAGACATGCTGTGGTTTGTTACAGTTTCATAATCAGAGTTCAACTAGATATGGTCCGTATGAGTAGGAAACACAGTTCTTTTTTTCTGGACATGCTCATATTTCTTGCTGTATTGCAGAAACTGGACAGAAGAGGATGCTGCTTGCGTTAAAACAGAGGGTCTTTCATGGATGAGAACTCTGGTCTGAATTTCCCTTCACAAATGGTGTGAAACCAAAGGCTCTGTGTCTTCCTACAAGCAAGAGTTGATTGGCGGTAAACCCAGTGATTTTTCGGCTCAAATGATTTTACACAGTTCACGAACCCAACACGTTTTGCACTATTATCTAAAGAGCATCTATTTAAGACATGCTGTGGTTTGTTACAGTTTCATAATCAGATCAACTAGATATGGTCCATATGAGTAGTAAACACAGTTCATTTTTTCTGGACATGCTAATTTTTTTTTGCTGTATTGCAGACTCTGGACAGAAGAGGATGCTTCTTGCGTTAAAACAGAGTGTCTTTCATGGATGAGAACACTGGTCTGATTTTCCCTTCACAAACGGAGTGAAACCAAAGGCTCTGTGTCTTCCTACAAGCAAGAGTTCATTTCCGGTAAACCCAGTGATTTTTTGGCTCAAATGAATTTACACAATTCACGAACCCAACACGATTTTCACTATTAAGCAAAGAGCATCTATGTAAGACATGCTGTGGTTTGTTACAGTTTCATAAGCAGAGTTCAACTAGATATGGTCCGTATGTGTCGGAAACACAGTTCTTTTTTTCTGGGCATGCGCATCTTTCTTGCTGTATTGCCGACGCTGGAAAGAAGAGCATGCTTCTTCCGTTAAAACACAGTGGGTTGCATGGATGAGAACAATGGTCTGAATTTCCCTTCACAAACGGAGTTAAACCAAAGTCTCTGTGTCTTCCTACAAGCAAGAGTTCATTTCCGGTAAACCCAGTGATTTTTCGGCTCAAATGAATTTACACAGTTAACGAACCCAACACGTTTTTCACTATAAAGTAAGGGGAATCTATGTAAGAGATGCTGTGGTTTGTTAGAGTTTCATAAGCAGAGTTTAACTAGATATGGTCCGTATGATTAAGAAACACAGTTCTTTTTTGCTGGGCATGCTCATGTTTCTTGCTGTATTGCAGACTCTGGACGGAAGAGGATGCTTCTTGCCTTAAAACAGAGTATGTTTCACGGATGAGAACACTGGTCTGAATTTTCATTCAGAAACAGAGTTAAATCAAAATTTCTGTGTCTTCCTACAAGCAAGAGTTCATTTCCGGTAAACTCAGTGATTATTCGGCTCAAATATATGTACACAGTTCACGAACCCAACACGTTTTTCACTATTAACTAAAGAGCATCTATGTAAGAGATGCTGTGCTTTGTTACAGTTTCATAAGCAGAGTTCACCTATATATGGTCCGTATGAGTAGGAAACACAGTTCTTTTTTTCTGGACATGCTCATATTTCTTGCTGTATTGCAGACACTGGACAGAAGAGGATGCTGCTTGTGTTAAAACAGAGGGTCTTTCATGGATGAGAACTCTGGTCTGAATTTCCCTTCACAAACGGAGTGAAACCAAAGGCTCTGTGTCTTCCTACAACTAATAATTCTTTTCGGGTAAACCCTTTGATTTTTCAGCTCAAATGAATTTACACAGTTCACGAACCCAACACGATTTTCACTATTATCTAAAGAGCATCTATGTAAGACATGCTGTGGTTTGTTACAGTTTCATAATCAGAGTTCAACTAGATATGGTCCGTATGAGTAGGAAACACAGTTCATTTTTCTGGACATGCTCATTTTTTTTGCTGTATTGCAGACTCTGGACAGAAGAGGATGCTTCTTGCGTTAAAACAGAGGGTCTTTCATGGATGAGAACACTGGTCTGAATTTCCCTTCACAAACGGAGTGAAACCAAAGGCTCTGTGTCTTCCTACAAGCAAGAGTTCATTTCTGGTAAACCCAGTGATTTTTCGGCTCAAATGAATTTACACAGTTCACGAACCCAACACGTTTTTCATTATAAACTATAGAGCATCTATGTAAGAGATGCTGTGGTTTGTTACAGTTTCATAAGCAGAGTTTAACTAGATATGGTCCCTATGAGTAGGAAACACAGTTCTTTTTTTCTGGGCATACTCATGTTTCCTGCTGTATTGCAGACTCTGTACAGAAGAGGATGCTTCTTGCGTTAAAACAGAGTATGTATCATGGATGAGAACACTGGTCTGAATTTTCATTCAGAAACGGAGTTAAACCAAAGTCTCTGTGTCTTCCTACAAGCAAGGGTTCATTTCGGGTAAACTCAGTGATTTTTCGGCTCAAATGAATGTACACAGTTCACGAACCCAACACGTTTTTCACTATTAACTAAAGAGCATCTATGTAAGACATGCTGTGGTTTGGTACAGTTTCATAATCAGAGTTCAACTAGATATGGTCCGTATGAGTAGGAAACACAGTTCATTTTTTCTGGACATGCTCATTTTTTTTTGCTATATTGCAGACTCTGGACAGAAGAGGATGCTTCTTGCGTTAAAACAGAGGGTCTTTCATGGATGAGAACACTGGTCTGAATTTCGCTTCACAAACGGAGTGAAACCAATGGCTCTGTGTCTTCCTACAAGCAAGAGTTCATTTCCGGTAAACACAGTGATTTTTCGGCTCAAATGAATTTACACAGTTCACGAACCCAACACGTTTTTCACTATAAACTAAAGAGCATCTATGTAAGAGATGCTGTGGTTTGTTAGAGTTTCATAAGCAGAGTTTAACTAGATATGGTCCGTATGATTAAGAAACACAGTTCTTTTTTTCTGGTCATACTCATGTTTCTTGCTGTATTGCAGACTCTGGACAGAAGAGAATGCTTCTTGTGTTAAAACAGAGTATGTTTCATGGATGAGAACACTGGTCTGAATTTTCCTTCAGAAACGGAGTTAAACCAAAGTCTCTGTGTCTTCCTACAAGCAAGTGTTCATTTCCGGTAAACTCAGTGATTTTTCGGCTCAAATGAATGTACACAGTTCACGAACCCAACCAGTTTTTCACTATTAACTAAAGAGCATGTATGTAAGAGATGCTGTGGTTTGTTACAGTTTCATAAGCAGAGTTCAACTAGATATGGTCCCTATGAGTAGGAAACACAGTTCTTTTTTTCTGGGCATGCTCATGTTTCTTGCTGTATTGCAGACTCTGGACAGAAGAGGATGCTTCTTGCGTTAAAACATAGGGTGTTTCATTGATGAGAACACTGGTCTGAATTTCCCTTCACAAACGGAGTGAAACCAAAGGCTCTGTGTCTTCCTACAAGCAAGAGTTCATTTCCGGTAAACCCAGTGATTTTTCGGCCAAATGAATTTACACAGTTCACGAACCCAACACGTTTTTCACTATTAACTAAAGAGCATCTATGTAAGACATGCTGTGGTTTGGTACAGTTTCATAATCAGAGTTCAACTAGATATGGTCCGTATGAGTAGGAAACACAGTTCATTTTTTCTGGACATGCTCATTTTTTTTGCTGTATTGCAGACTCTGGACAGAAGAGGATGCTTCTTGCGTTAAAACATAGGGTGTTTCATTGATGAGAACACTGGTCTGAATTTCCCTTCACAAACGGAGTGAAACCAAAGGCTCTGTGTCTTCCTACAAGCAAGAGTTCATTTCCGGTAAACCCAGTGATTTTTCGGCTCAAATGAATTTACAAAATTCACGAACCCAACACGATTTTCACTATTAACCAAAGAGCATCTATGTAAGAGATGCTGTGGTTTGTTACAGTTTCATAAGCAGAGTTTAACTAGATATGGTCCGTATGATTAAGAAACACAGTTCTTTTTTGCTGGGCATGCTCATGTTTCTTGCTGTATTGCAGACTCTGGACAGAAGAGGATGCTTCTTGCGTTAAAACAGAGTATGTTTCATGGATGAGAACACTGATCTGAATTTTCATTCAGAAACGGAGTTAAACCAAAGTCTCTGTGTCTTCCTACAAGCAAGAGTTCATTTCCGGTAAACTCAGTGATTTTTCGGCTCAAATGTATGTACACAGTTCACGAACCCAACACGTTTTTCACTATTAACTAAAGAGAGTCTATGTAAGAGATGCTGTGCTTTGTTACAGTTTCATAAGCAAAGTTCAACTAGATATGGTCCGTATGAGTAGGAAACACAGTTCTTTTTTTCTGGACATGCTCATATTTCTTTCTGTATTGCAGAAACTGGACAGAAGAGGATGCTGCTTGCGTTAAAACAGAGGGTCTTTCATGGATGAGAACTCTGGTCTGAATTTCCCTTCACAAATGGAGTGAAACCAAAGGCTCTGTGTCTTCCTACAAGCAAGAGTTCATTGGCGGTAAACCCAGTGATTTTTCGGCTCAAATGAATTTACACAGTTCACGAACCCAACACGTTTTGCACTATTATCTAAAGAGCATCTATTTAAGACATGCTGTGGTTTGTTACAGTTTCATAATCAGATCAACTAGATATGGTCCATATGAGTAGTAAACACAGTTAATTTTTTCTGGACATGCTAATTTTTTTTGCTGTATTGCAGACTCTGGACAGAAGAGGATGCTTCTTGCGTTAAAACAGAGGGTCTTTCATGGATGAGAACACTGGTCTGATTTTCCCTTCACAAACGGAGTGAAACCAAAGGCTCTGTGTCTTCCTACAAGCAAGAGTTCATTTCCGGTAAACCCAGTGATTTTTTGGCTCAAATGAATTTACACAATTCACGAACCCAACACGATTTTCACTATTAAGCAAAGAGCATCTATGTAAGACATGCTGTGGTTTGTTACAGTTTCATAAGCAGAGTTCAACTAGATATGGTCCGTATGTGTCGGAAACACAGTTTTTTTTTTCTGGGCATGCGCATCTTTCTTGCTGTATTGGCGACGCTGGAAAGAAGAGCATGCTTCTTGCGTTAAAACACAGTGGGTTGCATGGATGAGAACACTGGTCTGAATTTCCCTTCACAAACGGAGTTAAACCAAAGTCTCTGTGTCTTCCTACAAGCAAGAGTTCATTTCCGGTAAACCCAGTGATTTTTCGGCTCAAATGAATTTACACAGTTAACGAACCCAACACGTTTTTCACTATAAAGTAAGGGGAATCTATGTAAGAGATGCTGTGGTTTGTTAGAGTTTCATAAGCAGAGTTTAACTAGATATGGTCCGTATGATTAAGAAACACAGTTCTTTTTTGCTGGGCATGCTCATGTTTCTTGCTGTATTGCAGACTCTGGACGGAAGAGGATGCTTCTTGCCTTAAAACAGAGTATGTTTCACGGAATAGAACACTGGTCTGAATTTTCATTCAGAAACAGAGTTAAATCAAAATTTCTGTGTCTTCCTACAAGCAAGAGTTCATTTCCGGTAAACTCAGTGATTATTCGGCTCAAATATATGTACACAGTTCACGAACCCAACACGTTTTTCACTATTAACTAAAGAGCATCTATGTAAGAGATGCTGTGCTTTGTTACAGTTTCATAAGCAGAGTTTAACTAGATATGGTCCGTTTGATTAAGAAACACAGTTCTTTTTTTCTGGTCATACTCATGTTTCTTGCTGTATTGCAGACTCTGGACAGAAGAGGATGCTTCTTGTGTTAAAACAGAGTATGTTTCATGGATGAGAACACTGGTCTGAATTTTCCTTCAGAAACGGAGTTAAACCAAAGTCTCTGTGTCTTCCTACAAGCAAGTGTTCATTTCCGGTAAACTCAGTGATTTTTCGGCTCAAATGAATGTACACAGTTCACGAACCCAACCAGTTTTTCACTATTAACTAAAGAGCATGTATGTAAGAGATGCTGTGGTTTGTTACAGTTTCATTAGCAGAGTTCAACTAGATATGGTCCCTATGAGTAGGAAACACAGTTCTTTTTTTCTGGGCATGCTCATGTTTCTTGCTGTATTGCAGACTCTGGACAGAAGAGGATGCTTCTTGCGTTAAAACATAGGGTGTTTCATTGATGAGAACACTGGTCTGAATTTCCCTTAACAAACGGAGTGAAACCAAAGGCTCTGTGTCTTCCTACAAGCAAGAGTTCATTTCCGGTAAACCCAGTGATTTTTCGGCCAAATGAATTTACACAGTTCACGAACCCAACACGTTTTGCACTATTATCTAAAGAGCATCTATGTAAGACATGCTGTGGTTTGTTACAGTTTCATAATCAGAGTTCAACTAGATATGGTCCGTATGAGTAGGAAACACAGTTCATTTTTTCTGGACATGCTCATTTTTTTTGCTATATTGCAGACTCAGGACAGAAGAGGATGCTTCTTGCGTTAAAACAGAGGGTCTTTCATGGATGAGAACACTGGTCTGAATTTCCCTTCACAAACGGAGTGAAACCAAAGGCTCTGTGTCTTCCTACAAGCAAGAGTTCATTTCCGGTAAACCCAGTGATTTTTCGGCTCAAATGAATTTACACAGTTCACGAACCCAACACGTTTTTCACTATAAACTAAAGAGCATCTATGTAAGACATGCTGTGGTTTGTTAGAGTTTCATAAGCAGAGTTTAACTAGATATGGTCCGTATGATTAAGAAACACAGTTCTTTTTTTCTGGTCATACGCATGTTTCTTGCTGTATTGCAGACTCTGGACAGAAGAGGATGCTTCTTGTGTTAAAACAGAGTATGTTTCATGGATGAGAACACTGGTCTGAATTTTCCTTCAGAAACGGAGTTAAACCAAAGTCGCTGTGTCTTCCTACAAGCAAGTGTTCATTTCCGGTAAACTCAGTGATTTTTCGGCTCAAATGAATGTACACAGTTCACGAACCCAACCAGTTTTTCACTATTAACTAAAGAGCATGTATGTAAGAGATGCTGTGGTTTGTTACAGTTTCATAAGCGGAGTTCAACTAGATATGGTCCCTATGAGTAGGAAACACAGTTCTTTATTTCTGGGCATGCTCATGTTTCTTGCTGTATTGCAGACTCTGGACAGAAGAGGATGCTTCTTGCGTTAAAACAGAGTATGTATCATGGATGAGAACACTGGTCTGAATTTTCATTCAGAAACGGAGTTAAACCAAAGTCTCTGTGTCTTCCTACAAGCAAGGGTTCATTTCGGGTAAACTCAGTGATTTTTCGGCTCAAATGAATGTACACAGTTCACGAACCCAACACGTTTTTCACTATTAACTAAAGAGCATCTATGTAAGACATGCTGTGGTTTGGTACAGTTTCATAATCAGAGTTCAACTAGATATGGTCCGTATGAGTAGGAAACACAGTTCATTTTTTCTGGACATGCTCATTTTTTTTGCTGTATTGCAGACTCTGGACAGAAGAGGATGCTTCTTGCGTTAAAACATAGGGTGTTTCATTGATGAGAACACTGGTCTGAATTTCCCTTCACAAACGGAGTGAAACCAAAGGCTCTGTGTCTTCCTAAAAGCAAGAGTTCATTTCCGGTAAACCCAGTGATTTTTCGGCCAAATGAATTTACACATTTCACGAACCCAACACGTTTTGCACTATTAACTAAAGAGCATCTATGTAAGACATGCTGTGGTTTGTTACAGTTTCATAATCAGAGTTCAACTAGATATGGTCCGTATGAGTAGGAAACACAGTTCTTTTTTTCTGGACATGCTCATATTTCTTGCTGTATTGCAGAAACTGGACAGAAGAGGATGCTGCTTGCGTTAAAACAGAGGGTCTTTCATGGATGAGAACTCTGGTCTGAATTTCCCTTCACAAATGGAGTGAAACCAAAGGCTCTGTGTCTTCCTACAAGCAAGAGTTGATTGGCGGTAAACCCAGTGATTTTTCGGCTCAAATGATTTTACACAGTTCACGAACCCAACACGTTTTGCACTATTATCTAAAGAGCATCTATTTAAGACATGCTGTGGTTTGTTACAGTTTCATAATCAGATCAACTAGATATGGTCCATATGAGTAGTAAACACAGTTCATTTTTTCTGGACATGCTAATTTTTTTTTGCTGTATTGCAGACTCTGGACAGAAGAGGATGCTTCTTGCGTTAAAACAGAGTGTCTTTCATGGATGAGAACACTGGTCTGATTTTCCCTTCACAAACGGAGTGAAACCAAAGGCTCTGTGTCTTCCTACAAGCAAGAGTTCATTTCCGGTAAACCCAGTGATTTTTTGGCTCAAATGAATTTACACAATTCACGAACCCAACACGATTTTCACTATTAAGCAAAGAGCATCTATGTAAGACATGCTGTGGTTTGTTACAGTTTCATAAGCAGAGTTCAACTAGATATGGTCCGTATGTGTCGGAAACACAGTTCTTTTTTTCTGGGCATGCGCATCTTTCTTGCTGTATTGCCGACGCTGGAAAGAAGAGCATGCTTCTTCCGTTAAAACACAGTGGGTTGCATGGATGAGAACAATGGTCTGAATTTCCCTTCACAAACGGAGTTAAACCAAAGTCTCTGTGTCTTCCTACAAGCAAGAGTTCATTTCCGGTAAACCCAGTGATTTTTCGGCTCAAATGAATTTACACAGTTAACGAACCCAACACGTTTTTCACTATAAAGTAAGGGGAATCTATGTAAGAGATGCTGTGGTTTGTTAGAGTTTCATAAGCAGAGTTTAACTAGATATGGTCCGTATGATTAAGAAACACAGTTCTTTTTTGCTGGGCATGCTCATGTTTCTTGCTGTATTGCAGACTCTGGACGGAAGAGGATGCTTCTTGCCTTAAAACAGAGTATGTTTCACGGATGAGAACACTGGTCTGAATTTTCATTCAGAAACAGAGTTAAATCAAAATTTCTGTGTCTTCCTACAAGCAAGAGTTCATTTCCGGTAAACTCAGTGATTATTCGGCTCAAATATATGTACACAGTTCACGAACCCAACACGTTTTTCACTATTAACTAAAGAGCATCTATGTAAGAGATGCTGTGCTTTGTTACAGTTTCATAAGCAGAGTTCACCTATATATGGTCCGTATGAGTAGGAAACACAGTTCTTTTTTTCTGGACATGCTCATATTTCTTGCTGTATTGCAGACACTGGACAGAAGAGGATGCTGCTTGTGTTAAAACAGAGGGTCTTTCATGGATGAGAACTCTGGTCTGAATTTCCCTTCACAAACGGAGTGAAACCAAAGGCTCTGTGTCTTCCTACAACTAATAATTCTTTTCGGGTAAACCCTTTGATTTTTCAGCTCAAATGAATTTACACAGTTCACGAACCCAACACGATTTTCACTATTATCTAAAGAGCATCTATGTAAGACATGCTGTGGTTTGTTACAGTTTCATAATCAGAGTTCAACTAGATATGGTCCGTATGAGTAGGAAACACAGTTCATTTTTCTGGACATGCTCATTTTTTTTGCTGTATTGCAGACTCTGGACAGAAGAGGATGCTTCTTGCGTTAAAACAGAGGGTCTTTCATGGATGAGAACACTGGTCTGAATTTCCCTTCACAAACGGAGTGAAACCAGAGGCTCTGTGTCTTCCTACAAGCAAGAGTTCATTTCCGGTAAACCCAGTGATTTTTCGGCTCAAATGAATTTACACAATTCACGAACCCAACACGATTTTCACTATTAACCAAAGAGCATCTATGTAAGAGATGCTGTGGTTTGTTACAGTTTCATAAGCAGAGTTTAACTAGATATGGTCCGTATGATTAAGAAACACAGTTCTTTTTTGCTGGGCATGCTCATATTTCTTGCTGTATTGCAGACTCTGGACAAAAGAGGATGCTTCTTGCGTTAAAACAGAGTATGTTTCATGGATGAGAACACTGGTCTGAATTTTCATTCAGAAACGGAGTTAAACCAAAGTCTCTGTGTCTTCCTACAAGCAAGAGTTCATTTCCGGTAAACTCAGTGATTTTTCGGCTCAAATGTATGTACACAGTTCACGAACCCAACACGTTTTTCACTATTAACTAAAGAGCATGTATGTAAGAGATGCTGTGGTTTGTTACAGTTTCATAAGCAAAGTTCAACTATATATGGTCCGTATGAGTAGGAAACACAGTTCTTTTTTTCTGGACATGCCCATATTTCTTGCTGTATTGCAGACACTGGACAGAAGAGGATGCTGCTTGCGTTAAAACAGAGGGTCTTTCATGGATGAGAACTCTGGTCTGAATTTCCCTTCACAAATGGAGTGAAACCAAAGGCTCTGTGTCTTCCTACAAGCAAGAGTTCATTTGCGGTAAACCCAGTGATTTTTCGGCTCAAATGAATTTACACAGTTCACGAACCCAACACGTTTTGCACTATTAACTAAAGAGCATCTATGTAAGAGATGCTGTGGTTTGTTAGAGTTTCATAAGCAGAGTTTAACTAGATATGGTCCGTATGATTAAGAAACACAGTTCTTTTTTTCTGGTCATACTCATGTTTCTTGCTGTATTGCAGACTCTGGACAGAAGAGGATGCTTCTTGTGTTAAAACAGAGTATGTTTCATGGATGAGAACACTGGTCTGAATTTTCATTCAGAAACGGAGTTAAACCAAAGTCTCTGTGTCTTCCTACAAGCAAGTGGTCATTTCCGGTAAACTCAGTGATTTTTCGGCTCAAATGAATGTACACAGTTCATGAACCCAACCAGTTTTTCACTATTAACTAAAGTGCATGTATGTAAGAGATGCTGTGGTTTGTTACAGTTTCATAAGCAGAGTTCAACTAGATATGGTCCCTATGAGTAGGAAACACAGTTCTTTTTTTCTGGGCATGCTCATGTTTCTTGCTGTATTGCAGACTCTGGAAAGAAGAGGATGCTTCTTGCGTTAAAACATAGGGTGTTTCATTGATGAGAACACTGGTCTGAATTTCCCTTCACAAACGAAGTGAAACCAAAGGCTCTGTGTCTTCCTACAACTAATAATTCTTTTCGGGTAAACCCTTTGATTTTTCAGCTCAAATGAATTTACACAGTTCACGAACCCAACACGATTTTCACTATTATCTAAAGAGCATCTATGTAAGACATGCTGTGGTTTGTTACAGTTTCATAATCAGAGTTCAACTAGATATGGTCCGTATGAGTAGGAAACACAGTTCATTTTTTCTGGACATGCTCATTTTTTTTGCTATATTGCAGACTCTGGACAGAAGAGGATGCTTCTTGCGTTAAAACAGAGGGTCTTTCATGGATGAGAACACTGGTCTGAATTTCCCTTCACAAACGGAGTGAAACCAGAGGCTCTGTGTCTTCCTACAAGCAAGAGTTCATTTCCGGTAAACCCAGTGATTTTTCGGCTCAAATGAATTTACACAATTCACGAACCCAACACGATTTTCACTATTAACCAAAGAGCATCTATGTAAGAGATGCTGTGGTTTTTTACAGTTTCATAAGCAGAGTTTAACTAGATATGGTCCGTATGATTAAGAAACACAGTTCTTTTTTGCTGGGCATGCTCATGTTTCTTGCTGTATTGCAGACTCTGGACAGAAGAGGATGCTTCTTGCGTTAAAACAGAGTATGTTTCATGGATGAGAACACTGGTCTGAATTTTCATTCAGAAACGGAGTTAAACCAAAGTCTCTGTGTCTTCCTACAACCAAGAGTTCATTTGCGGTAAACTCAGTGATTTTTCGGCTCAAATGTATGTACACAGTTCACGAACCCAACACGTTTTTCACTATTAACTAAAGAGCATCTATGTAAGAGATGCAGTGCTTTGTTACAGTTTCATAAGCAAAGTTCAACTAGATATGGTCCGTATGAGTAGGAAACACAGTTCTTTTTTTCTGGACATGCTCATATTTCTTGCTGTATTGCAGAAACTGGACAGAAGAGGATGCTGCTTGCGTTAAAACAGAGGGTTTTCATGGATGAGAACTCTGGTCTGAATTTCCCTTCACAAATGGAGTGAAACCAAAGGCTCTGTGTCATCCTACAAGCAAGAGTTCATTGGCGGTAAACCCAGTGATTTTTCGGCTCAAATGAATTTACACAGTTCACGAACCCAACACGTTTTGCACTATTAACTAAAGAGCATCTATGTAAGAGACGCTGTGGTTTTTACAGTTTTATAATCAGAGTTCAACTAGATATGGTCCGTATGAGTAGGAAACACAGTTCATTTTTTCTGGACATGCTCATTTTTTTTGCTGTATTGCAGACTCTGGACAGAAGAGGATGCTTCTTGCGTTAAAACATAGGGTGTTTCATTGATGAGAACACTGGTCTGAATTTCCCTTCCCTAACGGAGTGAAACCAAAGGCTCTGTGTCTTCCTACAAGCAAGAGTTCATTTCCGGTAAACCCAGGGATTTTTCGGCTCAAATGAATTTACACAGTTCACGAACACAACACGTTTTGCACTATTATCTAAAGAGCATCTATTTAAGACATGCTGTGGTTTGTTACAGTTTCATAATCAGATCAACTACATATGGTCCATATGAGTAGTAAACACAGTTCATTTTTTCTGGACATGCTAATTTTTTTTGCTGTATTGCAGACTCTGGACAGAAGAGGATGCTTCTTGCGTTAAAACAGAGGGTCTTTCATGGATGAGAACACTGGTCTGATTTTCCCTTCACAAACGGAGTGAAACCAAAGGCTCTGTGTCTTCCTACAAGCAAGAGTTCATTTCCGGTAAACCCAGTGATTTTTTGGCTCAAATGAATTTACACAATTCACGAACCCAACACGATTTTCACTATAAACTAAAGAGCATCTATGTAAGACATGCTGTGGTTTGTTAGAGTTTCATAAGCAGAGTTTAACTAGATATGGTCCGTATGATTAAGAAACACAGTTCTTTTTTGCTGGGCATGCTCATGTTTCTTGCTGTATTGCAGACTCTGGACGGAAGAGGATGCTTCTTGCCTTAAAACAGAGTATGTTTCACGGAATAGAACACTGGTCTGAATTTTCATTCAGAAACAGAGTTAAATCAAAATTTCTGTGTCTTCCTACAAGCAAGAGTTCATTTCCGGTAAACTCAGTGATTATTCGGCTCAAATATATGTACACAGTTCACGAACCCAACACGTTTTTCACTATAAACTAAAGAGCATCTATGTAAGACATGCTGTGGTTTGTTAGAGTTTCATAAACAGAGTTTAACTAGATAGGGTCCGTATGAGTAGGAAACACAGTTCTTTTTTTCTGGACATGCTCATATTTCTTGCTGTATTGCAGACACTGGACAGAAGAGGATGCTGCTTGTGTTAAAACAGAGGGTCTTTCATGGATGAGAACTCTGGTCTGAATTTCCCTTCACAAACGGAGTGAAACCAAAGGCTCTGTGTCTTCCTACAAGCAAGAGTTCATTTCCGGTAAACCCAGTGATTTTTCGGCTCAAATGAATTTACACAGTTCACGAACCCAACACGTTTTTCACTATAAACTAAAGAGCATCTATGTAAGACATGCTGTGGTTTGTTAGAGTTTCATAAGCAGAGTTTAACTAGATATGGTCCGTATGATTAAGAAACACAGTTCTTTTTTTCTGGTCATACGCATGTTTCTTGCTGTATTGCAGACTCTGGACAGAAGAGGATGCTTCTTGTGTTAAAACAGAGTATGTTTCATGGATGAGAACACTGGTCTGAATTTTCCTTCAGAAACGGAGTTAAACCAAAGTCTCTGTGTCTTCCTACAAGCAAGAGTTCATTTCCGGTAAACTCAGTGATTTTTCGGCTCAAATGTATGTACACAGTTCACGAACCCAACACGTTTTTCACTATTAACTAAAGAGAGTCTATGTAAGAGATGCTGTGCTTTGTTACAGTTTCATAAGCAAAGTTCAACTAGATATGGTCCGTATGAGTAGGAAACACAGTTCTTTTTTTCTGGACATGCTCATATTTCTTGCTGTATTGCAGAAACTGGACAGAAGAGGATGCTGCTTGCGTTAAAACAGAGGGTCTTTCATGGATGAGAACTCTGGTCTGAATTTCCCTTCACAAATGGAGTGAAACCAAAGGCTCTGTGTCTTCCTACAACTAATAATTCTTTTCGGGTAAACCCTTTGATTTTTCAGCTCAAATGAATTTACACAGTTCACGAACCCAACACGATTTTCACTATTATCTAAAGAGCATCTATGTAAGACATGGTGTGGTTTGTTACAGTTTCATAATCAGAGTTCAACTAGATATGGTCCGTATGAGTAGGAAACACAGTTCATTTTTTCTGGACATGCTCATTTTTTTTGCTATATTGCAGACTCTGGACAGAAGAGGATGCTTCTTGCGTTAAAACAGAGGGTCTTTCATGGATGAGAACACTGGTCTGAATTTCCCTTCACAAACGGAGTGAAACCAGAGGCTCTGTGTCTTCCTACAAGCAAGAGTTCATTTCCGGTAAACCCAGTGATTTTTCGGCTCAAATGAATTTACACAATTCACGAACCCAACACGATTTTCACTATTAACCAAAGAGCATCTATGTAAGAGATGCTGTGGTTTTTTACAGTTTCATAAGCAGAGTTTAACTAGATATGGTCCGTATGATTAAGAAACACAGTTCTTTTTTGCTGGGCATGCTCATGTTTCTTGCTGTATTGCAGACTCTGGACAGAAGAGGATGCTTCTTGCGTTAAAACAGAGTATGTTTCATGGATGAGAACACTGGTCTGAATTTTCATTCAGAAACGGAGTTAAACCAAAGTCTCTGTGTCTTCCTACAACCAAGAGTTCATTTGCGGTAAACTCAGTGATTTTTCGGCTCAAATGTATGTACACAGTTCACGAACCCAACACGTTTTTCACTATTAACTAAAGAGCATCTATGTAAGAGATGCTGTGCTTTGTTACAGTTTCATAAGCAAAGTTCAACTAGATATGGTCCGTATGAGTAGGAAACACAGTTCTTTTTTTCTGGACATGCTCATATTTCTTGCTGTATTGCAGACACTGGACAGAAGAGGATGCTGCTTGCGTTAAAACAGAGGGTCTTTCATGGATGAGAACACTGGTCTGAATTTCCCTTCACAAACGGAGTGAAACCAAAGGCTCTGTGTCTTCCTACAAGCAAGAGTTCATTTCCGGTAAACCCAGTGATTTTTCAGCTCAAATGAATTTACACAGTTAACGAACCCAACACGTTTTTCACTATAAAGTAAGGGGAATCTATGTAAGAGATGCTGTGGTTTGTTAGAGTTTCATAAGCAGAGTTTAACTAGATATGGTCCGTATGATTAAGAAACACAGTTCTTTTTTGCTGGGCATGCTCATGTTTCTTGCTGTACTGCAGACTCTGGACGGAAGAGGATGCTTCTTGCCTTAAAACAGAGTATGTTTCACGGAATAGAACACTGGTCTGAATTTTCATTCAGAAACAGAGTTAAATCAAAATTTCTGTGTCTTCCTACAAGCAAGAGTTCATTTCCGGTAAACTCAGTGATTATTCGGCTCAAATATATGTACACAATCACGAACACAACACGTTTTTCACTATTAACTAAAGAGCATCTATGTAAGAGATGCTGTGCTTTGTTACAGTTTCATAAGCAGAGTTCAACTATATATGGTCCGTATGAGTAGGAAACACAGTTCTTTTTTTCTGGACATGCTCATATTTCTTGCTGTATTGCAGACACTGGACAGAAGAGGATGCTGCTTGTGTTAAAACAGAGGGTCTTTCATGGATGAGAACTCTGGTCTGAATTTCCCTTCACAAACGGAGTGAAACCAAAGGCTCTGTGTCTTCCTACAACTAATAATTCTTTTCGGGTAAACCCTTTGATTTTTCAGCTCAAATGAATTTACACAGTTCACGAACCCAACACGATTTTCACTATTATCTAAAGAGCATCTATGTAAGACATGCTGTGGTTTGTTACAGTTTCATAATCAGAGTTCAACTAGATATGGTCCGTATGAGTAGGAAACACAGTTCATTTTTTCTGGACATGCTCATTTTTTTTGCTATATTGCAGACTCTGGACAGAAGAGGATGCTTCTTGCGTTAAAACAGAGGGTCTTTCATGGATGAGAACACTGGTCTGAATTTCCCTTCACAAACGGAGTGAAACCAGAGGCTCTGTGTCTTCCTACAAGCAAGAGTTCATTTCCGGTAAACCCAGTGATTTTTCGGCTCAAATGAATTTACACAATTCACGAACCCAACACGATTTTCACTATTAACCAAAGAGCATCTATGTAAGAGATGCTGTGGTTTTTTACAGTTTCATAAGCAGAGTTTAACTAGATATGGTCCGTATGATTAAGAAACACAGTTCTTTTTTGCTGGGCATGCTCATGTTTCTTGCTGTATTGCAGACTCTGGACAGAAGAGGATGCTTCTTGCGTTAAAACAGAGTATGTTTCATGGATGAGAACACTGGTCTGAATTTTCATTCAGAAACGGAGTTAAACCAAAGTCTCTGTGTCTTCCTACAACCAAGAGTTCATTTGCGGTAAACTCAGTGATTTTTCGGCTCAAATGTATGTACACAGTTCACGAACCCAACACGTTTTTCACTATTAACTAAAGAGCATCTATGTAAGAGATGCTGTGCTTTGTTACAGTTTCATAAGCAAAGTTCACCTAGATATGGTCCGTATGAGTAGGAAACACAGTTCTTTTTTTCTGGACATGCTCATATTTCTTGCTGTATTGCAGACACTGGACAGAAGAGGATGCTGCTTGCGTTAAAACAGAGGGTCTTTCATGGATGAGAACACTGGTCTGAATTTCCCTTCACAAACGGAGTTAAACCAAAGTCTCTGTGTCTTCCTACAAGCAAGAGTTCATTTCCGGTAAACCCAGTGATTTTTCGGCTCAAATGAATTTACACAGTTAACGAACCCAACACGTTTTTCACTATAAAGTAAGGGGAATCTATGTAAGAGATGCTGTGGTTTGTTAGAGTTTCATAAGCAGAGTTTAACTAGATATGGTCCGTATGATTAAGAAACACAGTTCTTTTTTGCTGGGCATGCTCATGTTTCTTGCTGTATTGCAGACTCTGGACGGAAGAGGATGCTTCTTGCCTTAAAACAGAGTATGTTTCACGGATGAGAACACTGGTCTGAATTTTCATTCAGAAACAGAGTTAAATCAAAATTTCTGTGTCTTCCTACAAGCAAGAGTTCATTTCCGGTAAACTCAGTGATTATTCGGCTCAAATATATGTACACAGTTCACGAACACAACACGTTTTTCACTATTAACTAAAGAGCATCTATGTAAGAGATGCTGTGCTTTGTTACAGTTTCATAAGCAGAGTTCAACTATATATGGTCCGTATGAGTAGGAAACACAGTTCTTTTTTTCTGGACATGCTCATATTTCTTGCTGTATTGCAGACACTGGACAGAAGAGGATGCTGCTTGTGTTAAAACAGAGGGTCTTTCATGGATGAGAACTCTGGTCTGAATTTCCCTTCACAAACGGAGTGAAACCAAAGGCTCTGTGTCTTCCTACAACTAATAATTCTTTTCGGGTAAACCCTTTGATTTTTCAGCTCAAATGAATTTACACAGTTCACGAACCCAACACGATTTTCACTATTATCTAAAGAGCATCTATGTAAGACATGCTGTGGTTTGTTACAGTTTCATAATCAGAGTTCAACTAGATATGGTCCGTATGAGTAGGAAACACAGTTCATTTTTTCTGGACATGCTCATTTTTTTTGCTATATTGCAGACTCTGGACAGAAGAGGATGCTTCTTGCGTTAAAACAGAGGGTCTTTCATGGATGAGAACACTGGTCTGAATTTCCCTTCACAAACGGAGTGAAACCAGAGGCTCTGTGTCTTCCTACAAGCAAGAGTTCATTTCCGGTAAACCCAGTGATTTTTCGGCTCAAATGAATTTACACAATTCACGAACCCAACACGATTTTCACTATTAACCAAAGAGCATCTATGTAAGAGATGCTGTGGTTTTTTACAGTTTCATAAGCAGAGTTTAACTAGATATGGTCCGTATGATTAAGAAACACAGTTCTTTTTTGCTGGGCATGCTCATGTTTCTTGCTGTATTGCAGACTCTGGACAGAAGAGGATGCTTCTTGCGTTAAAACAGAGTATGTTTCATGGATGAGAACACTGGTCTGAATTTTCATTCAGAAACGGAGTTAAACCAAAGTCTCTGTGTCTTCCTACAACCAAGAGTTCATTTGCGGTAAACTCAGTGATTTTTCGGCTCAAATGTATGTACACAGTTCACGAACCCAACACGTTTTTCACTATTAACTAAAGAGCATCTATGTAAGAGATGCTGTGCTTTGTTACAGTTTCATAAGCAAAGTTCAACTAGATATGGTCCGTATGAGTAGGAAACACAGTTCTTTTTTTCTGGACATGCTCATATTTCTTGCTGTATTGCAGACACTGGACAGAAGAGGATGCTGCTTGCGTTAAAACAGAGGGTCTTTCATGGATGAGAACACTGGTCTGAATTTCCCTTCACAAACGGAGTGAAACCAAAGGCTCTGTGTCTTCCTACAAGCAAGAGTTCATTTCCGGTAAACCCAGTGATTTTTCAGCTCAAATGAATTTACACAGTTAACGAACCCAACACGTTTTTCACTATAAAGTAAGGGGAATCTATGTAAGAGATGCTGTGGTTTGTTAGAGTTTCATAAGCAGAGTTTAACTAGATATGGTCCGTATGATTAAGAAACACAGTTCTTTTTTGCTGGGCATGCTCATGTTTCTTGCTGTATTGCAGACTCTGGACGGAAGAGGATGCTTCTTGCCTTAAAACAGAGTATGTTTCACGGAATAGAACACTGGTCTGAATTTTCATTCAGAAACAGAGTTAAATCAAAATTTCTGTGTCTTCCTACAAGCAAGAGTTCATTTCCGGTAAACTCAGTGATTATTCGGCTCAAATATATGTACACAGTTCACGAACACAACACGTTTTTCACTATTAACTAAAGAGCATCTATGTAAGAGATGCTGTGCTTTGTTACAGTTTCATAAGCAGAGTTCAACTATATATGGTCCGTATGAGTAGGAAACACAGTTCTTTTTTTCTGGACATGCTCATATTTCTTGCTGTATTGCAGACACTGGACAGAAGAGGATGCTGCTTGTGTTAAAACAGAGGGTCTTTCATGGATGAGAACTCTGGTCTGAATTTCCCTTCACAAACGGAGTGAAACCAAAGTCTCTGTGTCTTCCTACAACTAATAAATCTTTTCGGGTAAACCCTTTGATTTTTCAGCTCAAATGCATTTACACAGTTCACGAACCCAACACGATTTTCACTATTATCTAAAGAGCATCTATGTAAGACATGCTGTGGTTTGTTACAGTTTCATAATCAGAGTTCAACTAGATATGGTCCGTATGAGTAGGAAACACAGTTCATTTTTTCTGGACATGCTCATTTTTTTTGCTATATTGCAGACTCTGGACAGAAGAGGATGCTTCTTGCGTTAAAACAGAGGGTCTTTCATGGATGAGAACACTGGTCTGAATTTCCCTTCACAAACGGAGTGAAACCAGAGGCTCTGTGTCTTCCTACAAGCAAGAGTTCATTTCCGGTAAACCCAGTGATTTTTCGGCTCAAATGAATTTACACAATTCACGAACCCAACACGATTTTCACTATTAACCAAAGAGCATCTATGTAAGAGATGCTGTGGTTTGTTACAGTTTCATAAGCAGAGTTTAACTAGATATGGTCCGTATGATTAAGAAACACAGTTCTTTTTTGCTGGGCATGCTCATGTTTCTTGCTGTATTGCAGACTCTGGACAGAAGAGGATGCTTCTTGCGTTAAAACAGAGTATGTTTCATGGATGAGAACACTGGTCTGAATTTTCATTCAGAAACGGAGTTAAACCAAAGTCTCTGTGTCTTCCTACAAGCAACAGTTCATTTGCGGTAAACTCAGTGATTTTTCGGCTCAAATGTATGTACACAGTTCACGAACCCAACACGTTTTTCACTATTAACTAAAGAGCATCTATGTAAGAGATGCTGTGCTTTGTTACAGTTTCATAAGCAAAGTTCAACTAGATATGGTCCGTATGAGTAGGAAACACAGTTCTTTTTTTCTGGACATGCTCATATTTCTTGCTGTATTGCAGACACTGGACAGAAGAGGATGCTGCTTGCGTTAAAACAGAGGGTCTTTCATGGATGAGAACTCTGGTCTGAATTTCCCTTCACAAATGGAGTGAAACCAAAGGCTCTGTGTCTTCCTACAAGCAAGAGTTCATTTGCGGTAAACCCAGTGATTTTTCGGCTCAAATGAATTTACACAGTTCACGAACCCAACACGTTTTGCACTATTAACTAAAGAGCATCTATGTAAGAGACGCTGTGGTTTTTACACTTTTATAATCAGAGTTCAACTAGATATGGTCCGTATGAGTAGGAAACACAGTTCATTTTTTCTGGACATGCTCATATTTTTTGCTGTATTGCAGACTCTGGACAGAAGAGGATGCTTCTTGCGTTAAAACATAGGGTGTTTCATTGATGAGAACACTGGTCTGAATTTCCCTTCCCAAACGGAGTGAAACCAAAGGCTCTGTGTCTTCCTACAAGCAAGAGTTCATTTCCGGTAAACCCAGGGATTTTTTGGCTCAAATGAATTTACACAGTTCACGAACACAACACGTTTTGCACTATTATCTAAAGAGCATCTATTTAAGACATGCTGTGGTTTGTTACAGTTTCATAAGCAGAGTTCAACTAGATATGGTCCGTATGTGTCGGAAACACAGTTCTTTTTTTCTGTTCATGCGCATCTTTCTTGCTGTATTGGCGATGCTGGAAAGAAGAGCATGCTTCTTGCGTTAAAACACAGTGTGTTTCATTGATGAGAACACTGGTCTGAATTTCCCTTCACAAACGGAGTGAAACCAAAGGCTCTGTGTCTTCCTACAAGCAAGAGTTCATTTCCGGTAAACCCAGTGATTTTTCGGCCAAATGAATTTACACAGTTCACGTACCCAACACGTTTTGCACTATTATCTAAAGAGCATCTATGTAAGACATGCTGTGGTTTGTTACAGTTTCATAATCAGAGTTCAACTAGATATGGTCCGTATGAGTAGGAAACACAGTTCATTTTTCTGGACATGCTCATTTTTTTTGCTATATTGCATACTCTGGACAGAAGAGGATGCTTCTTGCGTTAAAACAGAGGGTCTTTCATGGATGAGAACACTGGTCTGAATTTCCCTTCACAAACGGAGTGAAACCAAAGGCTCTGTGTCTTCCTACAAGCAAGAGTTGATTTCCGGTAAACCCAGTGATTTTTCGGCTCAAATGAATGTACACAGTTCACGAACCCAACCAGTTTTTCACTATTAACTAAAGAGCATGTATGTAAGAGATGCTGTGGTTTGTTACAGTTTCATAAGCAGAGTTCAACTAGATATGGTCCCTATGAGTAGGAAACACAGTTCTTTTTTTCTGGGCATGCTCATGTTTCTTGCTGTATTGCAGACTCTGGACAGAAGAGGATGCTTCTTGCGTTAAAACAGAGTATGTATCATGGATGAGAACACTGGTCTGAATTTTCCTTCAGAAACGGAGTTAAACCAAAGTCTCTGTGTCTTCCTACAAGCAAGGGTTCATTTCGGGTAAACTCAGTGATTTTTCGGCTCAAATGAATGTACACAGTTCACGAACAAAACACGTTTTTCACTATTAACTAAAGAGCATCTATGTAAGAGATGCTGTGCTTGTTACAGTTTCATAAGCAAAGTTCAACTAGATATGGTCCGTATGAGTAGGAAACACAGTTCTTTTTTTCTGGACATGCTCATATTTCTTGCTGTATTGCAGACACTGGACAGAAGAGGATGCTGCTTGCGTTAAAACTGAGGGTCTTTCATGGATGAGAACTCTGGTCTGAATTTCCCTTCACAGAGGGAGTGAAACCAAAGGCTCTGTGTCTTCCTACAAGCAAGAGTTCATTTCCGGTAAACCCAGTGATTTTTCGGCTCAAATGAATTTACACAGTTCACGAACCCAACACGTTTTTCACTATAAACTAAAGAGCATCTATGTAAGAGATGCTGTGGTTTGTTAGAGTTTCATAAGCAGAGTTTAACTAGATATGGTCCGTATGATTAAGAAACACAGTTCTTTTTTTCTGGTCATACTCATGTTTCTTGCTGTATTGCAGACTCTGGACAGAAGAGGATGCTTCTTGTGTTAAAACACAGTATGTTTCATGGATGAGAACACTGGTCTGAATTTTCCTTCAGAAACGGAGTTAAACCAAAGTCTCTGTGTCTTCCTACAAGCAAGTGTTCATTTCCGGTAAACTCAGTGATTTTTCGGCTCAAATGAATGTTCACAGTTCACGAACCCAACCAGTTTTTCACTATTAACTAAAGAGCATGTATGTAAGAGATGCTGTGGTTTGTTACAGTTTCATAAGCAGAGTTCAACTAGATATGGTCCCTATGAGTAGGAAACACAGTTCTTTTTTTCTGGGCATGCTCATGTTTCTTGCAGTATTGCAGACTCTGGACAGAAGAGGATGCTTCTTGCGTTAAAACAGGGTATGTATCATGGATGAGAACACTTGTCTGAATTTTCCTTCAAAAACGGAGTTAAACCAAAGTCTCTGTGTCTTCCTACAAGCAAGGGTTCATTTCGGGTAAACTCAGTGATTTTTCGGCTCAAATGAATGTACACAGTTCACGAACCCAACACGTTTTTCACTGTTAACTAAAGAGCATCTATGTAAGACATGCTGTGGTTTGGTACAGTTTCATAATCAGAGTTCAACTAGATATGGTCCGTATGAATAGGAAACACAGTTCATTTTTTCTGGACATGCTCATTTTTTTTGCTGTATTGCAGACTCTGGACAGAAGAGGATGCTTCTTGCGTTAAAACATAGGGTGTTTCATGGATGAGAACACTGGTCTGAATTTCCCTTCACAAACGTAGTGAAACCAAAGGCTCTGTGTCTTCCTACAAGCAAGAGTTCATTTCCGGTAAACCCAGTGATTTTTCGGCCAAATGAATTTACACAGTTCACGAACCCAACACGTTTTGCACTATTATCTAAAGAGCATCTATGTAAGACATGCTGTGGTTTGTTACAGTTTCATAATCAGAGTTCAACTAGATATGGTCCGTATGAGTAGGAAACACAGTTCATTTTTCTGGACATGCTCATTTTTTTTGCTATATTGCATACTCTGGACAGAAGAGGATGCTTCTTGCGTTAAAACAGAGGGTCTTTCATGGATGAGAACACTGGTCTGAATTTCCCTTCACAGAGGGAGTGAAACCAAAGGCTCTGTGTCTTCCTAGAAGCAAGAGTTCATTTCCGGTAAACCCAGTGATTTTTCGGCTCAAATGAATTTACACAGTTCACGAACCCAACACGTTTTTCACTATAAACTAAAGAGCATCTATGTAAGAGATGCTGTGGTTTTTTAGAGTTTCATAAGCAGAGTTTAACTAGATATGGTCCGTATGATTAAGAAACACAGTTCTTTTTTGCTGGGCATGCTCATGTTTCTTGCTGTATTGCAGACTCTGGACGGAAGAGGATGCTTCTTGCCTTAAAACAGAGTATGTTTCACGGATGAGAACACTGGTCTGAATTTTCATTCAGAAACAGAGTTAAATCAAAATTTCTGTGTCTTCCTACAAGCAAGAGTTCATTTCCGGTAAACTCAGTGATTATTCGGCTCAAATATATGTACACAGTTCACGAACACAACACGTTTTTCACTATTAACTAAAGAGCATCTATGTAAGAGATGCTGTGCTTTGTTACAGTTTCATAAGCAGAGTTCAACTATATATGGTCCGTATGAGTAGGAAACACAGTTCTTTTTTTCTGGACATGCTCATATTTCTTGCTGTATTGCAGACACTGGACAGAAGAGGATGCTGCTTGTGTTAAAACAGAGGGTCTTTCATGGATGAGAACTCTGGTCTGAATTTCCCTTCACAAACAGAGTGAAACCAAAGGCTCTGTGTCTTCCTACAACTAATAATTCTTTTCGGGTAAACCCTTTGATTTTTCAGCTCAAATGAATTTACACAGTTCACGAACCCAACACGATTTTCACTATTATCTAAAGAGCATCTATGTAAGACATGCTGTGGTTTGTTACAGTTTCATAATCAGAGTTCAACTAGATATGGTCCGTATGAGTAGGAAACACAGTTCATTTTTTCTGGACATGCTCATTTTTTTTGCTATATTGCAGACTCTGGACAGAAGAGGATGCTTCTTGCGTTAAAACAGAGTATGTTTCATGGATGAGAACACTGGTCTGAATTTTCATTCAGAAACGGAGTTAAACCAAAGTCTCTGTGTCTTCCTACAACCAAGAGTTCATTTGCGGTAAACTCAGTGATTTTTCGGCTCAAATGTATGTACACAGTTCACGAACCCAACACGTTTTTCACTATTAACTAAAGAGCATCTATGTAAGAGATGCTGTGCTTTGTTACAGTTTCATAAGCAAAGTTCAACTAGATATGGTCCGTATGAGTAGGAAACACAGTTCTTTTTTTCTGGACATGCTCATATTTCTTGCTGTATTGCAGACACTGGACAGAAGAGGATGCTGCTTGCGTTAAAACAGAGGGTCTTTCATGGATGAGAACACTGGTCTGAATTTCCCTTCACAAACGGAGTTAAACCAAAGTCTCTGTGTCTTCCTACAAGCAAGAGTTCATTTCCGGTAAACCCAGTGATTTTTCGGCTCAAATGAATTTACACAGTTAACGAACCCAACACGTTTTTCACTATAAAGTAAGGGGAATCTATGTAAGAGATGCTGTGGTTTGTTAGAGTTTCATAAGCAGAGTTTAACTAGATATGGTCCGTATGATTAAGAAACACAGTTCTTTTTTGCTGGGCATGCTCATGTTTCTTGCTGTATTGCAGACTCTGGACGGAAGAGGATGCTTCTTGCCTTAAAACAGAGTATGTTTCACGGAATAGAACACTGGTCTGAATTTTCATTCAGAAACAGAGTTAAATCAAAATTTCTGTGTCTTCCTACAAGCAAGAGTTCATTTCCGGTAAACTCAGTGATTATTCGGCTCAAATATATGTACACAGTTCACGAACACAACACGTTTTTCACTATTAACTAAAGAGCATCTATGTAAGAGATGCTGTGCTTTGTTACAGTTTCATAAGCAGAGTTCAACTATATATGGTCCGTATGAGTAGGAAACACAGTTCTTTTTTTCTGGACATGCTCATATTTCTTGCTGTATTGCAGACACTGGACAGAAGAGGATGCTGCTTGTGTTAAAACAGAGGGTCTTTCATGGATGAGAACTCTGGTCTGAATTTCCCTTCACAAACGGAGTGAAACCAAAGGCTCTGTGTCTTCCTACAACTAATAATTCTTTTCGGGTAAACCCTTTGATTTTTCAGCTCAAATGAATTTACACAGTTCACGAACCCAACACGATTTTCACTATTATCTAAAGAGCATCTATGTAAGACATGCTGTGGTTTGTTACAGTTTCATAATCAGAGTTCAACTAGATATGGTCCGTATGAGTAGGAAACACAGTTCATTTTTTCTGGACATGCTCATTTTTTTTGCTATATTGCAGACTCTGGACAGAAGAGGATGCTTCTTGCGTTAAAACAGAGGGTCTTTCATGGATGAGAACACTGGTCTGAATTTCCCTTCACAAACGGAGTGAAACCAGAGGCTCTGTGTCTTCCTACAAGCAAGAGTTCATTTCCGGTAAACCCAGTGATTTTTCGGCTCAAATGAATTTACACAATTCACGAACCCAACACGATTTTCACTATTAACCAAAGAGCATCTATGTAAGAGATGCTGTGGTTTGTTACAGTTTCATAAGCAGAGTTTAACTAGATATGGTCCGTATGATTAAGAAACACAGTTCTTTTTTGCTGGGCATGCTCATGTTTCTTGCTGTATTGCAGACTCTGGACAGAAGAGGATGCTTCTTGCGTTAAAACAGAGTATGTTTCATGGATGAGAACACTGGTCTGAATTTTCATTCAGAAACGGAGTTAAACCAAAGTCTCTGTGTCTTCCTACAAGCAAGAGTTCATTTGCGGTAAACTCAGTGATTTTTCGGCTCAAATGTATGTACACAGTTCACGAACCCAACACGTTTTTCACTATTAACTAAAGAGCATCTATGTAAGAGATGCTGTGCTTTGTTACAGTTTCATAAGCAAAGTTCAACTAGATATGGTCCGTATGAGTAGGAAACACAGTTCTTTTTTTCTGGACATGCTCATATTTCTTGCTGTATTGCAGACACTGGACAGAAGAGGATGCTGCTTGCGTTAAAACAGAGGGTCTTTCATGGATGAGAACTCTGGTCTGAATTTCCCTTCACAAATGGAGTGAAACCAAAGGCTCTGTGTCTTCCTACAAGCAAGAGTTCATTTGCGGTAAACCCAGTGATTTTTCGGCTCAAATGAATTTACACAGTTCACGAACCCAACACGTTTTGCACTATTAACTAAAGAGCATCTATGTAAGAGACGCTGTGGTTTTTACAGTTTTATAATCAGAGTTCAACTAGATATGGTCCGTATGAGTAGGAAACACAGTTCATTTTTTCTGGACATGCTCATATTTTTTGCTGTATTGCAGACTCTGGACAGAAGAGGATGCTTCTTGCGTTAAAACATAGGGTGTTTCATTGATGAGAACACTGGTCTGAATTTCCCTTCCCAAACGGAGTGAAACCAAAGGCTCTGTGTCTTCCTACAAGCAAGAGTTCATTTCCGGTAAACCCAGGGATTTTTTGGCTCAAATGAATTTACACAGTTCACGAACACAACACGTTTTGCACTATTATCTAAAGAGCATCTATTTAAGACATGCTGTGGTTTGTTACAGTTTCATAAGCAGAGTTCAACTAGATATGGTCCGTATGTGTCGGAAACACAGTTCTTTTTTTCTGTTCATGCGCATCTTTCTTGCTGTATTGGCGATGCTGGAAAGAAGAGCATGCTTCTTGCGTTAAAACACAGTGTGTTTCATTGATGAGAACACTGGTCTGAATTTCCCTTCACAAACGGAGTGAAACCAAAGGCTCTGTGTCTTCCTACAAGCAAGAGTTCATTTCCGGTAAACCCAGTGATTTTTCGGCCAAATGAATTTACACAGTTCACGAACCCAACACGTTTTGCACTATTATCTAAAGAGCATCTATGTAAGACATGCTGTGGTTTGTTACAGTTTCATAATCAGAGTTCAACTAGATATGGTCCGTATGAGTAGGAAACACAGTTCATTTTTCTGGACATGCTCATTTTTTTTGCTATATTGCATACTCTGGACAGAAGAGGATGCTTCTTGCGTTAAAACAGAGGGTCTTTCATGGATGAGAACACTGGTCTGAATTTCCCTTCACAAACGGAGTGAAACCAAAGGCTCTGTGTCTTCCTACAAGCAAGAGTTGATTTCCGGTAAACCCAGTGATTTTTCGGCTCAAATGAATTTACACAGTTCACGAACCCAACACGTTTTTCACTATAAACTAAAGAGCATCTATGTAAGAGATGCTGTGGTTTGTTAGAGTTTCATAAGCAGAGTTTAACTAGATATGGTCCGTATGATTAAGAAACACAGTTCTTTTTTTCGGTCATACTCATGTTTCTTGCTGTATTGCAGACTCTGGACAGAAGAGGATGCTTCTTGTGTTAAAACAGAGTATGTTTCATGGATGAGAACACTGGTCTGAATTTTCCTTCAGAAACGGAGTTAAACCAAAGTCTCTGTGTCTTCCTACAAGCAAGTGTTCATTTCCGGTAAACTCAGTGATTTTTCGGCTCAAATGAATGTACACAGTTCACGAACCCAACCAGTTTTTCACTATTAACTAAAGAGCATGTATGTAAGAGATGCTGTGGTTTGTTACAGTTTCATAAGCAGAGTTCAACTAGATATGGTCCCTATGAGTAGGAAACACAGTTCTTTTTTTCTGGGCATGCTCATGTTTCTTGCTGTATTGCAGACTCTGGACAGAAGAGGATGCTGCTTGCGTTAAAACAGAGTATGTATCATGGATGAGAACACTGGTCTGAATTTTCCTTCAGAAACGGAGTTAAACCAAAGTCTCTGTGTCTTCCTACAAGCAAGGGTTCATTTCGGGTAAACTCAGTGATTTTTCGGCTCAAATGAATGTACACAGTTCACGAACAAAACACGTTTTTCACTATTAACTAAAGAGCATCTATGTAAGAGATGCTGTGCTTGTTACAGTTTCATAAGCAAAGTTCAACTAGATATGGTCCGTATGAGTAGGAAACACAGTTCTTTTTTTCTGGACATGCTCATATTTCTTGCTGTATTGCAGACACTGGACAGAAGAGGATGCTGCTTGCGTTAAAACTGAGGGTCTTTCATGGATGAGAACTCTGGTCTGAATTTCCCTTCACAGAGGGAGTGAAACCAAAGGCTCTGTGTCTTCCTACAAGCAAGAGTTCATTTCCGGTAAACCCAGTGATTTTTCGGCTCAAATGAATTTACACAGTTCACGAACCCAACACGTTTTTCACTATAAACTAAAGAGCATCTATGTAAGAGATGCTGTGGTTTGTTAGAGTTTCATAAGCAGAGTTTAACTAGATATGGTCCGTATGATTAAGAAACACAGTTCTTTTTTTCTGGTCATACTCATGTTTCTTGCTGTATTGCAGACTCTGGACAGAAGAGGATGCTTCTTGTGTTAAAACACAGTATGTTTCATGGATGAGAACACTGGTCTGAATTTTCCTTCAGAAACGGAGTTAAACCAAAGTCTCTGTGTCTTCCTACAAGCAAGTGTTCATTTCCGGTAATCTCAGTGATTTTTCGGCTCAAATGAATGTTCACAGTTCACGAACCCAACCAGTTTTTCACTATTAACTAAAGAGCATGTATGTAAGAGATGCTGTGGTTTGTTACAGTTTCATAAGCAGAGTTCAACTAGATATGGTCCCTATGAGTAGGAAACACAGTTCTTTTTTTCTGGGCATGCTCATGTTTCTTGCAGTATTGCAGACTCTGGACAGAAGAGGATGCTTCTTGCGTTAAAACAGGGTATGTATCATGGATGAGAACACTGGTCTGAATTTTCCTTCAGAAACAGAGTTAAACCAAAGTCTCTGTGTCTTCCTACAAGCAAGGGTTCATTTCGGGTAAACTCAGTGATTTTTCGGCTCAAATGAATGTACACAGTTCACGAACCCAACACGTTTTTCACTGTTAACTAAAGAGCATCTATGTAAGAGATGCTGTGGTTTGGTACAGTTTCATAATCAGAGTTCAACTAGATATGGTCCGTATGAATAGGAAACACAGTTCATTTTTTCTGGACATGCTCATTTTTTTTGCTGTATTGCAGACTCTGGACAGAAGAGGATGCTTCTTGCGTTAAAACATAGGGTGTTTCATGGATGAGAACACTGGTCTGAATTTCCCTTCACAAACGGAGTGAAACCAAAGGCTCTGTGTCTTCCTACAAGCAAGAGTTCATTTCCGGTAAACCCAGTGATTTTTCGGCCAAATGAATTTACACAGTTCACGAACCCAACACGTTTTGCACTATTATCTAAAGAGCATCTATGTAAGACATGCTGTGGTTTGTTACAGTTTCATAATCAGAGTTCAACTAGATATGGTCCGTATGAGTAGGAAACACAGTTCATTTTTCTGGACATGCTCATTTTTTTTGCTATATTGCATAATCTGGACAGAAGAGGATGCTTCTTGCGTTAAAACAGAGGGTCTTTCATGGATGAGAATACTGGTCTGAATTTCCCTTCACAAACGGAGTGAAACCAAAGGCTCTGTGTCTTCCTACAAGCAAGAGTTGATTTCCGGTAAACCCAGTGATTTTTCGGCTCAAATGAATTTACACAGTTCACGAACCCAACACGTTTTTCACTATAAACTAAAGAGCATCTATGTAAGACATGCTGTGGTTTGTTAGAGTTTCATAAGCAGAGTTTAACTAGATATGGTCCGTATGATTAAGAAACACAGTTCTTTTTTTCGGTCATACTCATGTTTCTTGCTGTATTGCAGACTCTGGACAGAAGAGGATGCTTCTTGTGTTAAAACAGAGTATGTTTCATGGATGAGAACACTGGTCTGAATTTTCCTTCAGAAACGGAGTTAAACCAAAGTCTCTGTGTCTTCCTACAAGCAAGTGTTCATTTCCGGTAAACTCAGTGATTTTTCGGCTCAAATGAATGTACACAGTTCACGAACCCAACCAGTTTTTCACTATTAACTAAAGAGCATGTATGTAAGAGATGCTGTGGTTTGTTACAGTTTCATAAGCAGAGTTCAACTAGATATGGTCCCTATGAGTAGGAAACACAGTTCTTTTTTTCTGGGCATGCTCATGTTTCTTGCTGTATTGCAGACTCTGGACAGAAGAGGATGCTTCTTGCGTTAAAACAGAGTATGTATCATGGATGAGAACACTGGTCTGAATTTTCCTTCAGAAACGGAGTTTAACCAAAGTCTCTGTGTCTTCCTACAAGCAAGGGTTCATTTCGGGTAAACTCAGTGATTTTTCGGCTCAAATGAATGTACACAGTTCACGAACAAAACACGTTTTTCACTATTAACTAAAGAGCATCTATGTAAGAGATGCTGTGCTTTGTTACAGTTTCATAAGCAAAGTTCAACTAGATATGGTCCGTATGAGTAGGAAACACAGTTCTTTTTTTCTGGACATGCTCATATTTCTTGCTGTATTGCAGACACTGGACAGAAGAGGATGCTGCTTGCGTTAAAACTGAGGGTCTTTCATGGATGAGAACTCTGGTCTGAATTTCCCTTCACAAAGGGAGTGAAACCAAAGGCTCTGTGTCTTCCTACAAGCAAGAGTTCATTTGCGGTAAACCCAGTGATTTTTCGGCTCAAATGAATTTACACAGTTCACGAACCCAACACGTTTTGCACTATTAACTAAAGAGCATCTATGTAAGAGACGCTGTGGTTTTTACAGTTTTATAATCAGAGTTCAACTAGATATGGTCCGTATGAGTAGGAAACACAGTTCATTTTTTCTGGACATGCTCATTTTTTTTGCTGTATTGCAGACTCTGGACAGAAGAGTATGCTTCTTGCGTTAAAACATAGGGTGTTTCATTGATGAGAACACTGGTCTGAATTTCCCTTCCCAAACGGAGTGAAACCAAAGGCTCTGTGTCTTCCTACAAGCAAGAGTTCATTTCCGGTAAACCCAGTGATTTTTCGGCTCAAATGAATTTACACAGTTCACGAACCCAACACGTTTTTCACTATAAACTAAAGAGCATCTATGTAAGAGATGCTGTGGTTTGTTAGAGTTTCATAAGCAGAGTTTAACTCGATATGGTCCGTATGATTAAGAAACACAGTTCTTTTTTTCTGGTCATACTCATGTTTCTTGCTGTATTGCAGACTCTGGACAGAAGAGGATGCTTCTTGCGTTAAAACAGAGGGTCTTTCATGGATGAGAACACTGGTCTGAATTTCCCTTCACAAACGGAGTGAAACCAAAGGCTCTGTGTCTTCCTACAAGCAAGAGTTCATTTCCGGTAAACCCAGTGATTTTTTGGCTCAAATGAATTTACACAATTACAAACCCAACACGATTTTCACTATGAAGCAAAGAGCATCTATGTAAGACATGCTGTGGTTTGTTACAGTTTCATAAGCAGAGTTCAACTAGATATGGTCCGTATGTGTCGGAAACACAGTTCTTTTTTTCTGGGCATGCGCATCTTTCTTGCTGTATTGGCGATGCTGGAAAGAAGAGCATGCTTCTTGCGTTAAAACACAGTGTGTTTCATTGATGAGAACACTGGTCTGAATTTCCCTTCCCAAACGGAGTTAAACCAAAGTCTCTGTGTCTTCCTACAAGCAAGAGTTCATTTCCGGTAAACCCAGTGATTTTTCGGCTCAAATGAATTTACACAGTTCACGAACCCAACACGTTTTTCACTATAAAGTAAGGGGAATCTATGTAAGAGATGCTGTGGTTTGTTAGAGTTTCATAAGCAGAGTTTAACTAGATATGGTCCGTATGATTAAGTAACACAGTTCTTTTTTGCTGGGCATGCTCATGTTTCTTGCTGTATTGCAGACTCTGGACGGAAGAGGATGCTTCTTGCCTTAAAACAGAGTATGTTTCATGGATGAGAACACTGGTCTGAATTTTCCTTCAGAAACAGAGTTAAACCAAAATTTCTGTGTCTTCCTACAAGCAAGAGTTCATTTCCGGTAAACTCAGTGATTTTTCGGCTCAAATATATGTACACAGTTCACGAACCCAACACGTTTTTCACTATTAACTAAAGAGCATCTATGTAAGAGATGCTGTGCTTTGTTACAGTTTCATAAGCAGAGTTCAACTATATATGGTCCGTATGAGTAGGAAACACAGTTCTTTTTTTCTGGACATGCTCATATTTCTTGCTGTATTGCAGACACTGGACAGAAGAGGATGCTGCTTGTGTTAAAACAGAGGGTCTTTCATGGATGAGAACTCTGGTCTGAATTTCCCTTCACAAACGGAGTGAAACCAAAGGCTCTGTGTCTTCCTACAACTAATAATTCTTTTCGGGTAAACCCTTTGATTTTTCAGCTCAAATGAATTTACACAGTTCACGAACCCAACGCGATTTTCACTATTATCTAAAGAGCATCTATATAAGACATGCTGTGGTTTGTTACAGTTTCATAATCAGAGTTCAACTATATATGGTCCGTATGAGTAGGAAACACAGTTCATTTTTTCTGGACATGCTCATTTTTTTTTGCTATATTGCAGACTCTGGACAGAAGAGGATGCTTCTTGCGTTAAAACAGAGGGTCTTTCATGGATGAGAACACTGGTCTGAATTTCCCTTCACAAACGGAGTGAAACCAAAGGCTCTGTGTCTTCCTACAAGCAAGAGTTCATTTCCGGTAAACCCAGTGATTTTTCGGCTCAAATGAATTTACACAGTTCACGAACCCAACACGTTTTTCACTATAAACTAAAGAGCATCTATGTAAGAGATGCTGTGGTTTGTTAGAGTTTCATAAGCAGAGTTTAACTCGATATGGTCCGTATGATTAAGAAACACAGTTCTTTTTTTCTGGTCATACTCATGTTTCTTGCTGTATTGCAGACTCTGGACAGAAGAGGATGCTTCTTGTGTTAAAACACAGTATGTTTCTTGGATGAGAACACTGGTCTGAATTTTCCTTCAGAAACGAAGTTAAACCAAAGTCTCTGTGTCTTCCTACAAGCAAGTGTTCATTTCCGGTAAACTCAGTGATTTTTCGGCTCAAATGAATGTTCACAGTTCACGAACCCAACCAGTTTTTCACTTTTAACTAAAGAGCATGTATGTAAGAGATGCTGTGGTTTGTTACAGTTTCATAAGCAGAGTTCAACTAGATATGGTCCGTATGTGTCGGAAACACAGTTCTTTTTTTCTGGGCATGCGCATCTTTCTTGCTGTATTGGCGATGCTGGAAAGAAGAGCATGCTTCTTGCGTTAAAACACAGTGTGTTTCATTGATGAGAACACTGGTCTGAATTTCCCTTCCCAAACGGAGTTAAACCAAAGTCTCTGTGTCTTCCTACAAGCAAGAGTTCATTTCCGGTAAACCCAGTGATTTTTCGGCTCAAATGAATTTACACAGTTCACGAACCCAACACGTTTTTCACTATTAACTAAAGAGCATCTATGTAAGACATGCTGTGGTTTGGTACAGTTTCATAATCAGAGTTCAACTAGATATGGTCCGTATGAATAGGAAACACAGTTCATTTTTTCTGGACATGCTCATTTTTTTTGCTGTATTGCAGACTCTGGACAGAAGAGGATGCTTCTTGCGTTAAAACAGAGGGTGTTTCATGGATGAGAACACTGGTCTGAATTTCCCTTCGCAAACGGAGTGAAACCAAAGGCTCTGTGTCTTCCTACAAGCAAGAGTTCATTTCCGGTAAACCCAGTGATTTTTCGGCCAAATGAATTTACACAGTTCACGAACCCAACACGTTTTGCACTATTATCTAAAGAGCATCTATGTAAGACATGCTGTGGTTTGTTACACTTTCATAATCAGAGTTCAACTAGATATGGTCCGTATGAGTAGGAAACACAGTTCATTTTTCTGGACATGCTCATTTTTTTTGCTATATTGCATACTCTGGACAGAAGAGGATGCTTCTTGCGTTAAAACAGAGGGTCTTTCATGGATGAGAACACTGGTCTGAATTTCCCTTCACAAACGGAGTGAAACCAAAGGCTCTGTGTCTTCCTACAAGCAAGAGTTGATTTCCGGTAAACCCAGTGATTTTTCGGCTCAAATGAATTTACACAGTTCACGAACCCAACACGTTTTTCACTATAAACTAAAGAGCATCTATGTAAGAGATGCTGTGGTTTGTTACAGTTTCATAAGCAGAGTTTAACTAGATATGGTCCGTATGATTAAGAAACACAGTTCATTTTTTCGGTCATACTCATGTTTCTTGCTGTATTGCAGACTCTGGACAGAAGAGGATGCTTCTTGTGTTAAAACAGAGTATGTTTCATGGATGAGAACACTGGTCTGAATTTTCCTTCAGAAACGGAGTTAAACCAAAGTCTCTGTGTCTTCCTACAAGCAAGTGTTCATTTCCGGTAAACTCAGTGATTTTTCGGCTCAAATGAATGTACACAGTTCACGAACCCAACCAGTTTTTCACTATTAACTAAAGAGCATGTATGTAAGAGATGCTGTGGTTTGTTACAGTTTCATAAGCAGAGTTCAACTAGATATGGTCCCTATGAGTAGGAAACACAGTTCTTTTTTTCTGGACATGCTCATGTTTCTTGCTGTATTGCAGACTCTGGACAGAAGAGGATGCTTCTTGCGTTAAAACAGAGTATGTATCATGGATGAGAACACTGGTCTGAATTTTCCTTCAGAAATGGAGTTAAACCAAAGTCTCTGTGTCTTCCTACAAGCAAGGGTTCATTTCGGGTAAACTCAGTGATTTTTCGGCTCAAATTAATGTACACAGTTCACGAACCCAACACGTTTTGCACTATTAACTAAAGAGCATCTATGTAAGAGACGCTGTGGTTTTTACAGTTTTATAATTAGAGTTCAACTAGATATGGTCCGTATGAGTAGGAAACACAGTTCATTTTTTCTGGACATGCTCATTTTTTTTGCTGTATTGCAGACTCTGGACAGAAGAGGATGCTTCTTGGGTTAAAACATAGGGTGTTTCATTGATGAGAACACTGTTCTGAATTTCCCTTCCCAAACGGAGTGAAACCAAAGGCTCTGTGTCTTCCTACAAGCAAGAGTTCATTTCCGGTAAACCCAGTGATTTTTCGGCCAAATGAATTTACACAGTTCACGAACCCAACACTTTTTGCACTATTATCTAAAGAGCATCTATGTAAGACATGCTGTGGTTTGTTACAGTTTCATAATCAGAGTTCAACTAGATATGGTCCGTATGAGTAGGAAACACAGTTCATTTTTCTGGACATGCTCATTTTTTTTGCTATATTGCATACTCTGGACAGAAGAGGATGCTTCTTGCGTTAAAACAGAGGGTCTTTCATGGATGAGAACACTGGTCTGAATTTCCCTTCACAAAGGGAGTGAAACCAAAGGCTCTGTGTCTTCCTACAAGCAAGAGTTGATTTCCGGTAAACCCAGTGATTTTTCGGCTCAAATGAATTTACACAGTTCACGAACCCAACACGTTTTTCACTATAAACTAAAGAGCATCTATGTAAGAGATGCTGTGGTTTGTTAGAGTTTCATAAGCAGAGTTTAACTAGATATGGTCCGTATGATTAAGAAACACAGTTCTTTTTTTCGGTCATACTCATGTTTCTTGCTGTATTGCAGACTCTGGACAGAAGAGGATGCTTCTTGTGTTAAAACAGAGTATGTTTCATGGATGAGAACACTGGTCTGAATTTTCCTTCAGAAACGGAGTTAAACCAAAGTCTCTGTGTCTTCCTACAAGCAAGTGTTCATTTCCGGTAAACTCAGTGATTTTTCGGCTCAAATGAATGTACACAGTTCACGAACCCAACCAGTTTTTCACTATTAACTAAAGAGCATGTATGTAAGAGATGCTGTGGTTTGTTACAGTTTCATAAGCAGAGTTCAACTAGATATGGTCCCTATGAGTAGGAAACACAGTTCTTTTTTTCTGGGCATGCTCATGTTTCTTGCTGTATTGCAGACTCTGGACAGAAGAGGATGCTTCTTGCGTTAAAACAGAGTATGTATCATGGATGAGAACACTGGTCTGAATTTTCCTTCAGAAATGGAGTTAAACCAAAGTCTCTATGTCTTCCTACAAGCAAGGGTTCATTTCGGGTAAACTCAGTGATTTTTCGGCTCAAATGAATGTACACAGTTCACGAACCCAACACGTTTTTCACTATTAACTAAAGAGCATCTATGTAAGAGATGCTGTGCATTGTTACAGTTTCATAAGCAAAGTTCAACTAGATATGGTCCGTATGAGTAGGAAACACAGTTCTTTTTTTCTGGACATGCTCATATTTCTTGCTGTATTGCAGACACTGGACAGAAGAGGATGCTGCTTGCGTTAAAACTGAGGGTCTTTCATGGATGAGAACTCTGGTCTGAATTTCCCTTCACAAAGGGAGTGAAACCAAAGGCTCTGTGTCTTCCTACAAGCAAGAGTTCATTTGCGGTAAACCCAGTGATTTTTCGGCTCAAATGAATTTACACAGTTCACGAACCCAACACGTTTTGCACTATTAACTAAAGAGCATCTATGTAAGAGACGCTGTGGTTTTTACAGTTTTATAATTAGAGGTCAACTAGATATGGTCCGTATGAGTAGGAAACACAGTTCATTTTTTCTGGACATGCTCATTTTTTTTGCTGTATTGCAGACTCTGGACAGAAGAGGATGCTTCTTGCGTTAAAACATAGGGTGTTTCATTGATGAGAACACTGTTCTGAATTTCCCTTCCCAAACGGAGTGAAACCAAAGGCTCTGTGTATTCCTACAAGCAAGAGTTCATTTCCGGTAAACCCAGTGATTTTTCGGCCAAATGAATTTACACAGTTCACGAACCCAACACGTTTTGCACTATTATCTAAAGAGCATTTATGTAAGACATGCTGTGGTTTGTTACAGTTTCATAATCAGAGTTCAACTAGATATGGTCCGTATGAGTAGGAAATACAGTTCATTTTTCTGGACATGCTCATTTTTTTTGCTATAATGCATACTCTGGACAGAAGAGGATGCTTCTTGCGTTAAAACAGAGGGTCTTTCATGGATGAGAACACTGGTCTGAATTTCCCTTCACAAACGGAGTGAAACCAAAGGCTCTGTGTCTTCCTACAAGCAAGAGTTGATTTCCGGTAAACCCAGTGATTTTTCGGCTCAAATGAATTTACACAGTTCACGAACCCAACACGTTTTTCACTATAAACTAAAGAGCATCTATGTAAGAGATGCTGTGGTTTGTTAGAGTTTCATAAGCAGAGTTTAACTAGATATGGTCCGTATGATTAAGAAACACAGTTCTTTTTTTCGGTCATACTCATGTTTCTTGCTGTATTGCAGACTCTGGACAGAAGAGGATGCTTCTTGTGTTAAAACAGAGTATGTTTCATGGATGAGAACACTGGTCTGAATTTTCCTTCAGAAACGGAGTTAAACCAAAGTCTCTGTGTCTTCCTACAAGCAAGTGTTCATTTCCGGTAAACTCAGTGATTTTTCGGCTCAAATGAATGTACACAGTTCACAAACCCAACCAGTTTTTCACTATTAACTAAAGAGCATGTATGTAAGAGATGCTGTGGTTTGTTACAGTTTCATAAGCAGAGTTCAACTAGATATGGTCCCTATGAGTAGGAAACACAGTTCTTTTTTTCTGGGCATGCTCATGTTTCTTGCTGTATTGCAGACTCTGGACAGAAGAGGATGCTTCTTGCGTTAAAACAGAGTATGTATCATGGATGAGAACACTGGTCTGAATTTTTCTTCAGAAATGGAGTTAAACCAAAGTCTCTGTGTCTTCCTACAAGCAAGGGTTCATTTCAGGTAAACTCAGTGATTTTTCGGCTCAAATGAATGTACACAGTTCACGAACCCAACACGTTTTTCACTATTAACTAAAGAGCATCTATGTAAGAGATGCTGTGCTTTGTTACAGTTTCATAAGCAAAGTTCAACCAGATATGGTCCGTATGAGTAGGAAACACAGTTCTTTTTTTCTGGACATGCTCATATTTCTTGCTGTATTGCAGACACTGGACAGAAGAGGATGCTGCTTGCGTTAAAACTGAGGGTCTTTCATGGATGAGAACTCTGGTCTGAATTTCCCTTCACAAAGGGAGTGAAACCAAAGGCTCTGTGTCTTCCTACAAGCAAGAGTTCATTTGCGGTAAACCCAGTGATTTTTCGGCTCAAATGAATTTACACAGTTCACGAACCCAACACGTTTTGCACTATTAACTAAAGAGCATCTATGTAAGAGACGCTGTGGTTTTTACAGTTTTATAATCAGAGTTCAACTAGATATGGTCCGTATGAGTAGGAAACACAGTTCATTTTTTCTGGACATGCTCATTTTTTTTTGCTGTATTGCAGACTCTGGACAGAAGAGGATGCTTCTCGCGTTAAAACATAGGGTGTTTCATGGATGAGAACACTGTTCTGAATTTCCCTTCCCAAACGGAGTGAAACCAAAGGCTCTGTGTCTTCCTACAAGCAAGAGTTCATTTCCGGTAAACCCAGTGATTTTTCGGCCAAATGAATTTACACAGTTCACGAACCCAACACGTTTTGCACTATTATCTAAAGAGCATCTATGTAAGACATGCTGTGGTTTGTTACAGTTTCATAATCAGAGTTCAACTAGATATGGTCCGTATGAGTAGGAAACACAGTTCATTTTTCTGGACATGCTCATTTTTTTTGCTATATTGCATACTCTGGACAGAAGAGGATGCTTCTTGCGTTAAAACAGAGGGTCTTTCATGGATGAGAACACTGGTCTGAATTTCCCTTCACAAACGGAGTGAAACCAAAGGCTCTGTGTCTTCCTACAAGCAAGAGTTCAGTTCCGGTAAACCCAGTGATTTTTCGGCTCAAATGAATTTACACAGTTCACGAACCCAACACGTTTTTCACTATAAACTAAAGAGCATCTATGTAAGAGATGCTGTGGTTTGTTAGAGTTTCATAAGCAGAGTTTAACTAGATATGGTCCGTATGATTAAGAAACACAGTTCTTTTTTTCGGTCATACTCATGTTTCTTGCTGTATTGCAGACTCTGGACAGAAGAGGATGCTTCTTGTGTTAAAACATAGTATGTTTCATGGATGAGAACACTGGTCTGAATTTTCCTTCAGAAACGGAGTTAAACCAAAGTCTCTGTGTCTTCCTACAAGCAAGTGTTCATTTCCGGTAAACTCAGTGATTTTTCGGCTCAAATGAATGTACACAGTTCACAAACCCAACCAGTTTTTCACTATTAACTAAAGAGCATGTATGTAAGAGATGCTGTGGTTTGTTACAGTTTCATAAGCAGAGTTCAACTAGATATGGTCCCTATGAGTAGGAAACACAGTTCTTTTTTTCTGGGCATGCTCATGTTTCTTGCTGTATTGCAGACTCTGGACAGAAGAGGATGCTTCTTGCGTTAAAACAGAGTATGTATCATGGATGAGAACACTGGTCTGAATTTTCCTTCAGAAATGGAGTTAAACCAAAGTCTCTGTGTCTTCCTACAAGCAAGGGTTCATTTCGGGTAAACTCAGTGATTTTTCGGCTCAAATGAATGTACACAGTTCAGGAACCCAACACGTTTTTCACTATTAACTAAAGAGCATCTATGTAAGAGATGCTGTGCTTTGTTACAGTTTCATAAGCAAAGTTCAACCAGATATGGTCCGTATGAGTAGGAAACACAGTTCTTTTTTTCTGGACATGCTCATATTTCTTGCTGTATTGCAGACACTGGACAGAAGAGGATGCTGCTTGCGTTAAAACTGAGGGTCTTTCATGGATGAGAACTCTGGTCTGAATTTCCCTTCACAAAGGGAGTGAAACCAAAGGCTCTGTGTCTTCCTACAAGCAAGAGTTCATTTGCGGTAAACCCAGTGATTTTTCGGCTCAAATGAATTTACACAGTTCACGAACCCAACACGTTTTGCACTATTAACTAAAGAGCATCTATGTAAGAGACGCTGTTGTTTTTACAGTTTTATAATCAGAGTTCAACTCGATATGGTCCGTATGAGTAGGAAACACAGTTCATTTTTTCTGGACATGCTCATTTTTTTTGCTGTATTGCAGACTCTGGACAGAAGAGGATGCTTCTTGCGTTAAAACATAGGGTGTTTCATTGATGAGAACATTGGTCTGAATTTCCCTTCCCAAACGGAGTGAAACCAAAGGCTCTGTGTCTTCCTACAAGCAAGAGTTCATTTCCGGTAAACCCAGGGATTTTTTGGCTCAAATGAATTTACACAGTTCACGGACCCAACACGTTTTGCACTATTATCTAAAGAGCATCTATTTAAGACATGCTGTGGTTTGTTACAGTTTCATAATCAGATCAACTAGATATGGTCCATATGAGTAGGAAACACAGTTCATTTTTTCTGGACATGCCGATTTTTTTTGCTGTATTGCAGACTCTGGACAGAAGAGGATGCTTCTTGCGTTAAAACAGAGGGTCTTTCATGGATGAGAACACTGGTCTGAATTTCCCTTCCCAAACGGAGTGAAACCAAAGGCTCTGTGTCTTCCTAAAAGCAAGAGTTCATTTCCGGTAAACCCAGTGATTTTTTGGCTCAAATGAATTTACACAATTCACGAACCCATCACGATTTTCACTATTAAGCAAAGAGTATCTATGTAAGACATGCTGTGGTTTGTTACAGTTTCATAAGCAGAGTTCAACTAGATATGGTCCGTATGTGTCGGAAACACAGTTCTTTTTTTCTGGGCATGCGCATCTTTCTTGCTGTATTGGCGATGCTGGAAAGAAGAGCATGCTTCTTGCGTTAAAACACAGTGTGTTGCATGGATGAGAACACTGGTCTGAATTTCCCTTCACAAACGGAGTTAAACCAAAGTCTCTGTGTCTTCCTACAAGCAAGAGTTCATTTCCGGTAAACCCAGTGATTTTTCGGCTCAAATGAATTTACATAGTTCACGAACCCAACACGTTTTTCACTATAAAGTAAGGGGAATCTATGTAAGAGATGCTGTGGTTTGATAGAGTTTCATAAGCAGAGTTTAACTAGATATGGTCCGTATGATTAAGAAACTCAGTTCTTTTTGGCTGGGCATGCTCATGTTTCTTGCTGTATTGCATACTCTGGACGGAAGAGGATGCTTCTTGCCTTAAAACAGAGTATGTTTCACGGATGAGAACACTGGTCTGAATTTTCATTCAGAAACAGAGTTAAACCAAAATTTCTGTGTCTTCCTACAAGCAAGAGTTCATTTCCGGTAAACTCAGTGATTTTTCGGCTCAAATATATGTACACAGTTCACGAACCCAACACGTTTTTCACTATTAACTAAAGAGCATCTATGTAAGAGATGCTGTGCTTTGTTACAGTTTCATAAGCAGAGTTCAACTATATATGGTCCGTATGAGTAGGAAACACAGTTCTTTTTTTCTGGACATGCTCATATTTCTTGCTGTATTGCAGACACTGGACAGAAGAGGATGCTGCTTGTGTTAAAACAGAGGGTCTTTCATGGATGAGAACTCTGGTCTGAATTTCCCTTCACAAACGGAGTGAAACCAAAGGCTCTGTGTCTTCCTACAACTAATAATTCTTTTCGGGTAAACCCTTTGATTTTTCAGCTCAAATGAATTTACACAGTTCACGAACCCAACACGATTTTCACTATTATCTAAAGAGCATCTATATAAGACATGCTGTGGTTTGTTACAGTTTCATAATCAGAGTTCAACTATATATGGTCCGTATGAGTAGGAAACACAGTTCATTTTTTCTGGACATGCTCATTTTTTTTTGCTATATTGCAGACTCTGGACAGAAGAGGATGCTTCTTGCGTTAAAACAGAGGGTCTTTCATGGATGAGAACACTGGTCTGAATTTCCCTTCACAAACGGAGTGAAACCAAAGGCTCTGTGTCTTCCTACAAGCAAGAGTTCATTTCCGGTAAACCCAGTGATTTTTCGGCTCAAATGAATTTACACAGTTCACGAACCCAACACGTTTTTCACTATAAACTAAAGAGCATCTATGTAAGAGATGCTGTGGTTTGTTAGAGTTTCATAAGCAGAGTTTAACTAGATATGGTCCGTATGATTAAGAAGCACAGTTCTTTTTTGCTGGTCATACTCATGTTTCTTGCTGTATTGCAGACTCTGGACAGAAGAGGATGCTTCTTGTGTTAAAACAGAGTATGTTTCATGGATGAGAACACTGGTCTGAATTTTCCTTCAGAAACGGAGTTAAACCAAAGTCTCTGTGTCTTCCTACAAGCAAGTGTTCATTTCCGGTAAACTCAGTGATTTTTCGGCTCAAATGAATGTTCACAGTTCACGAACCCAACCAGTTTTTCACTATTAACTAAAGAGCATGTATGTAAGAGATGCTGTGGTTTGTTACAGTTTCATGAGCAGAGTTCAACTAGATATGGTCCCTATGAGTAGGAAACACAGTTCTTTTTTTCTGGGCATGCTCATGTTTCTTGCTGTATTGCAGACTCTGGACAGAAGAGGATGCTTCTTGCGTTAAAACAGAGTATGTATCATGGATGAGAACACTGGTCTGAATTTTCCTTCAGAAACGGAGTTAAACCAAAGTCTCTGTGTCTTCCTACAAGCAAGGGTTCATTTCGGGTAAACTCAGTGATTTTTCGGCTCAAATGAATGTACACAGTTCACGAACCCAACACGTTTTTCACTATTAACTAAAGAGCATCTATGTAAGACATGCTGTGGTTTGGTACAGTTTCATAATCAGAGTTCAACTAGATATGGTCCGTATGAATAGGAAACACAGTTAATTTTTTCTGGACATGCTCATTTTTTTTGCTGTATTGCAGACTCTGGACAGAAGAGGATGCTTCTTGCGTTAAAACATAGGGTGTTTCATGGATGAGAACACTGGTCTGAATTTCCCTTCACAAACGGAGTGAAACCAAAGGCTCTGTGTCTTCCTACAAGCAAGAGTTCATTTCCGGTAAACCCAGTGATTTTTCGGCCAAATGAATTTACACAGTTCACGAACCCAACACGTTTTGCACTATTATCTAAAGAGCATCTATGTAAGACATGCTGTGGTTTGTTACAGTTTCATAATCAGAGTTCAACTAGATATGGTCCGTATGAGTAGGAAACACAGTTCATTTTTCTGGACATGCTCATTTTTTTTGCTATATTGCATACTCTGGACAGAAGAGGATGCTTCTTGCGTTAAAACAGAGGGTCTTTCATGGATGAGAACACTGGTCTGAATTTCCCTCCACAAACGGAGTGAAACAAAAGGCTCTGTGTCTTCCTACAAGCAAGAGATCAGTTCCGGTAAACCCAGTGATTTTTCGGCTCAAATGAATTTACACAGTTCACGAACCCAACACGTTTTTCACTATAAACTAAAGAGCATCTATGTAAGAGATGCTGTGGTTTGTTAGAGTTTCATAAGCAGAGTTTAACTAGATATGGTCCGTATGATTAAGAAACACAGTTCTTTTTTTCGGTCATACTCATGTTTCTTGCTGTATTGCAGACTCTGGACAGAAGAGGATGCTTCTTGTGTTAAAACAGAGTATGTTTCATGGATGAGAACACTGGTCTGAATTTTCCTTCAGAAACGGAGTTAAACCAAAGTCTCTGTGTCTTCCTACAAGCAAGTGTTCATTTCCGGTAAACTCAGTGATTTTTCGGCTCAAATGAATGTACACAGTTCAAGAACCCAACCAGTATTTCACTATTAACTAAAGAGCATATATGTAAGAGATGCTGTGGTTTGTTACAGTTTCATAAGCAGAGTTCAACTAGATATGGTCCCTATGAGTAGGAAACACAGTTCTTTTTTTCTGGGCATGCTCTTGTTTCTTGCTGTATTGAAGACTCTGGACAGAAGAGGATGCTTCTTGCGTTAAAACAGAGTATGTATCATGGATGAGAACACTGGTCTGAATTTCCCTTCACAAACGGAGTGAAACCAAAGGCTCTGTGTCTTCCTACAAGAAAGTGTTCATTCCGGTAAACCCAGTGATTTTTCGGCTCAAATGAATTTACACAGTTCATGAACCCAACACGTTTTTCACTATAAACTAAAGAGCATCTATGTAAGAGATGCTGTGGTTTGTTAGAGTTTCATAAGCAGAGTTTAACTAGATATGGTCCGTGTGATTAAGAAACACAGTTCTTTTTTTCTGGTCATACTCATGTTTCTTGCTGTATTGCAGACTCTGGACAGAAGAGGATGCTTCTTGCGTTAAAACAGAGGGTCTTTCATGGATGAGAACACTGGTCTGAATTTCCCTTCACAAAGGGAGTGAAACCAAAGGCTCTGTGTCTTCCTACAAGCAAGAGTTCATTTCCGGGAAACCCAGTGATTTTTTGGCTCAAATGAATTTACACAATTCACGAACCCAACACGATTTTCACTATTAACCAAAGAGCATCTATGTAAGACATGCTGTGGTTTGTTACAGTTTCATAAGCAGAGTTCAACTAGATATGGTCCATATGTGTCGGAAACACAGTTCTTTTTTTCTGGGCATGCGCATCTTTCTTGCTGTATTGGCGATGGTGGAAAGAAGAGCATGCTTCTTGCGTTAAAACACAGTGTGTTGCATGGATGAGAACACTGGTCTGAATTTCCCTTCACAAAAGGAGTGAAACCAAAGGCTCTGTGTCTTCCTACAAGCAAGAGTTCATTTCCGGTAAACCCAGGGATTTTTCGGCTCAAATGAATTTACACAGTTCACGAACCCAACACGTTTTTCACTATAAACTAAAGAGCATCTATGTAAGAGATGCTGTGGTTTGTTAGAGTTTCATAAGCAGAGTTTAACTAGATATGGTCCGTATGATTAAGAAACACAGTTCTTTTTTGCTGGGCATGCTCATGTTTCTTGCTGTATTGCAGAATCTGGACGGAAGAGGATGCTTCTTGCCTTAAAACAGAGTATGTTTCATGGATGAGAACACTGGTCTGAATTTTCATTCAGGAACAGAGTTAAACCAAAATTTCTGTGTCTTCCTACAAGCAAGAGTTCATTTCCGGTAAACTCAGTGATTTTTCGGCTCAAATATATGTACACAGTTCACGAACCCAACACGTTTTTCACTATTAACTAAAGAGCATCTATGTAAGAGATGCTGTGCTTTGTTACTGTTTCATAAGCAGAGTTCAACTAGATATGGTCCGTATGAGTAGGAAACACAGTACTTTTTTTCTGGACATGCTCATATTTCTTGCTGTATTGCAGACACTGGACAGGAGAGGATGCTGCTTGTGTTAAAACAGAGGGTCTTTCATGGATGAGAACTCTGGTCTGAATTTCCCTTCACAAACGGAGTTAAACCAAAGGCTCTGTGTCTTCCTACAACTAATAATTCTTTTTGGTTAAACCCTTTGATTTTTCAGCTCAAATGAATTTACACAGTTCACGAACCCAACACGATTTTCACTATTAACTAAAGAGCATCTATGTAAGACTTGCTGTGGTTTGTTACAGTGTCATAAGCAGAGTTCAACTAGATATGGTCCATATGAGTAGGAAACACAGTTCATTTTTTCAGGGCATGCTCATGTTTCTTGCTATATTGCAGACACTGGAAAGAAGAGCATGCTCTTTGTGTTAAAACATAGTGTGTTTCATGGATGAGAACACTGGTCTGAATTTCCCTTCACAAACGGAGGTATACCAAAGTCTCTGCGACTTCCTACAATTAAGAGTTCATTTCCGGTAAACCCAGTGATTTTTCGGCTCAAATGAATTTACACAGTTCACGAACCCAACACGTTTTTCACTATAAACTAAAGAGCATCTATGTAAGAGATGCTGTGGTTTGTTAGAGTTTCATAAGCAGAGTTTAACTAGATATGGTCCATATGATTAAGAAACACAGTTCTTTTTTTCTGGTCATACTCATGTTTCTTGCTGTATTGCAGACTCTGGACAGAAGAGGATGCTTCTTGTGTTAAAACAGAGTATGTTTCATGGATGAGAACACTGGTCTGAATTTTCCTTCAGAAACGGAGTTACACCAAAGTCTCTGTGTCTTCCTACAAGCAAGTGTTCATTTCCAGTAAACTCAGTGATTTTTCAGCTCAAATGAATGTACACAGTTCACGAACCCAACCAGTTTTTCACTATTAACTAAAGAGCATGTATGTAAGAGATGCTGTGGTTTGTTACAGTTTCATAAGCAGAGTTCAACTAGATATGGTCCCTATGAGTAGGAAACACAGTTCTTTTTTTCTGGGCATGCTCATGTTTCTTGCTGTATTGCAGACTCTGGACAGAAGAGGATGCTTCTTGCGTTAAAACAGAGTATGTATCATGGATGAGAACACTGGTCTGAATTTTCCTTCAGAAACGGATTTAAACCAAAGTCTCTGTGTCTTCCTACAAGCAAGGGTTCATTTCGGGTAAACTCAGTGATTTTTCGGCTCAAATGAATGTACACAGTTCACGAACCCAACACGTTTTTCACTATTAACTAAAGAGCATCTATGTAAGACATGCTGTGGTTTGGTACAGTTTCATAATCAGAGTTCAACTAGATATGGTCCATATGAGTAGGAAACACAGTTCATTTTTTCTGGACATGCTCATTTTTTTTTGCTGTATTGCAGACTCTGGACAGAAGAGGATGCTTCTTGCGTTAAAACATAGGGTGTTTCATTGATGAGAACACTGGTCTGAATTTCCCTTCACAAACGGAGTGAAAACAAAGGCTCTGTGTCTTCCTACAAGCAAGAGTTCATTTCCGGTAATCCCAGTGATTTTTCGGCTCAAATGAATTTACACAGTTCACAAACCCAACACGTTTTCCCTTTTAACTAAAGAACATCTATGTAAGAGATGCTGTGGTTTGTTACAGTTTCACAATCAGAGTTTAACTAGATATGGTCCGTATGAGTAGGAAACACAATTCTTTTTTTCTGGACATGCTCATTTTTTTTGCTGCATTGCACACCATGGACAGAAGAGGATGCTGCTTGCGTTAAAACAGAGGGTCTTTCATGGATGAGAACTCTGGTCTGAATTTCCCTTCACAAACGGAGTGAAACCAAAGGCTCTGTGTCTTCCTACAAGCAAGAGATCATTTGCGGTAAACCCAGTGATTTTTCGGCTCCCATGAATTTACACAGTTCACGAACCAAACACGTTTTGCACTATTAACTAAAGAGCATCTATGTAAGAGATGCTGTGGTTTCTTACAGTTTTATAATCAGAGTTCAACTAGATATTGTCCGTATGAGTAGGAAACACAGTTCATTTTTTCTGGATATGCTCATTTTTTTGCTGTATTGCAGACTCTGGACTGAAGAGGATGCTTCTTGCGTTAGAACATAGGATGTTTCATTGATGAGAACACTGGTCTGAATTTCCCTTCACAAACGGAGTGAAACCAAAGTCTCTGTGTCTTCCTACAAGCAAGAGTTCATTTCCGGTAAACCCAGTGATTTTTCGGCTCAAATGAATTTACACAATTCACGAACCCAACACGATTTTCAGTATTAACTAAACAGCATCTATGTAAGACATGCTGTGGTTTGTTACAGTTTCATAAGCAGAGTTCAATTAGATATGGTCCGTATGAGTAGGAAACACAGTTCATTTTTTCTGGACATGCTCATTTTTTTTGCTGTATTGCAGACTCTGGACAGAAGAGGATGCTTCTTGCGTTAAAACAGAGGGTCTTTCATGGATGAGAACACTGGTCTGAATTTCCCTTCACAAGCGGAGTGAAACCAAAGGCTCTGTGTCTTCCTACAAGCAAGAGTTCATTTCCGGTAAACCCAGTGATTTTTAGGCTCAAATGAATTTACACAGTTCACGAACCCAACACGATTTTCACTATTAACTAAAGAGCATCTATGTAAGACATGCTGTGGTTTGTTACAGTTTCATAAGCAAAGTTCAACTAGATATGGTCCGTATGTGTCAGAAACACAGTTCTTTTTTTCTGAGCATGCGCATGTTTCTTGCTGTATTGGCGACGCTGGAAAGAAGAGCATGCTTCTTGCGTTAAAACACAGTGTGTTGCATGGATGAGAACACTGGTCTGAATTTCCCTTCACAAACAGAGTTATAGCAAAGTCTCCTCGTCTTCCTACAATTAAGAGTTCATTTCCGGTAAACCCAGTGATTTTTCGGCTCAAATGAATTTACACAGTTCACAAACCCAACACGTTTTCCCTTTTAACTAAAGAACATCTATGTAAGAGATGCTGTGGTTTGTTACAGTTTCACAATCAGAGTTTAACTAGATATGGTCCGTATGAGTAGGAAACACAATTCTTTTTTTCTGGACATGCTCATTTTTTTTGCTGCATTGCACACCCTGGACAGAAGAGGATGCTGCTTGCGTTAAAACAGAGGGTCTTTCATGGATGAGAACTCTGGTCTGAATTTCCCTTCACAAACGGAGTGAAACCAAAGGCTCTGTGTCTTCCTCCAAGCAAGAGTTCATTTCCGGTAAACCCAGTGATTTTTCGGCTCCAATGAATTTACACAGTTCACGAACCCAACACGTTTTGCACTATTAACTAAAGAGCATCTATGTAAGAGATGCTGTGGTTTCTTACAGTTTTATAATCAGAGTTCAACTAGATATTGTCCGTATGAGTAGGAAACACAGTTCATTTTTTCTGGACATGCTCATTTTTTTTGCTGTATTGCAGACTCTGGACAGAAGAGGATGCTTCTTGCCTTAAAACAGGGTATGTTTCATGGATGAGAACACTGGTCTGAATTTTCATTCCGAAACGGAGTTAAACCAAAGTCTCTGTGTCTTCCTACAAGCAAGAGTTCATTTCCGGTAAACTCAGTGATTTTTATGCTCAAATGTATGTACAGAGTTCACGAACCCAACACGTTTTTCACTATTAACTAAAGAGCATGTATGTAAGAGATGCTGTGGTTTGTTACAGTTTCATAACCAGAGTTCAACTAGATATGGTCCGTATGAGTAGGAAACACAGTTCTTTTTTTCTGGACATGCACATATTTCTTGCTGTATTGCAGACACTGGACAGAAGAGGATGCTGCTTGCGTTAAAACAGAGGGTCTTTCATGGATGAGAACTCTGGTCTGAATTTCCCTTCACAAACGGAGTTAAACCAAAGGCTCTGTGTCCTCCTACAACTAATAGTTCTTTTTGGGTAAACCCTTTGATTTTTCGGCTCAAATGAATTTACACAGTTCACGAACCCAACACGATTTTCACTATTAACTAAAGAGAATCTATGTAAGACTTGCTGTGGTTTGTTACAGTTTCATAAGCAGAGTTCAACTAGATATGTTCCATATGAGTAGGAAACACAGTTCATTTTTTCAGGGCATGCTCATGTTTCTTGCTATATTGCAGACTCTTGAAAGAAGAGCAGGCTCTTTGTGTTAAAACATAGTGTGTTTCATGGATGAGAACACTGGTCTGAATTTCCCTTCACAAACGGAGTGAAACCAAAGGCTCTGTGTCTTCCTAAAAGCAAGACTTCATTTCTGGTAAACCCAGTGATTTTTCGGCTCAAATGAATTTACACAGTTCACGATCCGAACACGTTTTGCACTATTATCTAAAGAGCATCTATGTAAGACATGCTGTGGTTTGTTACAGTTTCATGAGCAGAGTTCAACAAGATATGGTCCGTATGAGTAGGAAACACAGTTCTTTTTTTCTGGACATGCTCATATTTCATGCTGTATTGCACAACCTGGACAGAAGTGGATGCTGCTTGCGTTAAAACAGAGGGTCTTTCATGGATGAGAACTCTGGTCTGAATTTACATTCACAAACGGAGTTAAACCAAAGGCTCTGTGTCTTCCTACAAGCAAGAGTTCATTTGCGGTAAACCCAGTGATTTTTCGACTCAAATGAATTTACACAGTTAACGAACCCAACACGTTTTGCAATATTAACTAAAGAGCATCTATGTAAGAGATGCTGTGGTTTCTTACAGTCTTATAATCAGAGTTCAACTAGATATGGTCCGTATGAGTAGGAAACACAGTTCATTTTTTCTGAACATGCTCATTTTTTTTGATGTATTGCAGACTCTGGACAGAAGAGGATGCTTCTCGCGTTAAAACAGAGGGTCTTTCATGGATGAGAACACTGGTCTGAATTTCCCATCACAAACGGAGTGAAACCAAAGGCTCTGTATCTTCCTACAAGCAAGAGTTCATTTCCGGTAAACCCAGTGATTTTTCGGCTCAAATGAATTTACACAATTCACGAACCCAACACGATTTTCACTATTAACTAAAGAGCGTCAATGTAAGACATGCTGTGGTTTGTTACAGTTTCATAAGCAGAGTTCAACTAGATATGGTCCGTATGTGTCGGAAACACAGTTCTTTTTTTCTGGGCATGCGCATGTTTCTTGCTGTATTGGCGACGCTGGAAAGAAGAGCATGCTTCTTGCGTTAACACAGTGTGTTGCATGGATGAGAACACTTGTCTGAATTTCCCTTCACAAACGGAGTTAAACCAAAGTCTCTGTGTCTTCCTACAATCAAGAGTTCATTTCCGGTAAACCCAGTGATTTTTCGGCTCAAATGAATTTACACAATTCACGAACCCAACACGATTTTCACTATTAACTAAAGAGCGTCAATGTAAGACATGCTGTGGTTTGTTACAGTTTCATAAGCAGAGTTCAACTAGATATGGTCCGTATGTGTCGGAAACACAGTTCTTTTTTTCTGGGCATGCGCATGTTTCTTGCTGTATTGGCGACGCTGGAAAGAAGAGCATGCTTCTTGCGTTAACACAGTGTGTTGCATGGATGAGAACACTTGTCTGAATTTCCCTTCACAAACGGAGTTAAACCAAAGTCTCTGTGTCTTCCTACAATCAAGAGTTCATTTCCGGTAAACCCAGTGATTTTTCGGCTCAAATGAAATTACACAGTTCACAAACCCAACACGTTTTTCACTATAAACTAAAGACCATCTATGTAAGAGATGCTGTGCTTTGTTAGAGTTTCATAAGCAGAGTTTAACTAGATATGGTCCGTATGATTAAGAAACACAGTTCTTTTTTGCTGGGCATGCTCATGTTTCTTGCTGTATTGCAGACTCTGGACAGAAGAGGATGCTTCTTGCCTTAAAACAGAGTATGTTTCATGGATGAGAACACTGGTCTGAATTTTCATTCCGAAACGGAGTTAAACCAAAGTCTCTGTGTCTTCCTACAAGCAAGAGTTCATTTCCGGTAAACTCAGTGATTTTTCTGCTCAAATGTATGTACAGAGTTCACGAACCCAACACGTTTTTCACTATTAACTAAAGAGCATGTATGTAAGAGATGCTGTTATTTGTTACAGTTTCATAACCAGAGTTCAACTAGATATGGTCCGTATGAGTAGGAAACACAGTTCTTTTTTTCTGGACATGCTCATATTTCTTGCTGTATTGCACACCCTGGACAGAAGAGGATGCTGCTTGCGTTAAAACAGAGGGTCTTTCATGGATGAGAACTCTGGTCTGAATTTCCCTTCACAAACGGAGTTAAACCAAAGGCTCTGTGTCTTCCTACAAGCAAGAGTTCATTTGCGGTAAACCCAGTGATTTTTCGGCTCCAATGAATTTACACAGTTCACGAACACAACACGATTTGCACTATTAACTAAAGAGCATCTATGTAAGAGATGCTGTGGTTTCTTACAGTTTTATAATCAGAGTTCAACTAGATATGGTCCGTATGAGTAGGAAACACAGTTCATTTTTTCTGGACATGCTCATTTTTTTTGCTCTATTGCAGACTCTGGACAGAAGAGGATGCTTCTTGCGTTAAAACATAGGGTGTTTCATTGATGAGAACACTGGTCTGAATTTCCCTTCACAACCGGAGTGAAACCAAAGGCTCTGTGTCTTCCTACAAGCAAGAGTTCATTTCCGGTAAACCCAGGGATTTTTCGGCTCAAATGAATTTACACAGTTCACAAACCCAACACGTTTTTAACTATTATCTAAAGAGCATCTATGTAAGACATGCTGTGGTTTGTTACAGTTAAATAATCAGAGTTCACATAGATATGGTCCGTATGAGTAGGAAACACAGTTCATTTTTTCTGGACATGCTCATTTTTTTTGCTGTATTGCAGACTCTGGACAGAAGAGGATGCTTCTCGCGTTAAAACAGAGGGTCTTTCATGGATGAGAACACTGGTCTGAATTTCCCATCACAAACGGAGTGAAACCAAAGGCTCTGTATCTTCCTACAAGCAAGAGTTCATTTCCGGTAAACCCAGTGAATTTTCGGCTCAAATGAATTTACACAATTCACGAACCCAACACGATTTTCACTATTAACTAAAGAGCGTCAATGTAAGACATGCTGTGGTTTGTTACAGTTTCATAAGCAGAGTTCAACTAGATATGGTCCGTATGTGTCGGAAACACAGTTCTTTTTTTCTGGGCATGCGCATGTTTCTTGCTGTATTGGCGATGCTGGAAAGAAGAGCATGCTTCTTGCGTTAACACAGTGTGTTGCATGGATGAGAACACTTGTCTGAATTTCCCTTCACAAACGGAGTTAAACCAAAGTCTCTGTGTCTTCCTACAAGCAAGAGTTCATTTCCGGTAAACCCAGTGATTTTTCGGCTCAAATGAAATTACACAGTTCACAAACCCAACACGTTTTTCACTATAAACTAAAGAGCATCTATGTAAGAGATGCTGTGCTTTGTTAGAGTTTCATAAGCAGAGTTTAACTAGATATGGTCCGTATGATTAAGAAACACAGTTCTTTTTTGCTGGGCATGCTCATGTTTCTTGCTGTATTGCAGACTCTGGACAGAAGAGGATGCTTCTTGCCTTAAAACAGAGTATGTTTCATGGATGAGAACACTGGTCTGAATTTTCATTCCGAAACGGAGTTAAACCAAAGTCTCTGTGTCTTCCTACAAGCAAGAGTTCATTTCCGGTAAACTCAGTGATTTTTATGCTCAAATGTATGTACAGAGTTCACGAACCCAACACGTTTTTCACTATTAACTAAAGAGCATGTATGTAAGAGATGCTGTGGTTTGTTACAGTTTCATAACCAGAGTTCAACTAGATATGGTCTGTATGAGTAGGAAACACAGTTCTTTTTTTCTGGACATGCTCATATTTCTTGCTGTATTGCAGACACTGGACAGAAGAGGATGCTGCTTGCATTAAAACAGAGGGTCTTTCATGGATGAGAACTCTGGTCTGAATTTCCCTTCACAAACGGAGTTAAACCAAAGGCTCTGTGTCTTCCTACAACTAATAGTTCTTTTTGGGTAAACCCTTTGATTTTTCGGCTCAAATGAATTTACACAGTTCACGAACCCAACACGATTTTCACTATTAACTAAAGAGAATCTATGTAAGACTTGCTGTGGTTTGTTACAGTTTCATAAGCAGAGTTCAACTAGATATGTTCCATATGAGTAGGAAACACAGTTCATTTTTTCAGGGCATGCTCATGTTTCTTGCTATATTGCAGACTCTAGAAAGAAGAGCAGGCTCTTTGTGTTAAAACATAGTGTGTTTCATGGATGAGAACACTGGTCTGAATTTCCCTTCACAAACGGAGTTATACCAAAGTCTCTGCATCTTCCTACAATTAAGAGTTCATTTCCGGTAAACCCAGTGATTTTTAGGCTCAAATGAATTTACACAGTTCACGAACCCAACACGTTTTTCACTTTTAACTAAAGAACATCTATGTAAGAGATGCTGTGGTTTGTTACAGTTTCACAATGAGAGTTTAACTAGATATGGTCCGTATGAGTAGGAAACACAGTTCTTTTTTTCTGGACATGCTCATTTTTTTTGCTGTATTGCAGACTCTGGACAGAAGAAGATGCTTCTTGCGTTAAAACAGAGGGTATTTCATGGATGAGAACAGTGGTCTGAATTTCCCTTCACAAACGGAGTGAAACCAAAGGCTCTGTGTCTTCCTACAAGCAAGAGTTCATTTGCGGTAAACCCAGTGATTTTTTGGCTCAAATGAATTTACACAGTTCACGAACCCAACACGTTTTGCACTATTATCTAAAGAACATCTATGTAAGACATGCTGTGGTTTGTTACAGTTTCATAATCAGAGTTCAACTAGATATGGTCTGTATGAGTAGGAAACACAGTTCATTTTTTCTGGACATGCTCATTTTTTTTGCTGTATTGCAGACTCTGGACAGAAGAGGATGCTTCTTGCGTTAAAACAGAGGGTCTTTCATGGATGAGAACACTGGTCTGAATTTCCCTTCACAAGCGGAGTGAAACCAAAGGCTCTGTGTCTTCCTACAAGCAAGAGTTCATTTCCGGTAAACCCAGTGATTTTTAGGCTCAAATGAATTTACACAGTTCACGAACCCAACACGATTTTCACTATTAACTAAACAGCATCTATGTAAGACATGCTGTGGTTTGTTACAGTTTCATAAGCAGAGTTCAACTAGATATGGTCCGTATGTGTCAGAAACACAGTTCTTTTTTTCTGGGCATGCGCATGTTTCTTGCTGTATTGGCGACGCTGGAAAGAAGAGCATGCTTCTTGCGTTAAAACACAGTGTGTTGCATGGATGAGAACACTTGTCTGAATTTCCCTTCACAAACGGAGTTAAACCAAAATCTCTGTGTCTTCCTACAAGCAAGAGTTAATTTCCGGTAAAACCAGTGATTTTTCAGCTCAAATGATATTACACAGTTCACGAACCCAACACGTTTTTCACTATAAACTAAAGAGCATCTATGTAAGAGATGCGGTGGTTTGTTAGAGTTTCATGAGCAGAGTTTAACTAGATATGGTCCCTATGATTAAGAAACACAGTTCTTTTTTGCTGCGCATGCTCATGTTTCTTGCTGTATTGCAGACACTGGACAGAAGAGGATGCTGCTTTCATTAAAACAGAGGGTCTTTCATGGATGAGAACTCTGGTCTGAATTTCCCTTCAAAAACGGAGTTAAACAAAAGGCTCTGTGTCTTCCTACAACTAATAATTCTTTTCGGGTAAACCCTTTGATTTTTCAGCTCAAATGAATTTACACAGTTCACGAACCCAACACGATTTTCACTATTAACAAAAGAGCATCTATGTAAGACTTGCTGTGGTTTGTTACAGTGACATAAGCAGAGTTCAACTAGATATGGTCCATATGAGTAGGAAACACCGTTCATTTTTTCAGGGCATGCTCATGTTTCTTGCTATGTTGCAGACACTGGAAAGAAGAGCATGATCTTTGTGTTAAAACATAGTGTGTTTCATGGATGAGAACACTGGTCTGAATTTCCCTTCACAAACGGAGATATACCAAAGTCTCTGCGTCTTCCTACAATTAAGAGTTCATTTCCGATAAACCCAGTGATTTTTCGGCTCAAATGAATTTCCACAGTTCACGAACCCAACACGTTTTTCACTTTTAACTAAAGAACATCTATGTAAGAGATGCTGTGGTTTGTTACAGTTTCACAATCAGAGTTTAACTAGATATGGTCCGGATGAGTAGGAAACACAGTTCTTTTTTTCTGGACATGCTCATTTTTTTTGTTGTATTGCAGACTCTGGACAGAAGAAGATGCTTCTTGCGTTAAAACAGAGTGTGTTTCATGGATGAGAACAATGGTATGAATTTCCCTTCACAAACGGAGTGAAACCAAAGGCTCTGTGTCTTCCTACAAGCAAGAGTACATGTCCGGTAAACCCAGTGAATTTTCGGCTCAAAGGAATTTACACAATTCACAAACCCAACACGATTTTCACTATTAACTAAAGAGCATCTATGTAAGAGATGCTGTGCTATGTTACAGTTTCATAAGCAGAGTTCAACTAGATATGGTCCGTATGAGTAGGAAACACAGTTCTTTTTTTCTGGACATGCTCATTTTTTTGCTGTATTGCAGACTCTGGACAGAAGAAGATGCTTCTTGCGTTAAAACAGAGGGTGTTTCATGGATGAGAACACTTGTATGAATTTCCCTCACAAATGGAGTGAAAGCAAAGGCTCTGTGTCTTCCTACAAGCAAGAGTTCGTGTCCGGTAAACCCAGTGAATTTTCGGCTCAAATGAATTTACACAATTCACAAACCCAACACGATTTTCACTATTAACTAAAGAGCATCTATGTAAGAGATGCTGTGCTATGTTACAGTATCATAAGCAGAGTTCAACTAGATATGGTCCGTATGAGTAGGAAACACAGTTCTTTTTTTCTGGACATGCTCATATTTCTTGCTGTATTGCAGACACTGGACAGAAGAGGATGCTGCTTGCGTTAAAACGAGGGTCTTTCATGGATGAGAACTCTGGTCTGAATTTCCCTTCACAAACGGAGTGAAACCAAAGGCTCTGTGTCTTCCTACAACTAATAATTCTTTGCGGGTAAAACCTTTGATTTTCCAGCTCAAATGAATTTACACAATTCACGAACCCATCACGATTTTCACTATTATCTAAAGAGCATCTATGTAAGACTTGCTGTGGTTTGTTACAGTGTCATAAGCAGAGTTCAACTAGATATGGTCCATATGAGTAGGAAGCACAGTTCATTTTCTCAGGGCATGCTCATGTTTCTTGCTATATTGCAAAAACTGGAAAGAAGAGCATGCTCTTTGTGTTAAAACATAATGTGGTTCATGGATGAGAACACTGGTCTGAATTTCCCTTCACAAACGGAGTTATACCAAAGTCTCTCCATCTTCCTACAATTAAGAGTTCATTTCCGGTAAACCCAGTGATTTTTCGGCTCAAATGAATTTACACAGTTCACGAACCCAACACGTTTTTCACTTTTAACTAAAGAACATCTATGTAAGAGATGCTGTGGTTTGTTACAGATTCACAATCAGAGTTTAACTAGATATGGTACGTATGAGTAGGAAACACAGTTCTTTTTTTCTGGACATGCTAATTTCTTTGCTGTATTGCAGACTCTGGACAGAAGAGGATGCTTCTTGCGTTAAAACAGAGGGTGTTTCATGGATGAGAACACTGGTCTGAATTTCCCTTCACAAACGGAGTGAAACCAAAGGCTCTGGTGTCTTCCTACAAGCAAGAGTTCATTTCCGGTAAACCCAGTGATTTTTCAGCTCAAATTAATTTACACAGTTCACGATCCCAAGACGTTTTGCACTATTATCTAAAGAGCATCTATGTAAGACATGCTGTGGTTTGTTACAGTTTCATAAGCAGAGTTCAACTAGATATGGTCCATATGAGTAGGAAACACAGTTCTTTTTTTCTGGACATGCTCATATTTCTTGCTGTATTGCAGACACTGGACAGAAGAGGATGCTGCTTGCGTTAAAACAGAGGGTCTTTCATGGATGAGAACTCTGGTCTGAATTTCCATTCACAAACGGAGTTAAACCAAAGGCTCTGTGTCTTCCTACAAGCAAGAGTTCATGTCCGGTAAACCCAGTGAATTTTCGGCTCAAATGAATTTACACAATTCACAAACCCAACACGATTTTCACTATTAACTAAAGAGCATCTATGTAAGAGATGCTGTGCTATGTTACAGTTTCATAAGCAGAGTTCAACTAGATATGGTCCGTATGAGTAGGAAACACAGTTCTTTTTTTCTGGACATGCTCATTTTTTTTGCTGTATTGCAGAATCTGGACAGAAGAAGATGCTTCTTGCGTTAAAACAGAGGGTGTTTCATGGATGAGAACACTGGTCTGAATTTCCCTTCACAAACGGAGTGAAACCAAAGTCTCTGTGTCTTCCTACAAGCAAGAGTTCATTTCCGGTAAACCCAGTGATTTTTCGGCTCAAATCAATTTACACAGTTCACGATCCCAACACGTTTTGCACTATTATCTAAAGAGCATCTATGTAAGACATGCTGTGGTTTGTTACAGTTTTATAATCAAAGTTCAACTAGATATGGTCCGTATGAGTAGGAAACACAGTTCATTTTTTCTGGACATGCTCATTTTTTTTGCTGTATTGCAGACTCTGGACAGAAGAGGATGCTTCTTGCGTTAAAACAGAGGGTCTTTCATGGATGAGAACACTGGTCTGAATTTCCCATCACAAGCGGAGTGAAACCAAAGCTCTGTGTCTTCCTACAAGCAAGAGTTCATTTCCAGTAAACCCAGTGATTTTTAGGCTCAAATGAATTTACACAGTTCACGAACCCAACACGATTTTCACTATTAACTAAAGAGCATCTATGTAAGACATGCTGTGGTTTGTTACAGTTTCATAAGCACAGTTCAACTAGATATGGTCCATATGTGTAGGAAACACAGTTCTTTTTTTCTGGGCATGCGCATGTTTCTTGCTGTATTGGCGACGCTGGAAAGAAGAGCATGCCTCTTGCGTTAAAACACAGTGTGTTTCATGGATGAGAACACTGGTCTGAATTTCCCTTCACAAACGGAGTTAAACCAAAGTCTCTGTGTCTTCCTACAAGCAAGAGTTAATTTCCGGTAAAACCAGTGATTTTTCGGCTCAAATGAAATTACACAGTTCACGAACCCAACACGTTTTTCACTATAAACTAAAGAGCATCTATGTAAGAGATGCTGTGCTTTGTTAGAGTTTCATAAGCAGAGTTTAACTAGATGTGGTCCGTATGATTAAGAAACACAGTTCTTTTTTGCTGGGCATTCTCATGTTTCTTGCTGTATTGCAGACTCAGGACAGAAGAGGATGCTTCTTGCCTTAAAACAGAGTATGTTTCATGGATGAGAACACTGGTCTGAATTTTCATTCAGAAACGGAGTTAAACCAAAGTCTCTGTGTCTTCCTACAAGCAAGAGTTCATTTCCGGTAAACTCAGTGATTTTTCTGCTCAAATGTATGTACAGAGTTCACGAACCCAACACGTTTTTCACTATTAACTAAAGAGCATGTATGTAAGAGATGCTGTGGTTTGTTACAGTTTCATAACCAGAGTTCAACTAGATATGGTCCGTATGAGTAGGAAACACAGTTCTTTTTTTCTGGACATGCTAATATTTCTTGCTGTATTGCACACCCTGGACAGAAGAGGATGCTGCTTGCGTTAAAACAGAGGGTCTTTCATGGATGAGAACTCTGGTCTGAATTTACCTTCACAAACGGAGTTAAACCAAAGGCTCTGTGTCTTCCTACAAGCAAGAGTTCATTTGCGGTAAACCCAGTGATTTTTCGGCTCCAATGAATTTACACAGTTCACGAACCCAACACGATTTTCTCTATTATCTAAAGAGAATCTATGTAAGACTTGCTGTGGTTTGTTACAGTTTCATAAGCAGAGGTCAACTAGATATGGTCCATATGAGTAGGAAACACAGTTCATTTTTTCAGGGCATGCTCATGTTTCTTGCTATATTGCAGACACTGGAAAGAAGAGCAGGCTCTTTGTGTTAAAACATAGTGTGTTTCAGGGATGAGAACACTGGTCTGAATTTCCCTTCACAAACGGAGTTATACCAAAGTCTCTGCGTCTTCCTACAATTAAGAGTTCATTTCCGGTAAACCCAGTGATTTTTCGGCTCAAATGAATTTACACAGTTCACGAACCCAACACGATTTTCACTTTTAACTAAAGAACATCTATGTAAGAGATGCTGTGTTTTGTTACAGTTTCACAATCAGAGTTTAACTAGATATGGTCCATATGAGTAGGAAACACAGTTCATTTTTTCTGAACATGCTCATTTTTTTTGCTGTATTTCAGACTCTGGACAGAAGAGGATGCTTCTTGCGTTAAAACATAGGGTATTTCATTGATGAGAACACTGGTGTGAATTTCCCTTCACAACTGAGTGAAACCAAAGGCTCTGTGTCTTCCTACAAGCAAGAGTTCATTTCCGGTAAACCCAGTGATTTTTCGGCTCAAATGAATTTACACAGTTCACGAACCCAACACGTTTTGCACTATTATCTAAAGAGCATCTATGTAAGACATGCTGTGGTTTGTTACAGTTTCATAATCAGAGTTCACCTAGATATGGTATGTATGAGTAGGAAACACAGTTCATTTTTTCTGGACATGCTCATTTTTTTTGCTGTATTGCAGAACCTGGACAGAAGAGGATGCTTCTCGCGTTAAAACAGAGGGTCTTTCATGGATTAGAACACTGGTCTGAATTTCCCTTCACAAGCACAGTGAAAGCAAAGGCTCTGTGTCTTCCTACAAGCAAGAGTTCATTTCCGGTAAACCCAGTGATTTTTCGGCTCAAATGAATTTACACAATTCACGAACCCAACACGATTTTCACTATAAACTAAAGAGCATCTATGTAAGAGATGCTGTGCTTTGTTAGAGTTTCATAAGCAGAGTTTAACTAGATGTGGTCCGTATGATTAAGAAACACAGTTCTTTTTTGCTGGGCATGCTCATGTTTCTTGCTGTATTGCAGACTCAGGACAGAAGAGGATGCTTCTTGCCTTAAAACAGAGTATGTTTCATTGATGAGAACACTGGTCTGAATTTAAATTCAGAAACGGAGTTAAACCAAAGGCTCTGTGTCTTCCTACAAGCAAGAGTTAATTTCCGGTAAAACCAGTGTTTTTTCGGCTCAAATGAAATTACACAGTTCACGAACCCAACACGTTTTTCACTAAAAACTAAAGAGCATCGATGTAAGAGATGCTGTGCTTTGTTAGAGTTTCATAAGCAGAGTTTACCTAGATATGGTCCGTATGATTAAGAAACACAGTTCTTTTTTGCTGGGCATGCTCATGTTTCTTGCTGTATTGCAGACTCTGGACAGAAGAGGATGCTTCTTGCCTTAAAACAGAGTATGTTTCATGGATGAGAACACTGGTCTGAATTTTCATTCAGAAACGGAGTTAAACCAAAGTCTCTGTGTCTTACTGCAAGCAAGAGTTCATTTCCGGTAAACTCAGTGATTTTTCTGCTCAAATGTATGTACACAGTTCACGAACCCAACACGTTTTTCACTATTAACTAAAGAGCATCTATGTAAGAGATGCTGTGCTTTGTTACAGTTTCATAACCAGAGTTCAACTAGACATGGTCCGTATGAGTAGGAAACACAGTTCTTTTTTTCTGGACATGCTCATATTTCTTGCTGTATTGCAGACACTGGACAGAAGAGGATGCTGATTGCGTTAAAACAGAGAGTTTTTCATGGATGAGAACTCTGGTCTGAATTTCCCTTCACAAACGGAGTTAAACCAAAGGCTCTGTGTCTTCCTACAACTAATAGTACTTTTTTGGTAAACCCTTTGATTTTTCTGCTCAAATGAATTTACACAGTTCACGAACCCAACACGATTTTCTCTATTATCTAAAGAGAATCTATGTAAGACTTGCTGTGGTTTGTTACAGTTTCATAAGCAGAGGTCAACTAGATATGGTCCATATGAGTAGGAAACACAGTTCATTTTTTCAGGGCATGCTCATGTTTCTTGCTACATTGCAGACACTGGAAAGAAGAGCAGGCTCTTTGTGTTAAAACATAGTGTGTTTCAGGGATGAGAACACTGGTCTGAATTTCCCTTCACAAACGGAGTTATACCAAAGTCTCTGCGTCTTCCTACAATTAAGAGTTCATTTCCGGTAAACCCAGTGATTTTTCGGCTCAAATGAATTTACACAGTTCACGAACCCAACACGTTTTTCACTTTTAACTAAAGAACATCTATGTAAGAGATGCTGTGTTTTGTTACAGTTTCACAATCAGAGTTTAACTAGATATGGTCCATATGAGTAGGAAACACAGTTCATTTTTTCTGAACATGCTCATTTTTTTTGCTGTATTTCAGACTCTGGACAGAAGAGGATGCTTCTTGCGTTAAAACATAGGGTATTTCATTGATGAGAACACTGGTGTGAATTTCCCTTCACAACTGAGTGAAACCAAATGCTCTGTGTCTTCCTACAAGCAAGAGTTCATTTCCGGTAAACCCAGTGATTTTTTGGCTCAAATGAATTTACACAGATCACGAACCCAACACGTTTTGCACTATTATCTAAAGAGCATCTATGTAAGACGTGCTGTGGTTTGTTACAGTTTCATAATCAGAGTTCACCTAGATATGGTATGTATGAGTTGGAAACACAGTTCATTTTTTCTGGACATGCTCATTTTTTTTGCTGTATTGCAGAACCTGGACAGAAGAGGATGCTTCTCGCGTTAAAACAGAGGGTCTTTCATGGATTAGAACACTGGTCTGAATTTCCCTTCACAAGCACAGTGAAAGCAAAGGCTCTGTGTCTTCCTACAAGCAAGAGTTCATTTCCGGTAAACCCAGTGATTTTTCGGCTCAAATGAATTTACACAATTCACGAACCCAACACGATTTGTACTATCAACTAAAGAGCATCTATGTAAGAGATGCTGTGCTTTGTTAGAGTTTCATAAGCAGAGTTTAACTAGATGTGGTCCGTATGATTAAGAAACACAGTTCTTTTTTGCTGGGCATGCTCATGTTTCTTGCTGTATTGCAGACTCAGGACAGAAGAGGATGCTTCTTGCCTTAAAACAGAGTATGTTTCATTGATGAGAACACTGGTCTGAATTTAAATTCAGAAACGGAGTTAAACCAAAGTCTCTGTGTCTTCCTACAAGCAAGAGTTCATTTCCGGTAAACTCAGTGATTTTTCTGCTCAAATGTATGTACACAGTTCACGAACCCAACACGTTTTTCACTATTAACTAAAGAGCATGTATGTAAGAGATGCTGTGGTTTGTTACAGTTTCATAACCAGAGTTCAACTAGATATGGTCCGTATGAGTAGGAAACACAGTTCTTTTTTTCTGGACATGCTAATATTTCTTGCTGTATTGCACACCCTGGACAGAAGAGGATGCTGCTTGCGTTAAAACAGAGGGTCTTTCATGGATGAGAACTCTGGTCTGAATTTCCCTTCACAAATGGAGTGAAACCAAATGCTCTGTGTCTTCCTACAAGCAAGAGTTCATTTGCGGTAAACCCAGTGATTTTTCGGCTCCAATGAATTTACACAGATCAGGAACACAACACGTTTTGCACTATTAACTAAAGAGCATCTATGTAAGAGATGCTGTGGTTTCTTACAGTTTTATAATCAGAGTTCAACTAGATATGGTCCGTATGAGTAGGAAACACAGTTCATTTTTTCTGGACATGCTCATTTTTTTTGCTGTATTGCAGACTCTGGACAGAAGAGGATGCTTCTTGCGTTAAAACATAGGGTGTTTCATTGATGAGAACACTGGTCTGAATTTCCCTTCACAAACGGAGTGAAACCAAAGGCTCTGTGTCTTCCTACAACTAATAATACTTTGCGGGTAAACCCTTTGATTTTTCAGCACAAATGAATTTACACAGTTCACGAACCCAACACGATTTTCACTATTAACTAAAGAGCATCTATGTAAGACTTGCTGTGGTTTGTTACAGTTTCATAAGCAGAGTTCAACTAGATATGGTCCATATGTGTCGGAAACACAGTTCTTTTTTTCTGGGCATGCGCATGTTTCTTGCTGTATTGGCGATGCTGAAAAGAAGAGCATGCTTCTTGCGTTAAAACACAGTGTGTTTCATGGATGAGAACACTGGTCTGAATTTCCCTTCACAAACGGAGTTAAACCAGAGTCTCTGTGTCTTCCTACAAGCAAGAGTTAATTTCCGGTAAAACCAGTGATTTTTCGGCTCAAATGAAATTACACAGTTCACGAACCCAACACGTTTTTCACTATAAACTAAAGAGCATCGATGTAAGAGATGCTGTGCTTTGTTAGAGTTTCATAAGCAGAGTTTACCTAGATATGGTCCGTATGATTAAGAAACACAGTTCTTTTTTGCTGGGCATGCTCATGTTTCTTGCTGTATTGCAGACTCTGGACAGAAGAGGATGCTTCTTGCCTTAAAACAGAGTATGTTTCATGGATGAGAACACTGGTCTGCATTTTCATTCAGAAACGGAGTTAAACCAAAGTCTCTGTGTCTTCCTGCAAGCAAGAGTTCATTTCCGGTAAACTCAGTGATTTTTCTGCTCAAATGTATGTACACAGTTCACGATCCCAACACGTTTTTCACTATTAACTAAAGAGCATCTATGTAAGAGATGCTGTGCTTTGTTACAGTTTCATAACCAGAGTTCAACTAGACATGGTCCGTATGAGTAGGAAACACAGTTCTTTTTTTCTGGACAGGCTCATATTTCTTGCTGTATTGCAGACACTGGACAGAAGAGGATGCTGCTTGCGTTAAAACAGAGAGTCTTTCATGGATGAGAACTCTGGTCTGAATTTCCCTTCACAAACGGAGTTAAACCAAAGGCTCTGTGTCTTCCTACAACTAATAGTACTTTTTGGGTAAACCCTTTGATTTTTCGGCTCAAATGAATTTACACAGTTCACGAACCCAACACGATTTTCACTATTATCTAAAGAGAATCTATGTAAGACTTGCTGTGGTTTGTTACAGTTTCATAAGCAGAGTTCAACTAGATATGGTCCATATGAGTAGGAAACACAGTTCATTTTTTCAGGGCATGCTCATGTTTCTTGCTATATTGCAGACACTGGAAAGAAGAGCAGGCTCTTTGTGTTAAAACATAGTGTGTTCATGGATGAGAACACTGGTCTGAATTTCCCTTCACAAACGGAGTTATACCAAAGTCTCTGTGTCTTCCTACAATTAAGAGTTCATTTCCGGTAAACCCAGTGATTTTTCGGCTCAAATGAATTTACACAGTTCACGAACCCAACACGTTTTTCACTTTTAACTAAAGAACATCTATGTAAGAGATGCTGTGGTTTGTTACAGTTTCACAATCAGAGTTTAACTAGATATGGTCCATATGAGTAGGAAACACAGTTCATTTTTTCTGAACATGCTCATTTTTTTTGCTGTATTTCAGACTCTGGACAGAAGAGGATGCTTCTTGCGTTAAAACATAGGGTATTTCATTGATGAGAACACTGGTGTGAATTTCCCTTCACAAACTGAGTGAAACCAAAGGCTCTGTGTCTTCCTACAAGCAAGAGTTCATTTCCGGTAAACCCAGTGATTTTTCGGCTCAAATGAATTTACACAGTTCATGAACCCAACACGTTTTGCACTATTATCTAAAGAGCATCTATGTAAGACATGCTGTGGTTTGTTACAGTTTCATAATCAGAGTTCACCTAGATATGGTATGTATGAGTAGGAAACACAGTTCATTTTTTCTGGACATGCTCATTTTTTTTGCTGTATTGCAGAACCTGGAAGAAGAGGATGCTTCTTGCGTTAAAACAGAGGGTCTTTCATGGATTAGAACTCTGGTCTCAATTTCCATTCACAAACGGAGTGAAACCAAAGGCTCTGTGTCTTGCTACAAGCAAGAGTTCATTTCCGGTAAACCCAGTGATTTTTCGGCTCAAATGAATTTACACAATTCACGAACCCAACACGATTTTCACTATTAACTAAAGAGCATCTATGTAAGACATGCTATGGTTTGTTACAGTTTCATAAGCAGAGTTCAACTAGATATGGTCCGTATGTGTCGGAAACACAGTTCTTTTTTTCTGGGCATGCGCATGTTTCTTGCTGTATTGGCGACGCTGGAAAGAAGAGCATGCTTCTTGCGTTAAAACACAGTGTGTTTCATGGATGAGAACACTGGTCTGAATTTCCCTTCACAAACGGAGTGAAACCAAAGTCTCTGTGTCTTCCTACAAGCAAGAGTTAATTTCCGGTAAAACCAGTGATTTTTTGGCTCAAATGAAATTACACAGTTCACGAACCCAACACGTTTTTCACTATAAACTAAAGAGCATCTATTTAAGAGATGCTGTGCTTTGTTACAGTTTCATAAGCCGAGTTCAACTAGATATGCTCCGTATGAGTAGGAAACACAGTTCTTTTTTTCTGGACATGCTCATATTTCTTGCTGTATTGCAGACACTGGACAGAAGAGGATGCTGCTTGCGTTAAAACAGAGGGTCTTTCATGGATGAGAACTCTGGTCTGAATTTCCCTTCAAAAACGGAGTTAAACCAAAGGCTCTGTGTCTTCCTACAACTAATAATTCTTTTCGGGTAAACCCTTTGATTTTTCAGCTCAAATGAATTTACACAGTTCACGAACCCAACACGATTTTCACTATTAACTAAAGAGCATCTATGGAAGACTTGCTGTGGTTTGTTACAGTGTCATAAGCAGAGTTCAACTAGATATGGTCCATATGAATAGGAAACACAGTTCATATTTTCAGGGCATGCTCATGTTTCTTGCTATGTTGCAGACACTGGAAAGAAGAGCATCCTCTTTGTGTTAAAACATAGTGTGTTTCATGGATGAGAACACTGGTCTCAATTTCCCTTCACAAACGGAGTTATACCAAAGTCTCTGCATCTTCCTACAATTAAGAGTTCATTTCGGGTAAACCCAGTGATTTTTCGGCTCAAATGAATTTACACAGTTCACGAACCCAACACGTTTTTCACTTTTAACTAAAGAACATCTATGTAAGAGATGCTGTGGTTTTTTACAGTTTCACAATCAGTGTTTAACTAGATATGATCTGTATGAGTAGGAAACACAGTTCTTTTTTTCTGGACATGCTCATTTTTTTTGTTGTATTGCAGACTCTGGACAGAAGAAGATGCTTCTTGCGTTAAAACAGCGGGTGTTTCATGGATGAGAACACTGGTCTGAATTTCCCTTCACAAATGGAGTGAAACCAAAGGCTCTATGTCTTCCTACAAGCAAGAGTTCATGTCCGGTAAACCCAGTGAATTTTAGGCTCAAATGAATTTACACAATTCACGAACCCAACACGATTTTCACTATTAACTAAAGAGCATCTATGTAAGAGATGCTGTGCTTTGTTACAGTTTCATAAGCAGAGTTCAACTAGATATGGTCCGTATGAGTAGGAAACACAGTTCTTTTTTTCTGGACATGCTCATATTTCTTGCTGTATTGCAGACACTGGACAGAAGAGGATGCTGCTTGCGTTAAAACAGAGGGTCTTTCATGGATGACAACTCTGGTCTGAATTTCCCTTCACAAACGGAGTGAAACCAAAGGCTCTGTGTCTTCCTACAACTAATAATTCTTTGCGGGTAAACACTTTGATTTTTCAGCTCAAATGAATTTACACAGTTCACGAACCCAACACGATTTTCACTATTAACTAAAGAGCATCTATGTAAGACTTGCTGTGGTTTGTTACAGTTTCATAAGCAGAGTTCAACTAGATATGGTCCGTATGTGTCGGAAACACAGTTCTTTTTTTCTGGGCATGCGCATGTTTCTTGCTGTATTGGCGACGCTGAAAAGAAGAGCATGCTTCTTGCATTAAAACACAGTGTGTTTCATGGATGAGAACACTTGTCTGAATTTCTCTTCACAAACGGAGTTAAACCAAAGTCTCTGTGTCTTCCTACAAGCAAGAGTTAATTTCCGGTAAACCAGTGATTTTTCGGCTCAAATGAAATTACACAGTTCACGAACCCAACACGTTTTTCACTATAAACTAAAGAGCATCTATGTAAGAGATGCTGTGCTTTGTTAGAGTTTCATAAGCAGAGTTTAACTAGATATGGTCCGTATGATTAAGAAACACAGTTCTTTTTTGCTGGGCATGCTCATGTTTCTTGCTGTATTGCAGACTCTGGACAGAAGAGGATGCTTCTTGCCTTAAAACAGAGTATGTTTCATGGATGAGAACACTGGTCTGAATTTTCATTCAGAAACGGAGTTAAACCAAAGTCTCTGTGTCTTCCTACAAGCAAGAGTTCATTTCCGGTAAACTCAGTGATTTTTCTGCTCAAATGTATGTACAGAGTTCACGAACCCAACACGTTTTTCACTATTAACTAAAGAGCATGTATGTAAGAGATGCTGTGGTTTGTTACAGTTTCATAACCAGAGTTCAACTAGACATGGTCCGTATGAGTAGGAAACACAGTTCTTTTTTTCTTGACATGCTCATATTTCTTGCTGTATTGTAGACACTGGACAGAAGAGGATGCTGCTTGCGTTAAAACAGAGAGTCTTTCATGGATGAGAACTCTGGTCTGAATTTCCCTTCACAAACGGAGTTAAACCAAAAGCTCTGTGTCTTCCTACAACTAATAGTACTTTTTGGGTAAACCCTTTGATTTTTCGGCTCAAATGAATTTACACAGTTCACGAACCCAACACGATTTTCACTATTATCTAAAGAGAATCTATGTAAGACTTGCTGTGGTTTGTTACAGTTTCATAAGCAGAGTTCAACTAGATATGGTCCATATGAGTAGGAAACACAGTTCATTTTTTCAGGGCATGCTCAATTTTCTTGCTATATTGCAGACACTGGAAAGAAGAGCAGGCTCTTTGTGTTAAAACATAGTGTGTTTCATGGATGAGAACACTGGTCTGAATTTCCCTTCACAAACGGAGTTATACCAAAGTCTCTGTGTCTTCCTACAATTAAGAGTTCATTTCCGGTAAACCCAGTGATTTTTCGGCTCAAATGAATTTACACAGTTCACGAACCCAACACGTTTTTCACTTTTAACTAAAGAACATCTATGTAAGAGATGCTGTGGTTTGTCACAGTTTCACAATCAGAGTTTAACCAAATATGGTCCATATGAGTAGGAAACACAGTTCTTTTTTTCTGGACATGCTCATATTTCTTGCTGTATTGCAGACACTGGACAGAAGAGGATGCTCCTTGCGTTAAAACAGAGGGTCTTTCATGGATGAGAACTCTGGTCTGAATTTCCCTTCAAAAACGGAGTTAAACCAAAGGCTCTATGTCTTCCTACAACTAATAATTCTTTTCGGGTAAACCCTTTGATTTTTCAGCTCAAATGAATTTACACAGTTCACGAACCCAACACGATTTTCACTATTAACTAAAGAGCATCTATGTAAGACTTGCTGTGGTTTGTTACAGTGTCATAAGCAGAGTTCAACTAGATATGGTCCATATGAGTAGGAAACACAGTTCATTTTTTCAGGGCATGCTCATATTTCTTGTTATGTTGCAGACACTGGAAAGAAGAGCATGCGCTTTCTGTTAAAACATAGTGTGTTTCATGGATGAGAACACTGGTCTGAATTTCCCTTCACAAACCGAGTTATACCAAAGTCTCTGTGTCTTCCTACAATTAAGAGTTCATTTCCGGTAAACCCATTGATTTTTTGGCTCAAATGAATTTACACAGTTCACGAACCCAACGCGATTTTCACTATTAACTAAAGAGCATCTATGTAAGAGATGCTGTGCTTTGTTACAGTTTCATAAGCAGAGTTCAACTAGATATGGTCCGTATGAGTAGGAAACACAGTTCTTTTTTTCTGGACATGATCATATTTCTTGCTGTATTGCAGACACTGGACAGAAGAGGATGCTGCTTGCGTTAAAACAGACGGTCTTTCATGGATGACAACTCTGGTCTGAATTTCCCTTCACAAACGGAGTTAAACCAAAGGCTCTGTGTCTTCCTACAACTAATAATTCTTTGCGGGTAAACCCTTTGATTTTTCAGCTCAAATGAATTTACACAGTTCACGAACCCAACACGATTTTCACTATTAACTAAAGAGCATCTATGTAAGACTTGCTGTGGTTTGTTACAGTGTCAAAAGCAGAGTTCAACTTGATATGGTCCATATGAGTAGGAAACACAGTTCATTTTTTCAGGGCATGCTCATGTTTCTTTCTATATTGCAGACACTGGAAAGAAGAGCATGCTCTTTGTGTTAAAACATAGTGTGTTTCATGGATGAGAACACTGGTCTGAATTTCCCTCCACAAACGGAGTTATACCAAAGTCTCTTTGTCTTCCTACAATTAATAGTTCATTTCCGGTAAACCCAGTGATTTTTCGGCTCAAATGAATTTACACAGTTCACGAACCCAACACGTTTTTCACTTTTAACTAAAGAGCATCTATGTAAGACATGCTATGGTTTGTTACAGTTTCATAAGCACAGTTCAACTAGATATGGTCCCTATGATTAAGAAACACAGTTCTTTTTTTCTGGTCATGCTCATGTTTTGTGCTGTATTGCAGACACTGGACAGAAGAGGATGCTTTTGCCTTAAAACAGAGTATGTTTCATGGATGAGAACACTGGTCTGAATTTTCATTCAGAAACGGAGTTAAACCAAAGTCTCTGTGTCTTCCTACAAGCATGAGTTCATTTCGGGTAAACTCAGTGATTTTTCTGCTCAAATGTATGTACAGAGTTCACGAACCCAACACGTTTTTCACTATTAACTAAAGAGCATCTATGTAAGAGATGCTGTGGTTTGTTACAGTTTCATAAGCAGAGTTCAACTAGATATGGTCCATATGAGTAGGAAACACAGTTCTTTTTTTCTGGACATGCTCATATTTCTTGCTGTATTGCAGACACTGGACAGAAGAGGATGCTGCTTGCGTTAAAACAGAGGGTCTTTCATGGATGAGAACTCTGGTCTGAATTTCCCTTCACAAACGGAGTTAAACGAAAGTCTCTGTGTCTTCCTACAACTAATAATTCTTTTCGGGTAAACCCTTTGATTTTTCAGCTCAAATGAATTTACACAGTTCACGAACCCAACACGATTTACACTATTAACTAAAGAGCATCTATGTAAGACTTGCTGTGGTTTGTTACAGTGTCATAATCAGAGTTCAACTAGATATGGTCCATATGAGTAGGAAACTCAGTTCATTTTTTCAGGGCATGCTCATGTTTCTTGCTATATTGCAGACACTGGAAAGAAGAGCATGCTCTTTGTGTTAAAACATAGTGTGTTTCATGGATGAGAACACTGGTCTGAATTTTCCTTCAGAAACAGAGTTAAACCAAAGTCTCTGTGTCTTCCTACAAGAAAGAGTTCATTTCCGGTAAACCCAGCGATTTTTCGGCTCAAATGAATTTACACAGTTCACGAACCCAACACGTTTTTCCCTATAAACTAAAGAGCATCTATGTAAGAGATGCTGTGTTTTGTTAGAGTTTCATAAGCAGAATTTAACTAGATATGGTCCGTATGATTAAGAAACACAGTTCTTTTTTTCTGGTCATACTCATGTTTCTTGCTGTATTGCAGACTCTGGACAGAAGAGGATGCTTCTTGTGTTAAAACAGAGTATGTTTCATGGATGAGAACACTGGCCTGAATTTCCCTTCACAAACGGAGTGAAACCAAAGGCTCTGTGTCTTACTACAAGCAAGAGTTCATTTCAGGTAAACCCAGTGATTTTTCGGCTCAAATGAATTTACACAATTCACGAACCCAACACATTTTTCACTATAAACTAAAGAGCATCTATTTAAGAGATGCTGTTGTTTGTTACAGTTTCACAATCAGAGTTTAACTAGATATGGTCCATATGAGTAGGAAACACAGTTCATTTTTTCTGAACATGCTCATTTTTATTGCTGTATTTCGGACTCTGGACAGAAGAGGATGCTTCTTGCGTTAAAACAGAGGGTCTTTCATGGAGGAGAACACTGGTCTGAATTTCCCTTCACAAGCGCAGTGAAAGCAAAGGCTCTGTGTCTTCCTACAAGCAAGAGTTCATTTCCGGTAAACCCAGTGATTTTTCGGCTCAAATGAATTTACACAATTCACGAACCCAACACGATTTTCACTATTAACTAAAGAACATCTATGTAAGACATGCTATGGTTTGTTACAGTTTCATAAGCAGAGTTCAACTAGATATGGTCCGTATGAGTAGGAAACACAGTTCATTTTTTCTGGGCATGCGCATGTTTCTTGCTGTATTGGCGACGCTGGAAAGAAGAGCATGCTTCTTGCGTTAAAACACAGTGTGTTTCATGGATGAGAACACTGGTCTGAATTTCCCTTCACAAACGGAGTTAAACCAAAGTCTCTGTGTCTTCCTACAAGCAAGAGTTAATTTCCGGTAAAACCAGTGATTTTTCGGCTCAAATGAAATTACACAGTTCACGAACCCAACACATTTTTCACTATAAACTAAAGAGCATCTATTTAAGAGATGCGGTGCTTTGTTAGAGTTTCATAAGCAGAGTTTAACTAGATATGGTCCCTATGATTAAGAAACACAGTTCTTTTTTTCTGGTCATGCTCATGTTTCATGCTGTATTGCAGACTCTGGACAGAAGAGGATGCTTTTGCCTTAAAACAGAGTATGTTTCATGGATGAGAACACTGGTCTGAATTTTCATTCAGAAACGGAGTTAAACCAACGTCTCTGTGTCTTCCTACAAGCAAGAGTTCATTTCCGGTAAACTCAGTGATTTTTCAGCTCAAATGTATGTACACAGTTCACGAACCCAACACGTTTTTCACTATTAACTAAAGAGCATCTATGTAAGAGATGCTGTGCTTTGTTACAGTTTCATAAGCAGAGTTCAACTAGATATGGTCCGTATGAGTAGGAAATACAGTTCTTTTTTTCTGGACATGCTCATATTTCTTGCTGTATTGCAGACACTGGACAGAAGAGGATGCTGCTTGCGTTAAAACAGAGGGTCTTTCATGGATGAGAACTCTGGTCTGAATTTCCCTTCAAAAACGGAGTTAAACCAAAGGCTCTGTGTCTTCCTACAACTAATATTTCTTTTCGGGTAAACCCTTTGATTTTTCAGCTCAAATGAATTTACACAGTTCACGAACCCAACACGATTTTCACTATTAACTAAAGAGCATCTATGTAAGACTTGCTGTGGTTTGTTACAGTGTCATAAGCAGAGTTCAACTAGATATGGTCCATATGAGTAGGAAACACAGTTCATTTTTTCAGGGCATGCTCATGTTTCTTGCTATGTTGCAGACACTGGAAAGAAGAGCATGCTCTTTGTGTTAAAACATAGTGTGTTTCATGGATGAGAACACTGGTCTGAATTTCCCTTCTCAAACGGAGTTATACCAAAGTCTCTGCATCTTCCTACAATTAAGAGTTCATTTCGGGTAAACCCAGTGATTTTTAGGCTCAAATGAATTTACACAGTTCACGAACCCAACACGTTTTTCACTTTTAACTAAAGAACATCTATGTAAGAGATGCTGTGGTTTGTTACAGTTTCACAATCAGAGTTTAACTAGATATGGTCTGTATGAGTAGGAAACACTGTTCTTTTTTTCTGGACATGCTCATTTTTTTTGTTGTATTGCAGACTCTGGACAGAAGAAGATGCTTCTTGCGTTAAAACAGCGGGTGTTTCATGAATGAGAACAGTGGTCTGAATTTCCCTTCACAAATGGAGTGAAACCAAAGGCTCTGTGTCTTCCTCCAAGCAAGAGTTCATGTCCGGTAAACCCAGTGAATTTTCGGCTCAAATGAATTTACACAATTCACGAACCCAACACGATTTTCACTATTAACTAAAGAGCATCTATGTAAGAGATGCTGTGCTTTGTTACAGTTTCATAAGCAGAGTTCAACTAGATATGGTCCGTATGAGTAGGAAACACAGTTCTTTTTTTCTGGACATGCTCATATTTCTTGCTGTATTGCAGACACTGGACAGAAGAGGATGCTGCTTGCGTTAAAACAGAGGGTCTTTCATGGATGACAACTCTGGTCTGAATTTCCCTTCACAAACGGAGTGAAACCAAAGGCTCTGTGTCTTCCTACAACTAATAATTCTTTGCGGGTAAACACTTTGATTTTTCAGCTCAAATGAATTTACACAGTTCACGAACCCTACACGATTTTCACTATTAACTAAAGAGCATCTATGTAAGACTTGCTGTGGTTTGTTACAGTTTCATAAGCAGAGTTCAACTAGATATGGTCCGTATGTGTCGGAAACACAGTTCTTTTTTTCTGGGCATGCGCATGTTTCTTGCTGTATTGGCGACGCTGAAAAGAAGAGCATGCTTCTTGCATTAAAACACAGTGTGTTTCATGGATGAGAACACTTGTCTGAATTTCCCTTCACAAACGGAGTTAAACCAAAGTCTCTGTGTCTTCCTACAAGCAAGAGTTAATTTCCGGTAAACCAGTGATTTTTCGGCTCAAATGAAATTACACAGTTCACGAACCCAACACGTTTTTCACTATAAACTAAAGAGCATCTATGTAAGAGATGCTGTGCTTTGTTAGAGTTTCATAAGCAGAGTTTAACTAGATATGGTCCGTATGATTAAGAAACACAGTTCTTTTTTGCTGGGCATGCTCATGTTTCTTGCTGTATTGCAGACTCTGGACAGAAGAGGATGCTTCTTGCCTTAAAACAGAGTATGTTTCATGGATGAGAACACTGGTCTGAATTTTCATTCAGAAACGGAGTTAAACCAAAGTCTCTGTGTCTTCCTACAAGCAAGAGTTCATTTCCGGTAAACTCAGTGATTTTTCTGCTCAAATGTATGTACAGAGTTCACGAACCCAACACGTTTTTCACTATTAACTAAAGAGCATGTATGTAAGAGATGCTGTGGTTTGTTACAGTTTCATAACCAGAGTTCAACTAGACATGGTCCGTATGAGTAGGAAACACAGTTCTTTTTTTCTTGACATGCTCATATTTCTTGCTGTATTGTAGACACTGGACAGAAGAGGATGCTGCTTGCGTTAAAACAGAGAGTCTTTCATGGATGAGAACTCTGGTCTGAATTTCCCTTCACAAACGGAGTTAAACCAAAGGCTCTGTGTCTTCCTACAACTAATAGTACTTTTTGGGTAAACCCTTTGATTTTTCGGCTCAAATGAATTTACACAGTTCACGAACCCAACACGATTTTCACTATTATCTAAAGAGAATCTATGTAAGACTTGCTGTGGTTTGTTACAGTTTCATAAGCAGAGTTCAACTAGATATGGTCCCTATGAGTAGGAAACACAGTTCTTTTTTTCAGGGCATGCTCATGTTTCTTGCTATATTGCAGACACTGGAAAGAAGAGCAGGCTCTTTGTGTTAAAACATAGTGTGTTTCATGGATGAGAACACTGGTCTGAATTTCCCTTCACAAACGGAGTTATACCAAAGTCTCTGCGTCTTCCTACAATTAAGAGTTCATTTCCGGTAAACCCAGTGATTTTTCGGCTCAAATGAATTTACACAGTTCACGAACCCAACACGTTTTTCACTTTTAACTAAAGAACATCTATGAAAGAGATGCTGTGGTTTGTCACAGTTTCACAATCAGAGTTTAACCAAATATGGTCCATATGAGTAGGAAACACAGTTCTTTTTTTCTGGACATGCTCATATTTCTTGCTGTATTGCAGACACTGGACAGAAGAGGATGCTGCTTGCGTTAAAACAGAGGGTCTTTCATGGATGAGAACTCTGGTCTGAATTTCCCTTCACAAACGGAGTTAAACCAAAGTCTCTGTGTCTTCCTACAACTAATAATTCTCTTCGGGTAAACCCTTTGATTTTTCAGCTCAAATGAATTTACACAGTTCACGAACCCAACACGATTTTCACTATTAACTAAAGAGCATCTATGTAAGACTTGCTGTGGTTTGTTACAGTGTCATCAGCAGAGTTCAACTAGATATGGTCCATATGAGTAGGAAACACAGTTCATTTTTTCAGGGCATGCTCATGTTTCTTGTTATGTTGCAGACACTGGAAAGAAGAGCATGCTCTTTCTGTTAAAACATAGTGTGTTTCATGGATGAGAACACTGGTCTGAATTTCCCTTCACAAACCGAGTTATACCAAAGTCTCTGTGTCTTCCTACAATTAAGAGTTCATTTCCGGTAAACCCAGTGATTTTTCGGCTCAAATGAATTTACACAATTCACGAACCCAACACGATTTTCACTATTAACTAAAGAGCATCTATTTAAGAGATGCTGTTGTTTGTTACAGTTTCACAATCAGAGTTTAACTAGATATGGTCCATATGAGTAGGAAACACAGTTCATTTTTTCTGAACATGCTCATTTTTATTGCTGTATTTCAGACTCTGGACAGAAGAGGATGCTTTTGCCTTAAAACAGAGTATGTTTCATGGATGAGAACACTGGTCTGAATTTTCATTCAGAAACGGAGTTAAACCAACGTCTCTGTGTCTTCCTACAAGCAAGAGTTCATTTCCGGTAAACTCAGTGATTTTTCAGCTCAAATGTATGTACACAGTTCACGAACCCAACACGTTTTTCACTATTAACTAAAGAGCATCTATGTAAGAGATGCTGTGCTTTGTTACAGTTTCATAAGCAGAGTTCAACTAGATATGGTCCGTATGAGTAGGAAACACAGTTCTTTTTTTCTGGACATGCTCATATTTCTTGCTGTATTGCAGACACTGGACAGAAGATGATGCTGCTTGCGTTAAAACAGAGGGTCTTTCATGGATGAGAACTCTGGTCTGAATTTCCCTTCAAAAACGGAGTTAAACCAAAGGCTCTGTGTCTTCCTACAACTAATATTTCTTTTCGGGTAAACCCTTTGATTTTTCAGCTCAAATGAATTTACACAGTTCACGAACCCAACACGATTTTCACTATTAACTAAAGAGCATCTATGTAAGACTTGCTGTGGTTTGTTACAGTGTCATAAGCAGAGTTCAACTAGATATGGTCCATATGAGAAGGAAACACAGTTCATTTTTTCAGGGCATGCTCATGTTTCTTGCTATGTTGCAGACACTGGAAAGAAGAGCATGCTCTTTGTGTTAAAACATAGTGTGTTTCATGGATGAGAACACTGGTCTGAATTTCCCTTCACAAACGGAGTTATACCAAAGTCTCTGCATCTTCCTACAATTAAGAGTTCATTTCGGGTAAACCCAGTGATTTTTAGGCTCAAATGAATTTACACAGTTCACGAACCCAACACGTTTTTCACTTTTAACTAAAGAACATCTATGTAAGAGATGCTGTGGTTTGTTACAGTTTCACAATCAGAGTTTAACTAGATATGGTCTGTATGAGTAGGAAACTCTGTTCTTTTTTTCTGGACATGCTCATTTTTTTTGTTGTATTGCAGACTCTGGACAGAAGAAGATGCTTCTTGCGTTAAAACAGCGGGTGTTTCATGGATGAGAACAGTGGTCTGAATTTCCCTTCACAAATGGAGTGAAACTAAAGGCTCTGTGTCTTCCTCCAAGCAAGAGTTCATGTCCGGTAAACCCAGTGAATTTTCGGCTCAAATGAATTTACACAATTCACGAACCCAACACGATTTTCACTATTAACTAAAGAGCATCTATGTAAGAGATGCTGTGCTTTGTTACAGTTTCATAAGCAGAGTTCAACTAGATATGGTCCGTATGAGTAGGAAACACAGTTCTTTTTTTCTGGACATGCTCATATTTCTTGCTGTATTGCAGACACTGGACAGAAGAGGATGCTGCTTGCGTTAAAACAGAGGGTCTTTCATGGATGACAACTCTGGTCTGAATTTCCCTTCACAAACGGAGTGAAACCAAAGGCTCTGTGTCTTCCTACAACTAATAATTCTTTGCGGGTAAACACTTTGATTTTTCAGCTCAAATGAATTTACACAGTTCACGAACCCAACACGATTTTCACTATTAACTAAAGAGCATCTATGTAAGACTTGCTGTGGTTTGTTACAGTTTCATAAGCAGAGTTCAACTAGATATGGTCCGTATGTGTCGGAAACACAGTTCTTTTTTTCTGGGCATGCGCATGTTTCTTGCTGTATTGGCGACGCTGAAAAGAAGAGCATGCTTCTTGCATTAAAACACAGTGTGTTTCATGGATGAGAACACTTGTCTGAATTTCCCTTCACAAACGGAGTTAAACCAAAGTCTCTGTGTCTTCCTACAAGCAAGAGTTAATTTCCGGTAAACCAGTGATTTTTCGGCTCAAATGAAATTACACAGTTCACGAACCCAACACGTTTTTCACTATAAACTAAAGAGCATCTATGTAAGAGATGCTGTGCTTTGTTAGAGTTTCATAAGCAGAGTTTAACTAGATATGGTCCGTATGATTAAGAAACACAGTTCTTTTTTGCTGGGCATGCTCATGTTTCTTGCTGTATTGCAGACTCTGGACAGAAGAGGATGCTTCTTGCCTTAAAACAGAGTATGTTTCATGGATGAGAACACTGGTCTGAATTTTCATTCAGAAACGGAGTTAAACCAAAGTCTCTGTGTCTTCCTACAAGCAAGAGTTCATTTCCGGTAAACTCAGTGATTTTTCTGCTCAAATGTATGTACAGAGTTCACGAACCCAACACGTTTTTCACTATTAACTAAAGAGCATGTATGTAAGAGATGCTGTGGTTTGTTACAGTTTCATAACCAGAGTTCAACTAGACATGGTCCGTATGAGTAGGAAACACAGTTCTTTTTTTCTTGACATGCTCATATTTCTTGCTGTATTGTAGACACTGGACAGAAGAGGATGCTGCTTGCGTTAAAACAGAGAGTCTTTCATGGATGAGAACTCTGGTCTGAATTTCCCTTCACAAACGGAGTTAAACCAAAGGCTCTGTGTCTTCCTACAACTAATAGTACTTTTTGGGTAAACCCTTTGATTTTTCGGCTCAAATGAATTTACACAGTTCACGAACACAGCACGATTTTCACTATTATCTAAAGAGAATCTATGTAAGACTTGCTGTGGTTTGTTACAGTTTCATAAGCAGAGTTCAACTAGATATGGTCCATATGAGTAGGAAACACAGTTCATTTTTTCAGGGCATGCTCATGTTTCTTGCTATATTGCAGACACTGGAAAGAAGAGCAGGCTCTTTGTGTTAAAACATAGTGTGTTTCATGGATGAGAACACTGGTCTGAATTTCCCTTCACAAACGGAGTTATACCAAAGTCTCTGCGTCTTCCTACAATTAAGAGTTCATTTCCGGTAAACCCAGTGATTTTTCGGCTCAAATGAATTTACACAGTTCACGAACCCAACACGTTTTTCACTTTTAACTAAAGAACATCTATGAAAGAGATGCTGTGGTTTGTCACAGTTTCACAATCAGAGTTTAACCAAATATGGTCCATATGAGTAGGAAACACAGTTCTTTTTTTCTGGACATGCTCATATTTCTTGCTGTATTGCAGACACTGGACAGAAGAGGATGCTGCTTGCGTTAAAACAGAGGGTCTTTCATGGATGAGAACTCTGGTCTGAATTTCCCTTCACAAACGGAGTTAAACCAAAGTCTCTGTGTCTTCCTACAACTAATAATTCTCTTCGGGTAAACCCTTTGATTTTTCAGCTCAAATGAATTTACACAGTTGACGAACCCAACACGATTTTCACTTTTAACTAAAGAGCATCTATGTAAGAGATGCTGTGCTTTGTTAGAGTGTCATCAGCAGAGTTCAACTAGATATGGTCCATATGAGTAGGAAACACAGTTCATTTTTTCAGGGCATGCTCATGTTTCTTGTTATGTTGCAGACACTGGAAAGAAGAGCATGCTCTTTCTGTTAAAACATAGTGTGTTTCATGGATGAGAACACTGGTCTGAATTTCCCTTCACAAACCGAGTTATACCAAAGTCTCTGTGTCTTCCTACAATTAAGAGTTCATTTCCGGTAAACCCAGTGATTTTTCGGCTCAAATGAATTTACACAATTCACGAACCCAACACGATTTTCACTATTAACTAAAGAGCATCTATGTAAGAGATGCTGTGCTTTGTTACAGTTTCATAAGCAGAGTTCAACTAGATATGGTCCGTATGAGTAGGAAACACAGTTCTTTTTTTCTGGACATGATCATATTTCTTGCTGTATTGCAGACACTGGACAGAAGAGGATGCTGCTTGCGTTAAAACAGACGGTCTTTCATGGATGACAACTCTGGTCTGAATTTCCCTTCACAAACGGAGTTAAACCAAAGGCTCTGTGTCTTCCTACAACTAATAATTCTTTGCGGGTAAACCCTTTGATTTTTCAGCTCAAATGAATTTACACAGTTCACGAACCCAACACGATTTTCACTATTAACTAAAGAGCATCACTGTAAGACTTGCTGTGGTTTGTTACAGTGTCATAAGCAGAGTTCAACCTGATATGGTCCATATGAGTAGGAAACACAGTTCATTTTTTCAGGGCATGCTCATGTTTCTTGCTATATTGCAGACACTGGAAAGAAGAGCATGCTCTTTGTGTTAAAACATAGTGTGTTTCATGGATGAGAACACTGGTCTGAATTTCCCTCCACAAACTGAGTTATACCAAAGTCTCTTTGTCTTCCTACAATTAAGAGTTCATTTCCGGTAAACCCAGTGATTTTTCGGCTCAAATGAATTTACACAATTCACGAACCCAACACGTTTTTCACTTTTAACTAAAGAGCATCTATGTAAGACATGCTATGGTTTGTTACAGTTTCATAAGCACAGTTCAACTAGATATGGTCCGTATGTGTCGGAAACACAGTTCTTTTTTTCTGGGCATGCGCATGTTTCTTGCTGTATTGGCGACACTGGAAAGAAGAGCATGCCTCTTGCGTTAAAACACAGTGTGTTTCATGGATGAGAACACTTGTCTGAATTTCCCTTCACAAACGGAGTTAAACCAAAGTCTCTGTGTCTTCCTACAAGCAAGAGTTAATTTCCGGTAAAACCAGTGATTTTTCGGCTCAAATGAAATTACACAGTTCACGAACCCAACACGTTTTTCACTATAAACTAAAGAGCATCTATTTAAGAGATGCGCTGGTTTCTTAGAGTTTCATAAGCAGAGTTTAACTAGATATGGTCCCTATGATTAAGAAACACAGTTCTTTTTTTCTGGTCATGCTCATGTTTTGTGCTGTATTGCAGAATCTGGACAGAAGAGGTTGCTTTTGCCTTAAAACAGAGTATGTTTCATGGATGAGAACACTGGTCTGAATTTTCATTCAGAAACGGAGTTAAACCAAAGTCTCTGTGTCTTCCTACAAGCAAGAGTTCATTTCCGGTAAACTCAGTGATTTTTCGGCTCAAATGAATGTACACAGTTCACGAACCCAACACGTTTTTCACTATTAACTAAAGAGCATCTATGTAAGAGATGCTGTGGTTTGTTACAGTTTCATAAGCAGAGTTCAACTAGATATGGTCCGTATGAGTAGGAAACACAGTTCTTTTTTTCTGGACATGCTCATATTTCTTGCTGTATTGCAGACACTGGACAGAAGAGGATGCTGCTTGCGTTAAAACAGAGGGTCTTTCATGGATGAGAACTCTGGTCTGAATTTCCCTTCACAAACGGAGTTAAACCAAAGTCTCTGTGTCTTCCTACAACTAATAATTCTCTTCGGGTAAACCCTTTGATTTTTCAGCTCAAATGAATTTACACAGTTCACGAACCCAACACGATTTACACTATTAACTAAAGAGCATCTATGTAAGACTTGCTGTGGTTTGTTACAGTGTCATAATCAGAGTTCAACTAGATATGGTCCATATGAGTAGGAAACACAGTTCATTTTTTCAGGGCATGCTCATGTTTCTTGCTATATTGCAGACACTGGAAAGAAGAGCATGCTCTTTGTGTTAAAACATAGTGTGTTTCATGGATGAGAACACTGGTCTGAATTTTCCTTCAGAAACGGAGTTAAACCAAAGTCTCTGTGTCTTCCTACAAGAAAGAGTTCATTTCCGGGAAACCCAGCGATTTTTCGGCTCAAATGAATTTACACAGTTCACGAACCCAACACGTTTTTCCCTATAAACTAAAGAGCATCTATGTAAGAGATGCTGTGTTTTGTTAGAGTTTCATAAGCAGAATTTAACTAGATATGGTCGGTATGAGTAGGAAACACAGTTCTTTTTTTCTGGACATGCTCATATTTCTTGCTGTATTGCAGAACCTGGACAGAAGAGGATGCTGCTTGCGTTAAAACAGAGGGTCTTTCATGGATGAGAACTCTGGTCTGAATTTCCCTTCACAAACGGAGTTAAACCAAAGGCTCTGTGTCTTCCTACAAGCAAGAGTTCATTTGTGGTAAACCCAGTGATTTTTCGGCTCAAATGAATTTACACAGTTCACGAACCCAACACGTTTTGCACTATTAACTAAAAAGCATCTATGTAAGAGATGCTGTGGTTTGTTACAGTTTCATAAGCAGAGTTCAACTAGATATGGTCCGTATGAGTAGGAAACACAGTTCATTTTTTCTGGACATGCTCATTTTTTTTTGCTGTATTGCAGACTCTGGACAGAAGAGGATGCTTCTTGCGTTAAAACATAGGGGGTTTCATTGATGAGAACACTGGTCTGAATTTCCCTTCACAAACTGAGTGAAACCAAAGGCTCTGTGTCTTCCTACAAGCAAGAGTTCATATCCGGTAAACCCAGTGATTTTCGGCTCAAATGAATTTACACAATTCACGAACCCAACACGATTTTCACTATTAACTAAAGAGCATCTATGTAAGACATGCTGTGGTTTGTTACAGTTTCATAAGCAGAGTTCAACTAGATATGGTCCGAATGTGTCGGAAACACAGTTCTTTTTTTCTGGGCATGCGCATGTTTCTTGCTGTATTGGCGACGCTTGAAAGAAGAGCATGCTTCTTGCGTTAACACAGTGTGTTGCATGGATGAGATCTCTGGTCTGAATTTCCCTTCACAAACGGAGTTAAACCAAAGTCTCTGTGTCTTCCTACAAGCAAGAGTTCATTTCCGTTAAACCCAGTGATTTTTCGGCTCAAATGAATTTACACAGATCACGATCCCAACACGTTTTGCACTATTATCTAAAGAGCATCTATGTAAGACATGCTGTGGTTTGTTACAGTTTCATAAGCAGAGTTCAACTAGATATGGTCCGTATGAGGAGGAAACACAGTTCTTTTTTTCTGGACATGCTCATATTTCTTGCTGTATTGCACACCATGGACAGAAGAGGATGCTGCTTGCGTTAAAACAGAGGGTCTTTCATGGATGAGAACTCTGGTCTGAATTTCCATTCACAACCGGAGTGAAGCCAAAGGCTCTTGTCTTCCTACAAGCAAGAGTTCATTTGCGGTAAACCCAGTGATTTTTCGGCTCAAATGAATTTACACAGTTAACGAACCCAACACGTTTTGCACTATTAACTAATGAGCATCTATGTAAGAGATGCTGTGGTTTCTTACAGTTTTATAATCAGAGTTCAACTAGATATGGTCCGTATGAGTAGGAAACACAGTTCATTTTTTCTGCACATGCTCATGTTTGTTGCTGTATTGTAGACTCTGGACAGAATAGGATGCTTCTTGCGTTAAAACAGAGGGTTTTTCATGGATGAGAACACTGGTCTGAATTTCCCTTCACAAGCGGAGTGAAACCAAAGGCTCTGTGACTTCCTACAAGCAGGAGTTCATTTCCGGTAAACCCAGTGATTTTTCGGCTCAAATGAATTTACACAATTCACGAACCCAACACGATTTTCCCTATTAACTAAAGAGCATCTATGTAAGACATTCTATGGTTTGTTACAGTTTCATAAGCACAGTTCAACTAGATATGGTCCATATGTGTAGGAAACACAGTTCTTTTTTTCTGGGCATGCGCATGTTTCTTGCTGTATTGGCGACGCTGGAAAGAAGAGCATGCCTCTTGCGTTAAAACACAGTGTGTTTCATGGATGAGAACACTGGTCTGAATTTCCCTTCACAAACGGAGTTAAACCAAAGTCTCTGTGTCTTCCTACAAGCAAGAGTTAATTTCCGGTAAAACCAGTGATTTTTCGGCTCAAATGAAATTACACAGTTCACGAACCCAACACGTTTTTCACTATAAACTAAAGAGCATCTATTTAAGAGATGCGCTGGTTTCTTAGAGTTTCATAAGCAGAGTTTAACTAGATATGGTCCCTATGATTAAGAAACACAGTTCTTTTTTTCTGGTCATGCTCATGTTTCTTGCTATATTGCAGGCTCTGGACAGAAGAGGATGCTTTTGCCTTAAAACAGAGTATGTTTCATGGATGAGAACACTGGTCTGAATTTTCATTCAGAAACGGAGTTAAACCAAAGTCTCTGTGTCTTCCTACAAGCAAGAGTTCATTTCCGGTAAACTCAGTGATTTTTCGGCTCAAATGTATGTACACAGTTCACGAACCCAACACGTTTTTCACTATTAACTAAAGAGCATCTATGTAAGAGATGCTGTGGTTTGTTACAGTTTCATAAGCAGAGTTCAACTAGATATGGTCCTTATGAGTAGGAAACACAGTTCTTTTTTTCTGGACGTGCTCATATTTCTTGCTGTATTGCAGACACTGGACAGAAGAGGATGCTGCTTGCGTTAAAACAGAGGGTCTTTCATGGATGAGAACTCTGGTCTGAATTTCCCTTCACAAAGGGAGTTAAACCAAAGTCTCTGTGTCTTCCTACAACTAATAATTCTTTTCGGGTAAACCCTTTGATTTTTCAGCTCAAATGAATTTACACAGTTCACGACCCCAACACGATTTACACTATTAACTAAAGAGCATCTATGTAAGACTTGCTGTGGTTTGTTACAGGGTCATAATCAGAGTTCAACTAGATATGGTCCATATGAGTAGGAAACACAGTTCATTTTTTCAGGGCATGCTCATGTTTCTTGCTATATTGCAGACACTGGAAAGAAGAGCATGCTCTTTGTGTTAAAACATAGTGTGTTTCATGGATGAGAACACTGGTCTGAATTTTCCTTCAGAAACGGAGTTAAACCAAAGTCTCTGTGTCTTCCTACAAGAAAGAGTTCATTTCCGGTAAACCCAGCGATTTTTCGGCTCAAATGAATTTACACAGTTCACGAACCAAACACGTTTTTCCCTATAAACTAAAGAGCATCTATGTAAGAGATGCTGTGTTTTGTTAGAGTTTCATAAGCAGAATTTAACTAGATATGGCCCGTATGATTAAGAAACACAGTTCTTTTTTTCTGGTCATACTCATGTTTCTTGCTGTATTGCAGACTCTGGACAGAAGAGGATGCTTCTTGTGTTAAAACAGAGTATGTTTCATGGATGAGAACACTGGTCTGAATTTCCCTTCACAAACGGAGTGAAACCAAAGGCTCTGTGTCTTACTACAAGCAAGAGTTCATTTCAGGAGACCCAGTGATTTTTCGGCTCAAATGAATTTACACAATTCACGAACCCAACACGATTTTCACTATTAACTAAATAGCATCTATGTAAGACATGCTGTGGTTTGTTAAAGTTTCATAAGCAGAGTTCAATTAGATATGGTCGGTATGAGTAGGAAACACAGTTCTTTTTTTCTGGACATGCTCATATTTCTTGCTGTATTGCAGAACCTGGACAGAAGAGGATGCTGCTTGCGTTAAAACAGAGGGTCTTTCATGGATGAGAACTTTGGTCTGAATTTCCCTTCACAAACGGAGTTAAACCAAAGGCTCTGTGTCTTCCTACAAGCAAGAGTTCATTTGTGGTAAACCCAGTGATTTTTCGGCTCAAATGAATTTACACAGTTCACGAACCCAACACGATTTTCCCTATTAACTAAAGAGCATCTATGTAAGACATGCTATGGTTTGTTACAGTTTCATAAGCACAGTTCAACTAGATATGGTCCGTATGTGTCGGAAACACAGTTCTTTTTTTCTGGGCATGCGCATGTTTCTTGCTGTATTGGCGACGCTGGAAAGAAGAGCATGCCTCTTGCGTTAAAACACAGTGTGTTTCATGGATGAGAACACTGGTCTGAATTTCCCTTCACAAACGGAGTTAAACCAAAGTCTCTGTGTCTTCCTACAAGCAAGAGTTAATTTCCGGTAAAACCAGTGATTTTTCGGCTCAAATGAAATTACACAGTTCACGAACCCAACACGTTTTTCACTATAAACTAAAGAGCATCTATTTAAGAGATGCGCTGGTTTCTTAGAGTTTCATAAGCAGAGTTTAACTAGATATGGTCCCTATGATTAAGAAACACAGTTCTTTTTTTCTGGTCATGCTCATGTTTCTTGCTATATTGCAGACTCTGGACAGAAGAGGATGCTTTTGCCTTAAAACAGAGGGTCTTTCATGGATGAGAACTCTGGTCTGAATTTCCCTTCACAAACGGAGTTAAACCAAAGTCTCTGTGTCTTCCTACAAGCAAGAGTTCATTTCCGGTAAACCCAGTGATTTTTCGGCTCAAATAATTTACACAGTTCACGATCCCAACACGTTTTGCACTATAAACTAAAGAGCATCTATTTAAGAGATGCGCTGGTTTCTTAGAGTTTCATAAGCAGAGTTTAACTAGATATGGTCCCTATGATTAAGAAACACAGTTCTTTTTTTCTGGTCATGCTCATGTTTCTTGCTATATTGCAGGCTCTGGACAGAAGAGGATGCTTTTGCCTTAAAACAGAGTATGTTTCATGGATGAGAACACTGGTCTGAATTTTCATTCAGAAACGGAGTTAAACCAAAGTCTCTGTGTCTTCCTACAAGCAAGAGTTCATTTCCGGTAAACTCAGTGATTTTTCGGCTCAAATGTATGTACACAGTTCACGAACCCAACACGTTTTTCACTATTAACTAAAGAGCATCTATGTAAGAGATGCTGTGGTTTGTTACAGTTTCATAAGCAGAGTTCAACTAGATATGGTCCTTATGAGTAGGAAACACAGTTCTTTTTTTCTGGACGTGCTCATATTTCTTGCTGTATTGCAGACACTGGACAGAAGAGGATGCTGCTTGCGTTAAAACAGAGGGTCTTTCATGGATGAGAACTCTGGTCTGAATTTCCCTTCACAAAGGGAGTTAAACCAAAGTCTCTGTGTCTTCCTACAACTAATAATTCTTTTCGGGTAAACCCTTTGATTTTTCAGCTCAAATGAATTTACACAGTTCACGACCCCAACACGATTTACACTATTAACTAAAGAGCATCTATGTAAGACTTGCTGTGGTTTGTTACAGGGTCATAATCAGAGTTCAACTAGATATGGTCCATATGAGTAGGAAACACAGTTCATTTTTTCAGGGCATGCTCATGTTTCTTGCTATATTGCAGACACTGGAAAGAAGAGCATGCTCTTTGTGTTAAAACATAGTGTGTTTCATGGATGAGAACACTGGTCTGAATTTTCCTTCAGAAACGGAGTTAAACCAAAGTCTCTGTGTCTTCCTACAAGAAAGAGTTCATTTCCGGTAAACCCAGCGATTTTTCGGCTCAAATGAATTTACACAGTTCACGAACCAAACACGTTTTTCCCTATAAACTAAAGAGCATCTATGTAAGAGATGCTGTGTTTTGTTAGAGTTTCATAAGCAGAATTTAACTAGATATGGCCCGTATGATTAAGAAACACAGTTCTTTTTTTCTGGTCATACTCATGTTTCTTGCTGTATTGCAGACTCTGGACAGAAGAGGATGCTTCTTGTGTTAAAACAGAGTATGTTTCATGGATGAGAACACTGGTCTGAATTTCCCTTCACAAACGGAGTGAAACCAAAGGCTCTGTGTCTTACTACAAGCAAGAGTTCATTTCAGGAGACCCAGTGATTTTTCGGCTCAAATGAATTTACACAATTCACGAACCCAACACGATTTTCACTATTAACTAAATAGCATCTATGTAAGACATGCTGTGGTTTGTTAAAGTTTCATAAGCAGAGTTCAATTAGATATGGTCGGTATGAGTAGGAAACACAGTTCTTTTTTTCTGGACATGCTCATATTTCTTGCTGTATTGCAGAACCTGGACAGAAGAGGATGCTGCTTGCGTTAAAACAGAGGGTCTTTCATGGATGAGAACTCTGGTCTGAATTTCCCTTCACAAACGGAGTTAAACCAAAGGCTCTGTGTCTTCCTACAAGCAAGAGTTCATTTGTGGTAAACCCAGTGATTTTTCGGCTCAAATGAATTTACACAGTTCACGAACCCAACACGATTTTCCCTATTAACTAAAGAGCATCTATGTAAGACATGCTATGGTTTGTTACAGTTTCATAAGCACAGTTCAACTAGATATGGTCCGTATGTGTCGGAAACACAGTTCTTTTTTTCTGGGCATGCGCATGTTTCTTACTGTATTGGCGACGCTGGAAAGAAGAGCATGCCTCTTGCGTTAAAACACAGTGTGTTTCATGGATGAGAACACTGGTCTGAATTTCCCTTCACAAACGGAGTTAAACCAAAGTCTCTGTGTCTTCCTACAAGCAAGAGTTAATTTCCGGTAAAACCAGTGATTTTTCGGCTCAAATGAAATTACACAGTTCACGAACCCAACACGTTTTTCACTATAAACTAAAGAGCATCTATTTAAGAGATGCGCTGGTTTCTTAGAGTTTCATAAGCAGAGTTTAACTAGATATGGTCCCTATGATTAAGAAACACAGTTCTTTTTTTCTGGTCATGCTCATGTTTCTTGCTATATTGCAGACTCTGGACAGAAGAGGATGCTTTTGCCTTAAAACAGAGGGTCTTTCATGGATGAGAACTCTGGTCTGAATTTCCCTTCACAAACGGAGTTAAACCAAAGTCTCTGTGTCTTCCTACAAGCAAGAGTTCATTTCCGGTAAACCCAGTGATTTTTCGGCTCAAATAATTTACACAGTTCACGATCCCAACACGTTTTGCACTATTAACTAAAGAGCATCTATGTAAGACATGCTGTGGTTTGTTACAGTTTCATAAGCAGAGTTCAACTAGATATGGTCTGTATGAGTAGGAAACACAGTTCTTTTTTTCTGGACATGCTCATATTTCTTGCTGTATTGCACACCCTGGACAGAAGAGGATGCTGCTTGCGTTAAAACAGAGGGTCTTTCATGGATGAGAACTCTGGTCTGAATTTCCCTTCACAAACGGAGTTAAACCAAAGGCTCTGTGTCTTCCTACAAGCAAGAGTTCATTTGCGGTAAACCCAGTGATTTTTCGGCTCAAATGAATTTACACAATTCACGAACCCAACACGATTTTCACTATTAACTAAAGAGCATCTATGTAAGACATGCTGTGGTTTGTTACAGTTTCATAAGCAGAGTTCAATTAGATATGGTCCGTATGAGTAGGAAACACAGTTCTTTTTTTCTGGACATGCTCATATTTCTTGCTGTATTGCAGACCCTGGACAGAAGAGGATGCTGCTTGCGTTAAAACAGAGGGTCTTTCATGGATGAGAACTCTGGTCTGAATTTCTCCTCACAAACGGAGTTAAACCAAAGGCTCTGTGTCTTCCTACAAGCAAGAGTTCATTTGCGGTAAACCCAGTGTTTTTTCGGCTCAAATGAATTTACACAGTTCACGAACCCAACACGTTTTGCACTATTAACTAAAGAGCATCTATGTAAGAGATGCTGTGGTTTCTTACAGTTTTATAATCAGAATTCAACTAGATATGGTCCGTATGAGTAGGAAACACAGTTCATTTTTTCTGGACATGCTCATTTTTTTTGCTGTATTGCAGACTCTGGACAGAAGAGGATGCTTCTTGCGTTAAAACATAGGGTGTTTCCTTGATGAGAACACTGGTCTGAATTTCCCTTCACAAACGGAGTGAAACCAAAGGCTCTGTGTCTTCCTACAAGCAAGAGTTCATTTCCGGTAAACCCAGGGATTTTTCGGTTCAAATGAATTTACACAATTCACGAACCCAACACAATATTCACTATTAACTAAAGAGCATCTATGTAAGACATGCTGTGGTTTGTTACAGTTTCATAAGCAGAGTTCACCTAGATATGGTCCGTATGAGTAGGAAACACAGTTCATTTTTTCTGGACATGCTCATTTTTTTTTGCTGTATTGCAGACTCTGGACAGAAGAGGATGCTTCTCGCGTTAAAACAGAGGGTCTTTCATGGATGAGAACTCTGGTCTGAATTTCCCTTCACAAACGGAGTGAAACCAAAGGCTCTGTATCTTCCTACAAGCAAGAGTTCATTTCGGGTAAACCCAGTGATTTTTCGGCTCAAATGAATTTACACAATTCACGAACCCAACACGATTTTCACTATTAACTAAAGAGCATCAATGTAAGACATGCTGTGTTTTGTTACAGTTTCATAAGCAGAGTTCAACTAGATATGGTCTGTATGTGTCGGAAACACAGTTCTTTTTTTCTGGGCCTGCGCATGTTTCTTGCTGTATTGGCGACGCTGGAAAGAAGAGCATGCTTCTTGCGTTAACACAGTGTGTTGCATGGATGAGAACACTTGTCTGAATTTCCCTTCACAAACGGAGTTAAACCAAAGTCTCTGTGTCTTCCTACAAGCAAGAGTTCATTTCCGGTAAACTCAGTGATTTTATTGCTCAAATGTATGTACAGTGTTCACGAACCCAACACGTTTTTCACTATTAACTTATCAGCATGTATGTAAGAGATGCTGTGGTTTGTGACAATTTCATAACCAGAGTTCAACTAGATATCGTCTGTATGAGTAGGAAACACAGTTCTTTTTTCTGGACATGCTCATTTTTTTTTGCTGTATTGCAGACTCTGGACAGAAGAGGATGCTTCTCGCGTTAAAACAGAGGGTCTTTCATGGATGAGAACTCTGGTCTGAATTTCCCTTCACAAACGGAGTGAAACCAAAGGCTCTGTATCTTCCTACAAGCAAGAGTTCATTTCCGGTAAACCCAGTGATTTTTCGGCTCAAATGAATTTACACAATTCACGAACCCAACACGATTTTCACTATTAACTAAAGAGCATCAATGTAAGACATGCTGTGTTTTGTTACAGTTTCATAAGCAGAGTTCAACTAGATATGGTCCGTATGAGTAGGAAACACAGTTCTTTTTTTCTGGGCCTGCGCATGTTTCTTGCTGTATTGGCGACACTGGAAAGAAGAGCATGCTTCTTGCGTTAACACAGTGTGTTGCATGGATGAGAACACTTGTCTGAATTTCCCTTCACAAACGGAGTTAAACCAAAGTCTCTGTGTCTTCCTACAAGCAAGAGTTCATTTCCGGTAAACCCAGTGATTTTTTGGCTCAAATGAATATACACAGTTCACAAACCCAACACGTTTTTCACTATAAACTAAAGAGCATCTATGTAAGAGATGCTGTGCTTTGTTAGAGTTTCATAAGCAGAGTTTAACTAGATATGGTCCGTATGATTAAGAAACACAGTTCTTTTTTGCTGGGCATGCTCATGTTTCTTGCTGTATTGCAGACTCTGGACAGAAGAGGATGCTTCTTGCCTTAAAACAGAGTATGTTTCATGGATGAGAACACTGGTCTGAATTTTCATTCAGAAACGGAGTTAAACCAAAGTCTCTGTGTCTTCCTACAAGCAAGAGTTCATTTCCGGTAAACTCAGTGATTTTATTGCTCAAATGTATGTACAGAGTTCACGAACCCAACACGTTTTTCACTATTAACTTATCAGCATGTATGTAAGAGATGCTGTGGTTTGTGACAATTTCATAACCAGAGTTCAACTAGATATCGTCTGTATGAGTAGGAAACACAGTTCTTTTTTCTGGACATGCTCATATTTCTTGCTTTATTGCAGACAATGGACAGAAACGGATGCTGCTTGCGTTAAAACAGAGGGTGTTTCATTGATGAGGAAACTGGTCTGAATTTCCCTTCACAAACGGAGTGAAACCAAAGTCTCTGTGTCTTCCTACAAGCAAGAGTTCATTTCCGGTAAACCCAGTGATTTTTCGGCTCAAATTAATTTACACAGTTCACGATCCCAACACGTTTTGCACTATTAACTAAAGAACATCTATGTAAGACATGCTGTGGTTTGTTACAGTTTCATAAGCAGAGTTCAACTAGATATGGTCTGTATGAGTAGGAAACACAGTTCTTTTTTTCTGGACATGCTCATATTTCTTGCTGTATTGCACACCCTGGACAGAAGAGGATGCTGCTTGCGTTAAAACAGAGGGTCTTTCATGGATGAGAACTCTGGTCTGAATTTCCCTTCACAAACGGAGTTAAACCAAAGGCTCTGTGTCTTCCTACAAGCAAGAGTTCATTTGCGGTAAACCCAGTGATTTTTCGGCTCAAATGAATTTACACAATTCACGAACCCAACACGATTTTCACTATTAACTAAAGAGCATCTATGTAAGACATGCTGTGGTTTGTTACAGTTTCATAAGCAGAGTTCAATTAGATATGGTCCGTATGAGTAGGAAACACAGTTCTTTTTTTCTGGACATGCTCATATTTCTTGCTGTATTGCAGACCCTGGACAGAAGAGGATGCTGCTTGCGTTAAAACAGAGGGTCTTTCATGGATGAGAACTCTGGTCTGAATTTCCCCTCACAAACGGAGTTAAACCAAAGGCTCTGTGTCTTCCTACAACTAATAATTCTTTTCGGGTAAACCCTTTGATTTTTCAGCTCAAATGAATTTACACAGTTCACGACCCCAACACGATTTACACTATTAACTAAAGAGCATCTATGTAAGACTTGCTGTGGTTTGTTACAGGGTCATAATCAGAGTTCAACTAGATATGGTCCATATGAGTAGGAAACACAGTTCATTTTTTCAGGGCATGCTCATGTTTCTTGCTATATTGCAGACACTGGAAAGAAGAGCATGCTCTTTGTGTTAAAACATAGTGTGTTTCATGGATGAGAACACTGGTCTGAATTTTCCTTCAGAAACGGAGTTAAACCAAAGTCTCTGTGTCTTCCTACAAGAAAGAGTTCATTTCCGGTAAACCCAGCGATTTTTCGGCTCAAATGAATTTACACAGTTCACGAACCAAACACGTTTTTCCCTATAAACTAAAGAGCATCTATGTAAGAGATGCTGTGTTTTGTTAGAGTTTCATATGCAGAATTTAACTAGATATGGCCCGTATGATTAAGAAACACAGTTCTTTTTTTCTGGTCATACTCATGTTTCTTGCTGTATTGCAGACTCTGGACAGAAGAGGATGCTTCTTGTGTTAAAACAGAGTATGTTTCATGGATGAGAACACTGGTCTGAATTTCCCTTCACAAACGGAGTGAAACCAAAGGCTCTGTGTCTTACTACAAGCAAGAGTTCATTTCAGGAGACCCAGTGATTTTTCGGCTCAAATGAATTTACACAATTCACGAACCCAACACGATTTTCACTATTAACTAAATAGCATCTATGTAAGACATGCTGTGGTTTGTTAAAGTTTCATAAGCAGAGTTCAATTAGATATGGTCGGTATGAGTAGGAAACACAGTTCTTTTTTTCTGGACATGCTCATATTTCTTGCTGTATTGCAGAACCTGGACAGAAGAGGATGCTGCTTGCGTTAAAACAGAGGGTCTTTCATGGATGAGAACTCTGGTCTGAATTTCCCTTCACAAACGGAGTTAAACCAAAGGCTCTGTGTCTTCCTACAAGCAAGAGTTCATTTGTGGTAAACCCAGTGATTTTTCGGCTCAAATGAATTTACACAGTTCACGAACCCAACACGATTTTCCCTATTAACTAAAGAGCATCTATGTAAGACATGCTATGGTTTGTTACAGTTTCATAAGCACAGTTCAACTAGATATGGTCCGTATGTGTCGGAAACACAGTTCTTTTTTTCTGGGCATGCGCATGTTTCTTGCTGTATTGGCGACGCTGGAAAGAAGAGCATGCCTCTTGCGTTAAAACACAGTGTGTTTCATGGATGAGAACACTGGTCTGAATTTCCCTTCACAAACGGAGTTAAACCAAAGTCTCTGTGTCTTCCTACAAGCAAGAGTTAATTTCCGGTAAAACCAGTGATTTTTCGGCTCAAATGAAATTACACAGTTCACGAACCCAACACGTTTTTCACTATAAACTAAAGAGCATCTATTTAAGAGATGCGCTGGTTTCTTAGAGTTTCATAAGCAGAGTTTAACTAGATATGGTCCCTATGATTAAGAAACACAGTTCTTTTTTTCTGGTCATGCTCATGTTTCTTGCTATATTGCAGACTCTGGACAGAAGAGGATGCTTTTGCCTTAAAACAGAGGGTCTTTCATGGATGAGAACTCTGGTCTGAATTTCCCTTCACAAACGGAGTTAAACCAAAGTCTCTGTGTCTTCCTACAAGCAAGAGTTCATTTCCGGTAAACCCAGTGATTTTTCGGCTCAAATAATTTACACAGTTCACGATCCCAACACGTTTTGCACTATTAACTAAAGAGCATCTATGTAAGACATGCTGTGGTTTGTTACAGTTTCATAAGCAGAGTTCAACTAGATATGGTCTGTATGAGTAGGAAACACAGTTCTTTTTTTCTGGACATGCTCATATTTCTTGCTGTATTGCACACCCTGGACAGAAGAGGATGCTGCTTGCGTTAAAACAGAGGGTCTTTCATGGATGAGAACTCTGGTCTGAATTTCCCTTCACAAACGGAGTTAAACCAAAGGCTCTGTGTCTTCCTACAAGCAAGAGTTCATTTGCGGTAAACCCAGTGATTTTTCGGCTCAAATGAATTTACACAATTCACGAACCCAACACGATTTTCACTATTAACTAAAGAGCATCTATGTAAGACATGCTGTGGTTTGTTACAGTTTCATAAGCAGAGTTCAATTAGATATGGTCCGTATGAGTAGGAAACACAGTTCTTTTTTTCTGGACATGCTCATATTTCTTGCTGTATTGCAGACCCTGGACAGAAGAGGATGCTGCTTGCGTTAAAACAGAGGGTCTTTCATGGATGAGAACTCTGGTCTGAATTTCTCCTCACAAACGGAGTTAAACCAAAGGCTCTGTGTCTTCCTACAAGCAAGAGTTCATTTGCGGTAAACCCAGTGTTTTTTCGGCTCAAATGAATTTACACAGTTCACGAACCCAACACGTTTTGCACTATTAACTAAAGAGCATCTATGTAAGAGATGCTGTGGTTTCTTACAGTTTTATAATCAGAATTCAACTAGATATGGTCCGTATGAGTAGGAAACACAGTTCATTTTTTCTGGACATGCTCATTTTTTTTGCTGTATTGCAGACTCTGGACAGAAGAGGATGCTTCTTGCGTTAAAACATAGGGTGTTTCCTTGTTGAGAACACTGGTCTGAATTTCCCTTCACAAACGGAGTGAAACCAAAGGCTCTGTGTCTTCCTACAAGCAAGAGTTCATTTCCGGTAAACCCAGGGATTTTTCGGTTCAAATGAATTTACACAATTCACGAACCCAACACAATATTCACTATTAACTAAAGAGCATCTATGTAAGACATGCTGTGGTTTGTTACAGTTTCATAAGCAGAGTTCACCTAGATATGGTCCGTATGAGTAGGAAACACAGTTCATTTTTTCTGGACATGCTCATTTTTTTTTGCTGTATTGCAGACTCTGGACAGAAGAGGATGCTTCTCGCGTTAAAACAGAGGGTCTTTCATGGATGAGAACTCTGGTCTGAATTTCCCTTCACAAACGGAGTGAAACCAAAGGCTCTGTATCTTCCTACAAGCAAGAGTTCATTTCGGGTAAACCCAGTGATTTTTCGGCTCAAATGAATTTACACAATTCACGAACCCAACACGATTTTCACTATTAACTAAAGAGCATCAATGTAAGACATGCTGTGTTTTGTTACAGTTTCATAAGCAGAGTTCAACTAGATATGGTCCGTATGTGTCGGAAACACAGTTCTTTTTTTCTGGGCCTGCGCATGTTTCTTGCTGTATTGGCGACGCTGGAAAGAAGAGCATGCTTCTTGCGTTAACACAGTGTGTTGCATGGATGAGAACACTTGTCTGAATTTCCCTTCACAAACGGAGTTAAACCAAAGTCTCTGTGTCTTCCTACAAGCAAGAGTTCATTTCCGGTAAACTCAGTGATTTTATTGCTCAAATGTATGTACAGAGTTCACGAACCCAACACGTTTTTCACTATTAACTTATCAGCATGTATGTAAGAGATGCTGTGGTTTGTGACAATTTCATAACCAGAGTTCAACTAGATATCGTCTGTATGAGTAGGAAACACAGTTCTTTTTTCTGGACATGCTCATTTTTTTTTGCTGTATTGCAGACTCTGGACAGAAGAGGATGCTTCTCGCGTTAAAACAGAGGGTCTTTCATGGATGAGAACTCTGGTCTGAATTTCCCTTCACAAACGGAGTGAAACCAAAGGCTCTGTATCTTCCTACAAGCAAGAGTTCATTTCCGGTAAACCCAGTGATTTTTCGGCTCAAATTAATTTACACAATTCACGAACCCAACACGATTTTCACTATTAACTAAAGAGCATCAATGTAAGACATGCTGTGTTTTGTTACAGTTTCATAAGCAGAGTTCAACTAGATATGGTCCGTATGAGTAGGAAACACAGTTCTTTTTTTCTGGGCCTGCGCATGTTTCTTGCTGTATTGGCGACACTGGAAAGAAGAGCATGCTTCTTGCGTTAACACAGTGTGTTGCATGGATGAGAACACTTGTCTGAATTTCCCTTCACAAACGGAGTTAAACCAAAGTCTCTGTGTCTTCCTACAAGCAAGAGTTCATTTCCGGTAAACCCAGTGATTTTTTGGCTCAAATGAATATACACAGTTCACAAACCCAACACGTTTTTCACTATAAACTAAAGAGCATCTATGTAAGAGATGCTGTGCTTTGTTAGAGTTTCATAAGCAGAGTTTAACTAGATATGGTCCGTATGATTAAGAAACACAGTTCTTTTTTGCTGGGCATGCTCATGTTTCTTGCTGTATTGCAGACTCTGGACAGAAGAGGATGCTTCTTGCCTTAAAACAGAGTATGTTTCATGGATGAGAACACTGGTCTGAATTTTCATTCAGAAACGGAGTTAAACCAAAGTCTCTGTGTCTTCCTACAAGCAAGAGTTCATTTCCGGTAAACTCAGTGATTTTATTGCTCAAATGTATGTACAGAGTTCACGAACCCAACACGTTTTTCACTATTAACTTATCAGCATGTATGTAAGAGATGCTGTGGTTTGTGACAATTTCATAACCAGAGTTCAACTAGATATCGTCTGTATGAGTAGGAAACACAGTTCTTTTTTCTGGACATGCTCATATTTCTTGCTTTATTGCAGACAATGGACAGAAACGGATGCTGCTTGCGTTAAAACAGAGGGTGTTTCATTGATGAGGAAACTGGTCTGAATTTCCCTTCACAAACGGAGTGAAACCAAAGTCTCTGTGTCTTCCTACAAGCAAGAGTTCATTTCCGGTAAACCCAGTGATTTTTCGGCTCAAATTAATTTACACAGTTCACGATCCCAACACGTTTTGCACTATTAACTAAAGAACATCTATGTAAGACATGCTGTGGTTTGTTACAGTTTCATAAGCAGAGTTCAACTAGATATGGTCTGTATGAGTAGGAAACACAGTTCTTTTTTTCTGGACATGCTCATATTTCTTGCTGTATTGCACACCCTGGACAGAAGAGGATGCTGCTTGCGTTAAAACAGAGGGTCTTTCATGGATGAGAACTCTGGTCTGAATTTCCCTTCACAAACGGAGTTAAACCAAAGGCTCTGTGTCTTCCTACAAGCAAGAGTTCATTTGCGGTAAACCCAGTGATTTTTCGGCTCAAATGAATTTACACAATTCACGAACCCAACACGATTTTCACTATTAACTAAAGAGCATCTATGTAAGACATGCTGTGGTTTGTTACAGTTTCATAAGCAGAGTTCAATTAGATATGGTCCGTATGAGTAGGAAACACAGTTCTTTTTTTCTGGACATGCTCATATTTCTTGCTGTATTGCAGACCCTGGACAGAAGAGGATGCTGCTTGCGTTAAAACAGAGGGTCTTTCATGGATGAGAACTCTGGTCTGAATTTCCCCTCACAAACGGAGTTAAACCAAAGGCTCTGTGTCTTCCTACAACTAATAATTCTTTTCGGGTAAACCCTTTGATTTTTCAGCTCAAATGAATTTACACAGTTCACGACCCCAACACGATTTACACTATTAACTAAAGAGCATCTATGTAAGACTTGCTGTGGTTTGTTACAGGGTCATAATCAGAGTTCAACTAGATATGGTCCATATGAGTAGGAAACACAGTTCATTTTTTCAGGGCATGCTCATGTTTCTTGCTATATTGCAGACACTGGAAAGAAGAGCATGCTCTTTGTGTTAAAACATAGTGTGTTTCATGGATGAGAACACTGGTCTGAATTTTCCTTCAGAAACGGAGTTAAACCAAAGTCTCTGTGTCTTCCTACAAGAAAGAGTTCATTTCCGGTAAACCCAGCGATTTTTCGGCTCAAATGAATTTACACAGTTCACGAACCAAACACGTTTTTCCCTATAAACTAAAGAGCATCTATGTAAGAGATGCTGTGTTTTGTTAGAGTTTCATATGCAGAATTTAACTAGATATGGCCCGTATGATTAAGAAACACAGTTCTTTTTTTCTGGTCATACTCATGTTTCTTGCTGTATTGCAGACTCTGGACAGAAGAGGATGCTTCTTGTGTTAAAACAGAGTATGTTTCATGGATGAGAACACTGGTCTGAATTTCCCTTCACAAACGGAGTGAAACCAAAGGCTCTGTGTCTTACTACAAGCAAGAGTTCATTTCAGGAGACCCAGTGATTTTTCGGCTCAAATGAATTTACACAATTCACGAACCCAACACGATTTTCACTATTAACTAAATAGCATCTATGTAAGACATGCTGTGGTTTGTTAAAGTTTCATAAGCAGAGTTCAATTAGATATGGTCGGTATGAGTAGGAAACACAGTTCTTTTTTTCTGGACATGCTCATATTTCTTGCTGTATTGCAGAACCTGGACAGAAGAGGATGCTGCTTGCGTTAAAACAGAGGGTCTTTCATGGATGAGAACTCTGGTCTGAATTTCCCTTCACAAACGGAGTTAAACCAAAGGCTCTGTGTCTTCCTACAAGCAAGAGTTCATTTGTGGTAAACCCAGTGATTTTTCGGCTCAAATGAATTTACACAGTTCACGAACCCAACACGATTTTCCCTATTAACTAAAGAGCATCTATGTAAGACATGCTATGGTTTGTTACAGTTTCATAAGCACAGTTCAACTAGATATGGTCCGTATGTGTCGGAAACACAGTTCTTTTTTTCTGGGCATGCGCATGTTTCTTGCTGTATTGGCGACGCTGGAAAGAAGAGCATGCCTCTTGCGTTAAAACACAGTGTGTTTCATGGATGAGAACACTGGTCTGAATTTCCCTTCACAAACGGAGTTAAACCAAAGTCTCTGTGTCTTCCTACAAGCAAGAGTTAATTTCCGGTAAAACCAGTGATTTTTCGGCTCAAATGAAATTACACAGTTCACGAACCCAACACGTTTTTCACTATAAACTAAAGAGCATCTATTTAAGAGATGCGCTGGTTTCTTAGAGTTTCATAAGCAGAGTTTAACTAGATATGGTCCCTATGATTAAGAAACACAGTTCTTTTTTTCTGGTCATGCTCATGTTTCTTGCTATATTGCAGACTCTGGACAGAAGAGGATGCTTTTGCCTTAAAACAGAGGGTCTTTCATGGATGAGAACTCTGGTCTGAATTTCCCTTCACAAACGGAGTTAAACCAAAGTCTCTGTGTCTTCCTACAAGCAAGAGTTCATTTCCGGTAAACCCAGTGATTTTTCGGCTCAAATAATTTACACAGTTCACGATCCCAACACGTTTTGCACTATTAACTAAAGAGCATCTATGTAAGACATGCTGTGGTTTGTTACAGTTTCATAAGCAGAGTTCAACTAGATATGGTCTGTATGAGTAGGAAACACAGTTCTTTTTTTCTGGACATGCTCATATTTCTTGCTGTATTGCACACCCTGGACAGAAGAGGATGCTGCTTGCGTTAAAACAGAGGGTCTTTCATGGATGAGAACTCTGGTCTGAATTTCCCTTCACAAACGGAGTTAAACCAAAGGCTCTGTGTCTTCCTACAAGCAAGAGTTCATTTGCGGTAAACCCAGTGATTTTTCGGCTCAAATGAATTTACACAATTCACGAACCCAACACGATTTTCACTATTAACTAAAGTGCATCTATGTAAGACATGCTGTGGTTTGTTACAGTTTCATAAGCAGAGTTCAATTAGATATGGTCCGTATGAGTAGGAAACACAGTTCTTTTTTTCTGGACATGCTCATATTTCTTGCTGTATTGCAGACCCTGGACAGAAGAGGATGCTGCTTGCGTTAAAACAGAGGGTCTTTCATGGATGAGAACTCTGGTCTGAATTTCTCCTCACAAACGGAGTTAAACCAAAGGCTCTGTGTCTTCCTACAAGCAAGAGTTCATTTGCGGTAAACCCAGTGTTTTTTCGGCTCAAATGAATTTACACAGTTCACGAACCCAACACGTTTTGCACTATTAACTAAAGAGCATCTATGTAAGAGATGCTGTGGTTTCTTACAGTTTTATAATCAGAATTCAACTAGATATGGTCCGTATGAGTAGGAAACACAGTTCATTTTTTCTGGACATGCTCATTTTTTTTGCTGTATTGCAGACTCTGGACAGAAGAGGATGCTTCTTGCGTTAAAACATAGGGTGTTTCCTTGATGAGAACACTGGTCTGAATTTCCCTTCACAAACGGAGTGAAACCAAAGGCTCTGTGTCTTCCTACAAGCAAGAGTTCATTTCCGGTAAACCCAGGGATTTTTCGGTTCAAATGAATTTACACAATTCACGAACCCAACACAATATTCACTATTAACTAAAGAGCATCTATGTAAGACATGCTGTGGTTTGTTACAGTTTCATAAGCAGAGTTCACCTAGATATGGTCCGTATGAGTAGGAAACACAGTTCATTTTTTCTGGACATGCTCATTTTTTTTTGCTGTATTGCAGACTCTGGACAGAAGAGGATGCTTCTCGCGTTAAAACAGAGGGTCTTTCATGGATGAGAACTCTGGTCTGAATTTCCCTTCACAAACGGAGTGAAACCAAAGGCTCTGTATCTTCCTACAAGCAAGAGTTCATTTCCGGTAAACCCAGTGATTTTTCGGCTCAAATGAATTTACACAATTCACGAACCCAACACGATTTTCACTATTAACTAAAGAGCATCAATGTAAGACATGCTGTGTTTTGTTACAGTTTCATAAGCAGAGTTCAACTAGATATGGTCCGTATGTGTCGGAAACACAGTTCTTTTTTTCTGGGCCTGCGCATGTTTCTTGCTGTATTGGCGACGCTGGAAAGAAGAGCATGCTTCTTGCGTTAACACAGTGTGTTGCATGGATGAGAACATTTGTCTGAATTTCCCTTCACAAACGGAGTTAAACCAAAGTCTCTGTGTCTTCCTACAAGCAAGAGTTCATTTCCGGTAAACTCAGTGATTTTATTGCTCAAATGTATGTACAGAGATCACGAACCCAACACGTTTTTCACTATTAACTTATCAGCATGTATGTAAGAGATGCTGTGGTTTGTGACAATTTCATAACCAGAGTTCAACTAGATATCGTCTGTATGAGTAGGAAACACAGTTCTTTTTTCTGGACATGCTCATATTTCTTGCTTTATTGCAGACAATGGACAGAAACGGATGCTGCTTGCGTTAAAACAGAGGGTGTTTCATTGATGAGGAAACTGGTCTGAATTTCCCTTCACAAACGGAGTGAAACCAAAGTCTCTGTGTCTTCCTACAAGCAAGAGTTCATTTCCGGTAAACCCAGTGATTTTTCGGCTCAAATTAATTTACACAGTTCACGATCCCAACACGTTTTGCACTATTAACTAAAGAGCATCTATGTAAGACATGCTGTGGTTTGTTACAGTTTCATAAGCAGAGTTCAACTAGATATGGTCTGTATGAGTAGGAAACACAGTTCTTTTTTTCTGGACATGCTCATATTTCTTGCTGTATTGCACACCCTGGACAGAAGAGGATGCTGCTTGCGTTAAAACAGAGGGTCTTTCATGGATGAGAACTCTGGTCTGAATTTCCCTTCACAAACGGAGTTAAACCAAAGGCTCTGTGTCTTCCTACAAGCAAGAGTTCATTTGCGGTAAACCCAGTGATTTTTCGGCTCAAATGAATTTACACAATTCACAAACCCAACACGATTTTCACTATTAACTAAAGAGCATCTATGTAAGAGATGCTGTGGTTTCTTACAGTTTTATAATCAGAATTCAACTAGATATGGTCCGTATGAGTAGGAAACACAGTTCATTTTTTCTGGACATGCTCATTTTTTTTGCTGTATTGCAGACTCTGGACAGAAGAGGATGCTTCTCGCGTTAAAACAGAGGGTCTTTCATGGATGAGAACTCTGGTCTGAATTTCCCTTCACAAACGGAGTGAAACCAAAGGCTCTGTGTCTTCCTACAAGCAAGAGTTCATTTCCGGTAAACCCAGTGATTTTTCGGCTCAAATGAATTTACACAATTCACGAACCCAACACGATTTTCACTATTAACTAAAGAGCATCAATGTAAGACATGCTGTGTTTTGTTACAGTTTCATAAGCAGAGTTCAACTAGATATGGTCCGTATGAGTAGGAAACACAGTTCTTTTTTTCTGGGCCTGCGCATGTTTCTTGCTGTATTGGCGACACTGGAAAGAAGAGCATGCTTCTTGCGTTAACACAGTGTGTTGCATGGATGAGAACACTTGTCTGAATTTCCCTTCACAAACGGAGTTAAACCAAAGTCTCTGTGTCTTCCTACAAGCAAGAGTTCATTTCCGGTAAACCCAGTGATTTTTTGGCTCAAATGAATATACACAGTTCACAAACCCAACACGTTTTTCACTATAAACTAAAGAGCATCTATGTAAGAGATGCTGTGCTTTGTTAGAGTTTCATAAGCAGAGTTTAACTAGATATGGTCCGTATGATTAAGAAACACAGTTCTTTTTTGCTGGGCATGCTCATGTTTCTTGCTGTATTGCAGACTCTGGACAGAAGAGGATGCTTCTTGCCTTAAAACAGAGTATGTTTCATGGATGAGAACACTGGTCTGAATTTTCATTCAGAAACGGAGTTAAACCAAAGTCTCTGTGTCTTCCTACAAGCAAGAGTTCATTTCCGGTAAACTCAGTGATTTTATTGCTCAAATGTATGTACAGAGTTCACGAACCCAACACGTTTTTCACTATTAACTTATCAGCATGTATGTAAGAGATGCTGTGGTTTGTGACAATTTCATAACCAGAGTTCAACTAGATATCGTCTGTATGAGTAGGAAACACAGTTCTTTTTTCTGGACATGCTCATATTTCTTGCTTTATTGCAGACAATGGACAGAAACGGATGCTGCTTGCGTTAAAACAGAGGGTGTTTCATTGATGAGGAAACTGGTCTGAATTTCCCTTCACAAACGGAGTGAAACCAAAGTCTCTGTGTCTTCCTACAAGCAAGAGTTCATTTCCGGTAAACCCAGTGATTTTTCGGCTCAAATTAATTTACACAGTTCACGATCCCAACACGTTTTGCACTATTAACTAAAGAGCATCTATGTAAGACATGCTGTGGTTTGTTACAGTTTCATAAGCAGAGTTCAACTAGATATGGTCTGTATGAGTAGGAAACACAGTTCTTTTTTTCTGGACATGCTCATATTTCTTGCTGTATTGCACACCCTGGACAGAAGAGGATGCTGCTTGCGTTAAAACAGAGGGTCTTTCATGGATGAGAACTCTGGTCTGAATTTCCCTTCACAAACGGAGTTAAACCAAAGGCTCTGTGTCTTCCTACAAGCAAGAGTTCATTTGCGGTAAACCCAGTGATTTTTCGGCTCAAATGAATTTACACAATTCACGAACCCAACACGATTTTCACTATTAACTAAAGAGCATCTATGTAAGACATGCTGTGGTTTGTTACAGTTTCATAAGCAGAGTTCAATTAGATATGGTCCGTATGAGTAGGAAACACAGTTCTTTTTTTCTGGACATGCTCATATTTCTTGCTGTATTGCAGACCCTGGACAGAAGAGGATGCTGCTTGCGTTAAAACAGAGGGTCTTTCATGGATGAGAACTCTGGTCTGAATTTCCCCTCACAAACGGAGTTAAACCAAAGGCTCTGTGTCTTCCTACAAGCAAGAGTTCATTTGCGGTAAACCCAGTGTTTTTTCGGCTCAAATGAATTTACACAGTTCACGAACCCAACACGTTTTGCACTATTAACTAAAGAGCATCTATGTAAGAGATGCTGTGGTTTCTTACAGTTTTATAATCAGAATTCAACTAGATATGGTCCGTATGAGTAGGAAACACAGTTCATTTTTTCTGGACATGCTCATTTTTTTTGCTGTATTGCAGACTCTGGACAGAAGAGGATGCTTCTTGCGTTAAAACATAGGGTGTTTCCTTGATGAGAACACTGGTCTGAATTTCCCTTCACAAACGGAGTGAAACCAAAGGCTCTGTGTCTTCCTACAAGCAAGAGTTCATTTCCGGTAAACCCAGGGATTTTTCGGTTCAAATGAATTTACACAATTCACGAACCCAACACAATATTCACTATTAACTAAAGAGCATCTATGTAAGACATGCTGTGGTTTGTTACAGTTTCATAAGCAGAGTTCACCTAGATATGGTCCGTATGAGTAGGAAACACAGTTAATTTTTTCTGGACATGCTCATTTTTTTTTGCTGTATTGCAGACTCTGGACAGAAGAGGATGCTTCTCGCGTTAAAACAGAGGGTCTTTCATGGATGAGAACTCTGGTCTGAATTTCCCTTCACAAACGGAGTGAAACCAAAGGCTCTGTATCTTCCTACAAGCAAGAGTTCATTTCCGGTAAACCCAGTGATTTTTCGGCTCAAATGAATTTACACAATTCACGAACCCAACACGATTTTCACTATTAACTAAAGAGCATCAATGTAAGACAAGCTGTGTTTTGTTACAGTTTCATAAGCAGAGTTCAACTAGATATGGTCCGTATGTGTCGGAAACACAGTTCTTTTTTTCTGGGCCTGCGCATGTTTCTTGCTGTATTGGCGACGCTGGAAAGAAGAGCATGCTTCTTGCGTTAACACAGTGTGTTGCATGGATGAGAACACTTGTCTGAATTTCCCTTCACAAACGGAGTTAAACCAAAGTCTCTGTGTCTTCCTACAAGCAAGAGTTCATTTCCGGTAAACTCAGTGATTTTATTGCTCAAATGTATGTACAGAGTTCACGAACCCAACACGTTTTTCACTATTAACTTATCAGCATGTATGTAAGAGATGCTGTGGTTTGTGACAATTTCATAACCAGAGTTCAACTAGATATCGTCTGTATGAGTAGGAAACACAGTTCTTTTTTCTGGACATGCTCATATTTCTTGCTTTATTGCAGACAATGGACAGAAACGGATGCTGCTTGCGTTAAAACAGAGGGTGTTTCATTGATGAGGAAACTGGTCTGAATTTCCCTTCACAAACGGAGTGAAACCAAAGTCTCTGTGTCTTCCTACAAGCAAGAGTTCATTTCCGGTAAACCCAGTGATTTTTCGGCTCAAATTAATTTACACAGTTCACGATCCCAACACGTTTTGCACTATTAACTAAAGAGCATCTATGTAAGACATGCTGTGGTTTGTTACAGTTTCATAAGCAGAGTTCAACTAGATATGGTCTGTATGAGTAGGAAACACAGTTCTTTTTTTCTGGACATGCTCATATTTCTTGCTGTATTGCACACCCTGGACAGAAGAGGATGCTGCTTGCGTTAAAACAGAGGGTCTTTCATGGATGAGAACTATGGTCTGAATTTCCCTTCAAAAACGGAGTTAAACCAAAGGCTCTGTGTCTTCCTACAAGCAAGAGTTCATTTGCGGTAAACCCAGTGATTTTTCGGCTCAAATGAATTTACACAATTCACGAACCCAACACGATTTTCACTATTAACTAAAGAGCATCTATGTAAGACATGCTGTGGTTTGTTACAGTTTCATAAGCAGAGTTCAATTAGATATGGTCCGTATGAGTAGGAAACACAGTTCTTTTTTTCTGGACATGCTCATATTTCTTGCTGTATTGCAGACCCTGGACAGAAGAGGATGCTGCTTGCGTTAAAACAGAGGGTCTTTCATTGATGAGAACTCTGGTCTGAATTTCCCCTCACAAACGGAGTTAAACCAAAGGCTCTGTGTCTTCCTACAAGCAAGAGTTCATTTGCGGTAAACCCAGTGTTTTTTCGGCTCAAATGAATTTACACAGTTCACGAACCCAACACGTTTTGCACTATTAACTAAAGAGCATCTATGTAAGAGATGCTGTGGTTTCTTACAGTTTTATAATCAGAATTCAACTAGATATGGTCCGTATGAGTAGGAAACACAGTTCATTTTTTCTGGACATGCTCATTTTTTTTGCTGTATTGCAGACTCTGGACAGAAGAGGTTGCTTCTTGCGTTAAAACATAGGGTGTTTCCTTGATGAGAACACTGGTCTGAATTTCCCTTCACAAACGGAGTGAAACCAAAGGCTCTGTGTCTTCCTACAAGCAAGAGTTCATTTCCGGTAAACCCAGGGATTTTTCGGTTCAAATGAATTTACACAATTCACGAACCCAACACAATATTCACTATTAACTAAAGAGCATCTATGTAAGACATGCTGTGGTTTGTTACAGTTTCATAAGCAGAGTTCACCTAGATATGGTCCTTATGAGTAGGAAACACAGTTCATTTTTTCTGGACATGCTCATTTTTTTTTGCTGTATTGCAGACTCTGGACAGAAGAGGATGCTTCTCGCGTTAAAACAGAGGGTCTTTCATGGATGAGAACTCTGGTCTGAATTTCCCTTCACAAACGGAGTGAAACCAAAGGCTCTGTATCTTCCTACAAGCAAGAGTTCATTTCCGGTAAACCCAGTGATTTTTCGGCTCAAATGAATTTACACAATTCACGAACCCAACACGATTTTCACTATTAACTAAAGAGCATCAATGTAAGACATGCTGTGTTTTGTTACAGTTTCATAAGCAGAGTTCAACTAGATATGGTCCGTATGAGTAGGAAACACAGTTCTTTTTTTCTGGGCCTGCGCATGTTTCTTGCTGTATTGGCGACACTGGAAAGAAGAGCATGCTTCTTGCGTTAACACAGTGTGTTGCATGGATGAGAACACTTGTCTGAATTTCCCTTCACAAACGGAGTTAAACCAAAGTCTCTGTGTCTTCCTACAAGCAAGAGTTCATTTCCGGTAAACCCAGTGATTTTTTGGCTCAAATGAAATTACACAGTTCACAAACCCAACACGTTTTTCACTATAAACTAAAGAGCATCTATGTAAGAGATGCTGTGCTTTGTTAGAGTTTCATAAGCAGAGTTTAACTAGATATGGTCCGTATGATTAAGAAACACAGTTCTTTTTTGCTGGGCATGCTCATGTTTCTTGCTGTATTGCAGACTCTGGACAGAAGAGGATGCTTCTTGCCTTAAAACAGAGTATGTTTCATGGATGAGAACACTGGTCTGAATTTTCATTCAGAAACGGAGTTAAACCAAAGTCTCTGTGTCTTCCTACAAGCAAGAGTTCATTTCCGGTAAACTCAGTTATTTTTCTGCTCAAATGTATGTACAGAGTTCACGAACCCAACACGTTTTTCACTATTAACTAAAGAGCATGTATGTAAGAGATGCTGTGGTTTGTTACAGTTTCATAAGCAGAGTTCAACTAGATATGGTCCATATGAGTAGGAAACACAGTTCTTTTTTTCCTGACATGCTCATATTTCTTGCTGTATTGCAGACACTGGACAGAAGAGGATGCTGTTTGCGTTAAAACAGCAGGTCTTTCATGGATGAGAACTCTGGTCTGAATTTCCTTCACAAATGGAGTTAAACAAAAGGCTCTGTGTCTTCCTACAACTAATAGTTCTTGTTGGGTAAACCCTTTGATTTTTCGGCTCAAATGAATTTACACAGTTCACGAACCCAACACGATTTTCACTATTATCTAAAGAGCATCTATGTAAGACTTGCTGTAGTTTGTTACAGTTTCATAAGCAGAGTTCAACTAGATATGGTCCATATGAGTAGGAAACACAGTTCATTTTTTCAGGGCATGCTCATGTTTCTTGCTATATTGCAGACTCTAGACAGAAGAAGATGCTTCTTGCGTTAAAACAGAGGGTGTTTCATGGATGAGAACACTGGTCTGAATTTCCCTTCACAAACGGACTGAAACCAAAGGCTCTGTGTCTTCCTACAAGCAAGAGTTCATTTCCGGTAAACCCAGTGATTTTTCGGCTCAAATTAATTTACACAGTTCACGATCCCAACACGTTTTACACTATTATCTAAAGAGCATCTATGTAAGACATGCTGTGGTTTGTTACAGTTTCATAAGCAGAGTTCAATTAGATATGGTCGGTATGATTAGGAAACACAGTTCTTTTTTTCTGGACATGCTCATATTTCTTGCTGTATTGCAGACCCTGGACAGAAGAGGATGCTGCTTGCGTTAAAACAGAGGGTCTTTCATGGATGAGAACTCTGGTCTGAATTTCCCCTCACAAACGGAGTTAAACCAAAGGCTCTGTGTCTTCCTACAAGCAAGAGTTCATTTGTGGTAAACCCAGTGATTTTCGGCTCAAATGAATTTACACAATTCACGAACCCAACACGATTTTCACTATTAACTAAAGAGCATCTATGTAAGACATGCTGTGGTTTGTTACAGTTTCATAAGCAGAGTTCAACTAGATATGGTCCGAATGTGTCGGAAACACAGTTCTTTTTTTCTGGGCATGCGCATGTTTCTTGCTGTATTGGCGACGCTGGAAAGAAGAGCATGCTTCTTGCGTTAACACAGTGTGTTGCATGGATGAGAACTCTGGTCTGAATTTCCCTTCACAAACGGAGTTAAACCAAAGTCTCTGTGTCTTCCTACAAGCAAGAGTTCATTTCCGGTAAACACAGTGATTTTTCGGCTCAAATGAAATTACACAGTTCACGAACCCAACACGTTTTTCACTATAAACTAAAGAGCATCTATGTAAGAGATGCTGTGCTTTGTTACAGTTGCATAAGCAGAGTTCAACTAGATATGGTCCGTATGAATAGGAAACACAGTTCTTTTTTTCAGGACATGCTCATATTTCTTGCTGTATTGCAGAAACTGGACAGAAGAGGATGCTGCTTGCGTTAAAACAGAGGGTCTTTCATGGATGAGAACTCTGGTCTGAATTTCCCTTCACAAACGGAGTTAAACCAAAGTCTCTAGGTCTTCCTACAACTAATAATTCTTTTCGGGTAAACCCTTTGATTTTTCAGCTCAAATGAATTTACACAGTTCACGAACCCAACACGATTTACACTATTAACTAAAGAGCATCTATGTAAGACTTGCTGTGGTTTGTTACAGTGTCATAATCAGAGTTCAACTAGATATGGTCCATATGAGTAGGAAACACAGTTCATTTTTTCAGGGCATGCTCATGTTTCTTGCTATATTACAGACACTGGAAAGAAGAGCATGCTCTTTGTGTTAAAACATAGTGTGTTTCATGGATGAGAACACTGGTCTGAATTTTCCTTCAGAAACGGAGTTAAACCAAAGTCTCTGTGTCTTCCTACAAGAAAGAGTTCATTTCCGGTAAACCCAGTGATTTTTCGGCTCAAATGAATTTACACAGTTCACTCACCCAACACGTTTTTCCCTATAAACTAAAGAGCATCTATGTAAGAGATGCTGTGGTTTGTTAGAGTTTCATAAGCAGAATTTAACTAGATAAGGTCCGTATGATTAAGAAACACAGTTCTTTTTTTCTGGTCATACTCATGTTTCTTGCTGTATTGCAGACTCTGGACAGAAGAGGATGCTTCTTGTGTTAAAACAGAGTATGTTTCATGGATGAGAACACTGGTCTGAATTTCCCTTCACAAACGGAGTGAAACCAAAGGCTCTGTGTCTTACTACAAGCAAGAGTTCATTTGTGGAAAACCCAGTGATTTTTCGGCTCAAATGAATTTACACAATTCACGAACCCAACACGATTTTCACTATTAACTAAATAGCATCTATGTAAGACATGCTGTGGTTTGTTAAAGTTTCATAAGCAGAGTTCAATTAGTTATGGTCGGTATGAGTAGGAAACACAGTTCTTTTTTTCTGGACATGCTCATATTTCTTGCTGTATTGCACACCCTGGACAGAAGAGGATGCTGCTTGCGTTAAAACAGAGGGTCTTTCATGGATGAGAACTCTGGTCTGAATTTCCCTTCACAAACGGAGTGAAACCAAAGGCTCTGTGTCTTCCTACAACTAATAATTCTTTTCGGGTAAACCCTTTGATTTTTCAGCTCAAATGAATTTACACAGTTCACGAACCCAACACGTTTTTCACTATAAACTAAAGAGCATCTATGTAAGAGATGCTGTGGTTTGTTAGAGTTTCATAAGCAGAGTTTAACTAGATATGGTCCGTATGATTAAGAAACACAGTTCTTTTCTTCTGGTCACTCTTATGTTTCTTGCTGTATTGCAGACTCTGGACAGAAGAGGATGCTTCTTTTGTTAAAACAGAGTATGTATCATGGATGAGAACACTGGTCTGAATTTTCCTTCAGAATCGGAGTTAAACCAAAGTCTCTGTGTCTTCCTACAAGCAATTGTTCATTTCCGGTAAACTCAGTGATTTTTCGGCTCAAATGAATGTACACAGTTCACGAACCCAACCAGTTTTTCACTATTAACTAAAGAGCATGTATGTAAGAGATGCTGTGGTTTGTTACAGTTTCATAAGCAGAGTTCAACTAGATATGGTCCCTATGAGTAGGAAACACAGTTCTTTTTTTCTGGGCATGCTCATGTTTCTTGCTGTATTGCAGACTCTGGTCAGAAGAAGATGCTTCTTGCGTTAAAACAGAGGGTTTTCATGGATGAGAACTCTGGTCTGAATTTCCCTTCACAAACGGAGTGAAACCAAAGGCTCTGTGTCTTCCTACAAGAAAGAGTTCATTTGCGGTAAACCCAGTGATTTTTCGGCTCAAATGAATTTACACAGTTCACGAACCCAACACTTTTTGCACTATTAACTAAAGATCATCTATGTAAGAGATGCTGTGGTTTCTTACAGTTTTATAATCAGAGTTCAACTAGATATGGTCCGTATGAGTAGGAAACACAGTTCATTTTTTCTGGACATGCTCATTTTTTTTTTGCTGTATTGCAGACTCTGGACAGAAGAGGATGCTTCTTGCTTTAAAACATAGGGTGTTTCATGGATGAGAACACTGGTCTGAATTTCCCTTCACAAATGGAGTGAAACGAAAGGCTCTGTGTCTTCCTACAAGCAAGAGTTGATATCCGGTAAACCCAGTGATTTTTCGGCTCAAATGAATTTACACAATTCACGAACCCAACAAGATTTTCACTATTAACTAAAGAGCATCTATGTAAGAGATGCTGTGGTTTGTTACAGTTTCTTAAGCAGAGTTCAACTAGATATGGACCATATGTGTCGGAAACACAGTTCATTTTTCTGGGTATGCTCATGTTTCTTGCTGTATTGGCGACGCTGGAAAGAAGAGCATGCTTCTTGCGTTAAAACAGAATGTGTTTCAAGGCTGAGAACACTGGTCTGAATTTTCCTTCAAAAACGGAGTTAAACCAAAATCTCTGTGTCTTCCTACAAGAAAGAGTTCATTTTCGGTAAACCCAGTGATTTTTCGGCTCAAATGAATTTACACAGTTCACGAACCCAACACGTTTTGCACTATTAACTAAAGAGCATCTATGTAAGAGATGCTGTGGTTTGTTAGAGTTTCATAAGCAGAATTTAACTAGATATGGTCCGTATGATTAAGAAACACAGTTCTTTTTTGCTGGGCATGCTCATGTTTCTTGCTGTATTGCAGACTCTGGACAGAAGAGGATGCTTCTTGCGTTTAAACAGAGTATGTTTCATGGATGAGAACACTGGTCTGAATTTTCATTCAGAAACGGAGTTAAACCAAAGTCTCTGTGTCTTCCTACAAGCAAGAGTTCATTTCCGGTAAACTCAGTGATTTTTCGGCTCAAATGTATGTACACAGTTCATGAACCCAACACGTTTTTCACTATTAACTAAAGAGCATCTATGTAAGAGATGCTGTGCTTTGTTACAGTTTCATAAGCAGAGTTCAACTAGATATGGTCCGTATGAGTAGGAAACACAGTCCTTTTTTTCTGGACATGCTCATATTTCTTGCTGTATTGCAGACACTGGACCGAAGAGGATGCTGCTTGCGTTAAAACAGAGGGTCTTTCATGGATGAGAACTCTGGTCTGAATTTCCCTTCACAAATGGAGTGAAACCAAAGGCTCTGTGTCTTCCTACAAGCAAGAGTTCATTTGCGGTAAACCCAGTGATTTTTCGGCTCAAATGAATTTACACAGTTCACGAACCCAACACGTTTTGCACTATTAACGAAAGAGCATCTATGTAAGAGACGCTGTGGTTTCTTACAGTTTTATAATCAGAGTTCAACTAGATATGGTCCGTATGAGTAGGAAACACAGTTCTTTTTTTCTGGACATGCTCACATTTCTTGCTGTATTGCAGACACTGGACAGAAGAGGATGCTGCTTGCGTTAAAACAGAGGGTCTTTCATGGATGAGAACTCTGGTCTGAATTTCCCTTCACAAACGGAGTTAAACCAAAGGCTCTGTGTCTTCCTACAACTAATAATTCTTTTCGGGAAAACTCTTTGATTTTTCAGCTCAAATGAATTTACACAGTTCACGAACCCAACACGATTTACACTATTAACTAAAGAGCATCTATGTAACACTTGCTGTGGTTTGTTACAGTGTCATAATCAGAGTTCAACTAGATATGGTCCATATGAGTAGGAAACACAGTTCATTTTTTCAGGGCATGCTCATGGTTCTTACTATATTGCAGACACTGGAAAGAAGAGCATGCTCTTTGTGTTAAAACATAGTGTGTTTCATGGATGAGAACACTGGTCTGAATTTCCCTTCACAAATGGAGTTATACCAAAGTCTCTGCGTCTTCCTACAATTAAGAGTTCATTTCCGGTAAACCCAGTGATTTTTCGGCTCAAATGAATTTACACAGTTCACGAACCCAACACGTTTTTCACTTTTAACTAAAGAACATCTATGTAAGAGATGCTGTGGTTTGTTACAGTTTCACAATCAGAGTTTAACTAGATATGGTCCGTATGAGTAGGAAACACAGTTCTTTTTTTCTGAACATGCTCATTTTTTTTTGCTGTATTGCAGACTCTGGACAGAAGAGGATGCTTCTTGCTTTAAAACATAGGGTGTTTCATGGATGAGAACACTGGTCTGAATTTCCCTTCACAAATGGAGTGAAACGAAAGGCTCTGTGTCTTCCTACAAGCAAGAGTTCATGTCCGGTAAACCCAGTGATTTTTCGGCTCAAGTGAATTTACACAATTCACAAACACAACACGATTTTCACTATTAACTAAAGAGTATCTATGTAAAAGATGCTGTGGTTTGTTACAGTTTCTTAAGCAGAGTTCAACTAGATATGGACCATATGTGTCGGAAACACAGTTCTTTTTTTCTGGGTATGCTCATGTTTCTTGCTGTATTGGCGACGCTGGAAAGAAGAGCATGCTTCTTGCGTTAAAACAGAATGTGTTTCATGGCTGAGAACACTGGGCTGAATTTTCCTTCAGAAACGGAGTTAAACCAAAGTCTCTGTGTCTTCCTACAAGAAAGAGTTCATTTCTGGTAAACCCAGTGATTTTTCGGCTCAAATGAATTTACACAGTTCACGAACCCAACACGTTTTTCACTATAAACTAAAGAGCATCTATGTAAGAGATGCTGTGGTTTGTTAGAGTTTCATAAGCAGAGTTTAACTAGATATGGTCGTATGATTAAGAATCACAGTTCTTTTTTTCTGGTCATACTCATGTTTCTTGCTGTATTGCAGACTCTGGACAGAAGAGGATGCTTGTTGTGTTAAAACAGAGTATGTTTCATGGATGAGAAGACTGGTCTGAATTTTCCTTCAGAAACGGAGTTAAACCAAAGTCTCTGTGTCTTCCTACAAGCAAGTGTTCATTTCCGGTAAACTCAGTGATTTTTCGGCTCAAATGAATGTACACAGTTCACGAACCTAACCAGTTTTTCACTATTAACTAAAGAGCATGTATGTAAGAGATGCTGTGGTTTGTTACAGTTTCATAAGCAGAGTTCAACTAGATATGGTCCCAATGAGTAGGAAACACAGTTCTTTTTTTCTGGGCATGCTCATGTTTCTTGCTGTATTGCAGACTCTGGACAGAAGAGGATGCTTCTTGCGTTAAAACAGAGTATGTATCATGGATGAGAACACTGGTCTGAATTTTCCTTCAGAAACGGAGTTAAACCAAAGTCTCTGTGTCTTCCTACAAGCAAGGGTTCATTTCGGGTAAACTCAGTGATTTTTCGGCTCAAATGAATGTACACAGTTCACGAACCCAACACGTTTTTCACTATTAACTAAAGAGCATCTATGTAAGACATGCTGTGGTTTGGTACAGTTTCATAATCAGAGTTCAACTAGATATGGTCCGTATGAGTAGGAAACACAGTTCATTTTTTCTGGACATGCTCATTTTTTTTGCTGTATTGCAGACTCTGGACAGAAGAGGATGCTTCTTGCGTTAAAACATAGGGTGTTTCATTGATGAGAACATTGGTCTGAATTTCCCTTCCCAAACGGAGTGAAACCAAAGGCTCTGTGTCTTCCTACAAGCAAGAGTTCATTTCCGGTAAACCCAGGGATTTTTTGGCTCAAATGAATTTACACAGTTCACGGACCCAACACGTTTTGCACTATTATCTAAAGAGCATCTATTTAAGACATGCTGTGGTTTGTTACAGTTTCATAATCAGATCAACTAGATATGGTCCATATGAGTAGGAAACACAGTTCTTTTTTTCTGGGCATACTCATGTTTCCTGCTGTATTGCAGACTCTGTACAGAAGAGGATGCTTCTTGCGTTAAAACAGAGTATGTATCATGGATGAGAACACTGGTCTGAATTTTCATTCAGAAACGGAGTTAAACCAAAGTCTCTGTGTCTTCCTACAAGCAAGGGTTCATTTCGGGTAAACTCAGTGATTTTTCGGCTCAAATGAATGTACACAGTTCACGAACCCAACACGTTTTTCACTATTAACTAAAGAGCATCTATGTAAGACATGCTGTGGTTTGGTACAGTTTCATAATCAGAGTTCAACTAGATATGGTCCGTATGAGTAGGAAACACAGTTCATTTTTTCTGGACATGCTCATTTTTTTTGCTATATTGCAGACTCTGGACAGAAGAGGATGCTTCTTGCGTTAAAACAGAGGGTCTTTCATGGATGAGAACACTGGTCTGAATTTCGCTTCACAAACGGAGTGAAACCAATGGCTCTGTGTCTTCCTACAAGCAAGAGTTCATTTCCGGTAAACACAGTGATTTTTCGGCTCAAATGAATTTACACAGTTCACGAACCCAACACGTTTTTCACTATAAACTAAAGAGCATCTATGTAAGAGATGCTGTGGTTTGTTAGAGTTTCATAAGCAGAGTTTAACTAGATATGGTCCGTATGATTAAGAAACACAGTTCTTTTTTTCTGGTCATACTCATGTTTCTTGCTGTATTGCAGACTCTGGACAGAAGAGAATGCTTCTTGTGTTAAAACAGAGTATGTTTCATGGATGAGAACACTGGTCTGAATTTTCCTTCAGAAACGGAGTTAAACCAAAGTCTCTGTGTCTTCCTACAAGCAAGTGTTCATTTCCGGTAAACTCAGTGATTTTTCGGCTCAAATGAATGTACACAGTTCACGAACCCAACCAGTTTTTCACTATTAACTAAAGAGCATGTATGTAAGAGATGCTGTGGTTTGTTACAGTTTCATAAGCAGAGTTCAACTAGATATGGTCCCTATGAGTAGGAAACACAGTTCTTTTTTTCTGGGCATGCTCATGTTTCTTGCTGTATTGCAGACTCTGGACAGAAGAGGATGCTTCTTGCGTTAAAACATAGGGTGTTTCATTGATGAGAACACTGGTCTGAATTTCCCTTCACAAACGGAGTGAAACCAAAGGCTCTGTGTCTTCCTACAAGCAAGAGTTCATTTCCGGTAAACCCAGGGATTTTTCGGCCAAATGAATTTACACAGTTCACGAACCCAACACGTTTTTCACTATTAACTAAAGAGCATCTATGTAAGACATGCTGTGGTTTGGTACAGTTTCATAATCAGAGTTCAACTAGATATGGTCCGTATGAGTAGGAAACACAGTTCATTTTTTCTGGACATGCTCATTTTTTTTGCTGTATTGCAGACTCTGGACAGAAGAGGATGCTTCTTGCGTTAAAACATAGGGTGTTTCATTGATGAGAACACTGGTCTGAATTTCCCTTCACAAACGGAGTGAAACCAAAGGCTCTGTGTCTTCCTACAAGCAAGAGTTCATTTCCGGTAAACCCAGTGATTTTTCGGCTCAAATGAATTTACAAAATTCACGAACCCAACACGATTTTCACTATTAACCAAAGAGCATCTATGTAAGAGATGCTGTGGTTTGTTACAGTTTCATAAGCAGAGTTTAACTAGATATGGTCCGTATGATTAAGAAACACAGTTCTTTTTTGCTGGGCATGCTCATGTTTCTTGCTGTATTGCAGACTCTGGACAGAAGAGGATGCTTCTTGCGTTAAAACAGAGTATGTTTCATGGATGAGAACACTGGTCTGAATTTTCATTCAGAAACGGAGTTAAACCAAAGTCTCTGTGTCTTCCTACAAGCAAGAGTTCATTTCCGGTAAACTCAGTGATTTTTCCGCTCAAATGTATGTACACAGTTCACGAACCCAACACGTTTTTCACTATTAACTAAAGAGAGTCTATGTAAGAGATGCTGTGCTTTGTTACAGTTTCATAAGCAAAGTTCAACTAGATATGGTCCGTATGAGTAGGAAACACAGTTCTTTTTTTCTGGACATGCTCATATTTCTTTCTGTATTGCAGAAACTGGACAGAAGAGGATGCTGCTTGCGTTAAAACAGAGGGTCTTTCATGGATGAGAACTCTGGTCTGAATTTCCCTTCACAAATGGAGTGAAACCAAAGGCTCTGTGTCTTCCTACAAGCAAGAGTTCATTGGCGGTAAACCCAGTGATTTTTCGGCTCAAATGAATTTACACAGTTCACGATCCCAACACGTTTTGCACTATTATCTAAAGAGCATCTATTTAAGACATGCTGTGGTTTGTTACAGTTTCATAATCAGATCAACTAGATATGGTCCATATGAGTAGTAAACACAGTTAATTTTTTCTGGACATGCTAATTTTTTTTGCTGTATTGCAGACTCTGGACAGAAGAGGATGCTTCTTGCGTTAAAACAGAGGGTCTTTCATGGATGAGAACACTGGTCTGATTTTCCCTTCACAAACGGAGTGAAACCAAAGGCTCTGTGTCTTCCTACAAGCAAGAGTTCATTTCCGGTAAACCCAGTGATTTTTTGGCTCAAATGAATTTACACAATTCACGAACCCAACACGATTTTCACTATTAAGCAAAGAGCATCTATGTAAGACATGCTGTGGTTTGTTACAGTTTCATAAGCAGAGTTCAACTAGATATGGTCCGTATGTGTCGGAAACACAGTTTTTTTTTTCTGGGCATGCGCATCTTTCTTGCTGTATTGGCGACGCTGGAAAGAAGAGCATGCTTCTTGCGTTAAAACACAGTGGGTTGCATGGATGAGAACACTGGTCTGAATTTCCCTTCACAAACGGAGTTAAACCAAAGTCTCTGTGTCTTCCTACAAGCAAGAGTTCATTTCCGGTAAACCCAGTGATTTTTCGGCTCAAATGAATTTACACAGTTAACGAACCCAACACGTTTTTCACTATAAAGTAAGGGGAATCTATGTAAGAGATGCTGTGGTTTGTTAGAGTTTCATAAGCAGAGTTTAACTAGATATGGTCCGTATGATTAAGAAACACAGTTCTTTTTTGCTGGGCATGCTCATGTTTCTTGCTGTATTGCAGACTCTGGACGGAAGAGGATGCTTCTTGCCTTAAAACAGAGTATGTTTCACGGAATAGAACACTGGTCTGAATTTTCATTCAGAAACAGAGTTAAATCAAAATTTCTGTGTCTTCCTACAAGCAAGAGTTCATTTCCGGTAAACTCAGTGATTATTCGGCTCAAATATATGTACACAGTTCACGAACCCAACACGTTTTTCACTATTAACTAAAGAGCATCTATGTAAGAGATGCTGTGCTTTGTTACAGTTTCATAAGCAGAGTTTAACTAGATATGGTCCGTTTGATTAAGAAACACAGTTCTTTTTTTCTGGTCATACTCATGTTTCTTGCTGTATTGCAGACTCTGGACAGAAGAGGATGCTTCTTGTGTTAAAACAGAGTATGTTTCATGGATGAGAACACTGGTCTGAATTTTCCTTCAGAAACGGAGTTAAACCAAAGTCTCTGTGTCTTCCTACAAGCAAGTGTTCATTTCCGGTAAACTCAGTGATTTTTCGGCTCAAATGAATGTACACAGTTCACGAACCCAACCAGTTTTTCACTATTAACTAAAGAGCATGTATGTAAGAGATGCTGTGGTTTGTTACAGTTTCATTAGCAGAGTTCAACTAGATATGGTCCCTATGAGTAGGAAACACAGTTCTTTTTTTCTGGGCATGCTCATGTTTCTTGCTGTATTGCAGACTCTGGACAGAAGAGGATGCTTCTTGCGTTAAAACATAGGGTGTTTCATTGATGAGAACACTGGTCTGAATTTCCCTTAACAAACGGAGTGAAACCAAAGGCTCTGTGTCTTCCTACAAGCAAGAGTTCATTTCCGGTAAACCCAGTGATTTTTCGGCCAAATGAATTTACACAGTTCACGAACCCAACACGTTTTGCACTATTATCTAAAGAGCATCTATGTAAGACATGCTGTGGTTTGTTACAGTTTCATAATCAGAGTTCAACTAGATATGGTCCGTATGAGTAGGAAACACAGTTCATTTTTTCTGGACATGCTCATTTTTTTTGCTATATTGCAGACTCAGGACAGAAGAGGATGCTTCTTGCGTTAAAACAGAGGGTCTTTCATGGATGAGAACACTGGTCTGAATTTCCCTTCACAAACGGAGTGAAACCAAAGGCTCTGTGTCTTCCTACAAGCAAGAGTTCATTTCCGGTAAACCCAGTGATTTTTCGGCTCAAATGAATTTACACAGTTCACGAACCCAACACGTTTTTCACTATAAACTAAAGAGCATCTATGTAAGACATGCTGTGGTTTGTTAGAGTTTCATAAGCAGAGTTTAACTAGATATGGTCCGTATGATTAAGAAACACAGTTCTTTTTTTCTGGTCATACGCATGTTTCTTGCTGTATTGCAGACTCTGGACAGAAGAGGATGCTTCTTGTGTTAAAACAGAGTATGTTTCATGGATGAGAACACTGGTCTGAATTTTCCTTCAGAAACGGAGTTAAACCAAAGTCGCTGTGTCTTCCTACAAGCAAGTGTTCATTTCCGGTAAACTCAGTGATTTTTCGGCTCAAATGAATGTACACAGTTCACGAACCCAACCAGTTTTTCACTATTAACTAAAGAGCATGTATGTAAGAGATGCTGTGGTTTGTTACAGTTTCATAAGCAGAGTTCAACTAGATATGGTCCCTATGAGTAGGAAACACAGTTCTTTATTTCTGGGCATGCTCATGTTTCTTGCTGTATTGCAGACTCTGGACAGAAGAGGATGCTTCTTGCGTTAAAACAGAGTATGTATCATGGATGAGAACACTGGTCTGAATTTTCATTCAGAAACGGAGTTAAACCAAAGTCTCTGTGTCTTCCTACAAGCAAGGGTTCATTTCGGGTAAACTCAGTGATTTTTCGGCTCAAATGAATGTACACAGTTCACGAACCCAACACGTTTTTCACTATTAACTAAAGAGCATCTATGTAAGACATGCTGTGGTTTGGTACAGTTTCATAATCAGAGTTCAACTAGATATGGTCCGTATGAGTAGGAAACACAGTTCATTTTTTCTGGACATGCTCATTTTTTTTGCTGTATTGCAGACTCTGGACAGAAGAGGATGCTTCTTGCGTTAAAACATAGGGTGTTTCATTGATGAGAACACTGGTCTGAATTTCCCTTCACAAACGGAGTGAAACCAAAGGCTCTGTGTCTTCCTAAAAGCAAGAGTTCATTTCCGGTAAACCCAGTGATTTTTCGGCCAAATGAATTTACACATTTCACGAACCCAACACGTTTTGCACTATTAACTAAAGAGCATCTATGTAAGACATGCTGTGGTTTGTTACAGTTTCATAATCAGAGTTCAACTAGATATGGTCCGTATGAGTAGGAAACACAGTTCTTTTTTTCTGGACATGCTCATATTTCTTGCTGTATTGCAGAAACTGGACAGAAGAGGATGCTGCTTGCGTTAAAACAGAGGGTCTTTCATGGATGAGAACTCTGGTCTGAATTTCCCTTCACAAATGGTGTGAAACCAAAGGCTCTGTGTCTTCCTACAAGCAAGAGTTGATTGGCGGTAAACCCAGTGATTTTTCGGCTCAAATGATTTTACACAGTTCACGAACCCAACACGTTTTGCACTATTATCTAAAGAGCATCTATTTAAGACATGCTGTGGTTTGTTACAGTTTCATAATCAGATCAACTAGATATGGTCCATATGAGTAGTAAACACAGTTCATTTTTTCTGGACATGCTAATTTTTTTTTGCTGTATTGCAGACTCTGGACAGAAGAGGATGCTTCTTGCGTTAAAACAGAGTGTCTTTCATGGATGAGAACACTGGTCTGATTTTCCCTTCACAAACGGAGTGAAACCAAAGGCTCTGTGTCTTCCTACAAGCAAGAGTTCATTTCCGGTAAACCCAGTGATTTTTTGGCTCAAATGAATTTACACAATTCACGAACCCAACACGATTTTCACTATTAAGCAAAGAGCATCTATGTAAGACATGCTGTGGTTTGTTACAGTTTCATAAGCAGAGTTCAACTAGATATGGTCCGTATGTGTCGGAAACACAGTTCTTTTTTTCTGGGCATGCGCATCTTTCTTGCTGTATTGCCGACGCTGGAAAGAAGAGCATGCTTCTTCCGTTAAAACACAGTGGGTTGCATGGATGAGAACAATGGTCTGAATTTCCCTTCACAAACGGAGTTAAACCAAAGTCTCTGTGTCTTCCTACAAGCAAGAGTTCATTTCCGGTAAACCCAGTGATTTTTCGGCTCAAATGAATTTACACAGTTAACGAACCCAACACGTTTTTCACTATAAAGTAAGGGGAATCTATGTAAGAGATGCTGTGGTTTGTTAGAGTTTCATAAGCAGAGTTTAACTAGATATGGTCCGTATGATTAAGAAACACAGTTCTTTTTTGCTGGGCATGCTCATGTTTCTTGCTGTATTGCAGACTCTGGACGGAAGAGGATGCTTCTTGCCTTAAAACAGAGTATGTTTCACGGATGAGAACACTGGTCTGAATTTTCATTCAGAAACAGAGTTAAATCAAAATTTCTGTGTCTTCCTACAAGCAAGAGTTCATTTCCGGTAAACTCAGTGATTATTCGGCTCAAATATATGTACACAGTTCACGAACCCAACACGTTTTTCACTATTAACTAAAGAGCATCTATGTAAGAGATGCTGTGCTTTGTTACAGTTTCATAAGCAGAGTTCACCTATATATGGTCCGTATGAGTAGGAAACACAGTTCTTTTTTTCTGGACATGCTCATATTTCTTGCTGTATTGCAGACACTGGACAGAAGAGGATGCTGCTTGTGTTAAAACAGAGGGTCTTTCATGGATGAGAACTCTGGTCTGAATTTCCCTTCACAAACGGAGTGAAACCAAAGGCTCTGTGTCTTCCTACAACTAATAATTCTTTTCGGGTAAACCCTTTGATTTTTCAGCTCAAATGAATTTACACAGTTCACGAACCCAACACGATTTTCACTATTATCTAAAGAGCATCTATGTAAGACATGCTGTGGTTTGTTACAGTTTCATAATCAGAGTTCAACTAGATATGGTCCGTATGAGTAGGAAACACAGTTCATTTTTCTGGACATGCTCATTTTTTTTGCTGTATTGCAGACTCTGGACAGAAGAGGATGCTTCTTGCGTTAAAACAGAGGGTCTTTCATGGATGAGAACACTGGTCTGAATTTCCCTTCACAAACGGAGTGAAACCAAAGGCTCTGTGTCTTCCTACAAGCAAGAGTTCATTTCTGGTAAACCCAGTGATTTTTCGGCTCAAATGAATTTACACAGTTCACGAACCCAACACGTTTTTCATTATAAACTATAGAGCATCTATGTAAGAGATGCTGTGGTTTGTTACAGTTTCATAAGCAGAGTTTAACTAGATATGGTCCCTATGAGTAGGAAACACAGTTCTTTTTTTCTGGGCATACTCATGTTTCCTGCTGTATTGCAGACTCTGTACAGAAGAGGATGCTTCTTGCGTTAAAACAGAGTATGTATCATGGATGAGAACACTGGTCTGAATTTTCATTCAGAAACGGAGTTAAACCAAAGTCTCTGTGTCTTCCTACAAGCAAGGGTTCATTTCGGGTAAACTCAGTGATTTTTCGGCTCAAATGAATGTACACAGTTCACGAACCCAACACGTTTTTCACTATTAACTAAAGAGCATCTATGTAAGACATGCTGTGGTTTGGTACAGTTTCATAATCAGAGTTCAACTAGATATGGTCCGTATGAGTAGGAAACACAGTTCATTTTTTCTGGACATGCTCATTTTTTTTTGCTATATTGCAGACTCTGGACAGAAGAGGATGCTTCTTGCGTTAAAACAGAGGGTCTTTCATGGATGAGAACACTGGTCTGAATTTCGCTTCACAAACGGAGTGAAACCAATGGCTCTGTGTCTTCCTACAAGCAAGAGTTCATTTCCGGTAAACACAGTGATTTTTCGGCTCAAATGAATTTACACAGTTCACGAACCCAACACGTTTTTCACTATAAACTAAAGAGCATCTATGTAAGAGATGCTGTGGTTTGTTAGAGTTTCATAAGCAGAGTTTAACTAGATATGGTCCGTATGATTAAGAAACACAGTTCTTTTTTTCTGGTCATACTCATGTTTCTTGCTGTATTGCAGACTCTGGACAGAAGAGAATGCTTCTTGTGTTAAAACAGAGTATGTTTCATGGATGAGAACACTGGTCTGAATTTTCCTTCAGAAACGGAGTTAAACCAAAGTCTCTGTGTCTTCCTACAAGCAAGTGTTCATTTCCGGTAAACTCAGTGATTTTTCGGCTCAAATGAATGTACACAGTTCACGAACCCAACCAGTTTTTCACTATTAACTAAAGAGCATGTATGTAAGAGATGCTGTGGTTTGTTACAGTTTCATAAGCAGAGTTCAACTAGATATGGTCCCTATGAGTAGGAAACACAGTTCTTTTTTTCTGGGCATGCTCATGTTTCTTGCTGTATTGCAGACTCTGGACAGAAGAGGATGCTTCTTGCGTTAAAACATAGGGTGTTTCATTGATGAGAACACTGGTCTGAATTTCCCTTCACAAACGGAGTGAAACCAAAGGCTCTGTGTCTTCCTACAAGCAAGAGTTCATTTCCGGTAAACCCAGTGATTTTTCGGCCAAATGAATTTACACAGTTCACGAACCCAACACGTTTTTCACTATTAACTAAAGAGCATCTATGTAAGACATGCTGTGGTTTGGTACAGTTTCATAATCAGAGTTCAACTAGATATGGTCCGTATGAGTAGGAAACACAGTTCATTTTTTCTGGACATGCTCATTTTTTTTGCTGTATTGCAGACTCTGGACAGAAGAGGATGCTTCTTGCGTTAAAACATAGGGTGTTTCATTGATGAGAACACTGGTCTGAATTTCCCTTCACAAACGGAGTGAAACCAAAGGCTCTGTGTCTTCCTACAAGCAAGAGTTCATTTCCGGTAAACCCAGTGATTTTTCGGCTCAAATGAATTTACAAAATTCACGAACCCAACACGATTTTCACTATTAACCAAAGAGCATCTATGTAAGAGATGCTGTGGTTTGTTACAGTTTCATAAGCAGAGTTTAACTAGATATGGTCCGTATGATTAAGAAACACAGTTCTTTTTTGCTGGGCATGCTCATGTTTCTTGCTGTATTGCAGACTCTGGACAGAAGAGGATGCTTCTTGCGTTAAAACAGAGTATGTTTCATGGATGAGAACACTGATCTGAATTTTCATTCAGAAACGGAGTTAAACCAAAGTCTCTGTGTCTTCCTACAAGCAAGAGTTCATTTCCGGTAAACTCAGTGATTTTTCGGCTCAAATGTATGTACACAGTTCACGAACCCAACACGTTTTTCACTATTAACTAAAGAGAGTCTATGTAAGAGATGCTGTGCTTTGTTACAGTTTCATAAGCAAAGTTCAACTAGATATGGTCCGTATGAGTAGGAAACACAGTTCTTTTTTTCTGGACATGCTCATATTTCTTTCTGTATTGCAGAAACTGGACAGAAGAGGATGCTGCTTGCGTTAAAACAGAGGGTCTTTCATGGATGAGAACTCTGGTCTGAATTTCCCTTCACAAATGGAGTGAAACCAAAGGCTCTGTGTCTTCCTACAAGCAAGAGTTCATTGGCGGTAAACCCAGTGATTTTTCGGCTCAAATGAATTTACACAGTTCACGAACCCAACACGTTTTGCACTATTATCTAAAGAGCATCTATTTAAGACATGCTGTGGTTTGTTACAGTTTCATAATCAGATCAACTAGATATGGTCCATATGAGTAGTAAACACAGTTAATTTTTTCTGGACATGCTAATTTTTTTTGCTGTATTGCAGACTCTGGACAGAAGAGGATGCTTCTTGCGTTAAAACAGAGGGTCTTTCATGGATGAGAACACTGGTCTGATTTTCCCTTCACAAACGGAGTGAAACCAAAGGCTCTGTGTCTTCCTACAAGCAAGAGTTCATTTCCGGTAAACCCAGTGATTTTTTGGCTCAAATGAATTTACACAATTCACGAACCCAACACGATTTTCACTATTAAGCAAAGAGCATCTATGTAAGACATGCTGTGGTTTGTTACAGTTTCATAAGCAGAGTTCAACTAGATATGGTCCGTATGTGTCGGAAACACAGTTTTTTTTTTCTGGGCATGCGCATCTTTCTTGCTGTATTGGCGACGCTGGAAAGAAGAGCATGCTTCTTGCGTTAAAACACAGTGGGTTGCATGGATGAGAACACTGGTCTGAATTTCCCTTCACAAACGGAGTTAAACCAAAGTCTCTGTGTCTTCCTACAAGCAAGAGTTCATTTCCGGTAAACCCAGTGATTTTTCGGCTCAAATGAATTTACACAGTTAACGAACCCAACACGTTTTTCACTATAAAGTAAGGGGAATCTATGTAAGAGATGCTGTGGTTTGTTAGAGTTTCATAAGCAGAGTTTAACTAGATATGGTCCGTATGATTAAGAAACACAGTTCTTTTTTGCTGGGCATGCTCATGTTTCTTGCTGTATTGCAGACTCTGGACGGAAGAGGATGCTTCTTGCCTTAAAACAGAGTATGTTTCACGGAATAGAACACTGGTCTGAATTTTCATTCAGAAACAGAGTTAAATCAAAATTTCTGTGTCTTCCTACAAGCAAGAGTTCATTTCCGGTAAACTCAGTGATTATTCGGCTCAAATATATGTACACAGTTCACGAACCCAACACGTTTTTCACTATTAACTAAAGAGCATCTATGTAAGAGATGCTGTGCTTTGTTACAGTTTCATAAGCAGAGTTTAACTAGATATGGTCCGTTTGATTAAGAAACACAGTTCTTTTTTTCTGGTCATACTCATGTTTCTTGCTGTATTGCAGACTCTGGACAGAAGAGGATGCTTCTTGTGTAAAAAAAACAGAGTATGTTTCATGGATGAGAACACTGGTCTGAATTTTCCTTCAGAAACGGAGTTAAACCAAAGTCTCTGTGTCTTCCTACAAGCAAGTGTTCATTTCCGGTAAACTCAGTGATTTTTCGGCTCAAATGAATGTACACAGTTCACGAACCCAACCAGTTTTTCACTATTAACTAAAGAGCATGTATGTAAGAGATGCTGTGGTTTGTTACAGTTTCATTAGCAGAGTTCAACTAGATATGGTCCCTATGAGTAGGAAACACAGTTCTTTTTTTCTGGGCATGCTCATGTTTCTTGCTGTATTGCAGACTCTGGACAGAAGAGGATGCTTCTTGCGTTAAAACATAGGGTGTTTCATTGATGAGAACACTGGTCTGAATTTCCCTTAACAAACGGAGTGAAACCAAAGGCTCTGTGTCTTCCTACAAGCAAGAGTTCATTTCCGGTAAACCCAGTGATTTTTCGGCCAAATGAATTTACACAGTTCACGAACCCAACACGTTTTGCACTATTATCTAAAGAGCATCTATGTAAGACATGCTGTGGTTTGTTACAGTTTCATAATCAGAGTTCAACTAGATATGGTCCGTATGAGTAGGAAACACAGTTCATTTTTTCTGGACATGCTCATTTTTTTTGCTATATTGCAGACTCAGGACAGAAGAGGATGCTTCTTGCGTTAAAACAGAGGGTCTTTCATGGATGAGAACACTGGTCTGAATTTCCCTTCACAAACGGAGTGAAACCAGAGGCTCTGTGTCTTCCTACAAGCAAGAGTTCATTTCCGGTAAACCCAGTGATTTTTCGGCTCAAATGAATTTACACAGTTCACGAACCCAACACGTTTTTCACTATAAACTAAAGAGCATCTATGTAAGACATGCTGTGGTTTGTTAGAGTTTCATAAGCAGAGTTTAACTAGATATGGTCCGTATGATTAAGAAACACAGTTCTTTTTTTCTGGTCATACGCATGTTTCTTGCTGTATTGCAGACTCTGGACAGAAGAGGATGCTTCTTGTGTTAAAACAGAGTATGTTTCATGGATGAGAACACTGGTCTGAATTTTCCTTCAGAAACGGAGTTAAACCAAAGTCGCTGTGTCTTCCTACAAGCAAGTGTTCATTTCCGGTAAACTCAGTGATTTTTCGGCTCAAATGAATGTACACAGTTCACGAACCCAACCAGTTTTTCACTATTAACTAAAGAGCATGTATGTAAGAGATGCTGTGGTTTGTTACAGTTTCATAAGCGGAGTTCAACTAGATATGGTCCCTATGAGTAGGAAACACAGTTCTTTATTTCTGGGCATGCTCATGTTTCTTGCTGTATTGCAGACTCTGGACAGAAGAGGATGCTTCTTGCGTTAAAACAGAGTATGTATCATGGATGAGAACACTGGTCTGAATTTTCATTCAGAAACGGAGTTAAACCAAAGTCTCTGTGTCTTCCTACAAGCAAGGGTTCATTTCGGGTAAACTCAGTGATTTTTCGGCTCAAATGAATGTACACAGTTCACGAACCCAACACGTTTTTCACTATTAACTAAAGAGCATCTATGTAAGACATGCTGTGGTTTGGTACAGTTTCATAATCAGAGTTCAACTAGATATGGTCCGTATGAGTAGGAAACACAGTTCATTTTTTCTGGACATGCTCATTTTTTTTGCTGTATTGCAGACTCTGGACAGAAGAGGATGCTTCTTGCGTTAAAACATAGGGTGTTTCATTGATGAGAACACTGGTCTGAATTTCCCTTCACAAACGGAGTGAAACCAAAGGCTCTGTGTCTTCCTAAAAGCAAGAGTTCATTTCCGGTAAACCCAGTGATTTTTCGGCCAAATGAATTTACACATTTCACGAACCCAACACGTTTTGCACTATTAACTAAAGAGCATCTATGTAAGACATGCTGTGGTTTGTTACAGTTTCATAATCAGAGTTCAACTAGATATGGTCCGTATGAGTAGGAAACACAGTTCTTTTTTTCTGGACATGCTCATATTTCTTGCTGTATTGCAGAAACTGGACAGAAGAGGATGCTGCTTGCGTTAAAACAGAGGGTCTTTCATGGATGAGAACTCTGGTCTGAATTTCCCTTCACAAATGGAGTGAAACCAAAGGCTCTGTGTCTTCCTACAAGCAAGAGTTGATTGGCGGTAAACCCAGTGATTTTTCGGCTCAAATGATTTTACACAGTTCACGAACCCAACACGTTTTGCACTATTATCTAAAGAGCATCTATTTAAGACATGCTGTGGTTTGTTACAGTTTCATAATCAGATCAACTAGATATGGTCCATATGAGTAGTAAACACAGTTCATTTTTTCTGGACATGCTAATTTTTTTTTGCTGTATTGCAGACTCTGGACAGAAGAGGATGCTTCTTGCGTTAAAACAGAGTGTCTTTCATGGATGAGAACACTGGTCTGATTTTCCCTTCACAAACGGAGTGAAACCAAAGGCTCTGTGTCTTCCTACAAGCAAGAGTTCATTTCCGGTAAACCCAGTGATTTTTTGGCTCAAATGAATTTACACAATTCACGAACCCAACACGATTTTCACTATTAAGCAAAGAGCATCTATGTAAGACATGCTGTGGTTTGTTACAGTTTCATAAGCAGAGTTCAACTAGATATGGTCCGTATGTGTCGGAAACACAGTTCTTTTTTTCTGGGCATGCGCATCTTTCTTGCTGTATTGCCGACGCTGGAAAGAAGAGCATGCTTCTTCCGTTAAAACACAGTGGGTTGCATGGATGAGAACAATGGTCTGAATTTCCCTTCACAAACGGAGTTAAACCAAAGTCTCTGTGTCTTCCTACAAGCAAGAGTTCATTTCCGGTAAACCCAGTGATTTTTCGGCTCAAATGAATTTACACAGTTAACGAACCCAACACGTTTTTCACTATAAAGTAAGGGGAATCTATGTAAGAGATGCTGTGGTTTGTTAGAGTTTCATAAGCAGAGTTTAACTAGATATGGTCCGTATGATTAAGAAACACAGTTCTTTTTTGCTGGGCATGCTCATGTTTCTTGCTGTATTGCAGACTCTGGACGGAAGAGGATGCTTCTTGCCTTAAAACAGAGTATGTTTCACGGATGAGAACACTGGTCTGAATTTTCATTCAGAAACAGAGTTAAATCAAAATTTCTGTGTCTTCCTACAAGCAAGAGTTCATTTCCGGTAAACTCAGTGATTATTCGGCTCAAATATATGTACACAGTTCACGAACCCAACACGTTTTTCACTATTAACTAAAGAGCATCTATGTAAGAGATGCTGTGCTTTGTTACAGTTTCATAAGCAGAGTTCACCTATATATGGTCCGTATGAGTAGGAAACACAGTTCTTTTTTTCTGGACATGCTCATATTTCTTGCTGTATTGCAGACACTGGACAGAAGAGGATGCTGCTTGTGTTAAAACAGAGGGTCTTTCATGGATGAGAACTCTGGTCTGAATTTCCCTTCACAAACGGAGTGAAACCAAAGGCTCTGTGTCTTCCTACAACTAATAATTCTTTTCGGGTAAACCCTTTGATTTTTCAGCTCAAATGAATTTACACAGTTCACGAACCCAACACGATTTTCACTATTATCTAAAGAGCATCTATGTAAGACATGCTGTGGTTTGTTACAGTTTCATAATCAGAGTTCAACTAGATATGGTCCGTATGAGTAGGAAACACAGTTCATTTTTCTGGACATGCTCATTTTTTTTGCTGTATTGCAGACTCTGGACAGAAGAGGATGCTTCTTGCGTTAAAACAGAGGGTCTTTCATGGATGAGAACACTGGTCTGAATTTCCCTTCACAAACGGAGTGAAACCAGAGGCTCTGTGTCTTCCTACAAGCAAGAGTTCATTTCCGGTAAACCCAGTGATTTTTCGGCTCAAATGAATTTACACAATTCACGAACCCAACACGATTTTCACTATTAACCAAAGAGCATCTATGTAAGAGATGCTGTGGTTTGTTACAGTTTCATAAGCAGAGTTTAACTAGATATGGTCCGTATGATTAAGAAACACAGTTCTTTTTTGCTGGGCATGCTCATATTTCTTGCTGTATTGCAGACTCTGGACAAAAGAGGATGCTTCTTGCGTTAAAACAGAGTATGTTTCATGGATGAGAACACTGGTCTGAATTTTCATTCAGAAACGGAGTTAAACCAAAGTCTCTGTGTCTTCCTACAAGCAAGAGTTCATTTCCGGTAAACTCAGTGATTTTTCGGCTCAAATGTATGTACACAGTTCACGAACCCAACACGTTTTTCACTATTAACTAAAGAGCATGTATGTAAGAGATGCTGTGGTTTGTTACAGTTTCATAAGCAAAGTTCAACTATATATGGTCCGTATGAGTAGGAAACACAGTTCTTTTTTTCTGGACATGCCCATATTTCTTGCTGTATTGCAGACACTGGACAGAAGAGGATGCTGCTTGCGTTAAAACAGAGGGTCTTTCATGGATGAGAACTCTGGTCTGAATTTCCCTTCACAAATGGAGTGAAACCAAAGGCTCTGTGTCTTCCTACAAGCAAGAGTTCATTTGCGGTAAACCCAGTGATTTTTCGGCTCAAATGAATTTACACAGTTCACGAACCCAACACGTTTTGCACTATTAACTAAAGAGCATCTATGTAAGAGATGCTGTGGTTTGTTAGAGTTTCATAAGCAGAGTTTAACTAGATATGGTCCGTATGATTAAGAAACACAGTTCTTTTTTTCTGGTCATACTCATGTTTCTTGCTGTATTGCAGACTCTGGACAGAAGAGGATGCTTCTTGTGTTAAAACAGAGTATGTTTCATGGATGAGAACACTGGTCTGAATTTTCATTCAGAAACGGAGTTAAACCAAAGTCTCTGTGTCTTCCTACAAGCAAGTGGTCATTTCCGGTAAACTCAGTGATTTTTCGGCTCAAATGAATGTACACAGTTCATGAACCCAACCAGTTTTTCACTATTAACTAAAGTGCATGTATGTAAGAGATGCTGTGGTTTGTTACAGTTTCATAAGCAGAGTTCAACTAGATATGGTCCCTATGAGTAGGAAACACAGTTCTTTTTTTCTGGGCATGCTCATGTTTCTTGCTGTATTGCAGACTCTGGAAAGAAGAGGATGCTTCTTGCGTTAAAACATAGGGTGTTTCATTGATGAGAACACTGGTCTGAATTTCCCTTCACAAACGAAGTGAAACCAAAGGCTCTGTGTCTTCCTACAACTAATAATTCTTTTCGGGTAAACCCTTTGATTTTTCAGCTCAAATGAATTTACACAGTTCACGAACCCAACACGATTTTCACTATTATCTAAAGAGCATCTATGTAAGACATGCTGTGGTTTGTTACATTTTCATAATCAGAGTTCAACTAGATATGGTCCGTATGAGTAGGAAACACAGTTCATTTTTTCTGGACATGCTCATTTTTTTTGCTATATTGCAGACTCTGGACAGAAGAGGATGCTTCTTGCGTTAAAACAGAGGGTCTTTCATGGATGAGAACACTGGTCTGAATTTCCCTTCACAAACGGAGTGAAACCAGAGGCTCTGTGTCTTCCTACAAGCAAGAGTTCATTTCCGGTAAACCCAGTGATTTTTCGGCTCAAATGAATTTACACAATTCACGAACCCAACACGATTTTCACTATTAACCAAAGAGCATCTATGTAAGAGATGCTGTGGTTTTTTACAGTTTCATAAGCAGAGTTTAACTAGATATGGTCCGTATGATTAAGAAACACAGTTCTTTTTTGCTGGGCATGCTCATGTTTCTTGCTGTATTGCAGACTCTGGACAGAAGAGGATGCTTCTTGCGTTAAAACAGAGTATGTTTCATGGATGAGAACACTGGTCTGAATTTTCATTCAGAAACGGAGTTAAACCAAAGTCTCTGTGTCTTCCTACAACCAAGAGTTCATTTGCGGTAAACTCAGTGATTTTTCGGCTCAAATGTATGTACACAGTTCACGAACCCAACACGTTTTTCACTATTAACTAAAGAGCATCTATGTAAGAGATGCAGTGCTTTGTTACAGTTTCATACGCAAAGTTCAACTAGATATGGTCCGTATGAGTAGGAAACACAGTTCTTTTTTTCTGGACATGCTCATATTTCTTGCTGTATTGCAGAAACTGGACAGAAGAGGATGCTGCTTGCGTTAAAACAGAGGGTTTTCATGGATGAGAACTCTGGTCTGAATTTCCCTTCACAAATGGAGTGAAACCAAAGGCTCTGTGTCATCCTACAAGCAAGAGTTCATTGGCGGTAAACCCAGTGATTTTTCGGCTCAAATGAATTTACACAGTTCACCAACCCAACACGTTTTGCACTATTAACTAAAGAGCATCTATGTAAGAGACGCTGTGGTTTTTACAGTTTTATAATCAGAGTTCAACTAGATATGGTCCGTATGAGTAGGAAACACAGTTCATTTTTTCTGGACATGCTCATTTTTTTTGCTGTATTGCAGACTCTGGACAGAAGAGGATGCTTCTTGCGTTAAAACATAGGGTGTTTCATTGATGAGAACACTGGTCTGAATTTCCCTTCCCTAACGGAGTGAAACCAAAGGCTCTGTGTCTTCCTACAAGCAAGAGTTCATTTCCGGTAAACCCAGGGATTTTTCGGCTCAAATGAATTTACACAGTTCACGAACACAACACGTTTTGCACTATTATCTAAAGAGCATCTATTTAAGACATGCTGTGGTTTGTTACAGTTTCATAATCAGATCAACTACATATGGTCCATATGAGTAGTAAACACAGTTCATTTTTTCTGGACATGCTAATTTTTTTTGCTGTATTGCAGACTCTGGACAGAAGAGGATGCTTCTTGCGTTAAAACAGAGGGTCTTTCATGGATGAGAACACTGGTCTGATTTTCCCTTCACAAACGGAGTGAAACCAAAGGCTCTGTGTCTTCCTACAAGCAAGAGTTCATTTCCGGTAAACCCAGTGATTTTTTGGCTCAAATGAATTTACACAATTCACGAACCCAACACGATTTTCACTATAAACTAAAGAGCATCTATGTAAGACATGCTGTGGTTTGTTAGAGTTTCATAAGCAGAGTTTAACTAGATATGGTCCGTATGATTAAGAAACACAGTTCTTTTTTGCTGGGCATGCTCATGTTTCTTGCTGTATTGCAGACTCTGGACGGAAGAGGATGCTTCTTGCCTTAAAACAGAGTATGTTTCACGGAATAGAACACTGGTCTGAATTTTCATTCAGAAACAGAGTTAAATCAAAATTTCTGTGTCTTCCTACAAGCAAGAGTTCATTTCCGGTAAACTCAGTGATTATTCGGCTCAAATATATGTACACAGTTCACGAACCCAACACGTTTTTCACTATAAACTAAAGAGCATCTATGTAAGACATGCTGTGGTTTGTTAGAGTTTCATAAACAGAGTTTAACTAGATAGGGTCCGTATGAGTAGGAAACACAGTTCTTTTTTTCTGGACATGCTCATATTTCTTGCTGTATTGCAGACACTGGACAGAAGAGGATGCTGCTTGTGTTAAAACAGAGGGTCTTTCATGGATGAGAACTCTGGTCTGAATTTCCCTTCACAAACGGAGTGAAACCAAAGGCTCTGTGTCTTCCTACAAGCAAGAGTTCATTTCCGGTAAACCCAGTGATTTTTCGGCTCAAATGAATTTACACAGTTCACGAACCCAACACGTTTTTCACTATAAACTAAAGAGCATCTATGTAAGACATGCTGTGGTTTGTTAGAGTTTCATAAGCAGAGTTTAACTAGATATGGTCCGTATGATTAAGAAACACAGTTCTTTTTTTCTGGTCATACGCATGTTTCTTGCTGTATTGCAGACTCTGGACAGAAGAGGATGCTTCTTGTGTTAAAACAGAGTATGTTTCATGGATGAGAACACTGGTCTGAATTTTCCTTCAGAAACGGAGTTAAACCAAAGTCTCTGTGTCTTCCTACAAGCAAGAGTTCATTTCCGGTAAACTCAGTGATTTTTCGGCTCAAATGTATGTACACAGTTCACGAACCCAACACGTTTTTCACTATTAACTAAAGAGAGTCTATGTAAGAGATGCTGTGCTTTGTTACAGTTTCATAAGCAAAGTTCAACTAGATATGGTCCGTATGAGTAGGAAACACAGTTCTTTTTTTCTGGACATGCTCATATTTCTTGCTGTATTGCAGAAACTGGACAGAAGAGGATGCTGCTTGCGTTAAAACAGAGGGTCTTTCATGGATGAGAACTCTGGTCTGAATTTCCCTTCACAAATGGAGTGAAACCAAAGGCTCTGTGTCTTCCTACAACTAATAATTCTTTTCGGGTAAACCCTTTGATTTTTCAGCTCAAATGAATTTACACAGTTCACGAACCCAACACGATTTTCACTATTATCTAAAGAGCATCTATGTAAGACATGCTGTGGTTTGTTACAGTTTCATAATCAGAGTTCAACTAGATATGGTCCGTATGAGTAGGAAACACAGTTCATTTTTTCTGGACATGCTCATTTTTTTTGCTATATTGCAGACTCTGGACAGAAGAGGATGCTTCTTGCGTTAAAACAGAGGGTCTTTCATGGATGAGAACACTGGTCTGAATTTCCCTTCACAAACGGAGTGAAACCAGAGGCTCTGTGTCTTCCTACAAGCAAGAGTTCATTTCCGGTAAACCCAGTGATTTTTCGGCTCAAATGAATTTACACAATTCACGAACCCAACACGATTTTCACTATTAACCAAAGAGCATCTATGTAAGAGATGCTGTGGTTTTTTACAGTTTCATAAGCAGAGTTTAACTAGATATGGTCCGTATGATTAAGAAACACAGTTCTTTTTTGCTGGGCATGCTCATGTTTCTTGCTGTATTGCAGACTCTGGACAGAAGAGGATGCTTCTTGCGTTAAAACAGAGTATGTTTCATGGATGAGAACACTGGTCTGAATTTTCATTCAGAAACGGAGTTAAACCAAAGTCTCTGTGTCTTCCTACAACCAAGAGTTCATTTGCGGTAAACTCAGTGATTTTTCGGCTCAAATGTATGTACACAGTTCACGAACCCAACACGTTTTTCACTATTAACTAAAGAGCATCTATGTAAGAGATGCTGTGCTTTGTTACAGTTTCATAAGCAAAGTTCAACTAGATATGGTCCGTATGAGTAGGAAACACAGTTCTTTTTTTCTGGACATGCTCATATTTCTTGCTGTATTGCAGACACTGGACAGAAGAGGATGCTGCTTGCGTTAAAACAGAGGGTCTTTCATGGATGAGAACACTGGTCTGAATTTCCCTTCACAAACGGAGTGAAACCAAAGGCTCTGTGTCTTCCTACAAGCAAGAGTTCATTTCCGGTAAACCCAGTGATTTTTCAGCTCAAATGAATTTACACAGTTAACGAACCCAACACGTTTTTCACTATAAAGTAAGGGGAATCTATGTAAGAGATGCTGTGGTTTGTTAGAGTTTCATAAGCAGAGTTTAACTAGATATGGTCCGTATGATTAAGAAACACAGTTCTTTTTTGCTGGGCATGCTCATGTTTCTTGCTGTATTGCAGACTCTGGACGGAAGAGGATGCTTCTTGCCTTAAAACAGAGTATGTTTCACGGAATAGAACACTGGTCTGAATTTTCATTCAGAAACAGAGTTAAATCAAAATTTCTGTGTCTTCCTACAAACAAGAGTTCATTTCCGGTAAACTCAGTGATTATTCGGCTCAAATATATGTACACAATCACGAACACAACACGTTTTTCACTATTAACTAAAGAGCATCTATGTAAGAGATGCTGTGCTTTGTTACAGTTTCATAAGCAGAGTTCAACTATATATGGTCCGTATGAGTAGGAAACACAGTTCTTTTTTTCTGGACATGCTCATATTTCTTGCTGTATTGCAGACACTGGACAGAAGAGGATGCTGCTTGTGTTAAAACAGAGGGTCTTTCATGGATGAGAACTCTGGTCTGAATTTCCCTTCACAAACGGAGTGAAACCAAAGGCTCTGTGTCTTCCTACAACTAATAATTCTTTTCGGGTAAACCCTTTGATTTTTCAGCTCAAATGAATTTACACAGTTCACGAACCCAACACGATTTTCACTATTATCTAAAGAGCATCTATGTAAGACATGCTGTGGTTTGTTACAGTTTCATAATCAGAGTTCAACTAGATATGGTCCGTATGAGTAGGAAACACAGTTCATTTTTTCTGGACATGCTCATTTTTTTTGCTATATTGCAGACTCTGGACAGAAGAGGATGCTTCTTGCGTTAAAACAGAGGGTCTTTCATGGATGAGAACACTGGTCTGAATTTCCCTTCACAAACGGAGTGAAACCAGAGGCTCTGTGTCTTCCTACAAGCAAGAGTTCATTTCCGGTAAACCCAGTGATTTTTCGGCTCAAATGAATTTACACAATTCACGAACCCAACACGATTTTCACTATTAACCAAAGAGCATCTATGTAAGAGATGCTGTGGTTTTTTACAGTTTCATAAGCAGAGTTTAACTAGATATGGTCCGTATGATTAAGAAACACAGTTCTTTTTTGCTGGGCATGCTCATGTTTCTTGCTGTATTGCAGACTCTGGACAGAAGAGGATGCTTCTTGCGTTAAAACAGAGTATGTTTCATGGATGAGAACACTAGTCTGAATTTTCATTCAGAAACGGAGTTAAACCAAAGTCTCTGTGTCTTCCTACAACCAAGAGTTCATTTGCGGTAAACTCAGTGATTTTTCGGCTCAAATGTATGTACACAGTTCACGAACCCAACACGTTTTTCACTATTAACTAAAGAGCATCTATGTAAGAGATGCTGTGCTTTGTTACAGTTTCATAAGCAAAGTTCACCTAGATATGGTCCGTATGAGTAGGAAACACAGTTCTTTTTTTCTGGACATGCTCATATTTCTTGCTGTATTGCAGACACTGGACAGAAGAGGATGCTGCTTGCGTTAAAACAGAGGGTCTTTCATGGATGAGAACACTGGTCTGAATTTCCCTTCACAAACGGAGTTAAACCAAAGTCTCTGTGTCTTCCTACAAGCAAGAGTTCATTTCCGGTAAACCCAGTGATTTTTCGGCTCAAATGAATTTACACAGTTAACGAACCCAACACGTTTTTCACTATAAAGTAAGGGGAATCTATGTAAGAGATGCTGTGGTTTGTTAGAGTTTCATAAGCAGAGTTTAACTAGATATGGTCCGTATGATTAAGAAACACAGTTCTTTTTTGCTGGGCATGCTCATGTTTCTTGCTGTATTGCAGACTCTGGACGGAAGAGGATGCTTCTTGCCTTAAAACAGAGTATGTTTCACGGATGAGAACACTGGTCTGAATTTTCATTCAGAAACAGAGTTAAATCAAAATTTCTGTGTCTTCCTACAAGCAAGAGTTCATTTCCGGTAAACTCAGTGATTATTCGGCTCAAATATATGTACACAGTTCACGAACACAACACGTTTTTCACTATTAACTAAAGAGCATCTATGTAAGAGATGCTGTGCTTTGTTACAGTTTCATAAGCAGAGTTCAACTATATATGGTCCGTATGAGTAGGAAACACAGTTCTTTTTTTCTGGACATGCTCATATTTCTTGCTGTATTGCAGACACTGGACAGAAGAGGATGCTGCTTGTGTTAAAACAGAGGGTCTTTCATGGATGAGAACTCTGGTCTGAATTTCCCTTCACAAACGGAGTGAAACCAAAGGCTCTGTGTCTTCCTACAACTAATAATTCTTTTCGGGTAAACCCTTTGATTTTTCAGCTCAAATGAATTTACACAGTTCACGAACCCAACACGATTTTCACTATTATCTAAAGAGCATCTATGTAAGACATGCTGTGGTTTGTTACAGTTTCATAATCAGAGTTCAACTAGATATGGTCCGTATGAGTAGGAAACACAGTTCATTTTTTCTGGACATGCTCATTTTTTTTGCTATATTGCAGACTCTGGACAGAAGAGGATGCTTCTTGCGTTAAAACAGAGGGTCTTTCATGGATGAGAACACTGGTCTGAATTTCCCTTCACAAACGGAGTGAAACCAGAGGCTCTGTGTCTTCCTACAAGCAAGAGTTCATTTCCGGTAAACCCAGTGATTTTTCGGCTCAAATGAATTTACACAATTCACGAACCCAACACGATTTTCACTATTAACCAAAGAGCATCTATGTAAGAGATGCTGTGGTTTTTTACAGTTTCATAAGCAGAGTTTAACTAGATATGGTCCGTATGATTAAGAAACACAGTTCTTTTTTGCTGGGCATGCTCATGTTTCTTGCTGTATTGCAGACTCTGGACAGAAGAGGATGCTTCTTGCGTTAAAACAGAGTATGTTTCATGGATGAGAACACTGGTCTGAATTTTCATTCAGAAACGGAGTTAAACCAAAGTCTCTGTGTCTTCCTACAACCAAGAGTTCATTTGCGGTAAACTCAGTGATTTTTCGGCTCAAATGTATGTACACAGTTCACGAACCCAACACGTTTTTCACTATTAACTAAAGAGCATCTATGTAAGAGATGCTGTGCTTTGTTACAGTTTCATAAGCAAAGTTCAACTAGATATGGTCCGTATGAGTAGGAAACACAGTTCTTTTTTTCTGGACATGCTCATATTTCTTGCTGTATTGCAGACACTGGACAGAAGAGGATGCTGCTTGCGTTAAAACAGAGGGTCTTTCATGGATGAGAACACTGGTCTGAATTTCCCTTCACAAACGGAGTGAAACCAAAGGCTCTGTGTCTTCCTACAAGCAAGAGTTCATTTCCGGTAAACCCAGTGATTTTTCAGCTCAAATGAATTTACACAGTTAACGAACCCAACACGTTTTTCACTATAAAGTAAGGGGAATCTATGTAAGAGATGCTGTGGTTTGTTAGAGTTTCATAAGCAGAGTTTAACTAGATATGGTCCGTATGATTAAGAAACACAGTTCTTTTTTGCTGGGCATGCTCATGTTTCTTGCTGTATTGCAGACTCTGGACGGAAGAGGATGCTTCTTGCCTTAAAACAGAGTATGTTTCACGGAATAGAACACTGGTCTGAATTTTCATTCAGAAACAGAGTTAAATCAAAATTTCTGTGTCTTCCTACAAGCAAGAGTTCATTTCCGGTAAACTCAGTGATTATTCGGCTCAAATATATGTACACAGTTCACGAACACAACACGTTTTTCACTATTAACTAAAGAGCATCTATGTAAGAGATGCTGTGCTTTGTTACAGTTTCATAAGCAGAGTTCAACTATATATGGTCCGTATGAGTAGGAAACACAGTTCTTTTTTTCTGGACATGCTCATATTTCTTGCTGTATTGCAGACACTGGACAGAAGAGGATGCTGCTTGTGTTAAAACAGAGGGTCTTTCATGGATGAGAACTCTGGTCTGAATTTCCCTTCACAAACGGAGTGAAACCAAAGTCTCTGTGTCTTCCTACAACTAATAAATCTTTTCGGGTAAACCCTTTGATTTTTCAGCTCAAATGCATTTACACAGTTCACGAACCCAACACGATTTTCACTATTATCTAAAGAGCATCTATGTAAGACATGCTGTGGTTTGTTACAGTTTCATAATCAGAGTTCAACTAGATATGGTCCGTATGAGTAGGAAACACAGTTCATTTTTTCTGGACATGCTCATTTTTTTTGCTATATTGCAGACTCTGGACAGAAGAGGATGCTTCTTGCGTTAAAACAGAGGGTCTTTCATGGATGAGAACACTGGTCTGAATTTCCCTTCACAAACGGAGTGAAACCAGAGGCTCTGTGTCTTCCTACAAGCAAGAGTTCATTTCCGGTAAACCCAGTGATTTTTCGGCTCAAATGAATTTACACAATTCACGAACCCAACACGATTTTCACTATTAACCAAAGAGCATCTATGTAAGAGATGCTGTGGTTTGTTACAGTTTCATAAGCAGAGTTTAACTAGATATGGTCCGTATGATTAAGAAACACAGTTCTTTTTTGCTGGGCATGCTCATGTTTCTTGCTGTATTGCAGACTCTGGACAGAAGAGGATGCTTCTTGCGTTAAAACAGAGTATGTTTCATGGATGAGAACACTGGTCTGAATTTTCATTCAGAAACGGAGTTAAACCAAAGTCTCTGTGTCTTCCTACAAGCAACAGTTCATTTGCGGTAAACTCAGTGATTTTTCGGCTCAAATGTATGTACACAGTTCACGAACCCAACACGTTTTTCACTATTAACTAAAGAGCATCTATGTAAGAGATGCTGTGCTTTGTTACAGTTTCATAAGCAAAGTTCAACTAGATATGGTCCGTATGAGTAGGAAACACAGTTCTTTTTTTCTGGACATGCTCATATTTCTTGCTGTATTGCAGACACTGGACAGAAGAGGATGCTGCTTGCGTTAAAACAGAGGGTCTTTCATGGATGAGAACTCTGGTCTGAATTTCCCTTCACAAATGGAGTGAAACCAAAGGCTCTGTGTCTTCCTACAAGCAAGAGTTCATTTGCGGTAAACCCAGTGATTTTTCGGCTCAAATGAATTTACACAGTTCACGAACCCAACACGTTTTGCACTATTAACTAAAGAGCATCTATGTAAGAGACGCTGTGGTTTTTACACTTTTATAATCAGAGTTCAACTAGATATGGTCCGTATGAGTAGGAAACACAGTTCATTTTTTCTGGACATGCTCATATTTTTTGCTGTATTGCAGACTCTGGACAGAAGAGGATGCTTCTTGCGTTAAAACATAGGGTGTTTCATTGATGAGAACACTGGTCTGAATTTCCCTTCCCAAACGGAGTGAAACCAAAGGCTCTGTGTCTTCCTACAAGCAAGAGTTCATTTCCGGTAAACCCAGGGATTTTTTGGCTCAAATGAATTTACACAGTTCACGAACACAACACGTTTTGCACTATTATCTAAAGAGCATCTATTTAAGACATGCTGTGGTTTGTTACAGTTTCATAAGCAGAGTTCAACTAGATATGGTCCGTATGTGTCGGAAACACAGTTCTTTTTTTCTGTTCATGCGCATCTTTCTTGCTGTATTGGCGATGCTGGAAAGAAGAGCATGCTTCTTGCGTTAAAACACAGTGTGTTTCATTGATGAGAACACTGGTCTGAATTTCCCTTCACAAACGGAGTGAAACCAAAGGCTCTGTGTCTTCCTACAAGCAAGAGTTCATTTCCGGTAAACCCAGTGATTTTTCGGCCAAATGAATTTACACAGTTCACGTACCCAACACGTTTTGCACTATTATCTAAAGAGCATCTATGTAAGACATGCTGTGGTTTGTTACAGTTTCATAATCAGAGTTCAACTAGATATGGTCCGTATGAGTAGGAAACACAGTTCATTTTTCTGGACATGCTCATTTTTTTTGCTATATTGCATACTCTGGACAGAAGAGGATGCTTCTTGCGTTAAAACAGAGGGTCTTTCATGGATGAGAACACTGGTCTGAATTTCCCTTCACAAACGGAGTGAAACCAAAGGCTCTGTGTCTTCCTACAAGCAAGAGTTGATTTCCGGTAAACCCAGTGATTTTTCGGCTCAAATGAATGTACACAGTTCACGAACCCAACCAGTTTTTCACTATTAACTAAAGAGCATGTATGTAAGAGATGCTGTGGTTTGTTACAGTTTCATAAGCAGAGTTCAACTAGATATGGTCCCTATGAGTAGGAAACACAGTTCTTTTTTTCTGGGCATGCTCATGTTTCTTGCTGTATTGCAGACTCTGGACAGAAGAGGATGCTTCTTGCGTTAAAACAGAGTATGTATCATGGATGAGAACACTGGTCTGAATTTTCCTTCAGAAACGGAGTTAAACCAAAGTCTCTGTGTCTTCCTACAAGCAAGGGTTCATTTCGGGTAAACTCAGTGATTTTTCGGCTCAAATGAATGTACACAGTTCACGAACAAAACACGTTTTTCACTATTAACTAAAGAGCATCTATGTAAGAGATGCTGTGCTTGTTACAGTTTCATAAGCAAAGTTCAACTAGATATGGTCCGTATGAGTAGGAAACACAGTTCTTTTTTTCTGGACATGCTCATATTTCTTGCTGTATTGCAGACACTGGACAGAAGAGGATGCTGCTTGCGTTAAAACTGAGGGTCTTTCATGGATGAGAACTCTGGTCTGAATTTCCCTTCACAGAGGGAGTGAAACCAAAGGCTCTGTGTCTTCCTACAAGCAAGAGTTCATTTCCGGTAAACCCAGTGATTTTTCGGCTCAAATGAATTTACACAGTTCACGAACCCAACACGTTTTTCACTATAAACTAAAGAGCATCTATGTAAGAGATGCTGTGGTTTGTTAGAGTTTCATAAGCAGAGTTTAACTAGATATGGTCCGTATGATTAAGAAACACAGTTCTTTTTTTCTGGTCATACTCATGTTTCTTGCTGTATTGCAGACTCTGGACAGAAGAGGATGCTTCTTGTGTTAAAACACAGTATGTTTCATGGATGAGAACACTGGTCTGAATTTTCCTTCAGAAACGGAGTTAAACCAAAGTCTCTGTGTCTTCCTACAAGCAAGTGTTCATTTCCGGTAAACTCAGTGATTTTTCGGCTCAAATGAATGTTCACAGTTCACGAACCCAACCAGTTTTTCACTATTAACTAAAGAGCATGTATGTAAGAGATGCTGTGGTTTGTTACAGTTTCATAAGCAGAGTTCAACTAGATATGGTCCCTATGAGTAGGAAACACAGTTCTTTTTTTCTGGGCATGCTCATGTTTCTTGCAGTATTGCAGACTCTGGACAGAAGAGGATGCTTCTTGCGTTAAAACAGGGTATGTATCATGGATGAGAACACTTGTCTGAATTTTCCTTCAAAAACGGAGTTAAACCAAAGTCTCTGTGTCTTCCTACAAGCAAGGGTTCATTTCGGGTAAACTCAGTGATTTTTCGGCTCAAATGAATGTACACAGTTCACGAACCCAACACGTTTTTCACTGTTAACTAAAGAGCATCTATGTAAGACATGCTGTGGTTTGGTACAGTTTCATAATCAGAGTTCAACTAGATATGGTCCGTATGAATAGGAAACACAGTTCATTTTTTCTGGACATGCTCATTTTTTTTGCTGTATTGCAGACTCTGGACAGAAGAGGATGCTTCTTGCGTTAAAACATAGGGTGTTTCATGGATGAGAACACTGGTCTGAATTTCCCTTCACAAACGTAGTGAAACCAAAGGCTCTGTGTCTTCCTACAAGCAAGAGTTCATTTCCGGTAAACCCAGTGATTTTTCGGCCAAATGAATTTACACAGTTCACGAACCCAACACGTTTTGCACTATTATCTAAAGAGCATCTATGTAAGACATGCTGTGGTTTGTTACAGTTTCATAATCAGAGTTCAACTAGATATGGTCCGTATGAGTAGGAAACACAGTTCATTTTTCTGGACATGCTCATTTTTTTTGCTATATTGCATACTCTGGACAGAAGAGGATGCTTCTTGCGTTAAAACAGAGGGTCTTTCATGGATGAGAACACTGGTCTGAATTTCCCTTCACAGAGGGAGTGAAACCAAAGGCTCTGTGTCTTCCTAGAAGCAAGAGTTCATTTCCGGTAAACCCAGTGATTTTTCGGCTCAAATGAATTTACACAGTTCACGAACCCAACACGTTTTTCACTATAAACTAAAGAGCATCTATGTAAGAGATGCTGTGGTTTTTTAGAGTTTCATAAGCAGAGTTTAACTAGATATGGTCCGTATGATTAAGAAACACAGTTCTTTTTTGCTGGGCATGCTCATGTTTCTTGCTGTATTGCAGACTCTGGACGGAAGAGGATGCTTCTTGCCTTAAAACAGAGTATGTTTCACGGATGAGAACACTGGTCTGAATTTTCATTCAGAAACAGAGTTAAATCAAAATTTCTGTGTCTTCCTACAAGCAAGAGTTCATTTCCGGTAAACTCAGTGATTATTCGGCTCAAATATATGTACACAGTTCACGAACACAACACGTTTTTCACTATTAACTAAAGAGCATCTATGTAAGAGATGCTGTGCTTTGTTACAGTTTCATAAGCAGAGTTCAACTATATATGGTCCGTATGAGTAGGAAACACAGTTCTTTTTTTCTGGACATGCTCATATTTCTTGCTGTATTGCAGACACTGGACAGAAGAGGATGCTGCTTGTGTTAAAACAGAGGGTCTTTCATGGATGAGAACTCTGGTCTGAATTTCCCTTCACAAACGGAGTGAAACCAAAGGCTCTGTGTCTTCCTACAACTAATAATTCTTTTCGGGTAAACCCTTTGATTTTTCAGCTCAAATGAATTTACACAGTTCACGAACCCAACACGATTTTCACTATTATCTAAAGAGCATCTATGTAAGACATGCTGTGGTTTGTTACAGTTTCATAATCAGAGTTCAACTAGATATGGTCCGTATGAGTAGGAAACACAGTTCATTTTTTCTGGACATGCTCATTTTTTTTGCTATATTGCAGACTCTGGACAGAAGAGGATGCTTCTTGCGTTAAAACAGAGTATGTTTCATGGATGAGAACACTGGTCTGAATTTTCATTCAGAAACGGAGTTAAACCAAAGTCTCTGTGTCTTCCTACAACCAAGAGTTCATTTGCGGTAAACTCAGTGATTTTTCGGCTCAAATGTATGTACACAGTTCACGAACCCAACACGTTTTTCACTATTAACTAAAGAGCATCTATGTAAGAGATGCTGTGCTTTGTTACAGTTTCATAAGCAAAGTTCAACTAGATATGGTCCGTATGAGTAGGAAACACAGTTCTTTTTTTCTGGACATGCTCATATTTCTTGCTGTATTGCAGACACTGGACAGAAGAGGATGCTGCTTGCGTTAAAACAGAGGGTCTTTCATGGATGAGAACACTGGTCTGAATTTCCCTTCACAAACGGAGTTAAACCAAAGTCTCTGTGTCTTCCTACAAGCAAGAGTTCATTTCCGGTAAACCCAGTGATTTTTCGGCTCAAATGAATTTACACAGTTAACGAACCCAACACGTTTTTCACTATAAAGTAAGGGGAATCTATGTAAGAGATGCTGTGGTTTGTTAGAGTTTCATAAGCAGAGTTTAACTAGATATGGTCCGTATGATTAAGAAACACAGTTCTTTTTTGCTGGGCATGCTCATGTTTCTTGCTGTATTGCAGACTCTGGACGGAAGAGGATGCTTCTTGCCTTAAAACAGAGTATGTTTCACGGAATAGAACACTGGTCTGAATTTTCATTCAGAAACAGAGTTAAATCAAAATTTCTGTGTCTTCCTACAAGCAAGAGTTCATTTCCGGTAAACTCAGTGATTATTCGGCTCAAATATATGTACACAGTTCACGAACACAACACGTTTTTCACTATTAACTAAAGAGCATCTATGTAAGAGATGCTGTGCTTTGTTACAGTTTCATAAGCAGAGTTCAACTATATATGGTCCGTATGAGTAGGAAACACAGTTCTTTTTTTCTGGACATGCTCATATTTCTTGCTGTATTGCAGACACTGGACAGAAGAGGATGCTGCTTGTGTTAAAACAGAGGGTCTTTCATGGATGAGAACTCTGGTCTGAATTTCCCTTCACAAACGGAGTGAAACCAAAGGCTCTGTGTCTTCCTACAACTAATAATTCTTTTCGGGTAAACCCTTTGATTTTTCAGCTCAAATGAATTTACACAGTTCACGAACCCAACACGATTTTCACTATTATCTAAAGAGCATCTATGTAAGACATGCTGTGGTTTGTTACAGTTTCATAATCAGAGTTCAACTAGATATGGTCCGTATGAGTAGGAAACACAGTTCATTTTTTCTGGACATGCTCATTTTTTTTGCTATATTGCAGACTCTGGACAGAAGAGGATGCTTCTTGCGTTAAAACAGAGGGTCTTTCATGGATGAGAACACTGGTCTGAATTTCCCTTCACAAACGGAGTGAAACCAGAGGCTCTGTGTCTTCCTACAAGCAAGAGTTCATTTCCGGTAAACCCAGTGATTTTTCGGCTCAAATGAATTTACACAATTCACGAACCCAACACGATTTTCACTATTAACCAAAGAGCATCTATGTAAGAGATGCTGTGGTTTGTTACAGTTTCATAAGCAGAGTTTAACTAGATATGGTCCGTATGATTAAGAAACACAGTTCTTTTTTGCTGGGCATGCTCATGTTTCTTGCTGTATTGCAGACTCTGGACAGAAGAGGATGCTTCTTGCGTTAAAACAGAGTATGTTTCATGGATGAGAACACTGGTCTGAATTTTCATTCAGAAACGGAGTTAAACCAAAGTCTCTGTGTCTTCCTACAAGCAAGAGTTCATTTGCGGTAAACTCAGTGATTTTTCGGCTCAAATGTATGTACACAGTTCACGAACCCAACACGTTTTTCACTATTAACTAAAGAGCATCTATGTAAGAGATGCTGTGCTTTGTTACAGTTTCATAAGCAAAGTTCAACTAGATATGGTCCGTATGAGTAGGAAACACAGTTCTTTTTTTCTGGACATGCTCATATTTCTTGCTGTATTGCAGACACTGGACAGAAGAGGATGCTGCTTGCGTTAAAACAGAGGGTCTTTCATGGATGAGAACTCTGGTCTGAATTTCCCTTCACAAATGGAGTGAAACCAAAGGCTCTGTGTCTTCCTACAAGCAAGAGTTCATTTGCGGTAAACCCAGTGATTTTTCGGCTCAAATGAATTTACACAGTTCACGAACCCAACACGTTTTGCACTATTAACTAAAGAGCATCTATGTAAGAGACGCTGTGGTTTTTACAGTTTTATAATCAGAGTTCAACTAGATATGGTCCGTATGAGTAGGAAACACAGTTCATTTTTTCTGGACATGCTCATATTTTTTGCTGTATTGCAGACTCTGGACAGAAGAGGATGCTTCTTGCGTTAAAACATAGGGTGTTTCATTGATGAGAACACTGGTCTGAATTTCCCTTCCCAAACGGAGTGAAACCAAAGGCTCTGTGTCTTCCTACAAGCAAGAGTTCATTTCCGGTAAACCCAGGGATTTTTTGGCTCAAATGAATTTACACAGTTCACGAACACAACACGTTTTGCACTATTATCTAAAGAGCATCTATTTAAGACATGCTGTGGTTTGTTACAGTTTCATAAGCAGAGTTCAACTAGATATGGTCCGTATGTGTCGGAAACACAGTTCTTTTTTTCTGTTCATGCGCATCTTTCTTGCTGTATTGGCGATGCTGGAAAGAAGAGCATGCTTCTTGCGTTAAAACACAGTGTGTTTCATTGATGAGAACACTGGTCTGAATTTCCCTTCACAAACGGAGTGAAACCAAAGGCTCTGTGTCTTCCTACAAGCAAGAGTTCATTACGGTAAACCCAGTGATTTTTCGGCCAAATGAATTTACACAGTTCACGAACCCAACACGTTTTGCACTATTATCTAAAGAGCATCTATGTAAGACATGCTGTGGTTTGTTACAGTTTCATAATCAGAGTTCAACTAGATATGGTCCGTATGAGTAGGAAACACAGTTCATTTTTCTGGACATGCTCATTTTTTTTGCTATATTGCATACTCTGGACAGAAGAGGATGCTTCTTGCGTTAAAACAGAGGGTCTTTCATGGATGAGAACACTGGTCTGAATTTCCCTTCACAAACGGAGTGAAACCAAAGGCTCTGTGTCTTCCTACAAGCAAGAGTTGATTTCCGGTAAACCCAGTGATTTTTCGGCTCAAATGAATTTACACAGTTCACGAACCCAACACGTTTTTCACTATAAACTAAAGAGCATCTATGTAAGAGATGCTGTGGTTTGTTAGAGTTTCATAAGCAGAGTTTAACTAGATATGGTCCGTATGATTAAGAAACACAGTTCTTTTTTTCGGTCATACTCATGTTTCTTGCTGTATTGCAGACTCTGGACAGAAGAGGATGCTTCTTGTGTTAAAACAGAGTATGTTTCATGGATGAGAACACTGGTCTGAATTTTCCTTCAGAAACGGAGTTAAACCAAAGTCTCTGTGTCTTCCTACAAGCAAGTGTTCATTTCCGGTAAACTCAGTGATTTTTCGGCTCAAATGAATGTACACAGTTCACGAACCCAACCAGTTTTTCACTATTAACTAAAGAGCATGTATGTAAGAGATGCTGTGGTTTGTTACAGTTTCATAAGCAGAGTTCAACTAGATATGGTCCCTATGAGTAGGAAACACAGTTCTTTTTTTCTGGGCATGCTCATGTTTCTTGCTGTATTGCAGACTCTGGACAGAAGAGGATGCTGCTTGCGTTAAAACAGAGTATGTATCATGGATGAGAACACTGGTCTGAATTTTCCTTCAGAAACGGAGTTAAACCAAAGTCTCTGTGTCTTCCTACAAGCAAGGGTTCATTTCGGGTAAACTCAGTGATTTTTCGGCTCAAATGAATGTACACAGTTCACGAACAAAACACGTTTTTCACTATTAACTAAAGAGCATCTATGTAAGAGATGCTGTGCTTGTTACAGTTTCATAAGCAAAGTTCAACTAGATATGGTCCGTATGAGTAGGAAACACAGTTCTTTTTTTCTGGACATGCTCATATTTCTTGCTGTATTGCAGACACTGGACAGAAGAGGATGCTGCTTGCGTTAAAACTGAGGGTCTTTCATGGATGAGAACTCTGGTCTGAATTTCCCTTCACAGAGGGAGTGAAACCAAAGGCTCTGTGTCTTCCTACAAGCAAGAGTTCATTTCCGGTAAACCCAGTGATTTTTCGGCTCAAATGAATTTACACAGTTCACGAACCCAACACGTTTTTCACTATAAACTAAAGAGCATCTATGTAAGAGATGCTGTGGTTTGTTAGAGTTTCATAAGCAGAGTTTAACTAGATATGGTCCGTATGATTAAGAAACACAGTTCTTTTTTTCTGGTCATACTCATGTTTCTTGCTGTATTGCAGACTCTGGACAGAAGAGGATGCTTCTTGTGTTAAAACACAGTATGTTTCATGGATGAGAACACTGGTCTGAATTTTCCTTCAGAAACGGAGTTAAACCAAAGTCTCTGTGTCTTCCTACAAGCAAGTGTTCATTTCCGGTAATCTCAGTGATTTTTCGGCTCAAATGAATGTTCACAGTTCACGAACCCAACCAGTTTTTCACTATTAACTAAAGAGCATGTATGTAAGAGATGCTGTGGTTTGTTACAGTTTCATAAGCAGAGTTCAACTAGATATGGTCCCTATGAGTAGGAAACACAGTTCTTTTTTTCTGGGCATGCTCATGTTTCTTGCAGTATTGCAGACTCTGGACAGAAGAGGATGCTTCTTGCGTTAAAACAGGGTATGTATCATGGATGAGAACACTGGTCTGAATTTTCCTTCAGAAACAGAGTTAAACCAAAGTCTCTGTGTCTTCCTACAAGCAAGGGTTCATTTCGGGTAAACTCAGTGATTTTTCGGCTCAAATGAATGTACACAGTTCACGAACCCAACACGTTTTTCACTGTTAACTAAAGAGCATCTATGTAAGAGATGCTGTGGTTTGGTACAGTTTCATAATCAGAGTTCAACTAGATATGGTCCGTATGAATAGGAAACACAGTTCATTTTTTCTGGACATGCTCATTTTTTTTGCTGTATTGCAGACTCTGGACAGAAGAGGATGCTTCTTGCGTTAAAACATAGGGTGTTTCATGGATGAGAACACTGGTCTGAATTTCCCTTCACAAACGGAGTGAAACCAAAGGCTCTGTGTCTTCCTACAAGCAAGAGTTCATTTCCGGTAAACCCAGTGATTTTTCGGCCAAATGAATTTACACAGTTCACGAACCCAACACGTTTTGCACTATTATCTAAAGAGCATCTATGTAAGACATGCTGTGGTTTGTTACAGTTTCATAATCAGAGTTCAACTAGATATGGTCCGTATGAGTAGGAAACACAGTTCATTTTTCTGGACATGCTCATTTTTTTTGCTATATTGCATAATCTGGACAGAAGAGGATGCTTCTTGCGTTAAAACAGAGGGTCTTTCATGGATGAGAATACTGGTCTGAATTTCCCTTCACAAACGGAGTGAAACCAAAGGCTCTGTGTCTTCCTACAAGCAAGAGTTGATTTCCGGTAAACCCAGTGATTTTTCGGCTCAAATGAATTTACACAGTTCACGAACCCAACACGTTTTTCACTATAAACTAAAGAGCATCTATGTAAGACATGCTGTGGTTTGTTAGAGTTTCATAAGCAGAGTTTAACTAGATATGGTCCGTATGATTAAGAAACACAGTTCTTTTTTTCGGTCATACTCATGTTTCTTGCTGTATTGCAGACTCTGGACAGAAGAGGATGCTTCTTGTGTTAAAACAGAGTATGTTTCATGGATGAGAACACTGGTCTGAATTTTCCTTCAGAAACGGAGTTAAACCAAAGTCTCTGTGTCTTCCTACAAGCAAGTGTTCATTTCCGGTAAACTCAGTGATTTTTCGGCTCAAATGAATGTACACAGTTCACGAACCCAACCAGTTTTTCACTATTAACTAAAGAGCATGTATGTAAGAGATGCTGTGGTTTGTTACAGTTTCATAAGCAGAGTTCAACTAGATATGGTCCCTATGAGTAGGAAACACAGTTCTTTTTTTCTGGGCATGCTCATGTTTCTTGCTGTATTGCAGACTCTGGACAGAAGAGGATGCTTCTTGCGTTAAAACAGAGTATGTATCATGGATGAGAACACTGGTCTGAATTTTCCTTCAGAAACGGAGTTTAACCAAAGTCTCTGTGTCTTCCTACAAGCAAGGGTTCATTTCGGGTAAACTCAGTGATTTTTCGGCTCAAATGAATGTACACAGTTCACGAACAAAACACGTTTTTCACTATTAACTAAAGAGCATCTATGTAAGAGATGCTGTGCTTTGTTACAGTTTCATAAGCAAAGTTCAACTAGATATGGTCCGTATGAGTAGGAAACACAGTTCTTTTTTTCTGGACATGCTCATATTTCTTGCTGTATTGCAGACACTGGACAGAAGAGGATGCTGCTTGCGTTAAAACTGAGGGTCTTTCATGGATGAGAACTCTGGTCTGAATTTCCCTTCACAAAGGGAGTGAAACCAAAGGCTCTGTGTCTTCCTACAAGCAAGAGTTCATTTGCGGTAAACCCAGTGATTTTTCGGCTCAAATGAATTTACACAGTTCACGAACCCAACACGTTTTGCACTATTAACTAAAGAGCATCTATGTAAGAGACGCTGTGGTTTTTACAGTTTTATAATCAGAGTTCAACTAGATATGGTCCGTATGAGTAGGAAACACAGTTCATTTTTTCTGGACATGCTCATTTTTTTTGCTGTATTGCAGACTCTGGACAGAAGAGTATGCTTCTTGCGTTAAAACATAGGGTGTTTCATTGATGAGAACACTGGTCTGAATTTCCCTTCCCAAACGGAGTGAAACCAAAGGCTCTGTGTCTTCCTACAAGCAAGAGTTCATTTCCGGTAAACCCAGTGATTTTTCGGCTCAAATGAATTTACACAGTTCACGAACCCAACACGTTTTTCACTATAAACTAAAGAGCATCTATGTAAGAGATGCTGTGGTTTGTTAGAGTTTCATAAGCAGAGTTTAACTCGATATGGTCCGTATGATTAAGAAACACAGTTCTTTTTTTCTGGTCATACTCATGTTTCTTGCTGTATTGCAGACTCTGGACAGAAGAGGATGCTTCTTGCGTTAAAACAGAGGGTCTTTCATGGATGAGAACACTGGTCTGAATTTCCCTTCACAAACGGAGTGAAACCAAAGGCTCTGTGTCTTCCTACAAGCAAGAGTTCATTTCCGGTAAACCCAGTGATTTTTTGGCTCAAATGAATTTACACAATTACAAACCCAACACGATTTTCACTATGAAGCAAAGAGCATCTATGTAAGACATGCTGTGGTTTGTTACAGTTTCATAAGCAGAGTTCAACTAGATATGGTCCGTATGTGTCGGAAACACAGTTCTTTTTTTCTGGGCATGCGCATCTTTCTTGCTGTATTGGCGATGCTGGAAAGAAGAGCATGCTTCTTGCGTTAAAACACAGTGTGTTTCATTGATGAGAACACTGGTCTGATTTTCCCTTCCCAAACGGAGTTAAACCAAAGTCTCTGTGTCTTCCTACAAGCAAGAGTTCATTTCCGGTAAACCCAGTGATTTTTCGGCTCAAATGAATTTACACAGTTCACGAACCCAATACGTTTTTCACTATAAAGTAAGGGGAATCTATGTAAGAGATGCTGTGGTTTGTTAGAGTTTCATAAGCAGAGTTTAACTAGATATGGTCCGTATGATTAAGTAACACAGTTCTTTTTTGCTGGGCATGCTCATGTTTCTTGCTGTATTGCAGACTCTGGACGGAAGAGGATGCTTCTTGCCTTAAAACAGAGTATGTTTCATGGATGAGAACACTGGTCTGAATTTTCCTTCAGAAACAGAGTTAAACCAAAATTTCTGTGTCTTCCTACAAGCAAGAGTTCATTTCCGGTAAACTCAGTGATTTTTCGGCTCAAATATATGTACACAGTTCACGAACCCAACACGTTTTTCACTATTAACTAAAGAGCATCTATGTAAGAGATGCTGTGCTTTGTTACAGTTTCATAAGCAGAGTTCAACTATATATGGTCCGTATGAGTAGGAAACACAGTTCTTTTTTTCTGGACATGCTCATATTTCTTGCTGTATTGCAGACACTGGACAGAAGAGGATGCTGCTTGTGTTAAAACAGAGGGTCTTTCATGGATGAGAACTCTGGTCTGAATTTCCCTTCACAAACGGAGTGAAACCAAAGGCTCTGTGTCTTCCTACAACTAATAATTCTTTTCGGGTAAACCCTTTGATTTTTCAGCTCAAATGAATTTACACAGTTCACGAACCCAACGCGATTTTCACTATTATCTAAAGAGCATCTATATAAGACATGCTGTGGTTTGTTACAGTTTCATAATCAGAGTTCAACTATATATGGTCCGTATGAGTAGGAAACACAGTTCATTTTTTCTGGACATGCTCATTTTTTTTTGCTATATTGCAGACTCTGGACAGAAGAGGATGCTTCTTGCGTTAAAACAGAGGGTCTTTCATGGATGAGAACACTGGTCTGAATTTCCCTTCACAAACGGAGTGAAACCAAAGGCTCTGTGTCTTCCTACAAGCAAGAGTTCATTTCCGGTAAACCCAGTGATTTTTCGGCTCAAATGAATTTACACAGTTCACGAACCCAACACGTTTTTCACTATAAACTAAAGAGCATCTATGTAAGAGATGCTGTGGTTTGTTAGAGTTTCATAAGCAGAGTTTAACTCGATATGGTCCGTATGATTAAGAAACACAGTTCTTTTTTTCTGGTCATACTCATGTTTCTTGCTGTATTGCAGACTCTGGACAGAAGAGGATGCTTCTTGTGTTAAAACACAGTATGTTTCTTGGATGAGAACACTGGTCTGAATTTTCCTTCAGAAACGAAGTTAAACCAAAGTCTCTGTGTCTTCCTACAAGCAAGTGTTCATTTCCGGTAAACTCAGTGATTTTTCGGCTCAAATGAATGTTCACAGTTCACGAACCCAACCAGTTTTTCACTTTTAACTAAAGAGCATGTATGTAAGAGATGCTGTGGTTTGTTACAGTTTCATAAGCAGAGTTCAACTAGATATGGTCCGTATGTGTCGGAAACACAGTTCTTTTTTTCTGGGCATGCGCATCTTTCTTGCTGTATTGGCGATGCTGGAAAGAAGAGCATGCTTCTTGCGTTAAAACACAGTGTGTTTCATTGATGAGAACACTGGTCTGAATTTCCCTTCCCAAACGGAGTTAAACCAAAGTCTCTGTGTCTTCCTACAAGCAAGAGTTCATTTCCGGTAAACCCAGTGATTTTTCGGCTCAAATGAATTTACACAGTTCACGAACCCAACACGTTTTTCACTATTAACTAAAGAGCATCTATGTAAGACATGCTGTGGTTTGGTACAGTTTCATAATCAGAGTTCAACTAGATATGGTCCGTATGAATAGGAAACACAGTTCATTTTTTCTGGACATGCTCATTTTTTTTGCTGTATTGCAGACTCTGGACAGAAGAGGATGCTTCTTGCGTTAAAACAGAGGGTGTTTCATGGATGAGAACACTGGTCTGAATTTCCCTTCGCAAACGGAGTGAAACCAAAGGCTCTGTGTCTTCCTACAAGCAAGAGTTCATTTCCGGTAAACCCAGTGATTTTTCGGCCAAATGAATTTACACAGTTCACGAACCCAACACGTTTTGCACTATTATCTAAAGAGCATCTATGTAAGACATGCTGTGGTTTGTTACACTTTCATAATCAGAGTTCAACTAGATATGGTCCGTATGAGTAGGAAACACAGTTCATTTTTCTGGACATGCTCATTTTTTTTGCTATATTGCATACTCTGGACAGAAGAGGATGCTTCTTGCGTTAAAACAGAGGGTCTTTCATGGATGAGAACACTGGTCTGAATTTCCCTTCACAAACGGAGTGAAACCAAAGGCTCTGTGTCTTCCTACAAGCAAGAGTTGATTTCCGGTAAACCCAGTGATTTTTCGGCTCAAATGAATTTACACAGTTCACGAACCCAACACGTTTTTCACTATAAACTAAAGAGCATCTATGTAAGAGATGCTGTGGTTTGTTACAGTTTCATAAGCAGAGTTTAACTAGATATGGTCCGTATGATTAAGAAACACAGTTCATTTTTTCGGTCATACTCATGTTTCTTGCTGTATTGCAGACTCTGGACAGAAGAGGATGCTTCTTGTGTTAAAACAGAGTATGTTTCATGGATGAGAACACTGGTCTGAATTTTCCTTCAGAAACGGAGTTAAACCAAAGTCTCTGTGTCTTCCTACAAGCAAGTGTTCATTTCCGGTAAACTCAGTGATTTTTCGGCTCAAATGAATGTACACAGTTCACGAACCCAACCAGTTTTTCACTATTAACTAAAGAGCATGTATGTAAGAGATGCTGTGGTTTGTTACAGTTTCATAAGCAGAGTTCAACTAGATATGGTCCCTATGAGTAGGAAACACAGTTCTTTTTTTCTGGACATGCTCATGTTTCTTGCTGTATTGCAGACTCTGGACAGAAGAGGATGCTTCTTGCGTTAAAACAGAGTATGTATCATGGATGAGAACACTGGTCTGAATTTTCCTTCAGAAATGGAGTTAAACCAAAGTCTCTGTGTCTTCCTACAAGCAAGGGTTCATTTCGGGTAAACTCAGTGATTTTTCGGCTCAAATTAATGTACACAGTTCACGAACCCAACACGTTTTGCACTATTAACTAAAGAGCATCTATGTAAGAGACGCTGTGGTTTTTACAGTTTTATAATTAGAGTTCAACTAGATATGGTCCGTATGAGTAGGAAACACAGTTCATTTTTTCTGGACATGCTCATTTTTTTTGCTGTATTGCAGACTCTGGACAGAAGAGGATGCTTCTTGGGTTAAAACATAGGGTGTTTCATTGATGAGAACACTGTTCTGAATTTCCCTTCCCAAACGGAGTGAAACCAAAGGCTCTGTGTCTTCCTACAAGCAAGAGTTCATTTCCGGTAAACCCAGTGATTTTTCGGCCAAATGAATTTACACAGTTCACGAACCCAACACTTTTTGCACTATTATCTAAAGAGCATCTATGTAAGACATGCTGTGGTTTGTTACAGTTTCATAATCAGAGTTCAACTAGATATGGTCCGTATGAGTAGGAAACACAGTTCATTTTTCTGGACATGCTCATTTTTTTTGCTATATTGCATACTCTGGACAGAAGAGGATGCTTCTTGCGTTAAAACAGAGGGTCTTTCATGGATGAGAACACTGGTCTGAATTTCCCTTCACAAAGGGAGTGAAACCAAAGGCTCTGTGTCTTCCTACAAGCAAGAGTTGATTTCCGGTAAACCCAGTGATTTTTCGGCTCAAATGAATTTACACAGTTCACGAACCCAACACGTTTTTCACTATAAACTAAAGAGCATCTATGTAAGAGATGCTGTGGTTTGTTAGAGTTTCATAAGCAGAGTTTAACTAGATATGGTCCGTATGATTAAGAAACACAGTTCTTTTTTTCGGTCATACTCATGTTTCTTGCTGTATTGCAGACTCTGGACAGAAGAGGATGCTTCTTGTGTTAAAACAGAGTATGTTTCATGGATGAGAACACTGGTCTGAATTTTCCTTCAGAAACGGAGTTAAACCAAAGTCTCTGTGTCTTCCTACAAGCAAGTGTTCATTTCCGGTAAACTCAGTGATTTTTCGGCTCAAATGAATGTACACAGTTCACGAACCCAACCAGTTTTTCACTATTAACTAAAGAGCATGTATGTAAGAGATGCTGTGGTTTGTTACAGTTTCATAAGCAGAGTTCAACTAGATATGGTCCCTATGAGTAGGAAACACAGTTCTTTTTTTCTGGGCATGCTCATGTTTCTTGCTGTATTGCAGACTCTGGACAGAAGAGGATGCTTCTTGCGTTAAAACAGAGTATGTATCATGGATGAGAACACTGGTCTGAATTTTCCTTCAGAAATGGAGTTAAACCAAAGTCTCTATGTCTTCCTACAAGCAAGGGTTCATTTCGGGTAAACTCAGTGATTTTTCGGCTCAAATGAATGTACACAGTTCACGAACCCAACACGTTTTTCACTATTAACTAAAGAGCATCTATGTAAGAGATGCTGTGCATTGTTACAGTTTCATAAGCAAAGTTCAACTAGATATGGTCCGTATGAGTAGGAAACACAGTTCTTTTTTTCTGGACATGCTCATATTTCTTGCTGTATTGCAGACACTGGACAGAAGAGGATGCTGCTTGCGTTAAAACTGAGGGTCTTTCATGGATGAGAACTCTGGTCTGAATTTCCCTTCACAAAGGGAGTGAAACCAAAGGCTCTGTGTCTTCCTACAAGCAAGAGTTCATTTGCGGTAAACCCAGTGATTTTTCGGCTCAAATGAATTTACACAGTTCACGAACCCAACACGTTTTGCACTATTAACTAAAGAGCATCTATGTAAGAGACGCTGTGGTTTTTACAGTTTTATAATTAGAGTTCAACTAGATATGGTCCGTATGAGTAGGAAACACAGTTCATTTTTTCTGGACATGCTCATTTTTTTTGCTGTATTGCAGACTCTGGACAGAAGAGGATGCTTCTTGCGTTAAAACATAGGGTGTTTCATTGATGAGAACACTGTTCTGAATTTCCCTTCCCAAACGGAGTGAAACCAAAGGCTCTGTGTATTCCTACAAGCAAGAGTTCATTTCCGGTAAACCCAGTGATTTTTCGGCCAAATGAATTTACACAGTTCACGAACCCAACACGTTTTGCACTATTATCTAAAGAGCATCTATGTAAGACATGCTGTGGTTTGTTACAGTTTCATAATCAGAGTTCAACTAGATATGGTCCGTATGAGTAGGAAATACAGTTCATTTTTCTGGACATGCTCATTTTTTTTGCTATAATGCATACTCTGGACAGAAGAGGATGCTTCTTGCGTTAAAACAGAGGGTCTTTCATGGATGAGAACACTGGTCTGAATTTCCCTTCACAAACGGAGTGAAACCAAAGGCTCTGTGTCTTCCTACAAGCAAGAGTTGATTTCCGGTAAACCCAGTGATTTTTCGGCTCAAATGAATTTACACAGTTCACGAACCCAACACGTTTTTCACTATAAACTAAAGAGCATCTATGTAAGAGATGCTGTGGTTTGTTAGAGTTTCATAAGCAGAGTTTAACTAGATATGGTCCGTATGATTAAGAAACACAGTTCTTTTTTTCGGTCATACTCATGTTTCTTGCTGTATTGCAGACTCTGGACAGAAGAGGATGCTTCTTGTGTTAAAACAGAGTATGTTTCATGGATGAGAACACTGGTCTGAATTTTCCTTCAGAAACGGAGTTAAACCAAAGTCTCTGTGTCTTCCTACAAGCAAGTGTTCATTTCCGGTAAACTCAGTGATTTTTCGGCTCAAATGAATGTACACAGTTCACAAACCCAACCAGTTTTTCACTATTAACTAAAGAGCATGTATGTAAGAGATGCTGTGGTTTGTTACAGTTTCATAAGCAGAGTTCAACTAGATATGGTCCCTATGAGTAGGAAACACAGTTCTTTTTTTCTGGGCATGCTCATGTTTCTTGCTGTATTGCAGACTCTGGACAGAAGAGGATGCTTCTTGCGTTAAAACAGAGTATGTATCATGGATGAGAACACTGGTCTGAATTTTTCTTCAGAAATGGAGTTAAACCAAAGTCTCTGTGTCTTCCTACAAGCAAGGGTTCATTTCAGGTAAACTCAGTGATTTTTCGGCTCAAATGAATGTACACAGTTCACGAACCCAACACGTTTTTCACTATTAACTAAAGAGCATCTATGTAAGAGATGCTGTGCTTTGTTACAGTTTCATAAGCAAAGTTCAACCAGATATGGTCCGTATGAGTAGGAAACACAGTTCTTTTTTTCTGGACATGCTCATATTTCTTGCTGTATTGCAGACACTGGACAGAAGAGGATGCTGCTTGCGTTAAAACTGAGGGTCTTTCATGGATGAGAACTCTGGTCTGAATTTCCCTTCACAAAGGGAGTGAAACCAAAGGCTCTGTGTCTTCCTACAAGCAAGAGTTCATTTGCGGTAAACCCAGTGATTTTTCGGCTCAAATGAATTTACACAGTTCACGAACCCAACACGTTTTGCACTATTAACTAAAGAGCATCTATGTAAGAGACGCTGTGGTTTTTACAGTTTTATAATCAGAGTTCAACTAGATATGGTCCGTATGAGTAGGAAACACAGTTCATTTTTTCTGGACATGCTCATTTTTTTTTGCTGTATTGCAGACTCTGGACAGAAGAGGATGCTTCTCGCGTTAAAACATAGGGTGTTTCATGGATGAGAACACTGTTCTGAATTTCCCTTCCCAAACGGAGTGAAACCAAAGGCTCTGTGTCTTCCTACAAGCAAGAGTTCATTTCCGGTAAACCCAGTGATTTTTCGGCCAAATGAATTTACACAGTTCACGAACCCAACACGTTTTGCACTATTATCTAAAGAGCATCTATGTAAGACATGCTGTGGTTTGTTACAGTTTCATAATCAGAGTTCAACTAGATATGGTCCGTATGAGTAGGAAACACAGTTCATTTTTCTGGACATGCTCATTTTTTTTGCTATATTGCATACTCTGGACAGAAGAGGATGCTTCTTGCGTTAAAACAGAGGGTCTTTCATGGATGAGAACACTGGTCTGAATTTCCCTTCACAAACGGAGTGAAACCAAAGGCTCTGTGTCTTCCTACAAGCAAGAGTTCAGTTCCGGTAAACCCAGTGATTTTTCGGCTCAAATGAATTTACACAGTTCACGAACCCAACACGTTTTTCACTATAAACTAAAGAGCATCTATGTAAGAGATGCTGTGGTTTGTTAGAGTTTCATAAGCAGAGTTTAACTAGATATGGTCCGTATGATTAAGAAACACAGTTCTTTTTTTCGGTCATACTCATGTTTCTTGCTGTATTGCAGACTCTGGACAGAAGAGGATGCTTCTTGTGTTAAAACATAGTATGTTTCATGGATGAGAACACTGGTCTGAATTTTCCTTCAGAAACGGAGTTAAACCAAAGTCTCTGTGTCTTCCTACAAGCAAGTGTTCATTTCCGGTAAACTCAGTGATTTTTCGGCTCAAATGAATGTACACAGTTCACAAACCCAACCAGTTTTTCACTATTAACTAAAGAGCATGTATGTAAGAGATGCTGTGGTTTGTTACAGTTTCATAAGCAGAGTTCAACTAGATATGGTCCCTATGAGTAGGAAACACAGTTCTTTTTTTCTGGGCATGCTCATGTTTCTTGCTGTATTGCAGACTCTGGACAGAAGAGGATGCTTCTTGCGTTAAAACAGAGTATGTATCATGGATGAGAACACTGGTCTGAATTTTCCTTCAGAAATGGAGTTAAACCAAAGTCTCTGTGTCTTCCTACAAGCAAGGGTTCATTTCGGGTAAACTCAGTGATTTTTCGGCTCAAATGAATGTACACAGTTCAGGAACCCAACACGTTTTTCACTATTAACTAAAGAGCATCTATGTAAGAGATGCTGTGCTTTGTTACAGTTTCATAAGCAAAGTTCAACCAGATATGGTCCGTATGAGTAGGAAACACAGTTCTTTTTTTCTGGACATGCTCATATTTCTTGCTGTATTGCAGACACTGGACAGAAGAGGATGCTGCTTGCGTTAAAACTGAGGGTCTTTCATGGATGAGAACTCTGGTCTGAATTTCCCTTCACAAAGGGAGTGAAACCAAAGGCTCTGTGTCTTCCTACAAGCAAGAGTTCATTTGCGGTAAACCCAGTGATTTTTCGGCTCAAATGAATTTACACAGTTCACGAACCCAACACGTTTTGCACTATTAACTAAAGAGCATCTATGTAAGAGACGCTGTTGTTTTTACAGTTTTATAATCAGAGTTCAACTCGATATGGTCCGTATGAGTAGGAAACACAGTTCATTTTTTCTGGACATGCTCATTTTTTTTGCTGTATTGCAGACTCTGGACAGAAGAGGATGCTTCTTGCGTTAAAACATAGGGTGTTTCATTGATGAGAACATTGGTCTGAATTTCCCTTCCCAAACGGAGTGAAACCAAAGGCTCTGTGTCTTCCTACAAGCAAGAGTTCATTTCCGGTAAACCCAGGGATTTTTTGGCTCAAATGAATTTACACAGTTCACGGACCCAACACGTTTTGCACTATTATCTAAAGAGCATCTATTTAAGACATGCTGTGGTTTGTTACAGTTTCATAATCAGATCAACTAGATATGGTCCATATGAGTAGGAAACACAGTTCATTTTTTCTGGACATGCCGATTTTTTTTGCTGTATTGCAGACTCTGGACAGAAGAGGATGCTTCTTGCGTTAAAACAGAGGGTCTTTCATGGATGAGAACACTGGTCTGAATTTCCCTTCCCAAACGGAGTGAAACCAAAGGCTCTGTGTCTTCCTAAAAGCAAGAGTTCATTTCCGGTAAACCCAGTGATTTTTTGGCTCAAATGAATTTACACAATTCACGAACCCATCACGATTTTCACTATTAAGCAAAGAGTATCTATGTAAGACATGCTGTGGTTTGTTACAGTTTCATAAGCAGAGTTCAACTAGATATGGTCCGTATGTGTCGGAAACACAGTTCTTTTTTTCTGGGCATGCGCATCTTTCTTGCTGTATTGTCGATGCTGGAAAGAAGAGCATGCTTCTTGCGTTAAAACACAGTGTGTTGCATGGATGAGAACACTGGTCTGAATTTCCCTTCACAAACGGAGTTAAACCAAAGTCTCTGTGTCTTCCTACAAGCAAGAGTTCATTTCCGGTAAACCCAGTGATTTTTCGGCTCAAATGAATTTACATAGTTCACGAACCCAACACGTTTTTCACTATAAAGTAAGGGGAATCTATGTAAGAGATGCTGTGGTTTGATAGAGTTTCATAAGCAGAGTTTAACTAGATATGGTCCGTATGATTAAGAAACTCAGTTCTTTTTGGCTGGGCATGCTCATGTTTCTTGCTGTATTGCATACTCTGGACGGAAGAGGATGCTTCTTGCCTTAAAACAGAGTATGTTTCACGGATGAGAACACTGGTCTGAATTTTCATTCAGAAACAGAGTTAAACCAAAATTTCTGTGTCTTCCTACAAGCAAGAGTTCATTTCCGGTAAACTCAGTGATTTTTCGGCTCAAATATATGTACACAGTTCACGAACCCAACACGTTTTTCACTATTAACTAAAGAGCATCTATGTAAGAGATGCTGTGCTTTGTTACAGTTTCATAAGCAGAGTTCAACTATATATGGTCCGTATGAGTAGGAAACACAGTTCTTTTTTTCTGGACATGCTCATATTTCTTGCTGTATTGCAGACACTGGACAGAAGAGGATGCTGCTTGTGTTAAAACAGAGGGTCTTTCATGGATGAGAACTCTGGTCTGAATTTCCCTTCACAAACGGAGTGAAACCAAAGGCTCTGTGTCTTCCTACAACTAATAATTCTTTTCGGGTAAACCCTTTGATTTTTCAGCTCAAATGAATTTACACAGTTCACGAACCCAACACGATTTTCACTATTATCTAAAGAGCATCTATATAAGACATGCTGTGGTTTGTTACAGTTTCATAATCAGAGTTCAACTATATATGGTCCGTATGAGTAGGAAACACAGTTCATTTTTTCTGGACATGCTCATTTTTTTTTGCTATATTGCAGACTCTGGACAGAAGAGGATGCTTCTTGCGTTAAAACAGAGGGTCTTTCATGGATGAGAACACTGGTCTGAATTTCCCTTCACAAACGGAGTGAAACCAAAGGCTCTGTGTCTTCCTACAAGCAAGAGTTCATTTCCGGTAAACCCAGTGATTTTTCGGCTCAAATGAATTTACACAGTTCACGAACCCAACACGTTTTTCACTATAAACTAAAGAGCATCTATGTAAGAGATGCTGTGGTTTGTTAGAGTTTCATAAGCAGAGTTTAACTAGATATGGTCCGTATGATTAAGAAGCACAGTTCTTTTTTGCTGGTCATACTCATGTTTCTTGCTGTATTGCAGACTCTGGACAGAAGAGGATGCTTCTTGTGTTAAAACAGAGTATGTTTCATGGATGAGAACACTGGTCTGAATTTTCCTTCAGAAACGGAGTTAAACCAAAGTCTCTGTGTCTTCCTACAAGCAAGTGTTCATTTCCGGTAAACTCAGTGATTTTTCGGCTCAAATGAATGTTCACAGTTCACGAACCCAACCAGTTTTTCACTATTAACTAAAGAGCATGTATGTAAGAGATGCTGTGGTTTGTTACAGTTTCATGAGCAGAGTTCAACTAGATATGGTCCCTATGAGTAGGAAACACAGTTCTTTTTTTCTGGGCATGCTCATGTTTCTTGCTGTATTGCAGACTCTGGACAGAAGAGGATGCTTCTTGCGTTAAAACAGAGTATGTATCATGGATGAGAACACTGGTCTGAATTTTCCTTCAGAAACGGAGTTAAACCAAAGTCTCTGTGTCTTCCTACAAGCAAGGGTTCATTTCGGGTAAACTCAGTGATTTTTCGGCTCAAATGAATGTACACAGTTCACGAACCCAACACGTTTTTCACTATTAACTAAAGAGCATCTATGTAAGACATGCTGTGGTTTGGTACAGTTTCATAATCAGAGTTCAACTAGATATGGTCCGTATGAATAGGAAACACAGTTAATTTTTTCTGGACATGCTCATTTTTTTTGCTGTATTGCAGACTCTGGACAGAAGAGGATGCTTCTTGCGTTAAAACATAGGGTGTTTCATGGATGAGAACACTGGTCTGAATTTCCCTCCACAAACGGAGTGAAACAAAAGGCTCTGTGTCTTCCTACAAGCAAGAGATCAGTTCCGGTAAACCCAGTGATTTTTCGGCTCAAATGAATTTACACAGTTCACGAACCCAACACGTTTTTCACTATAAACTAAAGAGCATCTATGTAAGAGATGCTGTGGTTTGTTAGAGTTTCATAAGCAGAGTTTAACTAGATATGGTCCGTATGATTAAGAAACACAGTTCTTTTTTTCGGTCATACTCATGTTTCTTGCTGTATTGCAGACTCTGGACAGAAGAGGATGCTTCTTGTGTTAAAACAGAGTATGTTTCATGGATGAGAACACTGGTCTGAATTTTCCTTCAGAAACGGAGTTAAACCAAAGTCTCTGTGTCTTCCTACAAGCAAGTGTTCATTTCCGGTAAACTCAGTGATTTTTCGGCTCAAATGAATGTACACAGTTCAAGAACCCAACCAGTATTTCACTATTAACTAAAGAGCATATATGTAAGAGATGCTGTGGTTTGTTACAGTTTCATAAGCAGAGTTCAACTAGATATGGTCCCTATGAGTAGGAAACACAGTTCTTTTTTTCTGGGCATGCTCTTGTTTCTTGCTGTATTGAAGACTCTGGACAGAAGAGGATGCTTCTTGCGTTAAAACAGAGTATGTATCATGGATGAGAACACTGGTCTGAATTTCCCTTCACAAACGGAGTGAAACCAAAGGCTCTGTGTCTTCCTACAAGAAAGTGTTCATTCCGGTAAACCCAGTGATTTTTCGGCTCAAATGAATTTACACAGTTCATGAACCCAACACGTTTTTCACTATAAACTAAAGAGCATCTATGTAAGAGATGCTGTGGTTTGTTAGAGTTTCATAAGCAGAGTTTAACTAGATATGGTCCGTGTGATTAAGAAACACAGTTCTTTTTTTCTGGTCATACTCATGTTTCTTGCTGTATTGCAGACTCTGGACAGAAGAGGATGCTTCTTGCGTTAAAACAGAGGGTCTTTCATGGATGAGAACACTGGTCTGAATTTCCCTTCACAAAGGGAGTGAAACCAAAGGCTCTGTGTCTTCCTACAAGCAAGAGTTCATTTCCGGGAAACCCAGTGATTTTTTGGCTCAAATGAATTTACACAATTCACGAACCCAACACGATTTTCACTATTAACCAAAGAGCATCTATGTAAGACATGCTGTGGTTTGTTACAGTTTCATAAGCAGAGTTCAACTAGATATGGTCCATATGTGTCGGAAACACAGTTCTTTTTTTCTGGGCATGCGCATCTTTCTTGCTGTATTGGCGATGGTGGAAAGAAGAGCATGCTTCTTGCGTTAAAACACAGTGTGTTGCATGGATGAGAACACTGGTCTGAATTTCCCTTCACAAAAGGAGTGAAACCAAAGGCTCTGTGTCTTCCTACAAGCAAGAGTTCATTTCCGGTAAACCCAGGGATTTTTCGGCTCAAATGAATTTACACTGTTCACGAACCCAACACGTTTTTCACTATAAACTAAAGAGCATCTATGTAAGAGATGCTGTGGTTTGTTAGAGTTTCATAAGCAGAGTTTAACTAGATATGGTCCGTATGATTAAGAAACACAGTTCTTTTTTGCTGGGCATGCTCATGTTTCTTGCTGTATTGCAGAATCTGGACGGAAGAGGATGCTTCTTGCCTTAAAACAGAGTATGTTTCATGGATGAGAACACTGGTCTGAATTTTCATTCAGGAACAGAGTTAAACCAAAATTTCTGTGTCTTCCTACAAGCAAGAGTTCATTTCCGGTAAACTCAGTGATTTTTCGGCTCAAATATATGTACACAGTTCACGAACCCAACACGTTTTTCACTATTAACTAAAGAGCATCTATGTAAGAGATGCTGTGCTTTGTTACTGTTTCATAAGCAGAGTTCAACTAGATATGGTCCGTATGAGTAGGAAACACAGTACTTTTTTTCTGGACATGCTCATATTTCTTGCTGTATTGCAGACACTGGACAGGAGAGGATGCTGCTTGTGTTAAAACAGAGGGTCTTTCATGGATGAGAACTCTGGTCTGAATTTCCCTTCACAAACGGAGTTAAACCAAAGGCTCTGTGTCTTCCTACAACTAATAATTCTTTTTGGTTAAACCCTTTGATTTTTCAGCTCAAATGAATTTACACAGTTCACGAACCCAACACGATTTTCACTATTAACTAAAGAGCATCTATGTAAGACTTGCTGTGGTTTGTTACAGTGTCATAAGCAGAGTTCAACTAGATATGGTCCATATGAGTAGGAAACACAGTTCATTTTTTCAGGGCATGCTCATGTTTCTTGCTATATTGCAGACACTGGAAAGAAGAGCATGCTCTTTGTGTTAAAACATAGTGTGTTTCATGGATGAGAACACTGGTCTGAATTTCCCTTCACAAACGGAGGTATACCAAAGTCTCTGCGACTTCCTACAATTAAGAGTTCATTTCCGGTAAACCCAGTGATTTTTCGGCTCAAATGAATTTACACAGTTCACGAACCCAACACGTTTTTCACTATAAACTAAAGAGCATCTATGTAAGAGATGCTGTGGTTTGTTAGAGTTTCATAAGCAGAGTTTAACTAGATATGGTCCATATGATTAAGAAACACAGTTCTTTTTTTCTGGTCATACTCATGTTTCTTGCTGTATTGCAGACTCTGGACAGAAGAGGATGCTTCTTGTGTTAAAACAGAGTATGTTTCATGGATGAGAACACTGGTCTGAATTTTCCTTCAGAAACGGAGTTACACCAAAGTCTCTGTGTCTTCCTACAAGCAAGTGTTCATTTCCAGTAAACTCAGTGATTTTTCAGCTCAAATGAATGTACACAGTTCACGAACCCAACCAGTTTTTCACTATTAACTAAAGAGCATGTATGTAAGAGATGCTGTGGTTTGTTACAGTTTCATAAGCAGAGTTCAACTAGATATGGTCCCTATGAGTAGGAAACACAGTTCTTTTTTTCTGGGCATGCTCATGTTTCTTGCTGTATTGCAGACTCTGGACAGAAGAGGATGCTTCTTGCGTTAAAACAGAGTATGTATCATGGATGAGAACACTGGTCTGAATTTTCCTTCAGAAACGGATTTAAACCAAAGTCTCTGTGTCTTCCTACAAGCAAGGGTTCATTTCGGGTAAACTCAGTGATTTTTCGGCTCAAATGAATGTACACAGTTCACGAACCCAACACGTTTTTCACTATTAACTAAAGAGCATCTATGTAAGACATGCTGTGGTTTGGTACAGTTTCATAATCAGAGTTCAACTAGATATGGTCCATATGAGTAGGAAACACAGTTCATTTTTTCTGGACATGCTCATTTTTTTTTGCTGTATTGCAGACTCTGGACAGAAGAGGATGCTTCTTGCGTTAAAACATAGGGTGTTTCATTGATGAGAACACTGGTCTGAATTTCCCTTCACAAACGGAGTGAAAACAAAGGCTCTGTGTCTTCCTACAAGCAAGAGTTCATTTCCGGTAATCCCAGTGATTTTTCGGCCAAATGAATTTACACAGTTCACGAACCCAACACGTTTTGCACTATTATCTAAAGAGCATCTATGTAAGACATGCTGTGGTTTGTTACAGTTTCATAATCAGAGTTCAACTAGATATGGTCCGTATGAGTAGGAAACACAGTTCATTTTTTCTGGACATGCTCATTTTTTTTGCTATATTGCAGACTCTGGACAGAAGAGGATGCTTCTTGTGTTAAAACAGAGGGTCTTTCATGGATGAGAACACTGGTCTGAATTTCCCTTCACAAACGGAGTGAAACCAAAGGCTCTGTGTCTTCCTACAAGCAAGAGTTCATTTCCGGTAAACCCAGTGATTTTTCGGCTCAAATGAATTTACACAGTTCACGAACCCAACACGTTTTTCACTATAAACTAAAGAGCATCTATGTAAGAGATGCTGTGGTTTGTTAGAGTTTCATAAGCAGAGTTTAACTAGATATGGTCCGTATGATTAAGAAACACAGTTCTTTTTTTCTGGTCATACTCATGTTTCTTGCTGTATTGCAGACTCTGGACAGAAGAGGATGCTTCTTGTGTTAAAACAGAGTATGTTTCATGGATGAGAACACTGGTCTGAATTTTCCTTCAGAAACGGAGTTAAACCAAAGTCTCTGTGTCTTCCTACAAGCAAGAGTTCATTTCCGGTAAACCCAGTGATTTTTCGGCTCAAATGAATTTACACAGTTCACGAACCCAACACGTTTTTCACTATAAACTAAAGAGCATCTATGTAAGAGATGCTGTGGTTTGTTAGAGTTTCATAAGCAGAGTTTAACTAGATATGGTCCGTATGATAAAGAAACACAGTTCTTTTTTGCTGGGCATGCTCATGTTTCTTGCTGTATTGCAGACTCTGGATGGAAGAGGATGCTTCTTGCCTTAAAACAGAGTATGTTTCACGGATGAGAACACTGGTCTGAATTTTCATTCAGAAACGGAGTTAAACCAAAGTCTCTGTGTCTTCCTACAAGCAAGGGTTCATTTCGGGTAAACTCAGTGATTTTTCGGCTCAAATGAATGTACACAGTTCACGAACCCAACACGTTTTTCACTATTAACTAAAGAGCATCTATGTAAGACATGCTGTGGTTTGGTACAGTTTCATAATCAGAGTTCAACTAGATATGGTCCATATGAGTAGGAAACACAGTTCATTTTTTCTGGACATGCTCATTTTTTTTTTGCTGTATTGCAGACTCTGGACAGAAGAGGATGCTTCTTGCGTTAAAACATAGGGTGTTTCATTGATGAGAACACTGGTCTGAATTTCCCTTCACAAACGGAGTGAAAACGAAGGCTCTGTGTCTTCCTACAAGCAAGAGTTCATTTCCGGTAATCCCAGTGATTTTTCGGCCAAATGAATTTACACAGTTCACGAACCCAACACGTTTTGCACTATTATCTAAAGAGCATCTATGTAAGATATGCTGTGGTTTGTTACAGTTTCATAATCAGAGTTCAACTAGATATGGTCCGTATGTGTCGGAAACACAGTTCTTTTTTTCTGGGCATGCGCATCTTTCTTGCTGTATTGGCGACGCTGGAAAGAAGAGCATGCTTCTTGCGTTAAAACACAGTGTGTTGCATGGATGAGAACACTGGTCTGAATTTCCCTTCACAAACGGAGTGAAACCAAAGTCTCTGTGTCTTCCTACAAGCAAGAGTTCATTTCCGGTAAACCCAGTGATTTTTTGGCTCAAATGAATTTACACAGTTCACGAACCCAACACGTTTTTCACTATAAACTAAAGAGCATCTATGTAAGAGATGCTGTGGTTTGTTAGAGTTTCATAAGCAGAGTTTAACTAGATATGGTCCGTATGATTAAGAAACACAGTTCTTTTTTGCTGGGCATGCTCATGTTTCTTGCTGTATTGCAGACTCTGGACGGAGGAGGATGCTTCTTGCCTTAAAACAGAGTATGTTTCATGGATGAGAACACTGGTCTGAATTTTTATTCAGAAACAGAGTTAAACCAAAATTTCTGTGTCTTCCTACAAGCAAGAGTTCATTCCGGTAAACCCAGTGATTTTTCGGCTCAAAAGAATTTACACAGTTCACGAACCCAACACGTTTTTCACTATAAACTAAAGAGCATCTATGTAAGAGATGCTGTGGTTTGTTAGAGTTTCATAAGCAGAGTTTAACTAGATATGGTCCGTATGATTAAGAAACACAGTTCTTTTTTTCTGGTCATACTCATGTTTCTTGCTGTATTGCAGACTCTGGACAGAAGAGGATGCTTCTTGTGTTAAAACAGAGTATGTTTCATGGATGAGAACACTGGTCTGAATTTTCCTTCAGAAACGGAGTTAAACCAAAGACTCTGTGTCTTCCTACAAGCAAGTGTTCATTTCCGGTAAACTCAGTGATTTTTCGGCTCAAATGAATGTACACAGTTCACAAACCCAACCAGTTTTTCACTATTAACTAAAGAGCATGTATGTAAGAGATGCTGTGGTTTGTTACAGTTTCATAAGCAGAGTTCAACTAGATATGGTCCCTATGAGTAGGAAACACAGTTCTTTTTTTCTGGACATGCTCATATTTCTTGCTGTATTGCAGACACTGGAGAGAAAAGGATGCTGCTTGTGTTAAAACAGAGGGTCTTTCATGGATGAGAACTCTGGTGTGAATTTCCCTTCACAAACGGAGTTAAACCAAAAGCTCTGTGTCTTCCTACAACTAATAATTCTTTTCGGGTAAACCCTTTGATTTTTCAGCTCAAATGAATTTACACAGTTCACGAACCCAACAAGAATTTCACTATTAACTAGAGCATCTATGTAAGACTTGCTGTGGTTTGTTACAGTGTCATAAGCAGAGTTCAACTAGATATGGTCCATATGAGTAGGAAACACAGTTCATTTTTTCAGGGCATGCTCATGTTTCTTGCTATATTGCAGACACTGGAAAGAAGAGCATGCTCTTTGTGTTAAAACATAGTGTGTTTCATGGATGAGAACACTGGTCTGAATTTCCCTTCACAAACGGAGGTATACCAAAGTCTCTGCGACTTCCTACAATTAAGAGTTCATTTCCGGTAAACCCAGTGATTTTTCGGCTCAAATGAATTTACACAGTTCACGAACCCAACACGTTTTTCACTTTTAACTAAAGAACATCTATGTAAGAGATGCTGTGGTTTGTTACAGTTTCACAATCAGAGTTTAACTAGATATGGTCTGTAAGAGTAGGAAACACAGTTCTTTTTTTCTGAACATGCTCATTTTTTTTAGCTGTATTGCAGACTCTGGACAGAAGAGGATGCTTCTAGCTTTAAAACATAGGGTGTTTCATGGATGAGAACACTGGTCTGAATTTCCCTTCACAAACGGAGTGAAACCAAAGGCTCTGTGTCTTCCTACAAGCAAGAGTTCATGTCCGGTAACCCCAGTGATTTTTCGGCTCAAATGAATTTACACAATTCTCGAACCCAACACGATTTTCACTATTAACTAAAGAGCATCTATGTAAGAGATGCTGTGGTTTGTTACAGTTTCATAATCAGAGTTCAACTAGATATGGTCCGTATGAGTAGGAAGCACAGTTCATTTTTTCTGGACATGCTCATTTTCTTGCTGTATTGCAGACTCTGGACAGAAGAGGATGCTTCTTGCGTTAAAACAGAGTATGTATCATGGATGAGAACACTGGTCTGAATTTTCCTTCAGAAACGGAGTTAAACCAAAGTCTCTGTGTCTTCCTACAAGCAAGGGTTCATTTCGGGTAAACTCAGTGATTTTTCGGCTCAAATGAATGTACACAGTTCACGAACCCAACACGTTTTTTACTATTAACTAAAGAGCATCGATGTAAGACATGCTGTGGTTTGGTACAGTTTCATAATCAGAGTTCAACTAGATATGGTCCGTATGAATAGGAAACACAGTTCATTTTTCTGGACATGCTCATTTTTTTTGCTGTATTGCAGACTCTGGACAGAAGAGGATGCTTCTTGCATTAAAACATAGGGTGGTTCATTGATGAGAACACTGGTCTGAATTTCCCTTCACAAACGGAGTGAATCCAAAGGCTCTGTGTTTTCCTACAAGCAAGAGTTCATTTCCGGTAAACCCAGTGATTTTTCGGAAAAATGAATTAACACAGTTCACGAACCCAACACGTTTTGCACTATTATCTAAAGAGCATCTATGTAAGACATGCTGTGGTTTGTTACAGTTTCATAATCAGAGTTCAACTAGCTATGGTCCGTATGAGTAGGAAACACAGTTCATTTTTTCTGGACATGCTCATTTTTTTTGCTATATTGCAGACTCTGGACAGAAGAGGATGCTTCTTGCGTTAAAACAGAGGGTCTTTCATGGATGAGAACACTGGTCTGAATTTCCCTTCACAAACGGAGTGAAACCAAAGGGTCTGTGTCTTCCTACAAGCAAGAGTTCATTTCCGGTAAACCCAGTGATTTTTTGGCTCAAATGAATTTACACAATTCACGAACCCAACACGATTTTCACTATTAACCAAAGAGCATCTATGTAAGACATGCTATGGTTTGTTACAGTTTCATAAGCAGAGTTCAACTAGATATGGTCCATATGTGTCGGAAACACAGTTCTTTTTTTCTGGGCATGCGCATCTTTCTTGCTGTATTGGCGACGCTGGATTGAAGAGCATGCTTCTTGCGTTAAAACACAGTGTGTTGCATGGATGAGAACACTGGTCTGAATTTCCCTTCACAAACGGAGTGAAACCAAAGTCTCTGTGTCTTCCTACAAGCAAGAGTTCATTTCCGGTAAACCCAGTGATTTTTTGGCTCAAATGAATTTACACAGTTCACGAACCCAACACGTTTTTCACTATAAACTAAAGAGCATCTATGTAAGAGATGCTGTGGTTTGTTAGAGTTTCATAAGCAGAGTTTAACTAGATATGGTCCGTATGATTAAGAAACACAGTTCTTTTTTGCTGGGCATGCTCATGTTTCTTGCTGTATTGCAGACTCTGGACGGAAGAGGATGCTTCTTGCCTTAAAACAGAGTATGTTTCACGGATGAGAACACTGGTCTGAATTTTTATTCAGAAACAGAGTTAAACCAAAATTTCTGTGTCTTCCTACAAGCAAGATTTCATTCCGGTAAACCCAGTGATTTTTCGGCTCAAATGAATTTACACAGTTCACGAACCCAACACGTTTTTCACTATAAACTAAAGAGCATCTATGTAAGAGATGCTGTGGTTTGTTAGAGTTTCATAAGCAGAGTTTAACTAGATATGGTCCGTATGATTAAGAAACACAGTTCTTTTTTTCTGGTCATACTCATGTTTCTTGCTGTATTGCAGACTCTGGACAGAAGAGGATGCTTCTTGTGTTAAAACAGAGTATGTTTCATGGATGAGAACACTGGTCTGAATTTTCCTTCAGAAACGGAGTTAAACCAAAGACTCTGTGTCTTCCTACAAGCAAGTGTTCATTTCCGGTAAACTCAGTGATTTTTCGGCTCAAATGAATGTACACAGTTCACAAACCCAACCAGTTTTTCACTATTAACTAAAGAGCATGTATGTAAGAGATGCTGTGGTTTGTTACAGTTTCATAAGCAGAGTTCAACTAGATATGGTCCGTATGAGTAGGAAACACTGTTCTTTTTTTCTGGACATGCTCATATTTCTTGCTGTATTGCAGACACTGGACAGAAGAGGATGCTGCTTGTGTTAAAACAGAGGGTCTTTCATGGATGAGAACTCTGGTGTGAATTTCCCTTCACAAACGGAGTTAAACCAAAAGCTCTGTGTCTTCCTACAACTAATAATTCTTTTAGGGTAAACCCTTTGATTTTTCAGCTCAAATGAATTTACACAGTTCACGAACCCAACACGAATTTCACTATTAACTAGAGCATCTATGTAAGACTTGCTGTGGTTTGTTACAGTGTCATAAGCAGAGTTCAACTAGATATGGTCCATATGAGTAGGAAACACAGTTCATTTTTTCAGGGCATGCTCATGTTTCTTGCTATATTGCAGACACTGGAAAGAAGAGCATGCTCTTTGTGTTAAAACATAGTGTGTTTCATGGATGAGAACACTGGTCTGAATTTCCCTTCACAAACGGAGGTATACCAAAGTCTCTGCGACTTCCTACAATTAAGAGTTCATTTCCGGTAAACCCAGTGATTTTTCGGCTCAAATGAATTTACACAGTTCACGAACCCAACACGTTTTTCACTTTTAACTAAAGAACATCTATGTAAGAGATGCTGTGGTTTGTTACAGTTTCACAATCAGAGTTTAACTAGATATGGTCCGTAAGAGTAGGAAACACAGTTCTTTTTTTCTGAACATGCTCATTTTTTTTAGCTGTATTGCAGACTCTGGACAGAAGAGGATGCTTCTTGCTTTAAAACATAGGGTGTTTCATGGATGAGAACACTGGTCTGAATTTCCCTTCACAAACGGAGTGAAACCAAAGGCTCTGTGTCTTCCTACAAGCAAGAGTTCATGTCCGGTAACCCCAGTGATTTTTCGGCTCAAATGAATTTACACAATTCTCGAACCCAACACGATTTTCACTATTAACTAAAGAGCATCTATGTAAGAGATGCTGTGGTTTGTTACAGTTTCATAATCAGAGTTCAACTAGATATGGTCCGTATGAGTAGGAAGCACAGTTCATTTTTTCTGGACATGCTCATTTTCTTGCTGTATTGCAGACTCTGTACAGAAGAGGATGCTACTTGCGTTAAAACATAGGGTCCTTCATGGATGAGAACACTGGTCTGAATTTCCCTTCACAAACGGAGTTAAACCGAAGGCTCTGTGTCTTCCTACAAGCAAGAGTTCATTCCGGTAAACCCAGTGATTTTTCGGCTCAAATGAATTTACACAGTTCACGAACCCAAAACGTTTTTCACTATAAACTAAAGAGCATCTATGTAAGAGATGCTGTGGTTTGTTAGAGTTTCATAAGCAGAGTTTAACTAGATATGGTCCGTATGATTAAGAAACACAGTTCTTTTTTTCTGGTCATACTCATGTTTCTTGCTGTATTGCAGACTCTGGACAGAAGAGGATGCTTCTTGTGTTAAAACAGAGTATGTTTCATGGATGAGAACACTGGTCTGAATTTTCCTTCAGAACCGGAGTTAAACCAAAGACTCTGTGTCCTCCTACAAGCAAGTGTTCATTTCCGGTGAACTCAGTGATTTTTTGGCTCAAATGAATGTACACAGTTCACAAACCCAACCAGTTTTTCACTATTAACTAAAGAGCATGTATGTAAGAGATGCTGTGGTTTGTTACAGTTTCATAAGCAGAGTTCAACTAGATATGGTCCCTATGAGTAGGAAACACAGTTCTTTTTTTCTGGGCATGCTCATGTTTCTTGCTGTATTGCAGACTCTGGACAGAAGAGGATGCTTCTTGCGTTAAAACATAGTGTGTTTCATGGATGAGAACACTGGTCTGAATTTCCCTTCACAAACGGAGGTATACCAAAGGCTCTGTGTCTTCCTACAGGCAAGAGTTCATTTCCGGTAAACCCAGTGATTTTTCGGCTCTAATGAATTTACACAATTCACGAACCCAACACGATTTTCACTATTAACTAAAGAGCATCTATGTAAGACATGCTGTGGTTTGTTACAGTTTCATAAGCAGAGTTCAACTAGATATGGTCCGTATGTGTGGGAAACACAGTTCTTTTTTTCTGGGCATGCGCATGTTTCTTGCTGTATTGGCGACGCAGGAAAGAAGAGCATGCTTCTTTCGTTAAAACACAGTGGGTTTCAAGGATGAGAACACTGGTCTGAATTTCCCTTCACAAATGGAGTGAAACCAAAGGCTCTGTGTCTTCCTACAAGAAAGAGTTCATTTCCTGTAAACCCAGTGATTTTTCGGCCAAATGAATTTACACAGTTCACGAACCCAACACGTTTTGCACTATTATCTAAAGAGCATCTATGTAAGACATGCTGTGGTTTGTTACAGTTTCATAATCAGAGTTCAACTAGATATGGACTGTATGAGTAGGAAACAAAGTTCATTTTTTCTGGACATGCTCATTTTTTTTGCTATATTGCAGACTCTGGACAGAAGAGGATGCTTCTTGCGTTAAAACAGAGGGTCTTTCATGGATGAGAACACTGGTCTGAATTTCCCTTCACAAACGGAGTGAAACCAAAGGCTCTGTGTCTTCCTACAAGCAAGAGTTCATTTCCGGTAAACCCAGTGATTTTTCGGCTCAAATGAATTTACACAATTCACGAACCCAACACGATTTTCACTATTAACCAAAGAGCATCTATGTAAGAGATGCTGTGGTTTGTCACAGTTTCATAAGCAGAGTTTAACTAGATATGGTCCGTATGATTAAGAAACACAGTTCTTTTTTGCTGGGCATGCTCATGTTTCTTGCTGTATTGCAGACTCTGGACAGAAGAGGATGCTTCTTGCGTTAAAACAGAGTATGTTTCATGGATGAGAACACTGGTCTGAATTTTCATTCAGAAACGGAGTTAAACCAAAGTCTCTGTGTCTTCCTACAAGCAAGAGTTCATTTCCGGTAAACCCAGTGATTTTTCGGCTCAAATGTATGTACACAGTTCACGAAGCCAACACGTTTTTCACTATTACCTAAAGAGCATCTATGTAAGAGATGCTGGGATTTGTTACAGTTTCATAAGCAGAGTTCAAATAGATATGGTCCGTATGAGTAGGAAACACAGTTCTTTTTTTCTGGACATGCTCATATTTCTTGCTGTATTGCAGACACTGGACAGAAGAGGATGCTGCTTGCGTTAAAACAGAGGGTCTTTCATGGATGAGAACTCTGGTCTGAATTTCCCTTCACAAATGGAGTGAAACCAAAGGCTCTGTGTCTTCCTACCAGCAAGAGTTCATTTGCGGTAAACCCAGTGATTTTTCGGCTCAAATGAATTTACACAGTTCACGAACCCAACACGTTTTGCACTATTAACTAAAGAGCATCTATGTAAGAGACGCTGTGGTTTCTTACAGTTTTATAATCAGAGTTCAACTAGATACGGTCCTTATGAGTAGGAAACAGTTCATTTTTTCTGGACATGCTCATTTTTTTTGCTGTATTGCAGACTCTGGACAGAAGAGGATGCTTCTTGCGTTAAAACATAGGGTGTTTCATTGATGAGAACACTGGTCTGAATTTCCCTTCACAAACGGAGTGAAACCAAAGGCTCTGTGTCTTCCTACAAGCAAGAGTTCATTTCCGGTAAACTCAGTGATTTTTCGGCTCAAATATATGTACACAGTTCACGAACCCAACACGTTTTTCACTATTATCTAAAGAGCATCTATGTAAGAGATGCTGTGCTTTGTTACAGTTTCATTAGCAGAGTTCAACTAGATATGGTCCGTATGAGTAGGAAACACAGTTCTTTTTTTCTGGACATGCTCATATTTCTTGCTGTATTGCAGACACTGGACAGAAGAGGATGCTGCTTGTGTTAAAACAGAGGGTCTTTCATGGATGAGAACTCTGGTCTGAATTTCCCTTCACAAACGGAGTTAAACCAAAGGCTCTGTGTCTTCCAACAACTAATAATTCTTTTCGGGTAAACCCTTTGATTTTTCAGCTCAAATGAATTTACACAGTTCACGAACCCAACATGATTTTCACTATTAACTAAAGAGCATCTATGTAAGACTTGCTGTGGTTTGTTACAGTGTCATAAGCAGAGTTCAACTAGATATGGTCCATATGAGTGGGAAACAAGTTCATTTTTTCAGGGCATGCTCATTTTTCTTGCTATATTGCAGACACTGGAAAGAAGAGCATGCTCTTTGTGTTAAAACATAGTGTGTTTCATGGATGAGAACACTGGTCTGAATTTCCCTTCACAAACGGAGGTATACCAAAGTCTTGCGACTTCCTACAATTAAGAGTTCATTTCCGGTAAACCCAGTGATTTTTTGGCTCAAATGAATTTACACAGTTCACGAACCCAACACGTTTTTCACTTTTAACTAAAGAATATCTATGTAAGAGATGCTGTGGTTTGTTACAGTTTCACAATCAGAGTTTAACTATATATGGTCCGTATGAGTAGGAAACACAGTTCTTTTTTTCTGAACATGCTCATTTTTTTTAGCTGTATTGAGACTCTGGACAGAAGAAGATGCTTCTTGCTTTAAAACATAGGGTGTTTCATGGATGAGAACACTGGTCTGAATTTCCCTTCACAAACGGAGTGAAACCAAAGGCTCTGTGTCTTCCTACAGGCAAGAGTTCATTTCCGGTAAACCCAGTGATTTTTCGGCTCAAATGAATTTACACAATTCACGAACCCAACACGATTTTCACTATTAACTAAAGAGCATCTATGTAAGACATGCTGTGGTTTGTTACGGTTTCATAAGCAGAGTTCAACTAGATATGGTCCGTATGTGTCGGAAACACAGTTCTTTGTTTCTGGGCATGCGCATGTTTCTTGCTGTATTGGCGACGCTGGAAAAAAGAGCATGCTTCTTTCGTTAAAACACAGAGTGTTTCAAGGATGAGAACACTGGTCTGAATTTCCCTTCACAAACGGAGTTAAACCAAAGGCTCTGTGTCTTCCTACAAGCAAGAGTTCATTTTGGGTAAACCCAGTGATTTTTCGGCTCAAATAAATTTACACAGTTCACGAACCCAACACGTTTTGCACTATAAACTAAAGAGCATCTATGTAAGACATGCTGTGGTTTGGTACAGTTTCATAAGCAGAGTTCAACTAGATATGGTCTGTATGAGTAGGAAACACAGTTCATTTTTTCTGGACATGCTCATATTTCTTGCTGTATTGCAGACACTGGACAGAAGAGGATGCTGCTTGCGTTAAAACATAGGGTGTTTCATTGATGAGAACACTGGTCTGAATTTCCCTTCCCAAACGGAGTGAAACCAAAGGCTCTGTGTCTTCCTACAAGCAAGAGTTCATTTCCGGTAAACTCAGTGATTTTTCGGCTCAAATATATGTACACAGTTCACGAACCCAACACGTTTTTCACTATTAACTAAAGAGCATCTTTGTAAGAGATGCTGTGCTTTGTTACAGTTTCATTAGCAGAGTTCAACTAGATATGGTCCGTTTGAGTAGGAAACACAGTTCTTTTTTTCTGGACATGCTCATATTTCTTGCTGTATTGCAGACACTGGACAGAAGAGGATGCTGCTTGTGTTAAGACAGAGGGTCTTTCATGGATGAGAACTCTGGTCTGAATTTCCCTTCACAAACGGAGTTAAACCAAATGCTCTGTGTCTTCCTACAACTAATAATTCTTTTCGGGTAAACCCTTTGATTTTTCAGCTCAAATGAATTTACACAGTTCACGAACCCAACACGATTTTCACTATTAACTAAAGAGCATCTATGTAAGACTTGCTGTGGTTTGTTACAGTGTCATAAGCAGAGTTCAACTAGATATGGTCCATATGAGTAGGAAACACAGTTCCTTTTTTTAAGACCTTGCTCATGTTTCTTGCTATATTGCAGACACTGGAAAGAAGAGCATGCTCTTTGGGTTAAAACATAGTGTGTTTCATGGATGAGAACACTGCTCTGAATTTCCCTTCACAAACGGAGGTATACCAAAGTCTCTGCGACTTCCTACAATTAAGAGTTCATTTCCGGTAAACCCAGTGATTTTTCGGCTCAAATGAATTTACACAGTTCACGAACCCAACACGTTTTTCACTTTTAACTAAAGAACATCTATGTAAGAGATGCTGTGGTTTGTTACAGTTTCACAATCAGAGTTTAACTAGATATGGTCCGTATGAGTAGGAAACACAGTTCTTTTTTTCTGAACATGCTCATTTTTTTTAGCTGTATTGCAGACTCTGGACAGAAGAGGATGCCTCTTGCTTTAAAACATAGGGTGTTTCATGGATGAGAACACTGGTCTGAATTTCAATTCACAAACGGAGTGAAACCAAAGGCTCTGTTTCTTCCTACAAGCAAGACTTCATTTCCGGTAAACCCAGTGATTTTTCGGCTCAAATGTATGTACACAGTTCACGAACCCAACACGTTTTTCACTATTAACTAAAGAGCATCTATGAAAGAGATGCTGTGCTTTGTTACAGTTTCATAAGCAGAGTTCAACTAGATATGGTCCGTATGAGTAGGAAACACAGTTCTTTTTTTCTGGACATGCTCATATTTCTTGCTGTATTGCAGACACTGGACAGAAGAGGATGCTGCTTGCATTAAAACAGAGGGTCTTTCATGGATGAGAACTCTGGTCTGAATTTCCCTTCACAAATGGAGTGAAACCAAAGGCTCTGTGTCTTCCTACAAGCAAGAGTTCATTTGCGGTAAACCCAGTGATTTTTCGGCTCTAATGAATTTACACAGTTCACGAACCCAACACGTTTTGCACTATTAACTAAAGAGCTTCTATGTAAGAGACGCTGTGGTTTCTTACAGTTTTATAATCAGAGTTCAACTAGATACGGTCCATATGAGTAGGAAACACAGTTCATTTTTTCTGGACATGCTCATTTTTTTTGCTGTATTGCAGACTCTGGACAGAAGAGGATGCTTCTTGCATTAAAACATAGGGTGTTTTTTTGATGAGAACACTGGTCTGAATTTCCCTTCCCAAACGGAGTGAAACCAAAGGCTCTGTGTCTTCCTACAAGCAAGAGTTCATTTCCGGTAAACCCAGGGATTTTTCGGCTCAAATGAATTTACACAGTTCACCAACACAACACGTTTTGCACTATTATCTATAGAGCATCTATGTAAGACATGCTGTGGTTTGTTACAGTTTCATAATCAGATCAACTAGATATGGTCCATATGAGTAGGAAGCACAGTTCATTTTTTCTGGACATGCTAATTTTTTTTGCTGTATTGCAGACTCTGGACAGAAGAGCATGCTTCTTGCGTTAAAACACAGTGTGTTGCATGGATGAGAACACTGGTCTGAATTTCCCTTCACAAACGGAGTTAAACCAAAGTCTCTGTGTCTTCCTACAAGCAAGAGTTCATTTCCGGTAAACCCAGTGATTTTTCGGCTCAAATGAATTTACACAGTTCACGAACCCAACACGTTTTTCACTATAAACTAAAGAGCATCTATGTAAGAGATGCTGTGGTTTGTTAGAGTTTCATAAGCAGAGTTTAACTAGATATGGTCCGTATGATTAAGAAACACAGTTCTTTTTTGCTGGGCATGCTCATGTTTCTTGCTGTATTGCAGACTCTGGACGGAAGAGGATGCCTCTTGCCTTAAAACAGAGTATGTTTCACGGATGAGAACACTGGTCTGAATTTTCATTCAGAAACAGAGTTAAACCAAAATTTCTGTGTCTTCCTACAAGCAAGAGTTCATTTCCGGTAAACTCAGAGATTTTTCGGCTCAAATATATGTACACAGTTCATGAACCCAACACTTTTTTCACTATTAACTAAATAGCATCTATGTAAGAAATGCTGTGCTTTGTTACAGTTTCATAAGCAGAGTTCAACTAGATATGGTCCGTATGAGTAGGAAACACAGTTCTTTTTTTCTGGACATGCTCATATTTCTTGCTGTATTACAGACACTGGACAGAAGAGGATGCTGCTTGTGTTAAAACAGAGGTTCTTTCATGGATGAGAACTCTGGTCTGAATTTCCCTTCACAAACGGAGTGAAACCAAAGGCTCTGTGTCTTCCTACAACTAATAATTCTTTTCGGGTAAACCCTTTGATTTTTCAGCTCAAATGAATTTACACAGTTCACGAACCCAACACGATTTTCACTATTAACTAAAGAGCATCTATGTAAGACTTGCTGTGGTTTGTTACAGTGTCATAAGCAGAGTTCAACTAGATTGGTCCATATGAGTAGGAAACACAGTTCATTTTTTCAGGGCATGCTCATGTTTCTTGCTATATTGCAGACACTGGAAAGAAGAGCATGCTCTTTGTGTTAAAACATAGTGTGTTTCATGGATGAGAACACTGGTCTGAATTTCCCTTCACAAACGGAGGTATACCAAAGTCTCTGCGACTTCCTACAATTAAGAGTTCATTTCCGGTAAACCCAGTGATTTTTCGGCTCAAATGAATTTACACAGTTCACGAACCCAACACGTTTTTCACTTTTAACTAAAGAACATCTATGTAAGAGATGCTGTGGTTTGTTACAGTTTCATAATCAGAGTTCAACTAGATGGACCGTATGAGTAGGAACCACAGTTCATTTTTTCTGTACATGCTCATTTTTTTTGCTGTATTGCAGACTCTGGACAGAAGAGGATGCTACTTGCGTTAAAACATAGGGTCCTTCATGGATGAGAACACTGGTCTGAATTTCCCTTCACAAACGGAGTGAAACCAAAGGCTCTGTGTCTTCCTACAAGCAAGAGTTCATGTCCGGTAAACCCAGTGATTTTTCGGCTCAAATGAATTTACACAATTCTCGAACCCAACACGATTTTCACTATTAACTAAAGAGCATCTATGTAAGAGATGCTGTGGTTTGTTACAGTTTCATAATCAGCGTTCAACTAGATGGACCGTATGAGTAGGAAGCACAGTTCATTTTTTCTGTACATGCTCATTTTTTTTGCTGTATTGCAGACTCTGGACAGAAGAGGATGCTACTTGCGTTAAAACATAGGGTCTTTCATGGATGAGAACACTGGTCTGAATTTCCCTTCACAAACGGAGTGAAACCAAAGGCTCTGTGTCTTCCTACAAGCAAGAGTTCATTTCGGGTAAACACAGTGATTTTTCGGCTCAAATGAATTTACACAGATCATGAACCCAACACGTTTTTCACTATAAACTAAAGAGCATCTATGTAAGACATGCTGTGGTTTGGTACAGTTTCATAAGCAGAGTTCAACTAGATATGGTCCGTATGAGTAGGAAACACAGTTCATTTTTTCAAGGCATGCTCATGTTTCTTACTATATTGAAGACACTGGAAAGAAGAGCACGCTCTTTGTGTTAAAACATAGTGTGTTTCATGGATGAGAACACTGGTCTGAATTTCCCTTCACAAACGGAGTGAAACCAAAGGCTCTGTGTCTTCCTACAATTAAGAGTTCATTTCCGGTATACCCAGTGATTTTTCGGCTCAAATGAATTTACACAGTTCACGAACCCAACACGTTTTTCACTTTTAACTAAAGAACATCTATGTAAGAGATGCTGTGGTTTGTTACAGTTTCATAATCAGAGTTCAACTAGATATGGTCCGTATGAGTAGGAAACACAGTTCATTTTTTCTGGACATGCTCATGTTTCTTGCTGTATTGCAGAATCTGGACAGAAGAGGATGCTTCTTGCGTTAAAACAGAGTATGTTTCATGGATGAGAACACTGGTCTGAATTTTCATTCAGAAACGGAGTTAAACCAAAGTCTCTCTGTCTTCCTACAAGCAAGAGTTCATTTCCGGTAAACCCAGTGATTTTTCGGCTCAAATGTATTTGCACAGTTCACGAACCCAGCACGATTTTCACTATTAACTAAAGAGCGTCTATGTAAGACTTGCTGTGGTTTGTTACAGTTTCATAAGCAGAGTTCAACTAGATATGGTCCGTATGAGTAGGAAACACAGTTCTTTTTTTCTGGACATGCTCATATTTCTTGCTGTATTGCAGACACTGGACAGAAGAGGATGCTGCTTGCGTTAAAACAGAGGGTCTTTCATGGATGAGAACTCTGGTCTGAATTTCCCTTCACAAATGGAGTTAAACAAAAGGCAATGTGTCTTCCTACATCTAATAGTTCTTTTCGGGTAAACCCTTTGATTTTTTGGCTCAAATGTATTTACACAATTCACGAACCCAACACGATTTTCACTATTAACTAAAGAGCATCTTTGTAAGACTTGCTGTGGTTTGTTACAGTTTCATAAGCAGAGTTCAACTAGGTATGGTCCATACGAGTAGGAAACACAGTTCATTTTTTTAGGGCATGCTCATGTTTCTTGCTATATTGCAGACACTGGAACGAAGAACATGCTCTTGGTGTTAAAACATAGTGTGTTTCATTGATGAGAACACTGGTCTGAATTTCCCTTCACAAACGGAGTGAAACCAAAGGCCCTGTGTCTTCCTACAAGCAAGAGTTCATTTCCGGTAAACCCAGTGATTTTTCGGCTCAAATGAATTTACACAGTTCACGAACCCAACACGTTTTGCACTATTAAGTAAAGAGCATCTATGAAAGAGATGCTGTGGTTTGTTACAGTTTCATAATTAGAGTTCAACTAGATATGATCCGTATGAGTAGGAAACACAGTTCTTTTTTTCTGAACATGCTCATGTTTGTTGCTGTATTGCAGACTCTGGACAGAAGAGGATGCTTCTTGCGTTAAAACAGAGTATGTTTCATGGATGAGAACACTGGTCTGAATTTTCCTTCAGACGGAGTTAAACCAAAGTCTCTGTGTCTTCCTACAAGCAAGGGTTCATTTCCGGTAAACTCAGTGATTTTTCGGCTCAAATGAATGTACACAGTTCACGAACACAACATGTTTTTCACTATTAACTAAAGAGCATGTATGTAAGAGATGCTGTGGTTTGTTACAGTTTCATAAGCAGAGTTCAACTAGATATGGTCCGTATGAGTAGGAAACACAGTTCATTTTTTCAGGGCATGCTCATGTTTCTTGCTATATTGCAGACACTGGAAAGAAGAGCATGCTCTTTGTGTTAAAACATAGTGTGTTTCATGGATGAGAACACTGCTCTGAATTTCCCTTCACAAACGGAGTTATACCAAAGTCTCTGCGTCTTCCTACAATTAAGAGTTCATGTCCGGTAAACCCAGTGATTTTTTGGCTCAAATGAATTTACACAGTTCACGAACCCAACACGTTTTTCACTTTTAACTAAAGGACATCTATGTAAGAGATGCTGTGGTTTGTTACCTTTTCACAATCAGAGTTTAACTAGATATGGTCCGTATGAGTAGGAAACACAGTTCTTTTTTTCTGGACATGCTCATTTTTTTTGCTGTATTGCATACTCTGGACAGAAGAAGATGCTTCTTGCGTTAAAACAGAGGGTGGTTCATGGATGAGAACACTGGTCTGAATTTCCCTTCACAAATGGAGTGAAACCAAAGGCTCTGTGTCTTCCTACAAGCAAGAGTTCATTTCCGGTAAACCCAGTGAATTTTCGGCTCAAGTGAATTTACACAATTCACGAACCCAACACGATTTTCACTATTAACTAAAGAGCATCTATGTAAGACATGCTGTGGTTTGTTACAGTTTCATAAGCAGAGTTCAACTAGATATGGTCCGTATGAGTAGGAAACACAGTTCTTTTTTCTGGACATGCTCATGTTTCTTGCTGTATTGCAGAATCTGGACAGAAGAGGATGCTTCTTGCGTTAAAACAGAGTTTGTTTCATGGATGAGAACACTGGTCTGAATTTTCCTTCAGAAACGGAGTTAAACCAAAGTCTCTGTGTCTTCCTACAAGCAAGAGTTCACTTCCGGTAAACGCAGAGATTTTTCGGCTCAAATGTATGTGCACAGTTCACGAACCCAACACGTTTTTCACTATTAACTAAAGAGCATCTATGTAAGAGATGCTGTGTTTTGTTACAGTTTCATAATCAGAGTTCAACTAGATATGGTCCGTATGAGTAGGAAACACAGTTCTTTTTTTTTGGCCATGCTCATATTTCTTGCTGTATTGCAGACACTGGACAGAAGAGGATGCTGCTTGCGTTAAAATAGAGGGTCTTTCATGGATGAGAACTCTGGTCTGAATTTCCCTTCACAAACGGAGTTATACCAACTTCTTCTTCTTCCTACAATTAAGAGTTCATTTCCGGTAAACCCAGTGATTTTTCGGCTCAAATGAAATTACACAGTTCACGAACCCAACACGTTTTTCACTTGTAACTAAAGAACATCTATGTAAGTGATGCTGTGGTTTATTACAGTTTCACAATCAGAGTTTAACTAGATATGGTCCGTATGAGTAGGAAACACAGTTCTTTTTTTCTGGACATTCTCATTTTTTTTTGTGTATTGCAACTCTGGACAGAAGAAGATGCTTCTTGCGTTAAAAAAGAGGGTGTTTCATGGATGAGAACACTGGTCTGAATTTCCCTTCACAAACGGAGTGAAACCAAAGGCTCTGTGTCTTCCTCCAAGCAAGAGTTCATTTCTGGTAAACCCAGTGATTTTTCGGCTCAAATGAATTTACACAATTCACGAACCCAACACGATTTTCACTATTAACTAAAGAGCATCTATGTAAGACATGCTGTGGTTTTTTACAGTTTCATAAGCAGAGTTCAACTAGATATGGTCCATATGAGTACGAAACACAGTTCTTTTTTTCTGGACATGCTCATATTTCTTGCTGTATTGCAGACACTGGACAGAAGAGGATGCTGCTTGCGTTAAAACAGAGGGTCTTTCATTGATGAGAACTCTGGTCTGAATTTCCCTTCACAAACGTCGTGAAACCAAAGGCTCTGTGTCTTCCTACAAGCAAAAGTTCATTTCCGGTAAACCCAGTGATTTTTCGGCTCAAATGAATTTACACAGTTCACGAACCCAACACGTTTTGCACTATTAACTAAAGAGCATCTGTGTAAGAGATGCTGTGGTTTGTTACAGTTTCATAATCAGAGTTCAACTAGATATGGTCCGTATGAGTAGGAAACAACGTTCTTTTTTTCTGGTCATGCTCATGTTTCTTGCTGTATTGCAGACTCTGGACAGAAGAGGATACTTCTTGCGTTAAAACAGAGTATGTTTCATGGATGAGAACACTGGTCTGAATTATCCTTCAGAAACGGAGTTTAAACAAAGTATCTGTGTCTTCCTACAAGCAAGTGTTCATTTCCGTTAAACTCAGTGATTTTTCGTCTCAAATGAATGTACAAAGTTCACGAACCCAACACGTTTTTCACTATTAACTAATGAGCATGTATGTAAGAGATACTGTGGTTTGTTACAGTTTCATAATCAGATTTCAACTAGATATGATCCGTATGAGTAGGAAACACAGTTCTTTTTTTCTGGACATGCTCATAATTCTTGCTGTATTGCAGACACTGGACAGAAGAGGATGCTGCTTGCGTTAAAACAGAGGGCCTTTCATGGATGAGAACTCTGGTCTGAATTTCCCTTCACAAACGGAGTTAAACCAAAGGCTCTGTGTCTTCCTACAAGCAAGAGTTCATTTCCGGTAAACCCAGTGATTTTTCGGCTCAAATGAATTTACACAGTTCACGAACCCAACACGTTTTGCACTATTAACTAAAGAGCCTCTGTGTAAGAGATGCTCTTGTTTGTTACAGTTTCATAATCAGAGTTCAACTAGATATGGTCTGTATGTGTCTGAAACACAGTTCATTTTTTCTGGGCTTGCGCATGTTTTTTCCTGTATTGGCGACGCTGGAAAGAAGAGCATGATTCTTGTGTTAAAACAGTGTGTTTCATGGATGAGAACACTGGTCTGAATTTCCCTTAACAAACGGAGTGAAACCAAAGGCTCTGTGTCTTCCTACAAGCAAGAGTTCATTTCCGGTACACCCAGTGAATTTTCGGCTCAAATGAATTTACACAATTCACGAACCCAACACAATTTTCACTATTAACTAAAGAGCATCTGTTTAAGACATGCTGTGGTTTGTTACAGTTTCATTAGCAGAGTTCAACTAGATATGATCTGTATGAGTAGGAAACACAGTTCTTTTTTTCTGGACATGCTCATATTTCTTGCTGTATTGCAGACACTGGACAGAAGAGGATGCTGCTTGTGTTAAAACAGAGGGTCTTTCATGGATGAGAACTCTGGTCTGAATTTCCCTTCACAAACGGAGTTAAACCAAAGGCTCTGTGTCTTCCTACAAACAAAAGTTCATTTCCGGTAAACCCAGTGATTTTTCGGCTCAAATGAATTTACACAGTTCACGAACCCAACACGTTTTTCACTTTTAACTAAAGAACATCTATGTAAGAGATGCTGTGGTTTGTTACAGTTTCACAATCAGAGTTTAACTAGATATGATCCGTATGAGTAGGAAACACAGTTCTTTTTTTCTGGACATTCTCATTTTTTTTTGTGTATTGCAGACTCTGGACAGAAGAAGATGCTTCTTGCGTTAAAACAGAGGGTGTTTCATGGATGAGAACACTGGTCTGAATTTCCCTTCACAAACGGAGTGAAACCAAAGGCTCTGTGTCTTCCTACAAGCAAGAGTTCATGTCCGGTAAACCCAGTGAATTTTCGGCTCAAATGAATTTACACAATTCACAAACCCAACACGATTTTCACTATTAACTAAAGAGCATCTATGTAAGACATGCTGTGGTTTGTTACAGTTTCATAAGCAGAGTTCAACTAGATATGGTACGTGTGAGTAGAAAACACAGTTCTTTTTTTCTGGACATGCTAATATTTCTTGCTGTATTGCAGACACTGGATAGAAGAGGTTGCTGCTTGCGTTAAAACAGAGGGTCTTTCATGGATGAGAACTCTGGTCTGAATTTCCCTTCACAAACGGAGTTATACCAACTTCTTCTTCTTCCTACAATTAAGAGTTCATTTCCGATAAACCCAGTGATTTTTCGGCTCAAATGAATTTACACAGTTCACGAACCCAACACGTTTTTCACTTGTAACTAAAGAACATCTATGTAAGTGATGCTGTGGTTTATTACAGTTTCACAATCAGAGTTTAACTAGATATGGTCCGTATGAGTAGGAAACACAGTTCTTTTTTTCTGGACATTCTCATTTTTTTTTGTGTATTGCAACTCTGGACAGAAGAAGATGTTACAGTTTCATAATCAGAGTACAACTAGATATGGTCTGTATGTGTCGGAAACACAGTTCATTTTTTCTGGGCTTGCGCATGTTTTTTCCTGTATTGGCGACGCTGGAAAGAAGAGCATGATTCTTGCGTTAAAACAGTGTGTTTCATGGATGAGAACACTGGTCTGAATTTCCCTTAACAAACGGAGTGAAACCAAAGGCTCTGTGTCTTCCTACAAACAAAAGTTCATTTCCGGTAAACCCAGTGATTTTTCGGCTCAAATGAATTTACACAGTTCACGAACCCAACACGTTTTTCACTTTTAACTAAAGAACATCTATGTAAGAGATGCTGTGGTTTGTTACAGTTTCACAATCAGAGTTTAACTAGATATGGTCCGTATGAGTAGGAAACACAGTTCTTTTTTTCTGGACATGCTCTTTTTTTTTGTGTATTGCAGACTCTGGACAGAAGAAGATGCTTCTTGCGTTAAAACAGAGGGTGTTTCATGGATAAGAACACTGGTCTGAATTTCCCTTCACAAACGGAGTGAAACCAAAGGCTCTGTGTCTTCCTACAGGCAAGAGTTCATTTCCGGTAAACCCAGTGATTTTTCGGCTCAAATGAATTTACACAATTCACGAACCCAACACGATTTTCACTACTAACTAAAGAGCATCTATGTAAGACATGCTGTGGTTTGTTACGGTTTCATAAGCAGAGTTCAACTAGATATGGTCCGTATGTGTCGGAAACACAGTTCTTTGTTTCTGGGCATGCGCATGTTTCTTGCTGTATTGGCGACGCTGGAAAAAAGAGCATGCTTCTTTCGTTAAAACACAGAGTGTTTCAAGGATGAGAACACTGGTCTGAATTTCCCTTCACAAACGGAGTTAAACCAAAGGCTCTGTGTCTTCCTACAAGCAAGAGTTCATTTTGGGTAAACCCAGTGATTTTTCGGCTCAAATAAATTTACACAGTTCACGAACCCAACACGTTTTGCACTATAAACTAAAGAGCATCTATGTAAGACATGCTGTGGTTTGGTACAGTTTCATAAGCAGAGTTCAACTAGATATGGTCTGTATGAGTAGGAAACACAGTTCATTTTTTCTGGACATGCTCATATTTCTTGCTGTATTGCAGACACTGGACAGAAGAGGATGCTGCTTGCGTTAAAACATAGGGTGTTTCATTGATGAGAACACTGGTCTGAATTTCCCTTCCCAAACGGAGTGAAACCAAAGGCTCTGTGTCTTCCTACAAGCAAGAGTTCATTTCCGGTAAACTCAGTGATTTTTCGGCTCAAATATATGTACACAGTTCACGAACCCAACACGTTTTTCACTATTAACTAAAGAGCATCTTTGTAAGAGATGCTGTGCTTTGTTACAGTTTCATTAGCAGAGTTCAACTAGATATGGTCCGTTTGAGTAGGAAACACAGTTCTTTTTTTCTGGACATGCTCATATTTCTTGCTGTATTGCAGACACTGGACAGAAGAGGATGCTGCTTGTGTTAAAACAGAGGGTCTTTCATGGATGAGAACTCTGGTCTGAATTTCCCTTCACAAACGGAGTTAAACCAAAGGCTCTGTGTCTTCCTACAAACAAAAGTTCATTTCCGGTAAACCCAGTGATTTTTCGGCTCAAATGAATTTACACAGTTCACGAACCCAACACGTTTTTCACTTTTAACTAAAGAACATCTATGTAAGAGATGCTGTGGTTTGTTACAGTTTCACAATCAGAGTTTAACTAGATATGATCCGTATGAGTAGGAAACACAGTTCTTTTTTTCTGGACATTCTCATTTTTTTTTGTGTATTGCAGACTCTGGACAGAAGAAGATGCTTCTTGCGTTAAAACAGAGGGTGTTTCATGGATGAGAACACTGGTCTGAATTTCCCTTCACAAACGGAGTGAAACCAAAGGCTCTGTGTCTTCCTACAAGCAAGAGTTCATGTCTGGTAAACCCAGTGAATTTTCGGCTCAAATGAATTTACACAATTCACAAACCCAACACGATTTTCACTATTAACTAAAGAGCATCTATGTAAGACATGCTGTGGTTTGTTACAGTTTCATAAGCAGAGTTCAACTAGATATGGTACGTGTGAGTAGAAAACACAGTTCTTTTTTTCTGGACATGCTAATATTTCTTGCTGTATTGCAGACACTGGATAGAAGAGGTTGCTGCTTGCGTTAAAACCGAGGGTCTTTCATGGATGAGAACTCTGGTCTGAATTTCCCTTCACAAACGGAGTTATACCAACTTCTTCTTCTTCCTACAATTAAGAGTTCATTTCCGATAAACCCAGTGATTTTTCGGCTCAAATGAATTTACACAGTTCACGAACCCAACACGTTTTTCACTTGTAACTAAAGAACATCTATGTAAGTGATGCCGTGGTTTATTACAGTTTCACAATCAGAGTTTAACTAGATATGGTCCGTATGAGTAGGAAACACAGTTCTTTTTTTCTGGACATTCTCATTTTTTTTTTGTGTATTGCAACTCTGGACAGAAGAAGATGCTTCTTGCATTAAAAAAGAGGGTGTTTCATGGATGAGAACACTGGTCTGAATTTCCCTTCACAAACGGAGTGAAACCAAAGGCTCTGTGTCTTCCTCCAAGCAAGAGTTCATTTCCGGTAAACCCAGTGATTTTTCGGCTCAAATGAATTTACACAATTTACGAACCCAACACGATTTTCACTATTAACTAAAGAGCATCTATGTAAGACATGCTGTGGTTTTTTACAGTTTCATAAGCAGAGTTCAACTAGATATGGTCCATATGAGTACGAAACACAGTTCTTTTTTTCTGGACATGCTCATATTTCTTGCTGTATTGCAGACACTGGACAGAAGAGGATGCTGCTTGCGTTAAAACAGAGGGTCTTTCATTGATGAGAACTCTGGTCTGAATTTCCCTTCACAAACGTCGTGAAACCAAAGGCTCTGTGTCTTCCTACAAGCAAAAGTTCATTTCCGGTAAACCCAGTGATTTTTCGGCTCAAATGAATTTACACAGTTCACGAACCCAACACGTTTTGCACTATTAACTAAAGAGCATCTGTGTAAGAGATGCTGTGGTTTGTTACAGTTTCATAATCAGAGTTCAACTAGATATGGTCCGTATGAGTAGGAAACAACGTTCTTTTTTTCTGGTCATGCTCATGTTTCTTGCTATATTGCAGACTCTGGACACAAGAGGATACTTCTTGCGTTAAAACAGAGTATGTTTCATGGATGAGAACACTGGTCTGAATTATCCTTCAGAAACGGAGTTTAAACAAAGTATCTGTGTCTTCCTACAAGCAAGTGTTCATTTCCGTTAAACTCAGTGATTTTTCGTCTCAAATGAATGTACAAAGTTCATGAACCCAACACGTTTTTCACTATTAACTAATGAGCACGTATGTAAGAGATACTGTGGTTTGTTACAGTTTCATAATCAGAGTTCAACTAGATATGATCCGTAGGAAACACAGTTCTTTTTTTCTGGACATGCTCATAATTCTTGCTGTATTGCAGACACTGGACAGAAGAGGATGCTGCTTGCGTTAAAACAGAGGGCCTTTCATGGATGAGAACTCTGGTCTGAATTTCCCTTCACAAACGGAGTTAAACCAAAGGCTCTGTGTCTTCCTACAAGCAAGAGTTCATTTCCGGTAAACCCAGTGATTTTTCGGCTCAAATGAATTTACACAGTTCACGAACCCAACACGTTTTGCACTATTAACTAAAGAGCCTCTGTGTAAGAGATGCTCTTGTTTGTTACAGTTTCATAATCAGAGTACAACTAGATATGGTCTGTATGTGTCGGAAACACAGTTCATTTTTTCTGGGCTTGCGCATGTTTTTTCCTGTATTGGCGACGCTGGAAAGAAGAGCATGATTCTTGCGTTAAAACAGTGTGTTTCATGGATGAGAACACTGGTCTGAATTTCCCTTAACAAACGGAGTGAAACCAAAGGCTCTGTGTCTTCCTACAAGCAAGAGTTCATTTCCGGTACACCCAGTGAATTTTCGGCTCAAATGAATTTACACAATTCACGAACACAACACGATTTTCACTATTAACTAAAGAGCATCTGTTTAAGACATGCTGTGGTTTGTTACAGTTTCATTAGCAGAGTTCAACTAGATATGATCCGTATGAGTAGGAAACACAGTTCTTTTTTTCTGGACATGCTCATATTTCTTGCTGTATTGCAGACACTGGACAGAAGAGGATGCTGCTTGCGTTAAAACAGAGGGTCTTTCATGGATGAGAACTCTGGTCTGAATTTCCCTTCACAAACGGAGTTAAAACAAAGGCTCTGTGTCTTCCTACAAACAAAAGTTCATTTCCGGTAAACCCAGTGATTTTTCGGCTCAAATGAATTTACACAGTTCACGAACCCAACACGTTTTTCACTTTTAACTAAAGAACATCTATGTAAGAGATGCTGTGGTTTGTTACAGTTTCACAATCAGAGTTTAACTAGATATGATCCGTATGAGTAGGAAACACAGTTCTTTTTTTCTGGACATTCTCATTTTTTTTTGTGTATTGCAGACTCTGGACAGAAGAAGATGCTTCTTGCGTTAAAACAGAGGGTGTTTCATGGATGAGAACACTGGTCTGAATTTCCCTTCACAAACGGAGTGAAACCAAAGGCTCTGTGTCTTCCTCCAAGCAAGAGTTCATTTCTGGTAAACCCAGTGATTTTTCGGCTCAAATGAATTTACACAATTCACGAACCCAACACGATTTTCACTATTAACTAAAGAGCATCTATGTAAGACATGGTGTGGTTTGTTACAGTTTCATAAGCAGAGTTCAACTAGATATGGTCCGTATGAGTACGAACACAGTTCTTTTTTTCTGGACATGCTCATATTTCTTGCTGTATTGCAGACACTGGACAGAAGCGGATGCTGCTTGCGTTAAAACAGAGGGTCTTTCATGGATGAGAACTCTGGTCTGAATTTCCCTTCACAAACGGAGTTAAACCAAAGGCTCTGTGTCTTCCTACAAGCAAAAGTTCATTTCCGGTAAACCCAGTGATTTTTCGGCTCAAATGAATTTACACAGTTCACGAACCCAACACGTTTTGCACTATTAACATAAGAGCATCTGTGTAAGAGATGCTGTGGTTTGTTACAGTTTCATAATCAGAGTTCATCTAGATATGGTCTGTATGAGTAGGAAACACCGTTCTTTTTTTCTGGTCATGCTCATGTTTCTTGCTGTATTGCACACTCTGGACAGAAGAGGATGCTTCTTGCGTTAAAACAGAGTATGTTTCATGGATGAGAACACTGGTCTGAATTTTCCTTCAGAAACGGAGTTAAAACAAAGTATCTGTGTCTTCCTACAAGCAAGTGTAAATTTCCGTTAAACTCAGTGATTTTTCGGCTCAAATGAATGTACACAGTTCACGAACCCAACACGTTTTTCACTATTAACTAATGAGCATGTATGTAAGAGATGCTGTGGTTTGTTACAGTTTCATAATCAGAGTTCAACTAGATATGATCCCTATGAGTGGGAAACACAGTTCTTTTTTTCTGGACATGCTCATATTTCTTGCTGTATTGCAGACACTGGACAGAAGAGGATGCTGCTTGCGTTAAAACAGAGGGTCTTTCATGGATTAGAACTCTGGTCTGAATTTCCCTTCACAAACGGAGTTAAACCAAAGGCTCTGTGTCTTCCTACAAGCAAGAGTTCATTTCCAGTAAACCCAGTGATTTTTCGGCTCAAATGAATTTACACAGTTCACGAACCCAACACGTTTTGCTCTATTATCTAAAGAGCATCTATGGAAGACATGCTGTGGTTTGTTACAGTTTCATAATCGGAGTTCAACTAGATATGGTCCGTATGAGTAGGAAACACAGTTCATTTTTTCTGGACATGCTCATTTTTTTTTGCTGTATTGCAGACTCTGGACAGAAGAGGATGCTACTTGCGTTAAAACATAGGGTGTTTCATGGATGAGAACACCGGTCTGAATTTCCCTTCACAAACGGAGTGAAACCAAAGGCTCTGTGTCTTCCTACAAGCAAGAGTTCATTTCCGGTAAACCCAGTGATTTTTCGGCTCAAATGAATTTACACAATTCACGAACCCAACACGATTTTCACTATTAACTAAAGAGCATATATGTAAGAGATGCTGTGGTTTGGTACAGTTTCATAAGCAGAGTTCAACTAGATATGGTCTGTATGAGTAGGAAACACAGTTCTTTTTTTCTGGACATGCTCATATTTCTTGCTGTATTGCAGACACTGGACAGAAGAGGATGCTGCTTGCGTTAAAACGGAGGGTCTTTCATGGATGAGAACTCTGGTCTGAATTTCCCTTCACAAACGGAGTTAAACCAAAAGCTCTGTGTCTTCCTACAAGCAAGTGTTCATTTCCGGTAAACTCAGTGATTTTTCGGCTCAAATGAATTTACACAGTTCACGAACCCAACACGTTTTGCTCTATTATATAAAGAGCATCTATGTAAGACATGCTGTGGTTTGTTACAGTTTCATAATCAGAGTTCAACTAGATATGGTCCGTATGAGTAGGAAACACAGTTCATTTTTTCTGGACATGCTCATATTTCTTGCTGTATTGCAGACACTGGACAGAAGAGGATGCTGCTTGGGTTAAAACAGAGGGTCTTTCATGGATGAGAACTCTGGTCTGAATTTCCCTTCACAAACGGAGTTAAACCAAAAGCTCTTTGTCTTCCTACAAGCAAGAGTTCATTTCCGATAAACCCAGTGATTTTTTGGCTTAAATGAATTTACACAATTCACGAACCCAACACGATTTTCACTATTAACTAAAGAGCATCTATGTAAGACATGCTGTGGTTTGTTACAGTTTCATAATCAGAGTTCAACTAGATATGGTCCGTATGTGTCGGAAACACAGTTCATGTTTTCTGGGCATGCGCATGTTTTTTGCTGTATTGGCCACGCTGGAAAGAAGAGCATGCTTCTTGCATTACAACAGTGTGTTTCATGGATTAGAACACTGGTCTGAATTTCCCTTCCCAAACGGAGTTAAACCAAAGTCTCTGTGTCTTCCTACAAGCAAGAGTTCATTTCCGGTAAACCCAGTGATTTTTCGGCTCCAATGAATTTACACAGTTCACGAACCCAACACGATTTTCACTATTAACTAAAGAGCATCTATGTAAGACTTGCTGTGGTTTGTTACAGTTTCATAATCAGAGTTCAACTAGATATGGTCCGTATGAGTAGGAAACAACGTTCTTTTTTTCTGGTCATGCTCATGTTTCTTGCTGTATTGCAGACTCTGGACACAAGAGGATACTTCTTGCGTTAAAACAGAGTATGTTTCATGGATGAGAACACTGGTCTGAATTATCCTTCAGAAACGGAGTTTAAACAAAGTATCTGTGTCTTCCTACAATCAAGTGTTCATTTCCGTTAAACTCAGTGATTTTTCGTCTCAAATGAATGTACAAAGTTCATGAACCCAACACGTTTTTCACTATTAACTAATGAGCATGTATGTAAGAGATACTGTGGTTTGTTACAGTTTCATAATCAGAGTTCAACTAGATATGATCCGTAGGAAACACAGTTCTTTTTTTCTGGACATGCTCATAATTCTTGCTGTATTGCAGACACTGGACAGAAGAGGATGCTGCTTGCGTTAAAACAGAGGGCCTTTCATGGATGAGAACTCTGGTCTGAATTTCCCTTCACAAACGGAGTTAAACCAAAGGCTCTGTGTCTTCCTACAAGCAAGAGTTCATTTCCGGTAAACCCAGTGATTTTTCGGCTCAAATGAATTTACACAGTTCACGAACCCAACACGTTTTGCACTATTAACTAAAGAGCCTCTGTGTAAGAGATGCTCTTGTTTGTTACAGTTTCATAATCAGAGTACAACTAGATATGGTCTGTATGTGTCGGAAACACAGTTCATTTTTTCTGGGCTTGCGCATGTTTTTTCCTGTATTGGCGACGCTGGAAAGAAGAGCATGATTCTTGCGTTAAAACAGTGTGTTTCATGGATGAGAACACTGGTCTGAATTTCCCTTAACAAACGGAGTGAAACCAAAGGCTCTGTGTCTTCCTACAAGCAAGAGTTCATTTCCGGTACACCCAGTGAATTTTCGGCTCAAATGAATTTACACAATTCACGAACACAACACGATTTTCACTATTAACTAAAGAGCATCTGTTTAAGACATGCTGTGGTTTGTTACAGTTTCATTAGCAGAGTTCAACTAGATATGATCCGTATGAGTAGGAAACACAGTTCTTTTTTTCTGGACATGCTCATATTTCTTGCTGTATTGCAGACACTGGACAGAAGAGGATGCTGCTTGTGTTAAAACAGAGGGTCTTTCATGGATGAGAACTCTGGTCTGAATTTCCCTTCACAAACGGAGTTAAACCAAAGGCTCTGTGTCTTCCTACAAACAAAAGTTCATTTCCGGTAAACCCAGTGATTTTTCGGCTCAAATGAATTTACACAGTTCACGAACCCAACACGTTTTTCACTTTTAACTAAAGAACATCTATGTAAGAGATGCTGTGGTTTGTTACAGTTTCACAATCAGAGTTTAACTAGATATGATCCGTATGAGTAGGAAACACAGTTCTTTTTTTCTGGACATTCTCATTTTTTTTGTGTATTGCAGACTCTGGACAGAAGAAGATGCTTCTTGCGTTAAAACAGAGGGTGTTTCATGGATGAGAACACTGGTCTGAATTTCCCTTCACAAACGGAGTGAAACCAAAGGCTCTGTGTCTTCCTCCAAGCAAGAGTTCATTTCCGGTAAACCCAGTGATTTTTCGGCTCAAATGAATTTACACAATTCACGAACCCAACACGATTTTCACTATTAACTAAAGAGCATCTATGTAAGACATGGTGTGGTTTTTTACAGTTTCATAAGCAGAGTTCAACTAGATATGGTCCGTATGAGTACGAACACAGTTCTTTTTTTCTGGACATGCTCATATTTCTTGCTGTATTGCAGACACTGGACAGAAGCGGATGCTGCTTGCGTTAAAACAGAGGGTCTTTCATGGATGAGAACTCTGGTCTGAATTTCCCTTCACAAACGGAGTTAAACCAAAGGCTCTGTGTCTTCCTACAAGCAAAAGTTCATTTCCGGTAAACCCAGTGATTTTTCGGCTCAAATGAATTTACACAGTTCACGAACCCAACACGTTTTGCACTATTAACATAAGAGCATCTGTGTAAGAGATGCTGTGGTTTGTTACAGTTTCATAATCAGAGTTCATCTAGATATGGTCCGTATGAGTAGGAAACACCGTTCTTTTTTTCTGGTCATGCTCATGTTTCTTGCTGTATTGCACACTCTGGACAGAAGAGGATGCTTCTTGCGTTAAAACAGAGTATGTTTCATGGATGAGAACACTGGTCTGAATTTTCCTTCAGAAACGGAGTTAAAACAAAGTATCTGTGTCTTCCTACAAGCACGTGTAAATTTCCGTTAAACTCAGTGATTTTTCGGCTCAAATGAATGTACACAGTTCACGAACCCAACACGTTTTTCACTATTAACTAATGAGCATGTATGTAAGAGATGCTGTGGTTTGTTACAGTTTCATAATCAGAGTTCAACTAGATATGATCCCTATGAGTAGGAAACACAGTTCTTTTTTTCTGGACATGCTCATATTTCTTGCTGTATTGCAGACACTGGACAGAAGAGGATGCTGCTTGCGTTAAAACAGAGGGTCTTTCATGGATTAGAACTCTGGTCTGAATTTCCCTTCACAAACGGAGTTAAACCAAAGGCTCTGTGTCTTCCTACAAGCAAGAGTTCATTTCCGGTAAACCCAGTGATTTTTCGGCTCAAATGAATTTACACAGTTCACGAACCCAACACGTTTTGCTCTATTATCTAAAGAGCATCTATGGAAGACATGCTGTGGTTTGTTACAGTTTCATAATCGGAGTTCAACTAGATATGGTCCGTATGAGTAGGAAACACAGTTCATTTTTTCTGGACATGCTCATTTTTTTTTGCTGTATTGCAGACTCTGGACAGAAGAGGATGCTACTTGCGTTAAAACATAGGGTGTTTCATGGATGAGAACACCGGTCTGAATTTCCCTTCACAAACGGAGTGAAACCAAAGGCTCTGTGTCTTCCTACAAGCAAGAGTTCATTTCCGGTAAACCCAGTGATTTTTCGGCTCAAATGAATTTACACAATTCACGAACCCAACACGATTTTCACTATTAACTAAAGAGCATATATGTAAGAGATGCTGTGGTTTGGTACAGTTTCATAAGCAGAGTTCAACTAGATATGGTCTGTATGAGTAGGAAACACAGTTCTTTTTTTCTGGACATGCTCATATTTCTTGCTGTATTGCAGACACTGGACAGAAGAGGATGCTGCTTGCGTTAAAACGGAGGGTCTTTCATGGATGAGAACTCTGGTCTGAATTTCCCTTCACAAACGGAGTTAAACCAAAAGCTCTGTGTCTTCCTACAAGCAAGTGTTCATTTCCGGTAAACTCAGTGATTTTTCGGCTCAAATGAATTTACACAGTTCACGAACCCAACACGTTTTGCTCTATTATATAAAGAGCATCTATGTAAGACATGCTGTGGTTTGTTACAGTTTCATAATCAGAGTTCAACTAGATATGGTCCGTATGAGTAGGAAACACAGTTCATTTTTTCTGGACATGCTCATTTTTTTTGCTGTATTGCACACTCTGGACAGAAGAGCATGATTCTTGCGTTAAAACAGTGTGTTTCATGGATGAGAACACTGGTCTGAATTTCCCTTAACAAACGGAGTGAAACCAAAGGCTCTGTGTCTTCCTACAAGCAAGAGTTCATTTCCGATAAACCCAGTGATTTTTTGGCTTAAATGAATTTACACAATTCACGAACCCAACACGATTTTCACTATTAACTAAAGAGCATCTATGTAAGACATGCTGTGGTTTGTTACAGTTTCATAATCAGAGTTCAACTAGATATGGTCCGTATGTGTCGGAAACACAGTTCATGTTTTCTGGGCATGCGCATGTTTTTTGCTGTATTGGCCACGCTGGAAAGAAGAGCATGCTTCTTGCATTACAACAGTGTGTTTCATGGATTAGAACACTGGTCTGAATTTCCCTTCCCAAACGGAGTTAAACCAAAGTCTCTGTGTCTTCCTACAAGCAAGAGTTCATTTCCGGTAAACCCAGTGATTTTTCGGCTCCAATGAATTTACACAGTTCACGAACCCAACACGATTTTCACTATTAACTAAAGAGCATCTATGTAAGACTTGCTGTGGTTTGTTACAGTTTCATAAGCAGAGTTCAACTAGATATGGTCCGTATGAGTAGGAAACCCAGTTCATTTTTTCAGGGCATGCTCATGTTTCTTGCAATATTGCAGACACTGGAAAGAAGAGCATGCTCTTTGTGTTAAAACATAGTGTGTTTCATTGATGAGAACACTGGTCTGAATTTACCTTCACAAACGGAGTTATACCAAAGTCTCTGCGTCTTCCTACAATTAAGAGTTCATTTCCGGTAAACCCAGTGATTTTTCGGCTCAAATGAATTTACACAGTTCACGAACCCAACACGTTTTTCACTTTTTACTAAAGAACATCTATGTAAGATGTGCTCTGGTTTGTTACAGTTTCACAATCAGAGTATAACTAGATATGGTCCGTATGAGTAGGAAACACAGTTCTTTTTTTCTGGACATGCTCATTTTTTTGTGTGTATTGCAGACTCTGGACAGAAGAAGATGCTTCTTGCGTTAAAACAGAGGATGTTTCATGGATAATAACACTGGTCTGAATTTCCCTTCACAAACGGAGTGAAACCAAAGGCTCTGTGTCTTCCTACAAGCAAGAGTTCATTTCCGGTAAACCCAGTGATTTTTCGGCTCAAATGAATTTACACAATTCACGAACCCAACACGATTTTCACTATTAACTAAAGAGCATCTATGTAAGACATGCTGTGGTTTTTTACAGTTTCATAAGCAGAGTTCAACAAGATATGGTCCCTATGAGTAGGAAACACAGTTCTTTTTTTCTGGACTTGCTCATATTTCTTGCTGTATTGCAGACACTGGACAGAAGAGGATGCTGCTTGCGTTAAAACAGAGGGTCTTTTATGGATGAGAACTCTGGTCTGAATTTCCCTTCACAAACGGAGTTAAACCAAAGGCTCTGTGTCTTCCTACAAACAAAAGTTCATTTCCGGTAAACCCAGTGATTTTTCGGCTCAAATGAATTTACACAGTTCACGAACCCAACACGTTTTGCACTATTAACTAAAGAGCCTCTGTGTAAGAGATGCTCTTGTTTGTTACAGTTTCATAATCAGAGTACAACTAGATATGGTCTGTATGTGTCGGAAACACAGTTCATTTTTTCTGGACATGCTCATTTTTTTTTCTGTATTGCAGACTCTGGACAGAAGAGGATTCTTCTTGCGTTAAAACATAGGGTGTTTCATGGATGAGAACACTGGTCTGAATTTCCCTTCACAAATGGAGTGAAACCAAAGGCTCTGTGTCTTCCTACAAGCAAGAGTTCATTTCCGGTAAACCCAGTGATTTTTCGGCTCAAATGAATTTACACAGTTCACGAACCCAACACGTTTTTCACTTTTAACTAAAGAACATCTATGTAAGAGATGCTGTGGTTTGTTACAGTTTCACAATCAGAGTTTAACTAGATATGGTCCGTATGAGTAGGAAACACAGTTCTTTTTTTCTGGACATGCTCTTTTTTTTTGTGTATTGCAGACTCTGGACAGAAGAAGATGCTTCTTGCGTTAAAACAGAGGGTGTTTCATGGATAAGAACACTGGTCTGAATTTCCCTTCACAAACGGAGTGAAACCAAAGGCTCTGTGTCTTCCTACAAGCAAGAGTTCATTTCCGGTAAACCCAGTGATTTTTCGGCTCAAATGAATTTACACAATTCACGAACCCAACACGATTTTCACTCTTAACTAAAGAGCATCTATGTAAGACATGCTGTGGTTTTTTACAGTTTCATAAGCAGAGTTCAACAAGATATGGTCCGTATGAGTAGGAAACACAGTTCTTTTTTTCTGGACATGCTCATTTTTTTTGCTGTATTTCAGACTCTGGACAGAAGAGGATTCTTCTTGCGTTAAAACATAGGGTGTTTCATGGATGAGAACACTGGTCTGAATTTCCCTTCTCAAACGGAGTGAAACCAAAGGCTCTGTGTCTTCCTACAAGCAAGAGTTCATTTCCGGTAAACCCAGTGATTTTTTGGGCTCAAATGAATATACCCATTTCACGAACCCAACACGATTTTCACTATTAACTAAAGAGCATATATGTAAGAGATGCTGTGGTTTGGTACAGTTTCATAAGCAGAGTTCAACTAGATATGGTCCGTATGAGTAGGAAACACAGTTCATTTTTTCAGGGCATGCTCATGTTTCTTGCTATATTGCAGACACTGGAAAGAAGAGCATGCTCTTTGTGTTAAAACATAGTGTGTTCATGGATGAGAACACTGGTCTGAATTTCCCTTCTCAAACGGAGTGAAACCAAAGGCTCTGTGTCTTCCTACAATTAAGAGTTCATTTCCGGGAAACCCAGTGATTTTTCGGCTCCATTGAATTTACACAGTTCACGAACCCAACACGATTTTCACTATTAACTAAAGAGCATCTATGTAAAACTTGCTGTGGTTTGTTACAGTTTCATAAGCAGAGTTCAACTAGATATGGTCCGTATGAGTAGGAAACCCAGTTCATTTTTTCAGGGCATGCTCATGTTTCTTGCTATATTGCAGACACTGGAAAGAAGAGCATGCTCTTTGTGTTAAAACATAGTGTGTTTCATGGATGAGAACACTGGTCTGAATTTCCCTTCACAAACGGAGTGAAACCAAAGGCTCTGTGTCTTCCTACAAGCAAGAGTTCATTTCCGGTAAACCCAGGGATTTTTCGGCTCAAATGAATTTACACAATTCACGAACCCAACACGATTTTCACTATTAACTAAAGAGCATCTATGTAAGACATGCTGTGGTTTTTTACAGTTTCATAAGCAGAGTTCAACTAGATATGGTCCGTATGAGTACGAAACACAGTTCTTTTTTTCTGAACATGCTCATATTTCTTGCTGTATTGCAGACACTGGACAGAAGAGGATGCTGCTTGCGTTAAAACAGAGGGTCTTTCATGGATGAGAACTCTGGTCTGAATTTCCCTTCACAAACGGAGTTAAACCAAAGGCTCTGTGTCCTCCTACAAGCAAAAGTTCATTTCCGGTAAACCCAGTGATTTTTCGGCTCAAATGAATTTACACAGTTCACGAACCCAACACGTTTTGCACTATTAACTAAAGAGCATCTGTGTAAGAGATGCTGTGGTTTGTTACAGTTTCATAATCAGAGTTCAACTAGATATGGTCCATACGAGTAGGAAACACCGTTCTTTTTTTCTGGTCATGCTCATGTTTCTTGCTGTATTGCAGACTCTGGACAGAAGAGGATGCTTCTTGCGTTAAAACAGAGTATGTTTCATGGATGAGAACACTGGTCTGAATTTTCCTTCAGAAACGGAGTTAAAACAAAGTATCTGTGTCTTCCTACAAGCAAGTGTTCATTTCCATTAAACTCAGTGATTTTTCGGCTCAAATGAATGTACACAGTTCACGAACCCAACACGTTTTTCACTATTAACTAATGAGCATGTATGTAAGAGATGCTGTGGTTTGTTACAGTTTCATAATCAGAGTTCAACTAGATATGATCCGTATGAGTAGGAAACACAGTTCTTTTTTTCTGGACATGCTCATATTTCTTGCTGTATTGCAGACACTGGACAGAAGAGGATGCTGCTTGCGTTAAAACAGAGGGTCTTTCATGGATTAGAACTCTGTCTGAATTTCCCTTCACAAACGGAGTTAAACCAAAGGCTCAGTGTCTTCCTACAAGCAAGAGTTCATTTCCGGTAAACCAAGTGATTTTTCGGCTCAAATGAATTTACACAATTCACGAACCCAACACGATTTTCACTATTAACTAAAGAGAATCTATGTAAGACATGCTGTGGTTTGTTACAGTTTCATGAGCAGAGTTCAACTAGATATGGTCCGTATGAGTACGAAACACAGTTCTTTTATTCTGGACATGCTCATATTTCCTGCTGTATTGCAGACACTGGACAGAAGAGGATGCTGCTTGCGTTAAAACAGAGGGTCTTTCATGGACGAGAACTCTGGTCTGAATTTCCCTTCACAAACGGAGTTAAACCAAAAGCTCTGTGTCTTCCTACAAGCAAGAGTTCATTTCCGGTAACCCCAGTGATTTTTCGGCTCAAATGAATTTACACAGTTCACGAACCCAACACGTTTTGCTCTATTATATAAAGAGCATCTATGTAAGACATGCTGTGGTTTGTTACAGTTTCATAATCAGAGTTGAACTAGATATGGTCCGTATGAGTAGGAAACACAGTTCATTTTTTCTGGACATGCTCATTTTTTTTTGCTGTATTGCAGACTCTGGACAGAAGAGGATGCTTCTTGCGTTAAAACATAGGGTGTTTCATGGATGAGAACACTGGTCTGAATTTCCCTTCACAAACGGAGTGAAACCAAAGGCTCTGTGTCTTCCTACAAGCAAGAGTTCATTTCCGGTAAACCCAGTGATTTTTCGGCTCAAATGAATTTACACAATTCAAGAACCCAACACGATTTTCACTATTAACTAAAGAGCATCCATGTAAGACATGCTGTGGTTTGTTACAGTTTCATAATCAGAGTTCAACTAGATATGGTCCGTATGTGTCGGAAACACAGTTCATGTTTTCTGGGCATGCGCATGTTTTTTGCTGTATTGGCCACGCTGGAAAGAAGAGCATGCTTCTTTTGTTAAAACAGTGTGTTTCATGGATGAGAACACTGGTCTGAATTTCCCTTCACAAACGGAGTTAAACCAAAGTCTCTGTGTCTTCCTACAAGCAAGAGTTTATTTCCGGTAAACCCAGTGATTGTTCGGCTCAAATGAATTTACACAGTTCACGAACCCAACACGATTTTCACTATTAACGAAAGAGCATCTATGTAAGACTTGCTGTGGTTTGTTACAGTTTCATAAGCAGAGTTCAACTACATGTGGTCCGTATGAGTAGGAAACCCAGTTCATTTTTTCAGGGCATGCTCATGTTTCTTGCTATATTGCAGACACTGGAAAGAAGAGCATGCTCTTTGTGTTAAAACATAGTGTGTTTCATTGATGAGAACACTGGTCTGAATTTACCTTCACAAACGGAATTATACCAAAGTCTCTGCGTCTTCCTACAATTAAGAGTTCATTTCCGGTAAACCCAGTGATTTTTCGGCACAAATGAATTTACACAGTTCACGAACCCAACACGTTTTTCACTTTTAACTGAAGAACATCTATGTAAGAGATGCTGTGGTTTGTTACAGTTTCACAATCAGAGTTTAACTAGATATGGTCCGTATGAGTAGGAAACACAGTTCTTTTTTTCTGGACATGCTCATTTTTTTTGTGTATTGCAGACTCTGGACAGAAGAAGATGCTTCTTGCGTTAAAAAAGAGGGTGTTTCATGGATGAGAACACTGGTCTGAATTTCCCTTCAAAAACGGAGTTAAACCAAAGGCTCTGTGTCTTCCTCCAAGCAAGAGTTCATTTCCGGTAAACCCAGTGATTTTTCGGCTCAAATGAATTTACACAATTTACGAACCCAACACGATTTTCACTATTAACTAAAGAGCATCTATGTAAGACATGCTGTGGTTTTTTACAGTTTCATAAGCAGAGTTCAACTAGATATGGTCCATATGAGTACGAAACACAGTTCTTTTTTTCTGGACATGCTCATATTTCTTGCTGTATTGCAGACACTGGACAGAAGAGGATGCTGCTTGCGTTAAAACAGAGGGTCTTTCATTGATGAGAACTCTGGTCTGAATTTCCCTTCACAAACGTCGTGAAACCAAAGGCTCTGTGTCTTCCTACAAGCAAAAGTTCATTTCCGGTAAACCCAGTGATTTTTCGGCTCAAATGAATTTACACAGTTCACGAACCCAACACGTTTTGCACTATTAACTAAAGAGCATCTGTGTAAGAGATGCTGTGGTTTGTTACAGTTTCATAATCAGAGTTCAACTAGATATGGTCCGTATGAGTAGGAAACACCGTTCTTTTTTTCTGGTCATGCTCATGTTTCTTGCTGTATTGCAGACTCTGGACACAAGAGGATACTTCTTGCGTTAAAACAGAGTATGTTTCATGGATGAGAACACTGGTCTGAATTATCCTTCAGAAACGGAGTTTAAACAAAGTATCTGTGTCTTCCTACAAGCAAGTGTTCATTTCCGTTAAACTCAGTGATTTTTCGTCTCAAATGAATGTACAAAGTTCATGAACCCAACACGTTTTTCACTATTAACTAATGAGCATGTATGTAAGAGATACTGTGGTTTGTTACAGTTTCATAATCAGAGTTCAACTAGATATGATCCGTAGGAAACACAGTTCTTTTTTTCTGGACATGCTCATAATTCTTGCTGTATTGCAGACACTGGACAGAAGAGGATGCTGCTTGCGTTAAAACAGAGGGCCTTTCATGGATGAGAACTCTGGTCTGAATTTCCCTTCACAAACGGAGTTAAACCAAAGGCTCTGTGTCTTCCTACAAGCAAGAGTTCATTTCCGGTAAACCCAGTGATTTTTCGGCTCAAATGAATTTACACAGTTCACGAACCCAACACGTTTTGCACTATTAACTAAAGAGCCTCTGTGTAAGAGATGCTCTTGTTTGTTACAGTTTCATAATCAGAGTACAACTAGATATGGTCTGTATGTGTCGGAAACACAGTTCATTTTTTCTGGGCTTGCGCATGTTTTTTCCTGTATTGGCGACGCTGGAAAGAAGAGCATGATTCTTGCGTTAAAACAGTGTGTTTCATGGATGAGAACACTGGTCTGAATTTCCCTTAACAAACGGAGTGAAACCAAAGGCTCTGTGTCTTCCTACAAGCAAGAGTTCATTTCCGGTACACCCAGTGAATTTTCGGCTCAAATGAATTTACACAATTCACGAACACAACACGATTTTCACTATTAACTAAAGAGCATCTGTTTAAGACATGCTGTGGTTTGTTACAGTTTCATTAGCAGAGTTCAACTAGATATGATCCGTATGAGTAGGAAACACAGTTCTTTTTTTCTGGACATGCTCATATTTCTTGCTGTATTGCAGACACTGGACAGAAGAGGATGCTGCTTGCGTTAAAACAGAGGGTCTTTCATGGATGAGAACTCTGGTCTGAATTTCCCTTCACAAACGGAGTTAAACCAAAGGCTCTGTGTCTTCCTACAAACAAAAGTTCATTTCCGGTAAACCCAGTGATTTTTCGGCTCAAATGAATTTACACAGTTCACGAACCCAACACGTTTTTCACTTTTAACTAAAGAACATCTATGTAAGAGATGCTGTGGTTTGTTACAGTTTCACAATCAGAGTTTAACTAGATATGATCCGTATGAGTAGGAAACACAGTTCTTTTTTTCTGGACATTCTCATTTTTTTTTGTGTATTGCAGACTCTGGACAGAAGAAGATGCTTCTTGCGTTAAAACAGAGGGTGTTTCATGGATGAGAACACTGGTCTGAATTTCCCTTCACAAACGGAGTGAAACCAAAGGCTCTGTGTCTTCCTCCAAGCAAGAGTTCATTTCCGGTAAACCCAGTGATTTTTCGGCTCAAATGAATTTACACAATTCACGAACCCAACACGATTTTCACTATTAACTAAAGAGCATCTATGTAAGACATGGTGTGGTTTTTTACAGTTTCATAAGCAGAGTTCAACTAGATATGGTCCGTATGAGTACGAACACAGTTCTTTTTTTCTGGACATGCTCATATTTCTTGCTGTATTGCAGACACTGGACAGAAGCGGATGCTGCTTGCGTTAAAACAGAGGGTCTTTCATGGATGAGAACTCTGGTCTGAATTTCCCTTCACAAACGGAGTTAAACCAAAGGCTCTGTGTCTTCCTACAAGCAAAAGTTCATTTCCGGTAAACCCAGTGATTTTTCGGCTCAAATGAATTTACACAGTTCACGAACCCAACACGTTTTGCACTATTAACATAAGAGCATCTGTGTAAGAGATGCTGTGGTTTGTTACAGTTTCATAATCAGAGTTCATCTAGATATGGTCCGTATGAGTAGGAAACACCGTTCTTTTTTTCTGGTCATGCTCATGTTTCTTGCTGTATTGCACACTCTGGACAGAAGAGGATGCTTCTTGCGTTAAAACAGAGTATGTTTCATGGATGAGAACACTGGTCTGAATTTTCCTTCAGAAACGGAGTTAAAACAAAGTATCTGTGTCTTCCTACAAGCAAGTGTAAATTTCCGTTAAACTCAGTGATTTTTCGGCTCAAATGAATGTACACAGTTCACGAACCCAACACGTTTTTCACTATTAACTAATGAGCATGTATGTAAGAGATGCTGTGGTTTGTTACAGTTTCATAATCAGAGTTCAACTAGATATGATCCCTATGAGTAGGAAACACAGTTCTTTTTTTCTGGACATGCTCATATTTCTTGCTGTATTGCAGACACTGGACAGAAGAGGATGCTGCTTGCGTTAAAACAGAGGGTCTTTCATGGATTAGAACTCTGGTCTGAATTTCCCTTCACAAACGGAGTTAAACCAAAGGCTCTGTGTCTTCCTACAAGCAAGAGTTCATTTCCGGTAAACCCAGTGATTTTTCGGCTCAAATGAATTTACACAGTTCACGAACCCAACACGTTTTGCTCTATTATCTAAAGAGCATCTATGGAAGACATGCTGTGGTTTGTTACAGTTTCATAATCGGAGTTCAACTAGATATGGTCCGTATGAGTAGGAAACACAGTTCATTTTTTCTGGACATGCTCATTTTTTTTTGCTGTATTGCAGACTCTGGACAGAAGAGGATGCTACTTGCGTTAAAACATAGGGTGTTTCATGGATGAGAACACCGGTCTGAATTTCCCTTCACAAACGGAGTGAAACCAAAGGCTCTGTGTCTTCCTACAAGCAAGAGTTCATTTCCGGTAAACCCAGTGATTTTTCGGCTCAAATGAATTTACACAATTCACGAACCCAACACGATTTTCACTATTAACTAAAGAGCATATATGTAAGAGATGCTGTGGTTTGGTACAGTTTCATAAGCAGAGTTCAACTAGATATGGTCTGTATGAGTAGGAAACACAGTTCTTTTTTTCTGGACATGCTCATATTTCTTGCTGTATTGCAGACACTGGACAGAAGAGGATGCTGCTTGCGTTAAAATGGAGGGTCTTTCATGGATGAGAACTCTGGTCTGAATTTCCCTTCACAAACGGAGTTAAACCAAAAGCTCTGTGTCTTCCTACAAGCAAGTGTTCATTTCCGGTAAACTCAGTGATTTTTCGGCTCAAATGAATTTACACAGTTCACGAACCCAACACGTTTTGCTCTATTATATAAAGAGCATCTATGTAAGACATGCTGTGGTTTGTTACAGTTTCATAATCAGAGTTCAACTAGATATGGTCCGTATGAGTAGGAAACACAGTTCATTTTTTCTGGACATGCTCATTTTTTTTGCTGTATTGCACACTCTGGACAGAAGAGCATGATTCTTGCGTTAAAACAGTGTGTTTCATGGATGAGAACACTGGTCTGAATTTCCCTTAACAAACGGAGTGAAACCAAAGGCGCTGTGTCTTCCTACAAGCAAGAGTTCATTTCTGGTACACCCAGTGAATTTTCGGCTCAAATGAATTTACACAATTCACGAACCCAACACGATTGTCACTATTAACTAAAGAGCATCTAGTTAATACATGCTGTGGTTTGTTACAGTTTCATAAGCAGAGTTCAACTAGATATGATCCGTATGAGTAGAAAAAACAATTCTTTTTTTCTGGACATGCTCATATTTCTTGCTGTATTGCAGACACTGGACAGAAGAGGATGCTGCTTGGGTTAAAACAGAGGGTCTTTCATGGATGAGAACTCTGGTCTGAATTTCCCTTCACAAACGGAGTTAAACCAAAAGCTCTTTGTCTTCCTACAAGCAAGAGTTCATTTCCGATAAACCCAGTGATTTTTTGGCTTAAATGAATTTACACAATTCACGAACCCAACACGATTTTCACTATTAACTAAAGAGCATCTATGTAAGACATGCTGTGGTTTGTTACAGTTTCATAATCAGAGTTCAACTAGATATGGTCCGTATGTGTCGGAAACACAGTTCATGTTTTCTGGGCATGCGCATGTTTTTTGCTGTATTGGCCACGCTGGAAAGAAGAGCATGCTTCTTGCATTACAACAGTGTGTTTCATGGATGAGAACACTGGTCTGAATTTCCCTTCCCAAACGGAGTTAAACCAAAGTCTCTGTGTCTTCCTACAATCAAGAGTTCATTTCCGGTAAACCCAGTGATTTTTCGGCTCCAATGAATTTACACAGTTCACGAACCCAACACGATTTTCACTATTAACTAAAGAGCATCTATGTAAGACTTGCTGTGGTTTGTTACAGTTTCATAAGCAGAGTTCAACTAGATAAGGTCCGTATGAGTAGGAAACCCAGTTCATTTTTTCAGGGCATGCTCATGTTTCTTGCAATATTGCAGACACTGGAAAGAAGAGCATGCTCTTTGTGTTAAAACATAGTGTGTTTCATTGATGAGAACACTGGTCTGAATTTACCTTCACAAACGGAGTTATACCAAAGTCTCTGAGTCTTCCTACAATTAAGAGTTCATTTCCGGTAAACCCAGTGATTTTTCGGCTCAAATGAATTTACACAGTTCACGAACCCAACACGTTTTTCACTTTTTACTAAAGAACATCTATGTAAGATGTGCTCTGGTTTGTTACAGTTTCACAATCAGAGTATAACTAGATATGGTCCGTATGAGTAGGAAACACAGTTCTTTTTTTCTGGACATGCTCATTTTTTTGTGTGTATTGCAGACTCTGGACAGAAGAAGATGCTTCTTGCGTTAAAACAGAGGGTGTTTCATGGATAAGAACACTGGTCTGAATTTCCCTTCACAAACGGAGTGAAACCAAAGGCTCTGTGTCTTCCTGCAAGCAAGAGTTCATTTCCGGTAAACCCAGTGATTTTTCGGCTCAAATGAATTTACACAATTCACGAACCCAACACGATTTTCACTATTAACTAAAGAGCATCTATGTAAGACATGCTGTGGTTTTTTACAGTTTCATAAGCAGAGTTCAACAAGATATGGTCCCTATGAGTAGGAAACACAGTTCTTTTTTTCTGGACTTGCTCATATTTCTTGCTGTATTGCAGACACTGGACAGAAGAGGATGCTGCTTGCGTTAAAACAGAGGGTCTTTTATGGATGAGAACTCTGGTCTGAATTTCCCTTCACAAACGGAGTTAAACCAAAGGCTCTGTGTCTTCCTACAAACAAAAGTTCATTTCCGGTAAACCCAGTGATTTTTCGGCTCAAATGAATTTACACAGTTCACGAACCCAACACGTTTTGCACTATTAACTAAAGAGCCTCTGTGTAAGAGATGCTCTTGTTTGTTACAGTTTCATAATCAGAGTACAACTAGATATGGTCTGTATGTGTCGGAAACACAGTTCATTTTTTCTGGACATGCTCATTTTTTTTTCTGTATTGCAGACTCTGGACAGAAGAGGATTCTTCTTGCGTTAAAACATAGGGTGTTTCATGGATGAGAACACTGGTCTGAATTTCCCTTCACAAACGGAGTGAAACCAAAGGCTCTGTGTCTTCCTACAAGCAAGAGTTCATTTCCGGTAAACCCAGTGATTTTTCGGCTCAAATGAATTTACACAGTTCACGAACCCAACACGTTTTTCACTTTTAACTAAAGAACATCTATGTAAGAGATGCTGTGGTTTGTTACAGTTTCACAATCAGAGTTTAACTAGATATGGTCCGTATGAGTAGGAAACACAGTTCTTTTTTTCTGGACATGCTCTTTTTTTTTGTGTATTGCAGACTCTGGACAGAAGAAGATGCTTCTTGCGTTAAAACAGAGGGTGTTTCATGGATAAGAACACTGGTCTGAATTTCCCTTCACAAACGGAGTGAAACCAAAGGCTCTGTGTCTTCCTACAAGCAAGAGTTCATTTCCGGTAAACCCAGTGATTTTTCGGCTCAAATGAATTTACACAATTCACGAACCCAACACGATTTTCACTCTTAACTAAAGAGCATCTATGTAAGACATGCTGTGGTTTTTTACAGTTTCATAAGCAGAGTTCAACAAGATATGGTCCGTATGAGTAGGAAACACAGTTCTTTTTTTCTGGACATGCTCATTTTTTTTGCTGTATTTCAGACTCTGGACAGAAGAGGATTCTTCTTGCGTTAAAACATAGGGTGTTTCATGGATGAGAACACTGGTCTGAATTTCCCTTCTCAAACGGAGTGAAACCAAAGGCTCTGTGTCTTCCTACAAGCAAGAGTTCATTTCCGGTAAACCCAGTGATTTTTTGGGCTCAAATGAATATACCCATTTCACGAACCCAACACGATTTTCACTATTAACTAAAGAGCATATATGTAAGAGATGCTGTGGTTTGGTACAGTTTCATAAGCAGAGTTCAACTAGATATGGTCCGTATGAGTAGGAAACACAGTTCATTTTTTCAGGGCATGCTCATGTTTCTTGCTATATTGCAGACACTGGAAAGAAGAGCATGCTCTTTGTGTTAAAACATAGTGTGTTCATGGATGAGAACACTGGTCTGAATTTCCCTTCTCAAACGGAGTGAAACCAAAGGCTCTGTGTCTTCCTACAATTAAGAGTTCATTTCCGGGAAACCCAGTGATTTTTCGGCTCCATTGAATTTACACAGTTCACGAACCCAACACGATTTTCACTATTAACTAAAGAGCATCTATGTAAAACTTGCTGTGGTTTGTTACAGTTTCATAAGCAGAGTTCAACTAGATATGGTCCGTATGAGTAGGAAACCCAGTTCATTTTTTCAGGGCATGCTCATGTTTCTTGCTATATTGCAGACACTGGAAAGAAGAGCATGCTCTTTGTGTTAAAACATAGTGTGTTTCATGGATGAGAACACTGGTCTGAATTTCCCTTCACAAACGGAGTGAAACCAAAGGCTCTGTGTCTTCCTACAAGCAAGAGTTCATTTCCGGTAAACCCAGGGATTTTTCGGCTCAAATGAATTTACACAATTCACGAACCCAACACGATTTTCACTATTAACTAAAGAGCATCTATATAAGACATGCTGTGGTTTTTTACAGTTTCATAAGCAGAGTTCAACTAGATATGGTCCGTATGAGTACGAAACACAGTTCTTTTTTTCTGAACATGCTCATATTTCTTGCTGTATTGCAGACACTGGACAGAAGAGGATGCTGCTTGCGTTAAAACAGAGGGTCTTTCATGGATGAGAACTCTGGTCTGAATTTCCCTTCACAAACGGAGTTAAACCAAAGGCTCTGTGTCCTCCTACAAGCAAAAGTTCATTTCCGGTAAACCCAGTGATTTTTCGGCTCAAATGAATTTACACAGTTCACGAACCCAACACGTTTTGCACTATTAACTAAAGAGCATCTGTGTAAGAGATGCTGTGGTTTGTTACAGTTTCATAATCAGAGTTCAACTAGATATGGTCCATATGAGTAGGAAACACCGTTCTTTTTTTCTGGTCATGCTCATGTTTCTTGCTGTATTGCAGACTCTGGACAGAAGAGGATGCTTCTTGCGTTAAAACAGAGTATGTTTCATGGATGAGAACACTGGTCTGAATTTTCCTTCAGAAACGGAGTTAAAACAAAGTATCTGTGTCTTCCTACAAGCAAGTGTTCATTTCCATTAAACTCAGTGATTTTTCGGCTCAAATGAATGTACACAGTTCACGAACCCAACACGTTTTTCACTATTAACTAATGAGCATGTATGTAAGAGATGCTGTGGTTTGTTACAGTTTCATAATCAGAGTTCAACTAGATATGATCCGTATGAGTAGGAAACACAGTTCTTTTTTTCTGGACATGCTCATATTTCTTGCTGTATTGCAGACACTGGACAGAAGAGGATGCTGCTTGCGTTAAAACAGAGGGTCTTTCATGGATTAGAACTCTGTCTGAATTTCCCTTCACAAACGGAGTTAAACCAAAGGCTCAGTGTCTTCCTACAAGCAAGAGTTCATTTCCGGTAAACCAAGTGATTTTTCGGCTCAAATGAATTTACACAATTCACGAACCCAACACGATTTTCACTATTAACTAAAGAGCATCTATGTAAGACATGCTGTGGTTTGTTACAGTTTCATGAGCAGAGTTCAACTAGATATGGTCCGTATGAGTACGAAACACAGTTCTTTTATTCTGGACATGCTCATATTTCCTGCTGTATTGCAGACACTGGACAGAAGAGGATGCTGCTTGCGTTAAAACAGAGGGTCTCTCATGGACGAGAACTCTGGTCTGAATTTCCCTTCACAAACGGAGTTAAACCAAAAGCTCTGTGTCTTCCTACAAGCAAGAGTTCATTTCCGGTAACCCCAGTGATTTTTCGGCTCAAATGAATTTACACAGTTCACGAACCCAACACGTTTTGCTCTATTATATAAAGAGCATCTATGTAAGACATGCTGTGGTTTGTTACAGTTTCATAATCAGAGTTGAACTAGATATGGTCCGTATGAGTAGGAAACACAGTTCATTTTTTCTGGACATGCTCATTTTTTTTTGCTGTATTGCAGACTCTGGACAGAAGAGGATGCTTCTTGCGTTAAAACATAGGGTGTTTCATGGATGAGAACACTGGTCTGAATTTCCCTTCACAAACGGAGTGAAACCAAAGGCTCTGTGTCTTCCTACAAGCAAGAGTTCATTTCCGGTAAACCCAGTGATTTTTCGGCTCAAATGAATTTACACAATTCAAGAACCCAACACGATTTTCACTATTAACTAAAGAGCATCCATGTAAGACATGCTGTGGTTTGTTACAGTTTCATAATCAGAGTTCAACTAGATATGGTCCGTATGTGTCGGAAACACAGTTCATGTTTTCTGGGCATGCGCATGTTTTTTGCTGTATTGGCCACGCTGGAAAGAAGAGCATGCTTCTTTTGTTAAAACAGTGTGTTTCATGGATGAGAACACTGGTCTGAATTTCCCTTCACAAACGGAGTTAAACCAAAGTCTCTGTGTCTTCCTACAAGCAAGAGTTCATTTCCGGTAAACCCAGTGATTGTTCGGCTCAAATGAATTTACACAGTTCACGAACCCAACACGATTTTCACTATTAACGAAAGAGCATCTATGTAAGACTTGCTGTGGTTTGTTACAGTTTCATAAGCAGAGTTCAACTAGATATGGTCCGTATGAGTAGGAAACCCAGTTCATTTTTTCAGGGCATGCTCATGTTTCTTTCTATATTGCAGACACTGGAAAGAAGAGCATGCTCTTTGTGTTAAAACATAGTGTGTTTCATTGATGAGAACACTGGTCTGAATTTACCTTCACAAACGGAATTATACCAAAGTCTCTGCGTCTTCCTACAATTAAGAGTTCATTTCCGGTAAACCCAGTGATTTTTCGGCACAAATGAATTTACACAGTTCACGAACCCAACACGTTTTTCACTTTTAACTGAAGAACATCTATGTAAGAGATGCTGTGGTTTGTTACAGTTTCACAATCAGAGTTTAACTAGATATGGTCCGTATGAGTAGGAAACACAGTTCTTTTTTTCTGGACATGCTCATTTTTTTTGTGTATTGCAGACTCTGGACAGAAGAAGATGCTTCTTGCGTTAAAACAGAGGGTGTTTCATGGATGAGAACACTGGTCTGAATTTCCCTTCACAAACGGAGTGAAACCAAAGGCTCTGTGTCTTCCTACAAGCAAGAGTTCATTTCCGGTAAACCCAGTGATTTTTCGGCTCAAATGAATTTACACAATTCATGAACCCAACACTATTTTCACTATTAACTAAAGAGCCTCTGTGCAAGAGATGCTGTGGTTTGTTACAGTTTCATAATCAGAGTACAACTAGATATGGTCCGTATGTGTCGGAAACACAGTTCATTTTTTCTGGGCATGCGCATGTTTTTTCCTGTATTGGCGACGCTGGAAAGAAGAGCATGATTCTTGCGTTAAAACAGTGTGTTTCATGGATGAGAACACTGGTCTGAATTTCCCTTCACAAACGGAGTTAAACCAAAGTCTCTGTGTCTTCCTACAAGCAAGAGTTCATTTCCGGTAAACCCAGTGATTTTTCGGCTCAAATGAATTTACACAGTTCACGAACCCAACACGTTTTTCACTATAAACTAAAGAGCATCTATGTAAGAGATGCTGTGGTGTGTTACAGTTTCATAAGCAGAGTTCAACTAGATATGGTCCATATGAGTAGGAAACACAGTTCATTTTTTCAGGGCATGCTCATGTTTCTTGCTATATTGCAGACACTGGAACGAAGAACATGCTCTTTGTGTTAAAACATAGTATGTTTCATTGATGAGAACAGTGGTCTGAATTTCCCTTCACAAACGGAGTGAAACCAAAGGCTCTGTGTCTTCCTACAAGCAAGAGTTCATTTCCGGTAAACCCAGTGATTATTCGGCTCAAATGAATTTTCACAGTTCACGAAGCCAACACGTTTTGCACTATTAACTAAAGAGCATCTATGAAAGAGATGGTGTAGTTTGTTACAGTTTCATAATTAGAGTTCAACTAGATATGGTCCGTATGAGTAGGAAACACAGTTCTTTTTTTCTGGACATGCTCATTTTTTTTGCTGTATTGCAGACTCTGGACAGAAGAGGATGCTTCTTGCGTTAAAACATAGGGTGTTTCATGGATGAGAACACTGGTCTGAATTTCCAATCTCAAACGGAGTGAAACCAAAGGCTCTGTGTCTTCCTACAAGCAAGAGTTCATTTCCGGTAAACCCAGTGATTTTTCGGCTCAAATGAATATACCCATTTCACGAACCCAACACGATTTTCACTATTAACTAAAGAGCATCTATGTAAGACTTGCTGTGGTTTGTTACAGTTTCATAAGCAGAGTTCATCTAGATATGGTCCGTATGAGTAGGAAACCCAGTTCATTTTTTCAGGGCATGCTCATGTTTCTTGCTATATTGCAGACACTGGAAAGAAGAGCATGCTCTTTGTGTTAAAACATAGTGTGTTTCATTGATGAGAACACTGGTCTGAATTTACCTTCACAAACGGAGTTAAACCAAAGGCTCTGTGTCTTCCTACAAACAAAAGTTCATTTCCGGTAAACCCAGTGATTTTTCGGCTCAAATGAATTTACACAGTTCACGAACCCAACACGTTTTTCACTTGTAACTAAAGAACATCTATGTAAGAGATGCTGTAGTTTGTTACAGTTTTACAATCAGAGTTTAACTAGATATGGTCCGTATGAGTAGGAAACACAGTTCATTTTTTCTGGACATGCTCATATTTCCTGCTGTATTGCAGACACTGGACAGAAGAGGATGCTGCTTGCGTTAAAACAGAGGGTCTTTCGTGGATGAGAACTCTGGTCTGAATTTCTCTTCACAAACGGAGTTAAACCAAAAGCTCTGTGTCTTCCTACAAGCAAGAGTTCATTTCCGGTAAACCCAGTGATTTTTCGGCTCAAATGAATTTACACAGTTCACGAGCCCAACACGTTTTGCTCTATAATATAAAGAGCATCTATGTAAGACATGCTGTGGTTTGTTACAGTTTCATAATCAGAGTTCAACTAGATATGGTCCGTATGAGTAGGAAACACAGTTCATTTTTTCTGGACATGCTCATTTTTTTTTGCTGTATTGCAGACTCTGGACAGAAGAGGATGCTTCTTGCGTTAAAACATAGGGTGTTTCATGGATGAGAACACTGGTCTGAATTTCCCTTCACAAACGGAGTGAAACCAAAGGCTCTTTGTCTTCCTACAAGCAAGAGTTCATTTCCGGTAAACCCAGTGATTTTTCGGCTCAAATGAATTTACACAATTCAAGAACCCAACACGATTTTCACTATTAACTAAAGAGCATCTATGTAAGACATGCTGTGGTTTGTTACAGTTTCATAATCAGAGTTCAACTAGATATGGTCCGTATGTGTCGGAAACACAGTTCATGTTTTCTGGGCATGCGCATGTTTTTTCCTGTATTGGCCACGCTGGAAAGAAGAGCATGCTTCTTGCGTTAAAACAGTGTGTTTCATGGATGAGAACACTGGTCTGAATTTCCCTTCACAAACGGAGTTAAACCAAAGTCTCTGTGTCTTCCTACAAGCAAGAGTTCATTTCCGGTAAACCCAGTGATTGTTCGGCTCAAATGAATTTACACAGTTCACGAACCCAACACGATTTTCACTATTAACGAAAGAGCATCTATGTAAGACTTGCTGTGGTTTGTTACAGTTTCATAAGCAGAGTTCAACTAGATATGGTCCGTATGAGTAGGAAACCAAGTTCATTTTTTCAGGGCATGCTCATGTTTCTTGCTATATTGCAGACACTGGAAAGAAGAGCATGCTCTTTGTGTTAAAACATAGTGTGTTTCATTGAGGAGAACACTGGTCTGAATTTACCTTCACAAACGGAATTATACCAAAGACTCTGCGTCTTCCTACAATTAAGAGTTCATTTCCGGTAAACCCAGTGATTTTTCGGCTCAAATGAATTTACACAGTTCACGAACCCAACACGTTTTTCACTTTTAACTAAAGAACATCTATGTAAGAGATGCTGAGGTTTGTTACAGTTTCACAATCAGAGTTTAACTAGATATGGTCCGTATGAGTAGGAAACACAGTTCTTTTTTTCTGGACATGCTCATTTTTTTTTGTGTATTGCAGACTCTGGACAGAAGTAGATGCTTCTTGCGTTAAAACAGAGGGTGTTTCATGGATGAGAACACTGGTCTGAATTTCCCTTCACAAACGGAGTGAAACCAAAGGCTCTGTGTCTTCCTATAAACAAGAGTTCATTTCCGGTAAACCCAGTGATTTTTCGGCTCAAATGAATTTACACAATTCACGAACCCAACACGATTTTCACTATTAACTAAAGAGCATCTATGTATGACATGCTGTGGTTTTTTACAGTTTCTTAAGCAGAGTTCAACTAGATATGGTCCGTATGAGTACGAAACACAGTTCTTTTTTTCTGGACATGCTCATATTTCTTGCTGTATTGCAGACACTGGACAGAAGTGGATGCTGCTTGCGTTAAAACAGAGGGTCTTTAATGGATGAGAACTCTGGTCTGAATTTCCCTTCATAAACTGAGTTAAACCAAAGGCTCTGTGTCTTCCTACAAGCAAAAGTTCATTTCCGGTAAACCCAGTGATTTTTCGGCTCAAATGAATTTACACAGTTCACGAACCCAACACGTTTTGCACTATTAACTAAAGAGCATCTGTGTAAGAGATGCTGTGGTTTCTTACAGTTTCATAATCAGAGTTCAACTAGATATGGTCCATATGAGTAGGAAACACAGTTCTTTTTTTCTGGTCATGCTCATGTTTCTTGCTGTATTGCAGACTCTGGACAGAAGAGGATGCTTCTTGCGTTAAAACAGAGTATGTTTCATGGATGAGAACACTGGTCTGAATTTTCCTTCAGAAACGGAGTTAAAACAAAGTATCTGTGTCTTCCTACAAGCAAGTGTTCATTTCCGTTAAACCCAGTGATTTTTCGGCTCAAATGAATGTACACAGTTCACGAACCCAACACGTTTTTCACTATTAACTAATGAGCATGTATGTAAGAGATGCTGTGGTTTGTTACAGTTTCATAATCACAGTTCAACTAGATATGATCCATATGAGTAGGAAACACAGTTCTTTTTTTCTGGACATGCTCATATTTCTTGCTGTATTGCAGACACTGGACAGAAGAGGATGCTGCTTGCGTTAAAACAGAGGGTCTTTCATGGATTAGAACTCTGGTCTGAATTTCCCTTCACAAACAGAGTTAAACCAAAGGCTCTGTGTCTTCCTACAAGCAAGAGTTCATTTCCGGTAAACCAAGTGATTTTTCGGCTCAAATGAATTTACACAGTTCACGAACCCAACACGTTTTGCTCTATTATCTAAAGAGCATCTATGGAAGACATGCTGTGGTTTGTTACAGTTTCATAATCAGAGTTCAACTAGATATGGTCCGTATGAGTAGGAAACACAGTTCATTTTTTCTGGACATGCTCATTTTTTTTGCTGTATTGCAGACTCTGGACAGAAGAGGATGCTACTTGCGTTAAAACAGAGGGTGTTTCATGGATGAGAACACTGGTCTGAATTTCCCTTCACAAACGGAGTGAAACCAAAGGCTCTGTGTCTTCCTACAAGAAAGAGTTCATTTCCGGTAAACCCAGTGATTTTTCGGCTCAAATGAATTTACACAATTCACGAATCCAACACGATTTTCACTATTAACTAAAGAGCATATATGTAAGAGATGCTGTGGTTTGGTACAGTTTCATAAGCAGAGTTCAACTAGATATGGTCCGTATGAGTAGGAAACACAGTTCTTTTTTTCTGGACATGCTCATATTTCCTGCTGTATTGCAGACACTGGACAGAAGAGGATGCTGCTTGCGTTAAAACAGAGGGTCTTTCATGGATGAGAACTCTGGTCTGAATTTCTCTTCACAAACGGAGTTAAACCAAAAGCTCTGTGTCTTCCTACAAGCAAGAGTTCATTTCCGCTAAAACCAGTGATTTTTCGGCTCAAATGAATTTACACAGTTCACGAGCCCAACACGTTTTGCTCTATTATATAAAGAGCATCTATGTAAGACATGCTGTGGTTTGTTACAGTTTCATAATCAGAGTTCAACTAGATATGGTCCGTATGAGTAGGAAACACAGTTCATTTTTTCTGGACATGCTCATTTTTTTTTGCTGTATTGCAGACTCTGGACAGAAGAGGATGCTTCTTGCGTTAAAACATAGGGTGTTTCATGGATGAGAACACTGGTCTGAATTTCCCTTCACAAACGGAGTGAAACCAAAGGCTCTGTGTCTTCCTACAAGCAAGAGTTCATTTCCGGTAAACCCAGTGATTTTTCGGCTCAAATGAATTTACACAATTCAAGAACCCAACACGATTTTCACTATTAACTAAAGAGCATCTATGTAAGACATGCTGTGGTTTGTTACAGTTTCATAATCAGAGTTCAACTAGATATGGTCCGTATGTGTCGGAAACACAGTTCATGTTTTCTGGGCATGCGCATGTTTTTTCCTGTATTGGCCACGCTGGAAAGAAGAGCATGCTTCTTGCGTTAAAACAGTGTGTTTCATGGATGAGAACACTGGTCTGAATTTCCCTTCACAAACGGAGTTAAACCAAAGTCTCTGTGTCTTCCTACAAGCAAGAGTTCATTTCCGGTAAACCCAGTGATTGTTCGGCTCAAATGAATTTACACAGTTCACGAACCCAACACGATTTTCACTATTAACGAAAGAGCACCTATGTAAGACTTGCTGTGGTTTGTTACAGTTTCATAAGCAGAGTTCAACTAGATATGGTCCGTATGAGTAGGAAACCCAGTTCATTTTTTCAGGGCATGCTCATGTTTCTTGCTATATTGCAGACACTGGAAAGAAGAGCATGCTCTTTGTGTTAAAACATAGTGTGTTTCATTGATGAGAACACTGGTCTGAATTTACCTTCACAAACGGAATTATACCAAAGACTCTGCGTCTTCCTACAATTAAGAGTTCATTTCCGGTAAACCCAGTGATTTTTCGGCTCAAATGAATTTACACAGTTCACGAACCCAACACGTTTTTCACTTTTAACTAAAGAACATCTATGTAAGAGATGCTGTGGTTTGTTACAGTTTCACAATCAGAGTTTAACTAGATATGGTCCGTATGAGTAGGAAACACAGTTCTTTTTTTCTGGACATGCTCATTTTTTTTTGTGTATTGCAGACTCTGGACAGAAGTAGATGCTTCTTGCGTTAAAACAGAGGGTGTTTCATGGATGAGAACACTGGTCTGAATTTCCCTTCACAAACGGAGTGAAACCAAAGGCTCTGTGTCTTCCTACAAGCAAGAGTTCATTTCCGGTAAACCCAGTGATTTTTCGGCTCAAATGAATTTACACAATTCACGAACCCAACACGATTTTCACTATTAACTAAAGAGCATCTATGTAAGACATGCTGTGGTTTTTTACAGTTTCATAAGCAGAGTTCAACTAGATATGGTCCGTATGAGTACGAAACACAGTTCTTTTTTTCTGGACATGCTCATATTTCTTGCTGTGTTGCAGACTCTGGACAGAAGAGGATGCTTCTTGCGTTAAAACAGAGTATGTTTCATGGATGAGAACACTGGTCTGAATTTTCCTTCAGAAACGGAGTTAAAACAAAGTATCTGTGTCTTCCTACAAGCAAGTGTTCATTTCCGTTAAACCCAGTGATTTTTCGGCTCAAATGAATGTACACAGTTCACGAACCCAACACGTTTTTCACTATTAACTAATGAGCATGTATGTAAGAGATGCTGTGGTTTGTTACAGTTTCATAATCACAGTTCAACTAGATATGATCCGTATGAGTAGGAAACACAGTTCTTTTTTTCTGGACATGCTCATATTTCTTGCTGTATTGCAGACACTGGACAGAAGAGGATGATGCTTGCGTTAAAACAGAGGGTCTTTCATGGATTAGAACTCTGGTCTGAATTTCTCTTCACAAACGGAGTTAAACCAAAGGCTCTGTGTCTTCCTACAAGCAAGAGTTCATTTCCGGTAAACCAAGTGATTTTTCGGCTCAAATGAATTTACACAGTTCACGAACCCAACACGTTTTTCTCTATTATCTAAAGAGCATCTATGGAAGACATGCTGTGGTTTGTTACAGTTTCATAATCAGAGTTCAACTAGATATGGTCCGTATGAGTAGGAAACACAGTTCATTTTTTCTGGACATGCTCATTTTTTTTGCTGTATTGCAGACTCTGGACAGAAGAGGATGCTACTTGCGTTAAAACATAGGGTGTTTCATGGATGAGAACACTGGTCTGAATTTCCCTTCACAAACGGAGTGAAACCAAAGGCTCTGTGTCTTCCTACAAGAAAGAGTTCATTTCCGGTAAACCCAGTGATTTTTCGGCTCAAATGAATTTACACAATTCACGAATCCAACACGATTTTCACTATTAACTAAAGAGCATATATGTAAGAGATGCTGTGGTTTGGTACAGTTTCATAAGCAGAGTTCAACTAGATATGGTCCGTATGAGTAGGAAACACAGTTCTTTTTTTCTGGACATGCTCATATTTCCTGCTGTATTGCAGACACTGGACAGAAGAGGATGCTGCTTGCGTTAAAACAGAGGGTCTTTCATGGATGAGAACTCTGGTCTGAATTTCTCTTCACAAACGGAGTTAAACCAAAAGCTCTGTGTCTTCCTACAAGCAAGAGTTCATTTCCGCTAAAACCAGTGATTTTTCGGCTCAAATGAATTTACACAGTTCACGAGCCCAACACGTTTTGCTCTATTATATAAAGAGCATCTATGTAAGACATGCTGTGGTTTGTTACAGTTTCATAATCAGAGTTCAACTAGATATGGTCCGTATGAGTAGGAAACACAGTTCATTTTTTCTGGACATGCTTATTTTTTTTTGCTGTATTGCAGACTCTGGACAGAAGAGGATGCTTCTTGCGTTAAAACATAGGGTGTTTCATGGATGAGAACACTGGTCTGAATTTCCCTTCACAAACGGAGTGAAACCAAAGGCTCTGTGTATTCCTACAAGCAAGAGTTCATTTCTGGTAAACCCAGTGATTTTTCGGCTCAAATGAATTTACACAATTCAAGAACCCAACACGATTTTCACTATTAACTAAAGAGCATCTATGTAAGACATGCTGTGGTTTGTTACAGTTTCATAATCAGAGTTCAACTAGATATGGTCCGTATGTGTCGGAAACACAGTTCATGTTTTCTGGGCATGCGCATGTTTTTTCCTGTATTGGCCACGCTGGAAAGAAGAGCATGCTTCTTGCGTTAAAACAGTGTGTTTCATGGATGAGAACACTGGTCTGAATTTCCCTTCACAAACGGAGTTAAACCAAAGTCTCTGTGTCTTCCTACAAGCAAGAGTTCATTTCCGGTAAACCCAGTGATTGTTCGGCTCAAATGAATTTACACAGTTCACGAACCCAACACGATTTTCACTATTAACGAAAGAGCACCTATGTAAGACTTGCTGTGGTTTGTTACAGTTTCATAAGCAGAGTTCAACTAGATATGGTCCGTATGAGTAGGAAACCCAGTTCATTTTTTCAGGGCATGCTCATGTTTCTTGCTATATTGCAGACACTGGAAAGAAGAGCATGCTCTTTGTGTTAAAACATAGTGTGTTTCATTGATGAGAACACTGGTCTGAATTTACCTTCACAAACGGAATTATACCAAAGACTCTGCGTCTTCCTACAATTAAGAGTTCATTTCCGGTAAACCCAGTGATTTTTCGGCTCAAATGAATTTACACAGTTCACGAACCCAACACGTTTTTCACTTTTAACTAAAGAACATCTATGTAAGAGATGCTGTGGTTTGTTACAGTTTCACAATCAGAGTTTAACTAGATATGGTCCGTATGAGTAGGAAACACAGTTCTTTTTTTCTGGACATGCTCATTTTTTTTTGTGTATTGCAGACTCTGGACAGAAGTAGATGCTTCTTGCGTTAAAACAGAGGGTGTTTCATGGATGAGAACACTGGTCTGAATTTCCCTTCACAAACGGAGTGAAACCAAAGGCTCTGTGTCTTCCTATAAGCAAGAGTTCATTTCCGGTAAACCCAGTGATTTTTCGGCTCAAATGAATTTACACAATTCACGAACCCAACACGATTTTCACTATTAACTAAAGAGCATCTATGTAAGACATGCTGTGGTTTGTTAAAGTTTCATAAGCAGAGTTCAACAAGATATGGTCCGTATGAGTAGGAAACACAGTTCTTTTTTTCTGGACATGCTCATATTTCTTGCTGTATTGCAGACACTGGACAGAAGAGGATGCTGCTTGCGTTAAAACAGAGGGTCTTTCATGGATGAGAACTCTGGTCTGAATTTCCCTTCACAAACGGAGTTAAACCAAAGGCTCTGTGTCTTCCTACAAACAAAAGTTCATTTCCGGTAAACCCAGTGATTTTTCGGCTCAAATGAATTTACACAGTTCACGAACCCAACACGTTTTGCACTATTAACTAAAGAGCCTCTGTGTAAGAGATGCTGTGGTTTGTTACAGTTTCATAATCAGAGTTCAACTAGATATGGTCCGTATGAATAGGAAACACCGTTCTTTTTTTTCTGGTCATGCTCATGTTTCTTGCTGTATTGCAGACTCTGTACAGAAGAGGATGCTTCTTGCGTTAAAACAGAGTATGTTTCATTGATGAGAACACTGGTCTGAATTTTCCTTCAGAAACGGAGTTAAAACAAAGTGTCTATGTCTCCCTCAAGCAAGTGTTCATTTCCGTTAAACTCAGTGATTTTTCGGCTCAAATGAATGTACACAGTTCACGAACCCAACACGTTTTTCACTATTAACTAATGAGCATGTATGTAAGAGATGCTGTGGTTTGTTACAGTTTCATAATCAGAGTTCAACTAGATATGATCCGTATGAGTAGGAAACACAGTTCTTTTTTTCTGGACATGCTCATATTTCTTGCTGTATTGCAGACACTGGACAGAAGAGGATGCTGCTTGCGTTAAAACAGAGGGTTTTTCATGGATTAGAACTCTGGTCTGAATTAACCTTCACAAACGGAGTTAAACCAAAGGCTCTGTGTCTTCCTACAAGCAAGAGTTCATTTCCGGTAAACCAAATGATTTTTCGGCTCAAATGAATTTACACAGTTCACGAACCCAACACGTTTTGCTCTATTATCTAAAGAGCATCTATGTAAGACATGCTGTGGTTTGTTACAGTTTCATAATCAGAGTTCAACTAGATATGGTCCGTATGAGTAGGAAACACAGTTCATTTTTTCTGGACATGCTCATTTTTTTGCTGTATTGCAGACTCTGGATAGAAGAGGATGCTACTTGCGTTAAAACATAGGGTGTTATATGGATGAGAACACTGGTCTGAATTTCCCTTCACAAACGGAGTGAAACCAAAGGCTCTGTGTCTTCCTACAAGCAAGAGCTCATTTCCGGTAAACCGAGTGATTTTTCGGCTCAAATAAATTTACACGATTCACGAACCCAACACGATTTTCACTATTAACTAAAGAGCATATATGTAAGAGATGCTGTGGTTTGGTACAGTTTCATAAGCAGAGTTCAACTAGATATGGTCCGAATGAGTAGGAAACACAGTTCATTTTTCTGGACATGCTCATTTTTTTTGCCGTATTGCAGACTCTGGACAGAAGAGGATGCTTCTTGCGTTAAAACAGAGGGTGTTTCATGGATGAGAACACTGGTCTGAATTTCCCTTCACAAACGGAGTGAAACCAAAGGCTCTGTGTCTTCCTACAAGCAAGACTTCATTTCCGGTAAACCCAGTGACTTTTCGGCTCAAATGAATTTACCCAATTCACGAACCCAACACGATTTTCACTATTAACTAAAGAGCATCTATGTAAGACATGCTGTGGTTTGTTACAGTTTCATAATCAGAGTTCAACTAGATATGGTCCGTATGTGTCGGAAACACAGTTCATGTTTTCTGGGCATGTGCATGTTTTTTGCTGTATTGGCCACGCTGGAAAGAAGAGCATGCTTCTTGCGTTAAAACAGTGTGTTTCATGGATGAGAACACTGGTCTGAATTTCCCTTCACAAACGGAGTGAAACCAAAGGCTCTGTGTCTTCCTACAAGCAAGAGTTCATTTCCGGTAAACCCAGTGATTTTTCGGCTCAAATGAATTTACACAGTTCACGAACCCAACACGTTTTTCACTTTCAACTAAAGAACATCTATGTAAGAGATGCTGTGCTTTGTTACAGTTTCACAATCAGAGTTTAACTAGATATGGTCCGTATGAGTAGGAAACACAGTTCTTTTTTTCTGGACATGCTCATTTTTTTTTGTGTATTGCAGACTCTGGACAGAAGAAGATGCTTCTTGCGTTAAAACAGAGGGTGTTTCATGGATAAGAACACTGGTCTGAATTTCCCTTCACAAACGGAGTGAAACCAAAGGCTCTGTGTCTTCCTACAAGCAAGAGTTCATTTCCGGTAAACCCAGTGATTTTTCAGCTCAAATGAATTTACACAATTCACGAACCCAACACGATTTTCACTATTAACTAAAGAGCATCTATTTAAGACATGCTGTGGTTTGTTACAGTTTCATAAGCAGAGTTCAACTAGATATGATCCGTATGAGTAGGAAACACAGTTCTTTTTTTCTGGACATGCTCATATTTCTTGCTGTATTGCAGACACTGGACAGAAGAGGATGCTGCTTGTGTTAAAACAGAGGGTCTTTCATGGATGAGAACTCTGGTCTGAATTTCCCTTCACAAACGGAGTTAAACCAAAAGCTCTGTGTCTTCCTACAAGCAAGAATTCATTTCCGATAAACCCAGTGATTTTTCGGCTCAAATGAATTTACACAGTTCACGAACCCAACACGTTTTGCTCTATTATATAAAGACCATCTATGTGAGACATGCTGTGGTTTGTTACAGTTTCATAATCAGAGTTCAACTATATATGGTCCGTATGAGTAGGAAACACAGTTCATTTTTTCTGGACATGCTCATTTTTTTTTGCTGTATTGCAGACTCTGGACAGAAGAGGATGCTTCTTGTGTTAAAACATAGGGTGTTTCATGGATGAGAACACTGGTCTGAATTTCCCTTCACAAACGGAGTTAAACCAAAGTCTCTGTGTCTTCCTACAAGCAAGGGTTCATTTCCGGTAAACTCAGTGATTTTTCGGCTCAAATGAATGTACACAGTTCACGAACCCAACACGTTTTTCACTATTAACTAAAGAGCATGTATGTAAGAGATGCTGTGGTTTGGTACAGTTTCATAAGCAGAGTTCAACTAGATATGGTCCGTATGAGTAGGAAACCCAGTTCATTTTTTCAGGGCATGCTCATGTTTCTTGCTATATTGCAGACACTGGAAAGAAGAGCATGCTCTTTGTGTTAAAACATAGTGTGTTTCATGGATGAGAACACTGGTCTGAATTTCCCTTCACAAACGGAGTTATACCAAAGTCTCTGCGTCTTCCTACTATTAAGAGTTCATTTCCAGGAAACCCAGTGATTTTTCGGCTCAAATGAATTTACACAGTTCACGAACCCAACACGTTTTTCACTTTTAACTAAAGAACATCTATGTAAGAGATGCTGTGGTTTGTTACCTTTTCACAATCAGAGTTTAACTAGATATGGACCATATGACTAGGAAACACAGTTCTTTTTCTCTGGACATGCTCATTCATTTTGCTGTATTGCAGACTCTGGACAGAAGAAGATGCTTCTTGCGTTAAAACAGAGGGTGTTTCATGGATGAGAACACTGGTCTGAATTTCCCTTCACAAATGGAGTGAAACCAAAGGCTCTGTGTCTTCCTACAAGCAAGAGTTCATTTCCGGTAAACCCAGTGAATTTTCGGCTCAAATGAATTTACACAATTCACGAACCCAACACGATTTTCACTATTAACTAAAGAGCATCTATGTAAGACATGCTGTGGTTTGTTACAGTTTCATAAGCAGAGTTCAACTAGATATGGTCCGTATGAGTAGGAAACCCAGTTCTTTTTTTCTGGACATGCTAATATTTCTTGCTGTATTGCAGACACTGGATAGAAGAGGATGCTGCTTGCGTTAAAAAAGAGGGTCTTTCATGGATGAGAACTCTGGTCTGAATTTCCCTTCACAAACAGAGTTATACCAACTTCTGCTTCTTCCTACAATTAAGAGTTCATTTCCGGTAAACCCAGTGATTTTTCGGCTCAAATGAATTTACACAGTTCACGAACCCAACACGTTTTTCACTTGTAACTAAAGAACATCTATGTAAGAGATGCTGTGGTTTGTTACAGTTTCACAATCAGAGTTTAACTAGATATGGTCCGTATGAGTAGGAAACACAGTTCTTTTTTTCTGGACATTCTCATTTTATTTTTTTTGTGTATTGCAGACTCTGGACAGAAGAGGATGCTTCTTGCGTTAAAACAGAGGGTCTTTCATGGATGAGAACACTGGTCTGAATTTCCCTTCACAAACGGAGTGAAACCAAAGGCTCTGTGTCTTCCTACAAGCAAAAGTTCATTTCCGGTAAACCCGGTGATTTTTCAGCTCAAATGAATTTACACAGTTCACGAACCCAACACGTTTTGCACTATTAACTAAAGAGCATCTGTGTAAGAGATGCTGTGGTTTGTTACAGTTTCATAATCAGAGTTCAACTAGATATGGTCCGTTTGAGTAGGAAACACCGTTCTTTTTTTCTGGTCATGCTCATGTTTCTTGCTGTATTGCAGACTCTGGACCGAAGAGGATGCTTCTTGCGTTAAAACAGAGTATGTTTCATGGATGAGAACACTGGTCTGAATTTTCCTTCAGAAACGGAGTTAAAACAAAGTATCTGTGTCTTCCTACAAGCAAGACTTCATTTCCGGTAAACCCAGTGACTTTTCGGCTCAAATGAATTTACCCAATTCACGAACCCAACACGATTTTCACTATTAACTAAAGAGCATCTATGTAAGACATGCTGTGGTTTGTTACAGTTTCATAATCAGAGTTCAACTAGATATGGTCCGTATGTGTCGGAAACACAGTTCATGTTTTCTGGGCATGTGCATGTTTTTTGCTGTATTGGCCACGCTGGAAAGAAGAGCATGCTTCTTGCGTTAAAACAGTGTGTTTCATGGATGAGAACACTGGTCTGAATTTCCCTTCACAAACGGAGTGAAACCAAAGGCTCTGTGTCTTCCTACAAGCAAGAGTTCATTTCCGGTAAACCCAGTGATTTTTCGGCTCAAATGAATTTACACAGTTCACGAACCCAACACGTTTTTCACTTTCAACTAAAGAACATCTATGTAAGAGATGCTGTGCTTTGTTACAGTTTCACAATCAGAGTTTAACTAGATATGGTCCGTATGAGTAGGAAACACAGTTCTTTTTTTCTGGACATGCTCATTTTTTTTTGTGTATTGCAGACTCTGGACAGAAGAAGATGCTTCTTGCGTTAAAACAGAGGGTGTTTCATGGATAAGAACACTGGTCTGAATTTCCCTTCACAAACGGAGTGAAACCAAAGGCTCTGTGTCTTCCTACAAGCAAGAGTTCATTTCCGGTAAACCCAGTGATTTTTCAGCTCAAATGAATTTACACAATTCACGAACCCAACACGATTTTCACTATTAACTAAAGAGCATCTATTTAAGACATGCTGTGGTTTGTTACAGTTTCATAAGCAGAGTTCAACTAGATATGATCCGTATGAGTAGGAAACACAGTTCTTTTTTTCTGGACATGCTCATATTTCTTGCTGTATTGCAGACACTGGACAGAAGAGGATGCTGCTTGTGTTAAAACAGAGGGTCTTTCATGGATGAGAACTCTGGTCTGAATTTCCCTTCACAAACGGAGTTAAACCAAAAGCTCTGTGTCTTCCTACAAGCAAGAATTCATTTCCGATAAACCCAGTGATTTTTCGGCTCAAATGAATTTACACAGTTCACGAACCCAACACGTTTTGCTCTATTATATAAAGACCATCTATGTGAGACATGCTGTGGTTTGTTACAGTTTCATAATCAGAGTTCAACTATATATGGTCCGTATGAGTAGGAAACACAGTTCATTTTTTCTGGACATGCTCATTTTTTTTTGCTGTATTGCAGACTCTGGACAGAAGAGGATGCTTCTTGTGTTAAAACATAGGGTGTTTCATGGATGAGAACACTGGTCTGAATTTCCCTTCACAAACGGAGTTAAACCAAAGTCTCTGTGTCTTCCTACAAGCAAGGGTTCATTTCCGGTAAACTCAGTGATTTTTCGGCTCAAATGAATGTACACAGTTCACGAACCCAACACGTTTTTCACTATTAACTAAAGAGCATGTATGTAAGAGATGCTGTGGTTTGGTACAGTTTCATAAGCAGAGTTCAACTAGATATGGTCCGTATGAGTAGGAAACCCAGTTCATTTTTTCAGGGCATGCTCATGTTTCTTGCTATATTGCAGACACTGGAAAGAAGAGCATGCTCTTTGTGTTAAAACATAGTGTGTTTCATGGATGAGAACACTGGTCTGAATTTCCCTTCACAAACGGAGTTATACCAAAGTCTCTGCGTCTTCCTACTATTAAGAGTTCATTTCCAGGAAACCCAGTGATTTTTCGGCTCAAATGAATTTACACAGTTCACGAACCCAACACGTTTTTCACTTTTAACTAAAGAACATCTATGTAAGAGATGCTGTGGTTTGTTACCTTTTCACAATCAGAGTTTAACTAGATATGGACCATATGACTAGGAAACACAGTTCTTTTTCTCTGGACATGCTCATTCATTTTGCTGTATTGCAGACTCTGGACAGAAGAAGATGCTTCTTGCGTTAAAACAGAGGGTGTTTCATGGATGAGAACACTGGTCTGAATTTCCCTTCACAAATGGAGTGAAACCAAAGGCTCTGTGTCTTCCTACAAGCAAGAGTTCATTTCCGGTAAACCCAGTGAATTTTCGGCTCAAATGAATTTACACAATTCACGAACCCAACACGATTTTCACTATTAACTAAAGAGCATCTATGTAAGACATGCTGTGGTTTGTTACAGTTTCATAAGCAGAGTTCAACTAGATATGGTCCGTATGAGTAGGAAACCCAGTTCTTTTTTTCTGGACATGCTAATATTTCTTGCTGTATTGCAGACACTGGATAGAAGAGGATGCTGCTTGCGTTAAAAAAGAGGGTCTTTCATGGATGAGAACTCTGGTCTGAATTTCCCTTCACAAACAGAGTTATACCAACTTCTGCTTCTTCCTACAATTAAGAGTTCATTTCCGGTAAACCCAGTGATTTTTCGGCTCAAATGAATTTACACAGTTCACGAACCCAACACGTTTTTCACTTGTAACTAAAGAACATCTATGTAAGAGATGCTGTGGTTTGTTACAGTTTCACAATCAGAGTTTAACTAGATATGGTCCGTATGAGTAGGAAACACAGTTCTTTTTTTCTGGACATTCTCATTTTATTTTTTTTGTGTATTGCAGACTCTGGACAGAAGAGGATGCTTCTTGCGTTAAAACAGAGGGTCTTTCATGGATGAGAACACTGGTCTGAATTTCCCTTCACAAACGGAGTGAAACCAAAGGCTCTGTGTCTTCCTACAAGCAAAAGTTCATTTCCGGTAAACCCGGTGATTTTTCAGCTCAAATGAATTTACACAGTTCACGAACCCAACACGTTTTGCACTATTAACTAAAGAGCATCTGTGTAAGAGATGCTGTGGTTTGTTACAGTTTCATAATCAGAGTTCAACTAGATATGGTCCGTTTGAGTAGGAAACACCGTTCTTTTTTTCTGGTCATGCTCATGTTTCTTGCTGTATTGCAGACTCTGGACCGAAGAGGATGCTTCTTGCGTTAAAACAGAGTATGTTTCATGGATGAGAACACTGGTCTGAATTTTCCTTCAGAAACGGAGTTAAAACAAAGTATCTGTGTCTTCCTACAAGCAAGAGTTCATTTCCGGTAAACCCAGTGATTTTTCGGCTCAAATGAATTTACACAGTTCACGAACCCAACACGTTTTTCACTTGTAACTAAAGAACATCTATGTAAGAGATGCTGTGGTTTGTTACAGTTTCACAATCAGAGTTTAACTAGATATGGTCCGTATGAGTAGGAAACACAGTTCTTTTTTTCTGGACATTCTCATTTTATTTTTTTTGTGTATTGCAGACTCTGGACAGAAGTAGATGCTTCTTGCGTTAAAACATAGGGTGTTTCATGGATGAGAACACTGGTCTGAATTTCCCTTCTCAAACGGAGTGAAACCAAAGGCTCTGTGTCTTCCTACAAGCAAGAGTTCATTTCCGGTAAACCCAGTGATTTTTCGGCTCAAATGAATATACCCATTTCACGAACCCAACACGATTTTCACTATTAACTAAAGAGCATATATGTAAGAAATGCTGTGGTTTGGTACAGTTTCATAAGCAGAGTTCAACTAGATATGGTCCGTATGAGTAGGAAACACAGTTCATTTTTTCAGGGCATGCTCATGTTTCTTGCTATATTGCAGACACTGGAAAGAAGAGCATGCTCTTTGTGTTAAAACATAGTGTGTTCATGGATGAGAACACTGGTCTGAATTTCCCTTCACAAACGGAGTTATACCAAAGTCTCTGCGTCTTCCTACAATTAAGAGTTCATTTCCGGGAAAGCCAGTGATTTTTCGGCTCAAATGAATTTACACAGTTCACGAACCCAACACGATTTTCACTATTAACTAAAGAGCATCTATGTAAGACTTGCTGTGGTTTGTTACAGTTTCATAAGCAGAGTTCAACTAGATATGGTCCGTATGAGTAGGAAACACAGTTCATTTTTTCAGGGCATGCTCATGTTTCTTGCTATATTGCAGACACTGGAAAGAAGAGCATGCTCTTTGTGTTAAAACATAGTGTGTTCATGGATGAGAACACTGGTCTGAATTTACCTTCATAAACGGAGTTAAACCAAAGGCTCTGTGTCTTCCTACAAACAAAAGTTCATTTCCGGTAACCCCAGTGATTTTTCGGCTCAAATGAATTTACACAGTTCATGAGCCCAACACGTTTTGCTCTATTATATAAAGAGCATCTATGTAAGACATGCTGTGGTTTGTTACAGTTTCATAATCAGAGTTCAACTAGATATGGTCCCTATGAGTAGGAAACACAGTTCATTTTTTCTGGACATGCTCATTTTTTTTTGCTGTATTGCAGACTCTGGACAGAAGAGGATGCTTCTTGCGTTAAAACATAGGGTGTTTCATGGATGAGAACACTGGTCTGAATTTCCCTTCGCAAACGGAGTGAAACCAAAGGCTCTGTGTCTTCCTACAAGCAAGAGTTCATTTCCGGTAAACCCAGTGATTTTTCGGCTCAAATGAATTTACACAATTCAAGAACCCAACACGATTTTCAATATTAACTAAAGAGCATCTATGTAAGACATGCTGTGGTTTGTTACAGTTTCATAATCAGAGTTCAACTAGATATGGTCCGTATGTGTCAGAAACACAGTTCATGTTTTCTGGGCATGCGCATGTTTTTTCCTGTATTGGCCACGCTGGAAAGAAGAGCATGCTTCTTGCGTTAAAACAGTGTGTTTCAGGGATGAGAACACTGGTCTGAATTTCCCTTCACAAACGGAGTTAAACCAAAGTCTCTGCGTCTTCCTACAAGCAAGAGTTCATTTCCGGTAAACCCAGTGATTTTTCGGCTCAAATGAATTTACACAGTTCACGAACCCAACACGAATTTCACTATTAACGAAAGAGCATCTATGTAAGACTTGCTGTGGTTTGTTACAGTTTCATAAGCAGAGTTCAACTAGATATGGTCCGTATGAGTAGGAAACCCAGTTCATTTTTTCAGGGCATGCTCATGTTTCTTGCTATATTGCAGACACTGGAAAGAAGAGCATGCTCTTTGTGTTAAAATATAGTGTGTTTCATTGATGAGAACACTGGTCTGAATTTACCTTCACAAACGGAATTATACCAAAGTCTCTGCGTCTTCCTATAATTAAGAGTTCATTTCCGGTAAACCCAGTGATTTTTCGGCTCAAATGAATTTACACAGTTCACGAACCCAACACGTTTTTCACTTTTAACTAAAGAACATCTATGTAAGAGATGCTGTGGTTTGTTACAGTTTCACAATCAGAGTTTAACTAGATATGGTCCGTATGAGTAGGAAACACAGTTCTTTTTTTCTGGACATGCTCATTTTTTTTTGTGTATTGCAGACTCTGGACAGAAAAAGATGCTTCTTGCGATAAAACAGAGGGTGTTTCATGGATGAGAACACTGGTCTGAATTTCCCTTCACAAACGGAGTGAAACCAAAGGCTCTGTGTCTTACTACAAGCAAGAGTTCATTTCTGGTAAACCCAGTGATTTTTCGGCTCAAATGAATTTACACAATTCACGAACCCAACACGATTTTCACTATTAACTAAAGAGCATCTATGTAAGACATGCTGTGGTTTTTTACAGTTTCATAAGCAGAGTTCAACAAGATATGGTCCGTATGAGTAGGAAACACAGTTCTTTTTTTCTGGACATGCTCATATTTCTTGCTGTATTGCAGACACAGGACAGAAGAGGATGCTGCTTGCGTTAAAACAGAGGGTCTTTCATGGATGAGAACTCTGGTCTGAATTTCCCTTCACAAACGGAGTTAAACCAAAGGCTCTGTGTCTTCCTACAAACAAAAGTTCATTTCCGGTAAACCCAGTGATTTTTCGGCTCAAATGAATTTACACAGTTCACGAACCCAACACGTTTTGCACTATTAACTAAAGAGCCTCTGTGTAAGAGATGCTGTGGTTTGTTACAGTTTCATAAGCAGAGTTCAACTAGATATGGTCCGTATGAGTAGGAAACCCAGTTCATTTTTTCTGGGCATGCGCATGTTTTTTCCTGTATTGGGGACACTGGAAAGAAGAGCATGATTCTTGCGTTAAAACAGTGTGTTTCATGGATGAGAACACTGGTCTGAATTTCCCTTCACAAACGGAGTGAAACCAAAGTCTCTGTGTCTTCCTACAAGCAAGAGTTCATTTCCGGTAAACCCAGTGATTTTTCGCCTCAAATGAATTTACACAGTTCACGAACCCAACACGTTTTTCACTATAAACTAAAGAGCATCTATGTAAGAGATGCTGTGGTTTGTTACAGTTTCATAAGCAGAGTTCAACTAGATATGGTCCATATGAGTAAGAAACACAGTTCATTTTTTCAGGGCATGCTCATGTTTCTTGCTATATTGCAGACACTGGAACGAAGAACATGCTCTTTGTGTTAAAACATAGTATGTTTCATTGATGAGAACAGTGGTCTGAATTTCCCTTCACAAACGGAGTGAAACCAAAGGCTCTGTGTCTTCCTACAAGCAAGAGTTCATTTCCGGTAAACCCAGTGATTTTTCGGCTCAAATGAATTTTCCCAGTTCACGAAGCCAACACGTTTTGCACTATTAACTAAAGAGCATCTATGAAAGAGATGGTGTGGTTTGTTACAGTTTCATAATTAGAGTTCAACTAGATATGGTCCGTATGAATAGGAAACACAGTTCTTTTTTTCTGGACATGCTCATTTTTTTTGCTGTATTGCAGACTCTGGACAGAAGAGGATGCTTCTTGCGTTAAAACATAGGTTGTTTCATGGATGAGAACACGGGTCTGAATTTCCCTTCTCAAATGGAGTGAAACCAAAGGCTCTGTGTCTTCCTACAAGCAAGAGTTCATTTCCGGTAAACCAAGTGATTTTTCGGCTCAAATGAATTTACACAGTTCACGAACCCAACACGTTTTGCTCTATTATCTAAAGAGCATCTATGGAAGACATGCTGTGGTTTGTTACAGTTTCATAATCAGAGTTCAACTAGATATGGTCCGAATGAGTAGGAAACACAGTTCATTTTTTCTGGACATGCTCATTTTTTTTGCTGTATTGCAGACTCTGGACAGAAGAGGATGCTACTTGCGTTAAAACATAGGGTGTTATATGGTTGAGAACACTGGTCTGAATTTCCCTTCACAAACGGAGTGAAACCAAAGGCTCTGTGTCTTCCTACAAGCAAGAGTTCATTTCCGCTAAAACCAGTGATTTTTCGGCTCAAATGAATTTACACAGTTCACGAGCCCAACACGTTTTGCTCTATTATATAAAGAGCATCTATGTAAGACATGCTGTGGTTTGTTACAGGTTCATAATCAGAGTTCAACTAGATATGGTACGTATGAGTAGGAAACACAGTTCATTTTTTCTGGACATGCTCATTTTTTTTTGCTGTATTGCAGACTCTGGACAGAAGAGGATGCTTCTTGCGTTAAAACATAGGGTGTTTCATGGATGAGAACACTGGTCTGAATTTCCCTTCACAAACGGAGTGAAACCAAAGGCTCTGTGTCTTCCTACAAGCAAGTGTTCATTTCCGGTAAACCCAGTGATTTTTCGGCTCAAATGAATTTACACAATTCAAGAACCCAACACGATTTTCAATATTAACTAAAGAGCATCTATGTAAGACATGCTGTGGTTTGTTACAGTTTCATAATCAGAGTTCAACTAGATATGGTCCGTATGTGTCGGAAACACAGTTCATGTTTTCTGGGCATGCGCATGTTTTTTCCTGTATTGGCCACGCTGGAAAGAAGAGCATGCTTCTTGCGTTAAAACAGTGTGTTTCATGGATGAGAACACTGGTCTGAATTTCCCTTCACAAACGGAGGTAAACCAAAGTCTCTGTGTCTTCCTACAAGCAAGAGTTCATTTCCGGTAAACCCAGTGATTGTTCGGCTCAAATGAATTTACACAGTTCACGAACCCAACACGATTTTCACTATTAACGAAAGAGCATCTATGTAAGACTTGCTGTGGTTTGTTACAGTTTCATAAGCAGAGTTCAACTAGATATGGTCCGTATGAGTAGGAAACCCAGTTCATTTTTTCAGGGCATGCTCATGTTTCTTGCTATATTGCAGACACTGGAAAGAAGAGCATGCTCTTTGTGTTAAAACATAGTGTGTTTCATTGATGAGAACACTGGTCTGAATTTACCTTCACAAACGGAATTATACCAAAGTCTCTGCGTCTTCCTATAATTAAGAGTTCATTTCCGGTAAACCCAGTGATTTTTCGGCTCAAATGAATTTACACAGTTCACGAACCCAACACGTTTTTCACTTTTAACTAAAGAACATCTATGTAAGACATGCTGTGGTTTTTTACAGTTTCATAAGCAGAGTTCAACAAGATATGGTCCGTATGAGTAGGAAACACAGTTCTTTTTTTCTGGACATGCTCATATTTCTTGCTGTATTGCAGACACTGGACAGAAGAGGATGCAGCTTGCGTTAAAACAGAGGGTCTTTCATGGATGAGAACTCTGGTCTGAATTTCCCTTCACAAACGGAGTTAAACCAAAGGCTCTGTGTCTTCCTACAAACAAAAGTTCATTTCCGGTAAACCCAGTGATTTTTCGGCTCAAATGAATTTACACAGTTCACGAACCCAACACGTTTTGCACTATTAACTAAAGAGCCTCTGTGTAAGAGATGCTGTGGTTTGTTACAGTTTCATAATCAGAGTACAACTAGATATGGTCCGTATGAGTAGGAAACACAGTTCATTTTTTCTGGGCATGCGCATGTTTTTTCCTGTATTGGGGACACTGGAAAGAAGAGCATGATTCTTGCGTTAAAACAGTGTGTTTCATGGATGAGAACACTGGTCTGAATTTCCCTTCACAAACGGAGTTAAAACAAAGTCTCTGTGTCTTCCTACAAGCAAGAGTTCATTTCCGGTAAACCCAGTGATTTTTCGGCTCAAATGAATTTACACAGTTCACGAACCCAACACGTTTTTCACTATAAACTAAAGAGCATCTATGTAAGAGATGCTGTGGTTTGTTACAGTTTCATAAGCAGAGTTCAACTAGATATGGTCCATATGAGTAAGAAACACAGTTCATTTTTTCAGGGCATGCTCATGTTTCTTGCTATATTGCAGACACTGGAACGAAGAACATGCTCTTTGTGTTAAAACATAGTATGTTTCATTGATGAGAACAGTGGTCTGAATTTCCCTTCACAAACGGAGTGAAACCAAAGGCTCTGTGTCTTCCTACAAGCAAGAGTTCATTTCCGGTAAACCCAGTGATTTTTCGGCTCAAATGAATTTTCCCAGTTCACGAAGCCAACACGTTTTGCACTATTAACTAAAGAGCATCTATGAAAGAGATGGTGTGGTTTGTTACAGTTTCATAATTAGAGTTCAACTAGATATGGTCCGTATGAATAGGAAACACAGTTCTTTTTTTCTGGACATGCTCATTTTTTTTGCTGTATTGCAGACTCTGGACAGAAGAGGATGCTTCTTGCGTTAAAACATAGGGTGTTTCATGGATGAGAACACTGGTCTGAATTTCCCTTCTCAAATGGAGTGAAACCAAAGGCTCTGTGTCTTCCTACAAGCAAGAGTTCATTTCCGGTAAACCAAGTGATTTTTCGGCTCAAATGAATTTACACAGTTCACGAACCCAACACGTTTTGCTCTATTATCTAAAGAGCATCTATGGAAGACATGCTGTGGTTTGTTACAGTTTCATAATCAGAGTTCAACTAGATATGGTCCGAATGAGTAGGAAACACAGTTCTTTTTTTCTGGACATGCTCATTTTTTTTGCTGTATTGCAGACTCTGGACAGAAGAGGATGCTACTTGCGTTAAAACATAGGGTGTTATATGGATGAGAACACTGGTCTGAATTTCCCTTCACAAACGGAGTGAAACCAAAGGCTCTGTGTCTTCCTACAAGCAAGAGTTCATTTCCGCTAAAACCAGTGATTTTTCGGCTCAAATGAATTTACACAGTTCACGAGCCCAACACGTTTTGCTCTATTATATAAAGAGCATCTATGTAAGACATGCTGTGGTTTGTTACAGGTTCATAATCAGAGTTCAACTAGATATGGTCCGTATGAGTAGGAAACACAGTTCATTTTTTCTGGACATGCTCATTTTTTTTTGCTGTATTGCAGACTCTGGACAGAAGAGGATGCTTCTTGCGTTAAAACATAGGGTGTTTCATGGATGAGAACACTGGTCTGAATTTCCCTTCACAAACGGAGTGAAACCAAAGGCTCTGTGTCTTCCTACAAGCAAGTGTTCATTTCCGGTAAACCCAGTGATTTTTCGGCTCAAATGAATTTACACAATTCAAGAACCCAACACGATTTTCACTATTAACTAAAGAGCATCTATGTAAGACATGCTGTGGTTTGTTACAGTTTCATAATCAGAGTTCAACTAGATATGGTCCGTATGTGTCGGAAACACAGTTCAAGTTTTCTGCGCATGCGCATGTTTTTTCCTGTATTGGCCATGCTGGAAAGAAGAGCATGCTTCTTGCGTTAAAACAGTGTGTTTCATGGATGAGAACACTGGTCTGAATTTCCCTTCACAAACGGAGTTAAACCAAAGTCTCTGTGTCTTCCTACAAGCAAGAGTTCATTTCCGGTAAACCCAGTGATTGTTCGGCTCAAATGAATTTACACAGTTCACGAACCCAACACGATTTTCACTATTAACGAAAGAGCATCTATGTAAGACTTGCTGTGGTTTGTTACAGTTTCATAAGCAGAGTTCAACTAGATATGGTTCGTATGAGTAGGAAACCCAGTTCATTTTTTCAGGGCATGCTCATGTTTCTTGCTATATTGCAGACACTGGAAAGAAGAGCATGCTCTTTGTGTTAAAACATAGTGTGTTTCATTGATGAGAACACTGGTCTGAATTTACCTTCAGAAACGGAATTATACCAAAGTCTCTGCGTCTTCCTACAATTAAGAGTTCATTTCCGGTAAACCCAGTGATTTTTCGGCTCAAATGAATTTACACAATTCACGAACCCAACACGATTTTCACTATTAACTAAAGAGCATCTATGTAAGACATGCTGTGGTTTTTTACAGTTTCATAAGCAGAGTTCAACAAGATATGGTCCGTATGAGTAGGAAACACAGTTCTTTTTTTCTGGACATGCTCATATTTCTTGCTGTATTGCAGACACTGGACAGAAGAGGATGCTGCTTGCGTTAAAACAGAGGGTCTTTCATGGATGAGAACTCTGGTCTGAATTTCCCTTCACAAACGGAGTTAAACCAAAGGCTCTGTGTCTTCCTACAAACAAAAGTTCATTTCCGGTAAACCCAGTGATTTTTCGGCTCAAATGAATTTACACAGTTCACGAACCCAACACGTTTTGCACTATTAACTAAAGAGCCTCTGTGTAAGAGATGCTGTGGTTTGTTACAGTTTCATAATCATAGTTCAACTAGATATGGTCCATATGAGTAGGAAACACCGTTCTTTTTTTCTGGTCATGCTCATGTTTCTTGCTGTATTGCAGACTCTGTACAGAAGAGGATGCTTCTTGCGTTAAAACAGAGTATGTTTCATGGATGAGAACACTGGTCTGAATTTTCCTTCAGAAACGGAGTTAAAACAAAGTGTCTATGTCTCCCTCAAGCAAGTGTTCATTTCCGTTAAACTCAGTGATTTTTCGGCTCAAATGAATGTACACAGTTCACGAACCCAACACGTTTTTCACTATTAACTAATGAGCATGTATGTAAGAGATGCTGTGGTTTGTTACAGTTTCATAATCAGAGTTCAACTAGATATGATCCGTATGAGTAGGAAACACAGTTCTTTTTTTCTGGACATGCTCATATTTCTTGCTGTATTGCAGACACTGGACAGAAGAGGATGCTACTTGCGTTAAAACATAGGGTGTTATATGGATGAGAACACTGGTCTGAATTTCCCTTCACAAATGGAGTGAAACCAATGGCTCTGTGTCTTCCTACAAGCAAGAGCTCATTTCCGGTAAACCGAGTGATTTTTTGGCTCAAATGAATTTACACGATTCACGAACCCAACACGATTTTCACTATTAACTAAAGAGCATATATGTAAGAGATGCTGTGGTTTGGTACAGTTTCATAAGCAGAGTTCAACTAGATATGGTCCGAATGAGTAGGAAACACAGTTCATTTTTTCTGGACATGCTCATTTTTTTTTTGCTGTATTGCAGACTCTCGACAGAAGAGGATGCTTCTTGCGTTAAAACAGAGGGTGTTTCATGGATGAGAACACTGGTCTGAATTTCCCTTCACAAACGGAGTGAAACCAAAGGCTCTGTGTCTTCCTCCAAGCAAGACTTCATTTCCGGTAAACCCAGTGACTTTTCGGCTCAAATGAATTTACACAATTCACGAACCCAACACGATTTTCACTATTAACTAAAGAGCATCTATGTAAGACATGCTGTGGTTTGTTACAGTTTCATAATCAGAGTTCAACTAGATATGGTCCGTATGTGTCGGAAACACAGTTCATGTTTTCTGGGCATGTGCATGTTTTTTGCTGTATTGGCCACGCTGGAAAGAAGAGCATGCTTCTTGCGTTAAAACAGTGTGTTTCATGGATGAGAACACTGGTCTGAATTTCCCTTTACAAACGGAGTTAAACCAAGGTCTCTGTGTCTTCCTACAAGCAAGAGTTCATTTCCGGTAAACCCAGTGATTGTTCGGCTCAAATGAATTTACACAGTTCACAAACCCAACACGATTTTCACTATTAACTAAAAAGCATCTATGTAAGACTTGCTGTGGTTTGTTACAGTTTCATAAGCAGAGTTCAACTAGATATGGTCCGTATGAGTAGGAAACACAGTTCTTTTTTTCTGGACATGCTCATATTTCTTGCTGTATTGCAGACACTGGACAGAAGAGGATGCTGCTTGTGTTAAAACAGAGGGTCTTTCATGGATGAGAACTCTGGTCTGAATTTCTCTTCACAAACGGAGTTAAAACAAAAGCTCTGTGTCTTCCTACAAGCAAGAGTTCATTTCCGGTAAACCAAGGGATTTTTCGGCTCAAATGAATTTACACAGTTCACGAACCCAACACGTTTTGCTCTATTATCTAAAGAGCATCTATGGAAGACATGCTGTGGTTTGTTACAGTTTCATAATCAGAGTTCAACTAGATATGGTCCGAATGAGTAGGAAACACAGTTCATTTTTTCTGGACATGCTCATTTTTTTTGCTGTATTGCAGACTCTGGACAGAAGAGGATGCTACTTGCGTTAAAACATAGGGTGTTATATGGATGAGAACACTGGTCTGAATTTCCCTTCACAAACGGAGTGAAACCAAAGGCTCTGTGTCTTCCTACAAGCAAGAGTTCATTTCCGCTAAAACCAGTGATTTTTCGGCTCAAATGAATTTACACAGTTCACGAGCCCAACACGTTTTGCTCTATTATATAAAGAGCATCTATGTAAGACATGCTGTGGTTTGTTACAGGTTCATAATCAGAGTTCAACTAGATATGGTACGTATGAGTAGGAAACACAGTTCATTTTTTCTGGACATGCTCATTTTTTTTTGCTGTATTGCAGACTCTGGACAGAAGAGGATGCTTCTTGCGTTAAAACATAGGGTGTTTCATGGATGAGAACACTGGTCTGAATTTCCCTTCACAAACGGAGTTTAAACCAAAGGCTCTGTGTCTTCCTACAAGCAAGTGTTCATTTCCGGTAAACCCAGTGATTTTTCGGCTCAAATGAATTTACACAATTCAAGAACCCAACACGATTTTCACTATTAACTAAAGAGCATCTATGTAAGACATGCTGTGGTTTGTTACAGTTTCATAATCAGAGTTCAACTAGATATGGTCCGTATGTGTCGGAAACACAGTTCATGTTTTCTGGGCATGCGCATGTTTTTTCCTGTATTGGCCACGCTGGAAAGAAGAGCATGCTTCTTGCGTTAAAACAGTGTGTTTCATGGATGAGAACACTGGTCTGAATTTCCCTTCACAAACGGAGTTAAACCAAAGTCTCTGTGTCTTCCTACAAGCAAGAGTTCATTTCCGGTAAACCCAGTGATTGTTCGGCTCAAATGAATTTACACAGTTCACGAACCCAACACGATTTTCACTATTAACGAAAGAGCATCTATGTAAGACTTGCTGTGGTTTGTTACAGTTTCATAAGCAGAGTTCAACTAGATATGGTCCGTATGAGTAGGAAACCCAGTTCATTTTTTCAGGGCATGCTCATGTTTCTTGCTATATTGCAGACACTGGAAAGAAGAGCATGCTCTTTGTGTTAAAACATAGTGTGTTTCATTGATGAGAACACTGGTCTGAATTTACCTTCACAAACGGAATTATACCAAAGTCTCTGCGTCTTCCTATAATTAAGAGTTCATTTCCGGTAAACCCAGTGATTTTTCGGCTCAAATGAATTTACACAGTTCACGAACCCAACACGTTTTTCACTTTTAACTAAAGAACATCTATGTAAGAGATGCTGTGGTTTGTTACAGTTTCACAATCAGAGTTTAACTAGATATGGTCCGTATGAGTAGGAAACACAGTTCTTTTTTTCTGGACATGCTCATTTTTTTTTGTGTATTGCAGACACTGGACAGAAGAGGATGCAGCTTGCGTTAAAACAGAGGGTCTTTCATGGATGAGAACTCTGGTCTGAATTTCCCTTCACAAACGGAGTTAAACCAAAGGCTCTGTGTCTTCCTACAAACAAAAGTTCATTTCCGGTAAACCCAGTGATTTTTCGGCTCAAATGAATTTACACAGTTCACGAACCCAACACGTTTTGCACTATTAACTAAAGAGCCTCTGTGTAAGAGATGCTGTGGTTTGTTACAGTTTCATAATCATAGTTCAACTAGATATGGTCCGTATGAGTAGGAAACACAGTTCATTTTTTCTGGGCATGCGCATGTTTTTTCCTGTATTGGGGACACTGGAAAGAAGAGCATGATTCTTGCGTTAAAACAGTGTGTTTCATGGATGAGAACACTGGTCTGAATTTCCCTTCACAAACGGAGTTAAAACAAAGTCTCTGTGTCTTCCTACAAGCAAGAGTTCATTTCCGGTAAACCCAGTGATTTTTCGGCTCAAATGAATTTACACAGTTCACGAACCCAACACGTTTTTCACTATAAACTAAAGAGCATCTATGTAAGAGATGCTGTGGTTTGTTACAGTTTCATAAGCAGAGTTCAACTAGATATGGTCCATATGAGTAAGAAACACAGTTCATTTTTTCAGGGCATGCTCATGTTTCTTGCTATATTGCAGACACTGGAACGAAGAACATGCTCTTTGTGTTAAAACATAGTATGTTTCATTGATGAGAACAGTGGTCTGAATTTCCCTTCACAAACGGAGTGAAACCAAAGGCTCTGTGTCTTCCTACAAGCAAGAGTTCATTTCCGGTAAACCCAGTGATTTTTCGGCTCAAATGAATTTTCCCAGTTCACGAAGCCAACACGTTTTGCACTATTAACTAAAGAGCATCTATGAAAGAGATGGTGTGGTTTGTTACAGTTTCATAATTAGAGTTCAACTAGATATGGTCCGTATGAATAGGAAACACAGTTCTTTTTTTCTGGACATGCTCATTTTTTTTGCTGTATTGCAGACTCTGGACAGAAGAGGATGCTTCTTGCGTTAAAACATAGGGTGTTATATGGATGAGAACACTGGTCTGAATTTCCCTTCACAAACGGAGTGAAACCAAAGGCTCTGTGTCTTCCTACAAGCAAGAGTTCATTTCCGCTAAAACCAGTGATTTTTCGGCTCAAATGAATTTACACAGTTCACGAGCCCAACACGTTTTGCTCTATTATATAAAGAGCATCTATGTAAGACATGCTGTGGTTTGTTACAGGTTCATAATCAGAGTTCAACTAGATATGGTCCGTATGAGTAGGAAACACAGTTCATTTTTTCTGGACATGCTCATTTTTTTTTGCTGTATTGCAGACTCTGGACAGAAGAGGATGCTTCTTGCGTTAAAACATAGGGTGTTTCATGGATGAGAACACTGGTCTGAATTTCCCTTCACAAACGGAGTGAAACCAAAGGCTCTGTGTCTTCCTACAAGCATGTGTTCATTTCCGGTAAACCCAGTGATTTTTCGGCTCAAATGAATTTACACAATTCAAGAACCCAACACGATTTTCACTATTAACTAAAGAGCATCTATGTAAGACATGCTGTGGTTTGTTACAGTTTCATAATCAGAGTTCAACTAGATATGGTCCGTATGTGTCGGAAACACAGTTCAAGTTTTCTGCGCATGCGCATGTTTTTTCCTGTATTGGCCACGCTGGAAAGAAGAGCATGCTTCTTGCGTTAAAACAGTGTGTTTCATGGATGAGAACACTGGTCTGAATTTCCCTTCACAAACGGAGTTAAACCAAAGTCTCTGTGTCTTCCTACAAGCAAGAGTTCATTTCCGGTAAACCCAGTGATTGTTCGGCTCAAATGAATTTACACAGTTCACGAACCCAACACGATTTTCACTATTAACGAAAGAGCATCTATGTAAGACTTGCTGTGGTTTGTTACAGTTTCATAAGCAGAGTTCAACTAGATATGGTCCGTATGAGTAGGAAACCCAGTTCATTTTTTCAGGGCATGCTCATGTTTCTTGCTATATTGCAGACACTGGAAAGAAGAGCATGCTCTTTGTGTTAAAACATAGTGTGTTTCATTGATGAGAACACTGGTCTGAATTTACCTTCAGAAACGGAATTATACCAAAGTCTCTGCGTCTTCCTACAATTAAGAGTTCATTTCCGGTAAACCCAGTGATTTTTCGGCTCAAATGAATTTACACAATTCACGAACCCAACACGATTTTCACTATTAACTAAAGAGCATCTATGTAAGACATGCTGTGGTTTTTTACAGTTTCATAAGCAGAGTTCAACAAGAAATGGTCCGTATGAGTAGGAAACACAATTCTTTTTTTCTGGACATGCTCATATTTCTTGCTGTATTGCAGACACTGGACAGAAGAGGATGCTGCTTGCGTTAAAACAGAGGGTCTTTCATGGATGAGAACTCTGGTCTGAATTTCCCTTCACAAACGGAGTTAAACCAAAGGCTCTGTGTCTTCCTACAAACAAAAGTTCATTTCCGGTAAACCCAGTGATTTTTCGGCTCAAATGAATTTACACAGTTCACGAACCCAACACGTTTTGCACTATTAACTAAAGAGCCTCTGTGTAAGAGATGCTGTGGTTTGTTACAGTTTCATAATCATAGTTCAACTAGATATGGTCCATATGAGTAGGAAACACCGTTCTTTTTTTCTGGTCATGCTCATGTTTCTTGCTGTATTGCAGACTCTGTACAGAAGAGGATGCTTCTTGCGTTAAAACAGAGTATGTTTCATGGATGAGAACACTGGTCTGAATTTTCCTTCAGAAACGGAGTTAAAACAAAGTGTCTATGTCTCCCTCAAGCAAGTGTTCATTTCCGTTAAACTCAGTGATTTTTCGGCTCAAATGAATGTACACAGTTCACGAACCCAACACGTTTTTCACTATTAACTAATGAGCATGTATGTAAGAGATGCTGTGGTTTGTTACAGTTTCATAATCAGAGTTCAACTAGATATGATCCGTATGAGTAGGAAACACAGTTCTTTTTTTCTGGACATGCTCATATTTCTTGCTGTATTGCAGACACTGGACAGAAGAGGATGCTGCTTGCGTTAAAACAGAGGGTCTTTCATGGATTAGAACTCTGGTCTGAATTTCCCTTCACAAACGGAGTTAAACCAAAGGCTCTGTGTCTTCCTACAAGCAAGAGTTCATTTCCGGTAAACCAAGTGATTTTTCGGCTCAAATGAATTTACACAGTTCACGAACACAACACGTTTTGCTCTATTATCTAAAGAGCATCTATGGAAGACATGCTGTGGTTTGTTACAGTTTCATAATCAGAGTTCAACTAGATATGGTCCGTATGAGTAGGAAACACAGTTCATTTTTTCTGGACATGCTCATTTTTTTTGCTGTATTGCAGACTCTGGACAGAAGAGGATGCTACTTGCGTTAAAACATAGGGTGTTATATGGATGAGAACACTGGTCTGAATTTCCCTTCACAAACGGAGTGAAACCAATGGCTCTGTGTCTTCCTACAAGCAAGAGCTCATTTCCGGTAAACCGAGTGATTTTTCGGCTCAAATGAATTTACACGATTCACGAACCCAACACGATTTTCACTCTTAACTAAAGAGCATATATGTAAGAGATGCTGTGGTTTGGTACAGTTTCATAAGCAGAGTTCAACTAGATATGGTCCGAATGAGTAGGAAACACAGTTCATTTTTTCTGGACATGCTCATTTTTTTTTTGCTGTATTGCAGACTCTCGACAGAAGAGGATGCTTCTTGCGTTAAAACAGAGGGTGTTTCATGGATGAGAACACTGGTCTGAATTTCCCTTCACAAACGGAGTGAAACCAAAGGCTCTGTGTCTTCCTCCAAGCAAGACTTCATTTCCGGTAAACCCAGTGACTTTTCGGCTCAAATGAATTTACACAATTCACGAACCCAACACGATTTTCACTATTAACTAAAGAGCATCTATGTAAGACATGCTGTGGTTTGTTACAGTTTCATAATCAGAGTTCAACTAGATATGGTCCGTATGTGTCGGAAACACAGTTCATGTTTTCTGGGCATGTGCATGTTTTTTGCTGTATTGGCCACGCTGGAAAGAAGAGCATGCTTCTTGCGTTAAAACAGTGTGTTTCATGGATGAGAACACTGGTCTGAATTTCCCTTCACAAACGGAGTTAAACCAAGGTCTCTGTGTCTTCCTACAAGCAAGAGTTCATTTCCGGTAAACCCAGTGATTGTTCGGCTCAAATGAATTTACACAGTTCACAAACCCAACACGATTTTCACTATTAACTAAAAAGCATCTATGTAAGACTTGCTGTGGTTTGTTACAGTTTCATAAGCAGAGTTCAACTAGATATGGTCCGTATGAGTAGGAAACACAGTTCTTTTTTTCTGGACATGCTCATATTTCTTGCTGTATTGCAGACACTGGACAGAAGAGGATGCTGCTTGTGTTAAAACAGAGGGTCTTTCATGGATGAGAACTCTGGTCTGAATTTCCCTTCACAAACGGAGTTAAACCAAAAGCTCTGTGTCTTCCTACAAGCAAGAGTTCATTTCCGGTAAACCAAGGGATTTTTCGGCTCAAATGAATTTACACAGTTCACGAACCCAACACGTTTTGCTCTATTATCTAAAGAGCATCTATGGAAGACATGCTGTGGTTTGTTACAGTTTCATAATCAGAGTTCAACTAGATATGGTCCGAATGAGTAGGAAACACAGTTCATTTTTTCTGGACATGCTCATTTTTTTTGCTGTATTGCAGACTCTGGACAGAAGAGGATGCTACTTGCGTTAAAACATAGGGTGTTATATGGATGAGAACACTGGTCTGAATTTCCCTTCACAAACGGAGTGAAACCAAAGGCTCTGTGTCTTCCTACAAGCAAGAGTTCATTTCCGCTAAAACCAGTGATTTTTCGGCTCAAATGAATTTACACAGTTCACGAGCCCAACACGTTTTGCTCTATTATATAAAGAGCATCTATGTAAGACATGCTGTGGTTTGTTACAGGTTCATAATCAGAGTTCAACTAGATATGGTACGTATGAGTAGGAAACACAGTTCATTTTTTCTGGACATGCTCATTTTTTTTTGCTGTATTGCAGACTCTGGACAGAAGAGGATGCTTCTTGCGTTAAAACATAGGGTGTTTCATGGATGAGAACACTGGTCTGAATTTCCCTTCACAAACGGAGTGAAACCAAAGGATCTGTGTCTTCCTACAAGCAAGTGTTCATTTCCGGTAAACCCAGTGATTTTTCGGCTCAAATGAATTTACACAATTCAAGAACCCAACACGATTTTCACTATTAACTAAAGAGCATCTATGTAAGACATGCTGTGGTTTGTTACAGTTTCATAATCAGAGTTCAACTAGATATGGTCCGTATGTGTCGGAAACACAGTTCATGGTTTCTGGGCATGCGCATGTTTTTTCCTGTATTGGCCACGCTGGAAAGAAGAGCATGCTTCTTGCGTTAAAACAGTGTGTTTCATGGATGAGAACACTGGTCTGAATTTCCCTTCACAAACGGAGTTAAACCAAAGTCTCTGTGTCTTCCTACAAGCAAGAGTTCATTTCCGGTAAACCCAGTGATTGTTCGGCTCAAATGAATTTACACAGTTCACGAACCCAACACGATTTTCACTATTAACGAAAGAGCATCTATGTAAGACTTGCTGTGGTTTGTTACAGTTTCATAAGCAGAGTTCAACTAGATATGGTCCGTATGAGTAGGAAACCCAGTTCATTTTTTCAGGGCATGCTCATGTTTCTTGCTATATTGCAGACACTGGAAAGAAGAGCATGCTCTTTGTGTTAAAACATAGTGTGTTTCATTGATGAGAACACTGGTCTGAATTTACCTTCACAAACGGAATTATACCAAAGTCTCTGCGTCTTCCTATAATTAAGAGTTCATTTCCGGTAAACCCAGTGATTTTTTGGCTCAAATGAATTTACACAGTTCACGAACCCAACACGTTTTTCACTTTTAACTAAAGAACATCTATGTAAGAGATGCTGTGGTTTGTTACAGTTTCACAATCAGAGTTTAACTAGATATGGTCCGTATGAGTAGGAAACACAGTTCTTTTTTTCTGGACATGCTCATTTTTTTTTGGGTATTGCAGACTCTGGACAGAAAAAGATGCTTCTTGCGTTAAAACAGAGGGTGTTTCATGGATGAGAACACTGGTCTGAATTTCCCTTCACAAACGGAGTGAAACCAAAGGCTCTGTGTCTTCCTACAAGCAAGAGTTCATTTCTGGTAAACCCAGTGATTTTTCGGCTCAAATGAATTTACACAATTCACGAACCCAACACGATTTTCACTATTAACTAAAGAGCATCTATGTAAGACATGCTGTGGTTTTTTACAGTTTCATAAGCAGAGTTCAACAAGATATGGTCCGTATGAGTAGGAAACACAGTTCTTTTTTTCTGGACATGCTCATATTTCTTGCTGTATTGCAGACACTGGACAGAAGAGGATGCAGCTTGCGTTAAAACAGAGGGTCTTTCATGGATGAGAACTCTGGTCTGAATTTCCCTTCACAAACGGAGTTAAACCAAAGGCTCTGTGTCTTCCTACAAACAAAAGTTCATTTCCAGTAAACCCAGTGATTTTTCGGCTCAAATGAATTTACACAGTTCACGAACCCAACACGTTTTGCACTATTAACTAAAGAGCCTCTGTGTAAGAGATGCTGTGGTTTGTTACAGTTTCATAATCAGAGTACAACTAGATATGGTCTGTATGAGTAGGAAACACAGTTCATTTTTTCTGGGCATGCGCATGTTTTTTCCTGTATTGGGGACACTGGAAAGAAGAGCATGATTCTTGCGTTAAAACAGTGTGTTTCATGGATGAGAACACTGGTCTGAATTTCCCTTCACAAACGGAGTTAAAACAAAGTCTCTGTGTCTTCCTACAAGCAAGAGTTCATTTCCGGTAAACCCAGTGATTTTTCGGCTCAAATGAATTTACACAGTTCACGAACCCAACACGTTTTTCACTATAAACTAAAGAGCATCTATGTAAGAGATGCTGTGGTTTGTTACAGTTTCATAAGCAGAGTTCAACTAGATATGGTCCATATGAGTAAGAAACACAGTTCATTTTTTCAGGGCATGCTCATGTTTCTTGCTATATTGCAGACACTGGAACGAAGAACATGCTCTTTGTGTTAAAACATAGTATGTTTCATTGATGAGAACAGTGGTCTGAATTTCCCTTCACAAACGGAGTGAAACCAAAGGCTCTGTGTCTTCCTACAAGCAAGAGTTCATTTCCGGTAAACCCAGTGATTTTTCGGCTCAAATGAATTTTCCCAGTTCACGAAGCCAACACGTTTTGCACTATTAACTAAAGAGCATCTGTGAAAGAGATGGTGTGGTTTGTTACAGTTTCATAATTAGAGTTCAACTAGATATGGTCCGTATGAATAGGAAACACAGTTCTTTTTTCCTGGACATGCTCATTTTTTTTGCTGTATTGCAGACTCTGGACAAAGAGGATGTTTCTTGCGTTAAAACATAGGGTGTTTCATGGATGAGAACACTGGTCTGAATTTCCCTTCTCAAATGGAGTGAAACCAAAGGCTCTGTGTCTTCCTACAAGCAAGAGTTCATTTCCGGTAAACCAAGTGATTTTTCGGCTCAAATGAATTTACACAGTTCACGAACCCAACACGTTTTGCTCTATTATCTAAAGAGCATCTATGGAAGACATGCTGTGGTTTGTTACAGTTTCATAATCAGAGTTCAACTAGATATGGTCCGAATGAGTAGGAAACACAGTTCTTTTTTTCTGGACATGCTCATTTTTTTTGCTGTATTGCAGACTCTGGACAGAAGAGGATGCTACTTGCGTTAAAACATAGGGTGTTTCATGGATGAGAACACTGGTCTGAATTTTCCTTCAGACGGAGTTAAACCAAAGTCTCTGTGTCTTCCTACAAGCAAGGGTTCATTTCCGGTAAACTCAGTGATTTTTCGGCTCAATTGAATGTACACAGTTCACGAACCCAACATGTTTTTCACTATTAACTAAAGAGCATGTATGTTAGAGATGCTGTGGTGTGGTACAGTTTCATAAGCAGAGTTCAACTAGATATGGTCTGTATGAGTAGGAAACACTGTTCATTTTTTCAGGGCATGCTCATGTTTCTTGCTATATTGCAGACACTGGAAAGAAGAGCATGCTCTTTGTGTTAAAACATAGTGTGTTTCATGGATGAGAACACTGGTCTGAATTTCCCTTCACAAACGAAGTTATACCAAAGTCTCTGCGTCTTCCTACAATTAAGAGTTAATGTCCGGTAAACCTAGTGATTTTTTAGCTCAAATGAATTTACACAGTTCACAAACCCAACACGTTTTTCACTTTTAACTAAAGAACATCTATGTAAGAGATGCTGTGGTTTGTTACCTTTTCACAATCAGAGTTTAACTAGATATGGTCCGTATGAGTAGGAAACACAGTTCTTTTTTTCTGGACATGCTCATTTTTTTATGCTGTATTGCATACTCTGGACAGAAGAAGATGCTTCTTGCGTTAAAACAGAGGGTGTTTCATGGATGAGAACACTGGTCTGAATTTCCCTTCACAAATGGAGTGAAACCAAAGGCTCTGTGTCTTCCTACAAGCAAGAGTTCATTTCCGGTAAACCCAGTGATTTTTCGGCTCAAATGAATTTACACAATTCACGAACCCAACACGATTTTCACTATTAACTAAAGAGCATCTATGTAAGACATGCTGTGGTTTGTTACAGTTTCATACGCAGAGTTCAACTACATATGGTCCGTATGAGTAGGAAACACAGTTCTTTTTTTCTGGACATGCTCATATTTCTTGCTGTATTGCAGACACTGGACAGAAGAGGATGCTGTTTGCGTTAAAACAGAGGGTATTTCATGGATGAGAACTCTGATCTGAATTTCCCTTTACAAACGGAGTTAAACCAAAGGCTCTGTGTCTTCCTACAATTAAGAGTTCATTTCCGGTAAACAAAGTGATTTTTCGGTTCAAATGAATTTACACAGTTCACGAACCCAACACGTTTTGCTCTATTATCTAAAGAGCATCTATGTAAGACATGCTGTGGTTTGTTACAGTTTCATAAGCAGAGTTCAACTAGATATGGTCCGTATGAGTAGGAAACACAGTTCATTTTTTCTGGACATGCTCATGTTTCTTGCTGTATTGCAGAATCTGGACAGAAGAGGATGCTTCTTGCGTTAAAACAGAGTATGTTTCATGGATGAGAACACTGGTCTGAATTTTCATTCAGAAACGGAGTTAAAACAAAGTCTCAGTGTCTTAGTACAAGCAAGAGTTCATTTCCGGTAAACGCAGTTATTTTTCAGCTCAAATGTATGTGCACAGTTCACGAAACCAACACGATTTTCACTATTAACTAAAGAGCGTCTATGTAAGACTTGCTGTGGTTTGTTACAGTTTCATAATCAGAGTTCAACTAGATATGGTCCGTATGAGTACGAAACACAGTTCTTTTTTTCTGGACATGCTCATATTTCTTGCTGTATTGCAGACACTGGACAGAAGAGGATGCTGCTTGCGTTAAAACAGAGGGTCTTTCATGGATGAGAACTCTGGTCTGAATTTCCCTTCACAAACGGAGTTAAACAAAAGGCTCTGTGTCTTCCTACAACTAATAGTTCTTTTCGGGTAAACCCTTTGATTTTTCGGCTCAAATGAATTTACACAATATACGAACCCAACACGATTTTCACTATTAACTAAAGAGCATCTATGTAAGACTTGCTGTGGTTTGTTACAGTTTCATAAGCAGAGTTCAACTAGATATGGTCCATATGAGTAGGAAACACAGTTCCTTTTTTCAGGGCATGCTCATGTTTCTTGCTATATTGCAGACACTGGAACGAAGAACATGCTCTTTGTGTTAAAACATAGTGTGTTTCATTGATGAGAACACTGGTCTGAATTTCCCTTCACAAACGGAGTGAAACCAAAGGCTCTGTGTCTTCCTACAAGCAAGAGTTCATTTCCGGTAAACCCAGTGATTTTTTGGCTCAAATGAATTTACACAGTTCACGAACCCAACACGTTTTGCACTATTAACTAAAGAGCATCTATGAAAGAGATGCTGTGGTTTGTTACAGTTTCATAATTGGAGTTCAACTAGATATGGTCCGTATGAGTAGGAAACACAGTTCTTTTTTTCTGGTCATGCTCATGTTTCTTGCTGTATTGCAGACTCTGGACAGAAGAGGATGCTTCTTGCGTTAAAACAGACTATGTTTCATGGATGAGAACACTGGTCTGAATTTTCCTTCAGACGGAGTTAAACCAAAGTCTCTGTGTCTTCCTACATGCAAGGGTTCATTTCCGGTAAACTCAGTGATTTTTCGGCTCAAATGAATGTACACAGTTCACGAACCCAACACGTTTTTCACTATTAACTAAAGAGCATGTATGTAAGAGATGCTGTGGTTTGGTACAGTTTCATAAGCAGAGTTCAACTAGATATGGTACGTATGAGTAGGAAACCCAGTTCATTTTTTCAGGGCATGCTCACGTTTCTTGCTATATTGCAGACACTGGAAAGAAGAGCATGCTCTTTGTGTTAAAACATAGTGTGTTTCATGGATGAGAACACTGGTCTGAATTTCCCTTCACAAACGGAGTTATACCAAAGTCTCTGCGTCTTCCTACAATTAAGAGTTCATTTCCAGGAAACCCAGTGATTTTTCAGCTCAAATGAATTTACACAGTTCACGAACACAACAAGTTTTTCACTTTTAACTAAAGAACATCTATGTAAGAGATGCTGTGGTTTGTTACAGTTTCACAATCAGAGTTCAACTAGATATGGACCGTATGAGTAGGAAACACAGTTCTTTTTTTCTGGACATTCTCATTTTATTTTTTTTGTGTATTGCAGACTCTGGACAGAAGAAGATGCTTCTTGCGTTAAAACAGAGTATGTTTCATGGATGAGAACACTGGTCTGAATTTTCCTTCAGAAACGGAGTTAAAACAAAGTATCTGTGTCTTCCTACAAGCAAGTGTTCATTTCCGTTAAACTCAGTGATTTTTCGGCTCAAATGAATGTACACAGTTCACGACCCCAACACGTTTTTCACTATTAACTAATGAGCATGTATGTAAGAGATGCTGTGGTTTGTTACAGTTTCATAATCAGAGTTCAACTAGATATAGTCCGTATGAGTAGGAAACACAGTTCTTTTTTTCTGGACATGCTCATATTTCTTGCTGTATTGCAGACACTGGACAGAAGAGGATGCTGCTTGCGTTAAAACAGAGGGTGTTTCATGGATGAGAACACTGGTCTGAATTTCCCTTCACAAACGGAGTGAAACCAAAGGCTCTGTGTCTTCCTACAAGCAAGAGTTCATTTCCGGTAAAACCAGTGATTTTTCGGCTCAAATGAGTTTACACAGTTCAGAACCCAACACGATTTTCACTATTAACTAAAGAGCATATATGTAAGAGATGCTGTGGTTTGGTACAGTTTCATAAGCAGAGTTGAACTAGATATGGTCCGTATGAGTAGGAAACACAGTTCTTTTTTTCTGGACATGCTCATATTTCCTGCTGTATTGCAGACACTGGACAGAAGAGGATGCTGCTTGCGTTAAAACAGAGGGTCTTTCATGGATGAGAACTCTGGTCTGAATTTCCCTTCACAAACGGAGTTAAACCAAAAGCTCTGTGTCTTCCTACAAGCAAGAGTTCATTTCTGCTAAAACCAGTGATTTTTCGGCTCAAATGAATTTACACAGTTCACGAGCCCAACACGTATTGCTCTATTATATAAAGAGCATCTATGTAAGACATGCTGTGGTTTGTTACAGTTTCATAATCAGAGTTCAACTAGATATGGTCCGTATGAGTAGGAAACACAGTTCATGTTTTCTGGGCATGCGCATGTTTTTTCCTGTATTGCCCACGCTGGAAAGAAGAGCATGCTTCTTGCGTTAAAACAGTGTGTTTCATGGATGAGAACACTGGTCTGAATTTACCTTCACAAACGGAGTTATACCAAAGTCTCTGCATCTTCCTACAATTAAGAGTTCATTTCCGGTAAACCCAGTGATTTTTCGGCTCAAATGAATTTACACAGTTCACGAACCCAACACGTTTTTCACTTTTAACTAAAGATCATCTATGTAAGAGATGCTGTGGTTTGTTACAGTTTCATAATCAGAGTTCAACTAGATATGGTCTGTATGTGTCGGAAACACAGTTTATGTTTTCTGGGCATGCGCATGTTTTTTGCTGTATTGGCCACGCTGGAAAGAAGAGCATGCTTCTTGCGTTAAAACAGTGTGTTTCATGGATGAGAACACTGGTCTGAATTTCCCTTCACAAACGGAGTGAAACCAAAGGCTCTGTGTCTTCCTGCAAGAAAGAGTTCATTTCCGGTCAACCCAGTGATTTTTCGGCTCAAATGAATTTACACAGTTCACGAACCCAACACGTTTTTCACTTTCAACTAAAGAACATCTATGTAAGAGATGCTGTGGTTTGTTACAGTTTCACAATCAGAGTTTAACTAGATATGGTCCGTATGAGTAGGAAACACAGTTCTTTTTTTCTGGACATGCTCATTTTTTTTTGTGTATTGCAGACTCTGGACAGAAGAAGATGCTTCTTGCGTTAAAACAGAGGGTGTTTCATGGATAAGAACACTGGTCTGAATTTCACTTCACAAACGGAGTGAAACCAAAGGCTCTGTGTCTTCCTACAAGCAAGAGTTCATTTCCGGTAAACCCAGTGATTTTTCGGCTCAAATGAATTTACACAATTCACGAACCCAACACGATTTTCACTATTAACTAAAGAGCATCTATTTAAGACATGCTGTGGTTTGTTACAGTTTCATAAGCAGAGTTCAACTAGATATGATCCGTATGAGTAGGAAACACAGTTCTTTTTTTCTGGACATGCTCATATTTCTTGCTGTATTGCAGACACTGGACAGAAGAGGATGCTGCTTGTGTTAAAACAGAGGGTCTTTCATGGATGAGAACTCTGGTCTGAATTTCCCTTTACAAACGGAGTTAAACCAAAGGCTCTGTGTCTTCCTACAATTAAGAGTTCATTTCCGGTAAACAAAGTGATTTTTCGGTTCAAATGAATTTACACAGTTCACGAACCCAACACGTTTTGCTCTATTATCTAAAGAGCATCTATGTAAGACATGCTGTGGTTTGTTACAGTTTCATAAGCAGAGTTCAACTAGATATGGTCCGTATGAGTAGGAAACACAGTTCATTTTTTCTGGACATGCTCATGTTTCTTGCTGTATTGCAGAATCTGGACAGAAGAGGATGCTGCTTGCGTTAAAACAGAGGGTCTTTCATGGATGAGAACTCTGGTCTGAATTTCCCTTCACAAACGGAGTTAAACAAAAGGCTCTGTGTCTTCCTACAACTAATAGTTCTTTTCGGGTAAACCCTTTGATTTTTCGGCTCAAATGAATTTACACAATATACGAACCCAACAGGATTTTCACTATTAACTAAAGAGCGTCTATGTAAGACTTGCTGTGGTTTGTTACAGTTTCATAAGCAGAGTTCAACTAGATATGGTCCATATGAGTAGGAAACACAGTTCATTTTTTCAGGGCATGCTCATGTTTCTTGCTATATTGCAGACACTGGAACGAAGAACATGCTCTTTGTGTTAAAACATAGTGTGTTTCATTGATGAGAACACTGGTCTGAATTTCCCTTCACAAACGGAGTGAAACCAAAGGCTCTGTGTCTTCCTACAAGCAAGAGTTCATTTCCGGTAAACCCAGTGATTTTTCGGCTCAAATGAATTTACACAGTTCACGAACCCAACACGTTTTGCACTATTAACTAAAGAGCATCTATGAAAGAGATGCTGTGGTTTGTTACAGTTTCATAATTAGAGTTCAACTAGATATGGTCCGTATGAGTAGGAAACACAGTTCTTTTTTTCTGGACATGCTCATGTTTCTTGCTGTATTGCAGACTCTGGACAGAAGAGGATGCTTCTTGCGTTAAAACAGACTATGTTTCATGGATGAGAACACTGGTCTGAATTTTCCTTCAGACGGAGTTAAACCAAAGTCTCTGTGTCTTCCTACATGCAAGGGTTCATTTCCGGTAAACTCAGTGATTTTTCGGATCAAATGAATGTACACAGTTCACGAACCCAACACGTTTTTCACTATTAACTAAAGAGCATGTATGTAAGAGATGCTGTGGTTTGGTACAGTTTCATAAGCAGAGTTCAACTAGATATGGTCCGTATGAGTAGGAAACCCAGTTCATTTTTTCAGGGCATGCTCATGTTTCTTGCTATATTGCAGACACTGGAAAGAAGAGCATGCTCTTTGTGTTAAAACATAGTGTGTTTCATGTATGAGAACACTGGTCTGAATTTCCCTTCACAAACGGAGTTATACCAAAGTCTCTGCGTCTTCCTACAATTAAGAGTTCATTTCCAGGAAACCCAGTGATTTTTCAGCTCAAATGAATTTACACAGTTCACGAACCCAACACGTTTTTCACTTTTAACTAAAGAACATCTATGTAAGAGATGCTGTGGTTTGTTACCTTTTCACAATCAGAGTTTAACTAGATATGGTCCGTATGAGTAGGAAACACAGTTCTTTTTTTCTGGACATGCTCATATTTCTTGCTGTATTGCAGACTCTGGACAGAAGAGGATGCTTCTTGCGTTAAAACAGAGGGCCTTTCATGGATGAGAACACTGGTCTGAATTTCCCTTCACAAACGGAGTGAAACCAAAGGCTCTGTGTCTTCCTACAAGCAAGAGTTCATTTCCGGTAAACCCAGTGATTTTTCGGCTCAAATGAATTTACACAATTCACGAACCCAACACGATTTTCACTATTAACTAAAGAGCATGTATGTAAGAGATGCTGTGGTTTGGTACAGTTTCATAAGCAGAGTTGAACTAGATATGGTCCGTATGAGTAGGAAACACAGTTCATTTTTTCAGGGCATGCTCATGTTTCTTGCTATATTGCAGACACTGGAAAGAAGAGCATGCTCTTTGTGTTAAAACATAGTGTGTTTCATGGATGAGAACACTGGTCTGAATTTCCCTTCACAAACGGAGTTATACCAAAGTCTCTGCGACTTCCTACAATTAAGAGTTCATTTCCGGTAAACCCAGTGATTTTTCGGCTCAAATGAATTTACACAGTTCACGAACCCAACACGTTTTTCACTTTTAACTAAAGAACATCTATGTAAGAGATGCTGTGGTTTGTTACCTTTTCACAATCAGAGTTTAACTAGATATGGACCATATGACTAGGAAACACAGTTCTTTTTTTCTGGACATGCTCATTTATTTTGCTGTATTGCAGACTCTGGACAGAAGAAGATGCTTCTTGCGGTAAAACAGAGGGTGGTTCATGGATGAGAACACTGGTCTGAATTTCCCTTCACAAATGGAGTGAAACCAAAGGCTCTGTGTCTTCCTACAAGCAAGAGTTCATTTCCGGTAAACCCAGTGATTTTTCGGCTCAAATGAATTTACACAATTCACGAACCCAACACGATTTTCACTATTAACTAAAGAGCATCTATGTAAGACATGCTGTGGTTTGTTACAGTTTCATAAGCAGAGTTCAACTAGATATGCTCCGTATGAGTAGGAAACCCAGTTCTTTTTTTCTGGACATGCTAATATTTCTTGCTGTATTGCAGACACTGGATAGAAGAGGATGCTGCTTGCGTTAAAAAAGAGGGTCTTTCATGGATGAGAACTCTGGTCTGAATTTCCCTTCACAAACGGAGTTATACCAACTTCTGCTTCTTCCTACAATTAAGAGTTCATTTCCGGTAAACCCAGTGATTTTTCGGCTCAAATGAATTTACACAGTTCACGAACCCAACACGTTTTTCACTTGTAACTAAAGAACATCTATGTAAGAGATGCTGTGGTTTGTTACAGTTTCACAATCAGAGTTTAACTAGATATGGTCCGTATGAGTAGGAAACACAGTTCTTTTTTTCTGGACATTCTCATTTTATTTTTTTTTTGTGTAGTGCAGACTCTGGACAGAAGAAGATGCTTCTTGCGTTAAAACAGAGGGTGTTTCATGGATGAGAACACTAGTCTGAATTTCCCTTCACAAACGGAGTGAAACCAAAGGCTCTGTGTCTTCCTACAAGCAAGAGTTCATTTCCGGTAAACCCAGTGATTTTTCGGCTCAAATGAATTTACACAATTCACGAACCCAACACGATTTTCACTATTAACTAAAGAGCATCTATGTAAGACATGCTGTGGTTTTTTACAGTTTCATAAGCAGAGTTCAACTAGATATGGTCCGTATGAGTACGAAACACAGTTCTTTTTTTCTGGACATGCTCATATTTCTTGCTGTATTGCAGACACTGGACAGAAGAGGATGCTGCTTGCGTTAAAACAGAGGGTCTTTCATGGATGAGAACACTGATCTGAATTTCCCCTCACAAACGGAGTGAAACCAAAGGCTCTGTGTCTTCCTACAAGCAAAAGTTCATTTCCGGTAAACCCGGTGATGTTTCAGCTCAAATGAATTTACACAGTTCACGAACCCAACACGTTTTGCACTATTAACTAAAGAGCATCTGTGTAAGAGATGCTTTGGTTTGTTACAGTTTCATAATCAGAGTTCAACTAGATATGGTCCGTATGAGTAGGAAACACCGTTCTTTTTTTCTGGTCATGCTCATGTTTCTTGCTGTATTGCAGACTCTGGACAGAAGAGGATGCTTCTTGCGTTAAAACAGAGTATGTTTCATGGATGAGAACACTGATCTGAATTTTCCTTCAGAAACGGAGTTAAAACAAAGTCTCTGTGTCTTCCTACAAGCAAGTGTTCATTTCCGTTAAACTCAGTGATTTTTCGGCTCAAATGAATGTACACAGTTCACGAACCCAACACGTTTTTCACTATTAACTAATGAGCATGTATGTAAGAGATGCTGTGGTTTGTTACAGATTCATAATCAGAGTTCAACTAGATATAGTTCATATGAGTAGGAAACACAGTTCTTTTTTTCTGGACATGCTCATATTTCTTGCTGTATTGCAGACACTGGACAGAAGAGGATGCTGCTGGCGTTAAAACAGAGGGTGTTTCATGGATGAGAACACTGGTCTGAATTTCCCTTCACCAACGGAGTGAAACCAAAGGCTCTGTGTCTTCCTACAAGCAAGAGTTCATTTCCGGTAAAACCAGTGATTTTTCGGCTCAAATGAGTTTACACAATTCACGAACCCAACACGATTTTCACTATTAACTAAAGAGCACATATGTAAGAGATGCTGTGGTTTGGTACAGTTTCATAAGCAGAGTTGAACTAGATATGGTCCGTATGAGTAGGAAACACAGTTCTTTTTTTCTGGACATGCTCATATTTCTTGCTGTATTGCAGACACTGGACAGAAGAGGATGCTGCTTACGTTAAAACAGAGGGTCTTTCATGGATGAGAACTCTGGTCTGAATTTCCCTTCACAAACGGAGTTAAACCAAAAGCTCTGTGTCTTCCTACAAGCAAGAGTTCATTTCCGCTAAAACCAGTGATTTTTCGGCTCAAATGAATTTACACAGTTCACGAGCCCAACACGTTTTGCTCTATTATATAAAGAGCATCTATGTTAGACATGCTGTGGTTTGTTACAGTTTCATAATCAGAGTTCAACTAGATATGGTCCGTATGTGTCGGAAACACAGTTCATGTTTTCTGGGCATGCGCATGTTTTTTCCTGTATTGGCCACGCTGGAAAGAAGAGCATGCTTCTTGCGTTAAAACAGTGTGTTTCATGGATGAGAACACTGGTCTGAATTTCCCTTCACAAACGGAGTTAAACCAAAGTCTCTGTGTCTTCCTACAAGCAAGAGTTCATTTCCGGTAAACCCAGTGATTTTTCGGCTCAAATGAATTTACACAGTTCACGAACCCAACACGATTTTCACTATTAACGAAAGAGCATCTATGTAAGACTTGCTGTGGTTTGTTACAGTTTCATAAGCAGAGTTCAACTAGATATGGTCCGTATGAGTAGGAAACCCAGTTCATTTTTTCAGGGCATGCTCATGTTTCTTGCTATATTGCAGACACTGGAAAGAAGAGCATGCTCTTTGTGTTAAAACATAGTGTGTTTCATTGATGAGAACACTGGTCTGAATTCACCTTCACAAACGGAATTATACCAAAGTCTCTGCGTCTTCCTATAATTAAGAGTTCATTTCCGGTAAACCCAGTGATTTTTCGGCTCAAATGAATTTACACAGTTCACGAACCCAACACGTTTTTCACTTTTAACTAAAGAACATCTATGTAAGAGATGCTGTGGTTTGTTACAGTTTCACAATCAGAGTTTAACTAGATATGGTCCGTATGAGTAGGAAACACAGTTCTTTTTTTCTGGACATGCTCATTTTTTTTGTGTATTGCAGACTCTGGACATAAGAAGATGCTTCTTGCGTTAAAACCGAGGGTGTTTCATGGATGAGAACACTGGTCTGAATTTCCCTTCACAAACGGAGTGAAACCAAAGGCTCTGTGTCTTCCTACAAGCAAGAGTTCATTTCTGGTAAACCCAGTGATTTTTCGGCTCAAATGAATTTACACAATTCATGAACCCAACACGATTTTTACTATTAACTAAAGAGCATCTATGTAAGACATGCTGTGGTTTTTTACAGTTTCATAAGCAGAGTTCAACAAGATATGGTCCGTATGAGTACGAAACACAGTTCTTTTTTTCTGGACATGCTCATATTTCTTGCTGTATTGCAGACACTGGACAGAAGAGGATGCTGCTTGCGTTAAAACAGAGGGTCTTTCATGGATGAGAACACTGATCTGAATTTCCCCTCACAAACGGAGTGAAACCAAAGGCTCTGTGTCTTCCTACAAGCAAAAGTTCATTTCCGGTAAACCCGGTGATGTTTCAGCTCAAATGAATTTACACAGTTCACGAACCCAACACGTTTTGCACTATTAACTAAAGAGCATCTGTGTAAGAGATGCTTTGGTTTGTTACAGTTTCATAATCAGAGTTCAACTAGATATGGTCCGTATGAGTAGGAAACACCGTTCTTTTTTTCTGGTCATGCTCATGTTTCTTGCTGTATTGCAGACTCTGGACAGAAGAGGATGCTTCTTGCGTTAAAACAGAGTATGTTTCATGGATGAGAACACTGATCTGAATTTTCCTTCAGAAACGGAGTTAAAACAAAGTCTCTGTGTCTTCCTACAAGCAAGTGTTCATTTCCGTTAAACTCAGTGATTTTTCGGCTCAAATGAATGTACACAGTTCACGAACCCAACACGTTTTTCACTATTAACTAATGAGCATGTATGTAAGAGATGCTGTGGTTTGTTACAGATTCATAATCAGAGTTCAACAAGATATAGTTCATATGAGTAGGAAACACAGTTCTTTTTTTCTGGACATGCTCATATTTCTTGCTGTATTGCAGACACTGGACAGAAGAGGATGCTGCTGGCGTTAAAACAGAGGGTGTTTCATGGATGAGAACACTGGTCTGAATTTCCCTTCACCAACGGAGTGAAACCAAAGGCTCTGTGTCTTCCTACAAGCAAGAGTTCATTTCCGGTAAAACCAGTGATTTTTCGGCTCAAATGAGTTTACACAATTCACGAACCCAACACGATTTTCACTATTAACTAAAGAGCACATATGTAAGAGATGCTGTGGTTTGGTACAGTTTCATAAGCAGAGTTGAACTAGATATGGTCCGTATGAGTAGGAAACACAGTTCTTTTTTTCTGGACATGCTCATATTTCTTGCTGTATTGCAGACACTGGACAGAAGAGGATGCTGCTTACGTTAAAACAGAGGGTCTTTCATGGATGAGAACTCTGGTCTGAATTTCCCTTCACAAACGGAGTTAAACCAAAAGCTCTGTGTCTTCCTACAAGCAAGAGTTCATTTCCGCTAAAACCAGTGATTTTTCGGCTCAAATGAATTTACACAGTTCACGAGCCCAACACGTTTTGCTCTATTATATAAAGAGCATCTATGTTAGACATGCTGTGGTTTGTTACAGTTTCATAATCAGAGTTCAACTAGATATGGTCCGTATGTGTCGGAAACACAGTTCATGTTTTCTGGGCATGCGCATGTTTTTTCCTGTATTGGCCACGCTGGAAAGAAGAGCATGCTTCTTGCGTTAAAACAGTGTGTTTCATGGATGAGAACACTGGTCTGAATTTCCCTTCACAAACGGAGTTAAACCAAAGTCTCTGTGTCTTCCTACAAGCAAGAGTTCATTTCCGGTAAACCCAGTGATTTTTCGGCCCAAATGAATTTACACAGTTCACGAACCCAACACGATTTTCACTATTAACGAAAGAGCATCTATGTAAGACTTGCTGTGGTTTGTTACAGTTTCATAAGCAGAGTTCAACTAGATATGGTCCGTATGAGTAGGAAACCCAGTTCATTTTTTCAGGGCATGCTCATGTTTCTTGCTATATTGCAGACACTGGAAAGAAGAGCATGCTCTTTGTGTTAAAACATAGTGTGTTTCATTGATGAGAACACTGGTCTGAATTCACCTTCACAAACGGAATTATACCAAAGTCTCTGCGTCTTCCTATAATTAAGAGTTCATTTCCGGTAAACCCAGTGATTTTTCGGCTCAAATGAATTTACACAGTTCACGAACCCAACACGTTTTTCACTTTTAACTAAAGAACATCTACGTAAGAGATGCTGTGGTTTGTTACAGTTTCACAATCAGAGTTTAACTAGATATGGTCCGTATGAGTAGGAAACACAGTTCTTTTTTTCTGGACATGCTCATTTTTTTTGTGTATTGCAGACTCTGGACATAAGAAGATGCTTCTTGCGTTAAAACAGAGGGTGTTTCATGGATGAGAACACTGGTCTGAATTTCCCTTCACAAACGGAGTGAAACCAAAGGCTCTGTGTCTTCCTACAAGCAAGAGTTCATTTCTGGTAAACCCAGTGATTTTTCGGCTCAAATGAATTTACACAATTCATGAACCCAACACGATTTTTACTATTAACTAAAGAGCATCTATGTAAGACATGCTGTGGTTTTTTACAGTTTCATAAGCAGAGTTCAACAAGATATGGTCCGTATGAGTAGGAAACACAGTTCTTTTTTTCTGGACATGCTCATATTTCTTGCTGTATTGCAGACACTGGACAGAAGAGGATGCTGCTTGCGTTAAAACAGAGGGTCTTTCATGGATGAGAACTCTGGTCTGAATTTCCCTTGACAAACGGAGTTAAACAAAAGGCTCTGTGTCTTCCTACAAACAAAAGTTCATTTCCGGTAAACCCAGTGATTTTTCGGCTCAAATGAATTTACACAGTTCACGAACCCAACACGTTTTGCACTATTAACTAAAGAGCCTCTGTGTAAGAGATGCTGTGGTTTGTTACAGTTTCATAATCTTAGTACAACTAGATATGGTCGTATGAGTAGGAAACACAGTTCATTTTTTCTGGGCATGCGCATGTTTTTTCCTGTATTGGGGACACTGGAAAGAAGAGCATGATTCTTGCGTTAAAACAGTGTGTTTCATGGATGAGAACACTGGTCTGAATTTCCCTTAACAAACGGAGTGAAACCAAAGGCTCTGTGTCTTCCTACAAGCAAGAGTTCATTTCCGGTACACCCAGTGAATTTTCGGCTCAAATGAATTTACACAATTCACGAACCCAACACGATTTTCACTATTAACTAAAGAGCATCTATTTAAGACATGCTGTGGTTTGTTACAGTTTCATAAGCAGAGTTCAACTAGATATGATCCGTATGAGTAGGAAACACAGTTCTTTTTTTCTGGACATGCTCATATTTCTTGCTGTATTGCAGACTCTGGACAGAAGAGGATGCTGCTTGCGTTAAAACAGAGGGTCTTTCATGGATGAGAACTCTGGTCTGAATTTCCCTTCACAAACGGAGTTAAACCAAAAGCTCTGTGTCTTCCTACAAGCAAGTGTTCATTTCCGGAAAACCCAGTGATTTTTCGGCTCAAATGAATTTACACAATTCACGAACCCAACACGATTTTCACTATTAACTAAAGAGCATCTATGTAAGACATGCTGTGGTTTGTTACAGTTTCATAATCAGAGTTCAACTAGATATGGTCCGTATGTGTCGGAAACACAGTTCATGTTTTCTGGTCATGCGCATGTTTTTTGCTGTATTGGCCACGCTGGAAAGAAGAGCATGCTTCCTGCGTTAAAACAGTGTGTTTCATGGATGAGAACACTGGTCTGAATTTCCCTTCACAAACGGAGTTAAACCAAAGTCTCTGTGTCTTCCTACAAGCAAGAGTTCATTTCCGGTAAACCCAGTGATTTTTCGGCTCAAATGAATTTACACAGTTCACGAACCCAACTGGTTTTTCACTATAAACTAAAGAGCATCTATGTAAGAGATGCTGTGGTTTGTTACAGTTTCATAAGCAGAGTTCAACTAGATATGGTCCATATGAGTAAGAAATACAGTTCATTTTTTCAGGGCATGCTCATGTTTCTTGCTATATTGCAGACACTGGAACGAAGAACATGCTCTTTGTGTTAAAACATAGTATGTTTCATTGATGAGAACAGTGGTCTGAATTTCCCTTCACAAACGGAGTGAAACCAAAGGCTCTGTGTCTTCCTACAAGCAAGAGTTCATTTCCGGTAAACCCAGTGATTTTTCAGCTCAAATGAATTTTCACAGCTCACGAAGCCAACACGTTTTGCACTATTAACTAAAGAGCATCTATGAAAGAGATGGTGTGGTTTGTTACAATTTCATAATTAGAGTTCAACTAGATATGGTCCGTATGAGTAGGAAACACAGTTCTTTTTTTCTGGACATGCTCATTTTTTTTGCTGTATTGCAGACTCTGGACAGAAGAGGATGCTTCTTGCGTTAAAACATAGGGTGTTTCATGGATGAGAACACTGGTCTGAATTTCCCTTCTCAAACGGACTGAAACCAAAGGCTCTGTGTCTTCCTACAAGCAAGAGTTCATTTCCGGTAAACCCAGTGATTTTTCGGCTCAAATGAATATACCCATTTCACGAACCCAACACGATTTTCACTATTAACTAAAGACCATATATGTAAGAAATGCTGTGGTTTGGTACAGTTTCATAAGCAGAGTTCAACTAGATATGGTCCGTATGAGTAGGAAACACAGTTCATTTTTTCAGGGCATGCTCATGTTTCTTGCTATATTGCAGACACTGGAAAGAAGAGCATGCTCTTTGTGTTAAAACATAGTGTGTTCATGGATGAGAACACTGGTCTGAATTTCCCTTCACAAACGGAGTTATACCAAAGTCTCTGCGTCTTCCTACAATTAAGAGTTCATTTCCGGGAAACCCAGTGATTTTTCGGCTCAAATGAATTTACACAGTTCACGAACCCAACACGATTTTCACTATTAACTAAAGAGCATCTATGTAAGACTTGCTGTGGTTTGTTACAGTTTCATAAGCAGAGTTCAACTAGATATGGTCCGTATGAGTAGGAAACCCAGTTCATTTTTTCAGGGCATGCTCATGTTTCTTGCTATATTGCAGAAACTGGAAAGAAGAGCATGCTCTTTGTGTTAAAACATAGTGTGTTTCATTGATGAGAACACTGGTCTGAATTTACCTTCATAAACGGAGTTAAACCAAAGGCTCTGTGTCTTCCTACAAACAAAAGTTCATTTCCGGTAAACCCAGTGATTTTTCGGCTCAAATGAATTTACACAGTTCACGAACCCAACACGTTTTTCACTTGTAACTAAAGAACATCTATGTAAGAGATGCTGTGGTTTGTTACAGTTTCACAATCAGAGTTTAACTAGATATGGTCCGTATGAGTAGGAAACACAGTTCTTTTTTTCTGGACATGCTCATTTTTTTTTGTGTATTGCAGACTCTGGACAGAAGAAGATGCTTCTTGCGTTAAAACAGAGGGTGTTTCATGGAAGAGAACACTGGTCTGAATTTCCCTTCACAAACGGAGTGAAACCAAAGGCTCTGTGTCTTCCTCCAAGCAAGAGTTCATTTCCTGTAAACCAAGTGATTTTTCGGCTCAAATGAATTTACACAGTTCACGAACCCAACACGTTTTGCTCTATTATCTAAAGAGCATCTACGGAAGACATGGTGTGGTTTGTTACAGTTTCATAATCAGAGTTCAACTAGATATGGTCCGTATGAGTAGGAAACACAGTTCATTTTTTCTGGACATGCTCATTTTTTTTTTGCTGTATTGCAGACTCTGGACAGAAGAGGATGCTACTTGCGTAAAAACATAGGGTGTTTCATGGATGAGAACACTGGTCTGAATTTCCCTTCACAAACGGAGTGAAACCAAAGGCTCTGTGTCTTCCTACAAGAAAGAGTTCATTTCCGGTAAACCCAGTGATTTTTCGGCTCAAATGAATTTACACAATTCACGAACCCAACACGATTTTCACTATTAACTAAAGAGCATATATGTAAGAGATGCTGTGGTTTGGTACAGTTTCATAAGCAGAGTTCAACTAGATATGGTCCGTATGAGTAGGAAACACAGTTCTTTTTTTCTGGACATGCTCATATTTCCTGCTGTATTGCAGACACTGGACAGAAGAGGATGCTGCTTGCGTTAAAGCAGAGGGTCTTTCATGGATGAGAACTCTGGTCTGAATTTCCCTTCACAAACGGAGTTAAACCAAAAGCTCTGTGTCTTCCTACAAGCAAGAGTTCATTTCCGCTAAAACCAGTGATTTTTCGGCTCAAATGAATTTACACAGTTCACGAGCCCAACACGTTTTGCTCTATTATATAAAGAGCATCTATGTAAGACATGCTGTGGTTTGTTACAGTTTCATAATCAGAGTTCAACTAGATATGGTCCATATGAGTAGGAAACACAGTTCATTTTTTCTGGACATGCTCATTTTTTTTTGCTGTATTGCAGACTCTGGACAGAAGAGGATGCTTCTTGCGTTAAAACATAGGGTGTTTCATGGATGAGAACACTGGTCTGAATTTCCCTTCACAAACGGAGTGAAACCAAAGGCTCTGTGTCTTCCTACAAGCAAGAGTTCATTTCCGGTAAACCCAGTGATTTTTCGGCTCAAATGAATTTACACAATTCAAGAACCCAACACGATTTTCACTATTAACTAAAGAGCATCTATGTAAGACATGCTGTGGTTTGTTACAGTTTCATAATCAGAGTTCAACTAGATATGGTCCGTATGTGTCGGAAACACAGTTCATGTTTTCTGGGCATGCGCATGTTTTTTCCTGTATTGGCCACGCTGGAAAGAAGAGCATGCTTCTTGCGTTAAAACAGTGTGTTTCATGGATGAGAACACTGGTCTGAATTTCCCTTCACAAACGGAGTTAAACCAAAGTCTCTGTGTCTTCCTACAAGCAAGAGTTCATTTCCGGTAAACCCAGTGATTTTTCGGCTCAAATGAATTTACACAGTTCACGAACCCAACACGATTTTCACTATTAACGAAAGAGCATCTATGTAAGACTTGCTGTGGTTTGTTACAGTTTCATAAGCAGAGTTCAACTAGATATGGTCCGTATGAGTAGGAAACCCAGTTCATTTTTTCAGGGCATGATCATGTTTCTTGCTATATTGCAGACACTGGAAAGAAGAGCATGCTCTTTGTGTTAAAACATAGTGTGTTTCATTGATGAGAACACTGGTCTGAATTTACCTTCACAAACGGAATTATACCAAAGTCTCTGCGTCTTCCTACAATTAAGAGTTCATTTCCGGTAAACCCAGTGATTTTTCGGCTCAAATGAATTTACACAGTTCACGAACCCAACACGTTTTTCACTTTTAACTAAAGAACATCTATGTAAGAGATGCTGTGGTTTGTTACAGTTTCACAATCAGAGTTTAACTAGATATGGTCCGTATGAGTAGGAAACACAGTTCTTTTTTTCTGGACATGCTCATTTTTTTTTTGTGTATTGCAGACTCTGGACAGAAGTAGATGCTTCTTGCGTTAAAACAGAGGGTGTTTCATGGATGAGAACACTGGTCTGAATTTCCCTTCACAAACGGAGTGAAACCAAAGGCTCTGTGTCTTCCTATAAGCAAGAGTTCATTTCCGGTAAACCCAGTGATTTTTCGGCTCAAATGAATTTACACAATTCACGAACCCAACACGATTTTCACTATTAACTAAAGAGCATCTATGTAAGACATGCTGTGGTTTTTTACAGTTTCATAAGCAGAGTTCAACAAGATATGGTCCGTATGAGTAGGAAACACAGTTCTTTTTTTCTGGACATGCTCATATTTCTTGCTGTATTGCAGACACTGGACAGAAGAGGATGCTGCTTGCGTTAAAACAGAGGGTCTTTCATGGATGAGAACTCTGGTCTGAATTTCCCTTCACAAACGGAGTTAAACCAAAGGCTCTGTGTCTTCCTACAAACAAAAGTTCATTTCCGGTAAACCCAGTGATTTTTCGGCTCAAATGAATTTACACAGTTCACGAACCCAACACGTTTTGCACTATTAACTAAAGAGCATCTGTGTAAGAGATGCTGTGGTTTGTTACAGTTTCATAATCATAGTTCAACTAGATATGGTCCGTATGAGTAGGAAACACCGTTCTTTTTTTCTGGTCATGCTCATGTTTCTTGCTGTATTGCAGACTCTGTACAGAAGAGGATGCTTCTTGCGTTAAAACAGAGTATGTTTCATGGATGAGAACAGTGGTCTGAATTTTCCTTAAGAAACGGAGTTAAAACAATGTGTCTATGTCTCCCTCAAGCAAGTGTTCATTTCCGTTAAACTCAGTGATTTTTCGGCTCAAATGAATGTACACAGTTCACGAACCCAACACGTTTTTCACTATTAACTAATGAGCATGTATGTAAGAGATGCTGTGGTTTGTTACAGTTTCATAATCAGAGTTCAACTAGATATGATCCGTATGAGTAGGAAACACACTTCTTTTTTTCTGGACATGCTCATATTTCTTGCTGTATTGCAGACACTGGACAGAAGAGGATGCGGCTTGCGTTAAAACAGAGGGTCATTCATGGATTAGAACTCTGGTCTGAATTTCCCTTCACAAACGGAGTTAAACCAAAGGCTCTGTGTCTTCCTACAAGCAAGAGTTCATTTCCGGTAAACCAAGTGATTTTTCGGCTCAAATGAATTTACACAGTTCACGAACCCAACACGTTTTGCTCTATTATCTAAAGAGCATCTATGGAAGACATGCTGTGGTTTGTTACAGTTTCATAATCAGAGTTCAACTAGATATGGTCCGTATGAGTAGGAAACACAGTTCATTTTTTCTGGACATGCTCATTTTTTTTGCTGTATTGCAGACTCTGGACAGAAGAGGATGCTACTTGCGTTAAAACATAGGGTGTTATATGGATGAGAACACTGGTCTCAATTTCCCTTCACAAACGGAGTGAAACCAAAGGCTCTGTGTCTTCCTACAAGCTAGAGCTCATTTCCGGTGAACCGAGTGATTTTTCGGCTCAAATGAATTTACACGATTCACGAACCCAACACGATTTTCACTCTTAACTAAAGAGCATATATGTAAGAGATGCTGTGGTTTGGTACAGTTTCATAAGCAGAGTTCAACTAGATATGGTCCGAATGAGTAGGAAACACAGTTCATTTTTTCTGGACATGCTCATTTTTTTTTGCTGTATTGCAGACTCTGGACAGAAGAGGATGCTTCTTGCGTTAAAACAGAGGGTGTTTCATGGATGAGAACACTGGTCTGAATTTCCCTTCACAAACGGAGTGAAACCAAAGGCTCTGTGTCTTCCTCCAAGCAAGACTTCATTTCCGGTAAACCCAGTGATTTTTCGGCTCAAATGAATTTACACAATTCACGAACCCAACACGATTTTCACTATTAACTAAAGAGCATCTATGTAAGACATGCTGTGGTTTGTTACAGTTTCATAATCAGAGTTCAACTAGATATGGTCCGTATGTGTCGGAAACACAGTTCATGTTTTCTGGGCATGTGCATGTTTTTTGCTGTATTGGCCACGCTGGAAAGAAGAGCATGCTTCTTGCGTTAAAACAGTGTGTTTCATGGATGAGAACACTGGTCTGAATTTCCCTTCACAAACGGAGTTAAACCAAAGTCTCTGTGTCTTCCTACAAGCAAGAGTTCATTTCCGGTAAACCCAGTGATTGTTCGGCTCAAATGAATTTACACAGTTCACAAACCCAACACGATTTTCACTATTAACTAAAAAGCATCTATGTAAGACTTGCTGTGGTTTGTTACACTTTCATAAGCAGAGTTCAACTAGATATGGTCCGTATGAGTAGGAAGCACAGTTCATTTTTTCAGGGCATGCTCATGTTTCTTGCTATATTGCAGACACTGGAAAGAAGAGCATGCTCTTTGTGTTAAAACATAGTGTGTTTCATTGATGAGAACACTGGTCTGAATTTAGCTTCACAAACGGAGTTATGCCAAAGTCTCTGCATCTTCCTACAATTAAGAGTTCATTTCCGGTAAACCCAGTGATTTTTCGGCTCAAATGAATTTACACAGTTCACGAACCCAACACGTTTTTCACTTTTAACTAAAGAACATCTATGTAAGAGATGCTGTGGTTTGTTACAGTTTCATAATCAGAGTTCAACTAGATATGGTCCGTATGTGTCGGAAACACAGTTCATGTTTTCTGGGCATGCGCATGTTTTTTCCTGTATTGGCCACGCTGGAAAGAAGAGCATGCTTCTTGCGTTAAAACAGTGTGTTTCATGGATGAGAACACTGGTCTGAATTTCCCTTCACAAACGGAGTGAAACCAAAGGCTCTGTGTCTTCCTACAAGCAAGAGTTCATTTCCGGTCAACCCAGTGATTTTTCGGCTCAAATGAATTTACACAGTTCACGAACCCAACACGTTTTTCACTTTCAACTAAAGAACATCTATGTAAGAGATGCTGTGGTTTGTTACAGTTTCACAATCAGAGTTTAACTAGATATGGTCCGTATGAGTAGGAAACACAGTTCTTTTTTTCTGGACATGCTCATTTTTTTTTGTGTATTGCAGACTCTGGACAGAAGAAGATGCTTCTTGCGTTAAAACAGAGGGTGTTTCATGGATAAGAACACTGGTCTGAATTTCCCTTCACAAACGGAGTGAAACCAAAGGCTCTGTGTCTTCCTACAAGCAAGAGTTCATTTCCGGTAAACCCAGTGATTTTTCGGCTCAAATGAATTCACACAATTCACGAACCCAACACGATTTTCACTATTAACTAAAGAGCATCTATTTAAGACATGCTGTCGTTTGTTACAGTTTCATAAGCAGAGTTCAACTAGATATGATCCGTATGAGTAGGAAACACAGTTCTTTTTTTCTGGACATGCTCATATTTCTTGCTGTATTGCAGACACTGGACAGAAGAGGATGCTGCTTGTGTTAAAACAGAGGGTCTTTCATGGATGAGAACTCTGGTCTGAATTTCCCTTCACAAACGGAGTTAAACCAAAAGCTCTGTGTCTTCCTACAAGCAAGAATTCATTTCCGATAAACCCAGTGATTTTTCGGCTCAAATGAATTTACACAGTTCACGAACCCAACACGTTTTGCTCTATTATATAACGACCATCTATGTGAGACATGCTGTGGTTTGTTACAGTTTCATAATCAGAGTTCAACTATATATGGTCCTTATGAGTAGGAAACACAGTTCATTTTTTCTGGACATGCTCATTTTTTTTTGCTGTATTGCAGACTCTGGACAGAAGAGGATGCTTCTTGTATTAAAACATAGGGTGTTTCATGGATGAGAACACTGGTCTGAATTTTCCTTCAGACGGAGTTAAACCAAAGTCTCTGTGTCTTCCTCCAAGCAAGGGTTCATTTCCCGTAGACTCAGTGATTTTTCGGCTCAAATGAATGTACACAGTTCACGAACCCAACATGTTTTTCACTATTAACTAAAGAGCATGTATGTTAGAGATGCTGTGGTTTGGTACAGTTTCATAAACAGAGTTCAACTAGATATGGTCTGTATGAGTAGGAAACACAGTTCATTTTTTCAGGGCATGCTCATGTTTCTTGCTATATTGCAGACACTGGAAAGAAGAGCATGCTCTTTGTGTTAAAACATAGTGTGTTTCATGGATGAGATCACTGGTCTGAATTTCCCTTCACAAACGAAGTTATACCAAAGTCTCTGCGTCTTCCTACAATTAAGAGTTCATGTCCGGTAAACCCAGTGATTTTTTAGCTCAAATGAATTTACACAGTTCACGAACCCAACACGTTTTTCACTTTTAACTAAAGAACATCTATGTAAGAGATGCTGTGGTTTGTTACCTTTTCACAATCAGAGTTTAACTAGATATGGTCCGTATGAGTAGGAAACACAGTTCTTTTTTTCTGGACATGCTCTTTTTTTTTTGCTGTATTGCATACTCTGGACAGAAGAAGATGCTTCTTGCGTTAAAACAGAGGGTGGTTCATGGATGAGAACACTGGTCTGAATTTCCCTTCACAAATGGAGTGAAACCAAAGGCTCTGTGTCTTCCTACAAGCAAGAGTTCATTTCCGGTAAACCCAGTGATTTTTCGGCTCAAATGAATATACACAATTCACGAACCCAACACGATTTTCACTATTAACTAAAGAGCATCTATGTAAGACATGCTGTGGTTTGTTACAGTTTCATACGCAGAGTTCAACTACATATGGTCCGTATGAGTAGGAAACACAGTTCTTTTTTTCTGGACATGCTCATATTTCTTGCTGTATTGCAGACACTGGACAGAAGAGGATGCTGCTTGCGTTAAAACAGAGGGTATTTCATGGATGAGAACTCTGATCTGAATTTCCCTTTACAAACGGAGTTAAACCAAAGGCTCTGTGTCTTCCTACAATTAAGAGTTCATTTCCGGTAAACAAAGTGATTTTTCGGTTCAAATGAATTTACACAGTTCACGAACCCAACACGTTTTGCTCTATTATCTAAAGAGCATCTATGTAAGACATGCTGTGGTTTGTTACAGTTTCATAAGCAGAGTTCAACTAGATATGGTCCGTATGAGTAGGAAACACAGTTCATTTTTTCTGGACATGCTCATGTTTCTTGCTGTATTGCAGAATCTGGACAGAAGAGGATGCTTCTTGCGTTAAAACAGACTATGTTTCATGGATGAGAACACTGGTCTGAATTTTCATTCAGAAACGGAGTTAAACCAAAGTCTCAGTGTCTTAGTACAAGCAAGAGTTCATTTCCGGTAAACGCAGTTATTTTTCGGCTCAAATGTATGTGCACAGTTCACGAAACCAACACGATTTTCACTATTAACTAAAGAGCGTCTATGTAAGACTTGCTGTGGTTTGTTACAGTTTCATAAGCAGAGTTCAACTAGATATGGTCCATATGAGTACGAAACACAGTTCTTTTTTTCTGGACATGCTCATATTTCTTTCTGTATTGCAGACACTGGACAGAAGAGGATGCTGCTTGCGTTAAAACAGAGGGTCTTTCATGGATGAGAACTCTGGTCTGAATTTCCCTTCACAAACGGAGTTAAACAAAAGGCTCTGTGTCTTCCTACAAGCAAGAGTTCATTTCCGGTAAACCCAGTGATTTTTCGGCTCAAATGAATATACACAATTCACGAACCCAACACGATTTTCACTATTAACTAAAGAGCATGTATGTAAGAGATGCTGTGGTTTGGTACAGTTTCATAAGCAGAGTTCAACTAGATATGGTCCGTATGAGTAGGAAACACAGTTCATTTTTTCAGGGCATGCTCATGTTTCTTGCTATATTGCAGACACTGGAAAGAAGAGCATGCTCTTTGTGTTAAAACATAGTGTGTTTCATGGATGAGAACACTGGTCTGAATTTCCCTTCACAAACGGAGTTATACCAAAGTCTCTGCGACTTCCTACAATTAAGAGTTCATTTCCGGTAAAACCAGTGATTTTTCGGCTCAAATGAATTTACACAGTTCACGAACCCAACACGTTTTTCACTTTTAACTAAAGAGCATCTATGTAAGACATGCTGTGGTTTGTTACAGTTTCATAAGCAGAGTTCAACTAGATATGGTCCGTATGAGTAGGAAACCCAGTTCTTTTTTTCTGGACATGCTAATATTTCTTGCTGTATTGCAGACACTGGATAGAAGAGGATGCTGCTTGCGTTAAAAAAGAGGGTCTTTCATGGATGAGAACTATGGTCTGAATTTCCCTTCACAAACGGAGTTATACCAACTTCTGCTTCTTCCTACAATTAAGAGTTCATTTCCGGTAAACCCAGTGATTTTTCGGCTCAAATGAATTTACACAGTTCACGAACCCAACACGTTTTCCCTTGTAACTAAAGAACATCTATGTAAGAGATGCTGTGGTTTGTTACAGTTTCACAATCAGAGTTTAACTAGATATGGTCCGTATGAGTAGGAAACACAGTTCTTTTTTTCTGGACATTCTCATTTTATTTTTTTTGTGTAATGCAGACTCTGGACAGAAGAAGATGCTTCTTGCGTTAAAACAGAGGGTGTTTCATGGATGAGAACACTGGTCTGAATTTCCCTTCACAAACGGAGTGAAACCAAAGGCTCTGTGTCTTCCTCCAAGCAAGAGTTCATTTCCGGTAAACCCAGTGATTTTTCGGCTCAAATGAATTTACACAATTCACGAACCCAACACGATTTTCACTATTAACTAAAGAGCATCTATGTAAGACATGCTGTGGTTTTTTACAGTTTCATAAGCAGAGTTCAACTAGATATGGTCCGTATGAGTACGAAACACAGTTCTTTTTTTCTGGACATGCTCATATTTCTTGCTGTATTGCAGACACTGGACAGAAGAGGATGCTGCTTGCGTTAAAACAGAGGGTCTTTCATGGATGAGAACACTGGTCTGAATTTCCCTTCACAAACGGAGTGAAACCAAAGGCTCTGTGTCTTCCTACAAGCAAAAGTTCATTTCCGGTAAACCCGGTGATTTTTCAGCTCAAATGAATTTACACAGTTCACGAACCCAACACGTTTTGCACTATTAACTAAAGAGCATCTGTGTAAGAGATGCTGTGGTTTGTTACAGTTTCATAATCAGAGTTCAACTAGATATGGTCCGTATGAGTAGGAAACACCGTTCTTTCTTTCTGGTCATGCTCATGTTTCTTGCTGTATTGCAGACTCTGGACAGAAGAGGATGCTTCTTGTGTTAAAACAGAGTATGTTTCATGGATGAGAACACTGGTCTGAATTTTCCTTCAGAAACGGAGTTAAAATAAAGTATCTGTATCTTCCTACAAGCAAGTGTTCATTTCCATTAAACTCAGTGATTTTTCGGCTCAAATGAATGTACACAGTTCACGAACCCAACACGTTTTTCACTATTAACTAATGAGCATGTATGTAAGAGATGCTGTGGTTTGTTACAGTTTCATAATCAGAGTTCAACTAGATATGGTCCGTATGAGTAGGAAACACAGTTCTTTTTTTCTGGACATGCTCATATTTCTTGCTGTATTGCAGACACTGGACAGAAGAGGATGCTGCTTGCGTTAAAACAGAGGGTGTTTCATGGATGAGAACACTGGTCTGAATTTCCCTTCACAAACGGAGTGAAACCAAAGGCTCTGTGTCTTCCTACAAGCAAGAGTTCATTTCCGGTAAACCCAGTGATTTTTCGGCTCAAATGAATTTACACAATTCACGAACCCAACACGATTTTCACTATTAACTAAAGAGCATGTATGTAAGAGATGCTGTGGTTTGGTACAGTTTCATAAGCAGAGTTCAACTAGATATGGTCCGTATGAGTAGGAAACACAGTTCATTTTTTCAGGGCATGCTCATGTTTCTTGCTATATTGCAGACACTGGAAAGAAGAGCATGCTCTTTGTGTTAAAACATAGTGTGTTTCATGGATGAGAACACTGGTCTGAATTTCCCTTCACAAACGGAGTTATACCAAAGTCTCTGCGTCTTCCTACAATTAAGATTTCATGTCCGGTAAACCCAGTGATTTTTCGGCTCAAATGAATTTACACAGTTCACGAACCCAACACGTTTTTCACTTTTAACTAAAGAACATCTATGTAAGAGATGCTGTGGTTTGTTACCTTTTCACAATCAGAGTTTAACTAGATATGGTCCGTATGAGTAGGAAACACAGTTCTTTTTTTCTGGACATGCTCATTTTTTTTTTTGCTGTATTGCAGACTCTGGACAGAAGAAGATGCTTCTTGCGTTAAAACAGAGGGTGGTTCATGGATGAGAACACTGGTCTGAATTTCCCTTCACAAATGGAGTGAAACCAAAGGCTCTGTGTCTTCCTACAAGCAAGAGTTCATTTCCGGTAAACCCAGTGAATTTTCGGCTCAAATGAATTTACACAATTCACGAACCCAACACGATTTTCACTATTAACTAAAGAGCATCTATGTAAGACATGCTGTGGTTTGGTACAGTTTCATAAGCAGAGTTCAACTAGATATGGTCCGTATGAGTAGGAAACCCAGTTCATTTTTTCAGGGCATGCTCATGTTTCTTGCTATATTGCAGACACTGGAAAGAAGAGCATGCTCTTTGTGTTAAAACATAGTGTGTTTCATGGATGAGAACACTGGTCTGAATTTCTCTTCACAAACGGAGTTATACCAAAGTCTCTGCGACTTCCTACAATTAAGAGTTCATGTCCGGTAAACCCAGTGATTTTTCGGCTCAAATGAATTTACACAGTTCACGAACCCAACACGTTTTTCACTTTTAAGTAAAGAACATCTATGTAAGAGATGCTGTGGTTTGTTACCTTTTCACAATCAGAGTTTAACTAGATATGGTCCGTATGAGTAGGAAACACAGTTCTTTTTTTCTGGACATGCTCATTTTTTTTTGCTGTATTGCAGACTCTGGACAGAAGAAGATGCTTCTTGCGTTAAAACAGAGGGTGGTTCATGGATGAGAACACTGGTCTGAATTTGCCTTCACAAATGGAGTGAAACCAAAGGCTCTGTGTCTTCCTACAAACAAGAGTTCATTTCCGGTAAACCCAGTGAATTTTCGGCTCAAATGAATTTACACAATTCACGAACCCAACACGATTTTCACTATTAACTAAAGAGCATCTATGTAAGACATGCTGTGGTTTGTTACAGTTTCATAAGCAGAGTTCAACTAGATATGGTCCGTATGAGTAGGAAACCCAGTTCATTTTTTCAGGGCATGCTCATGTTTCTTGCTATATTGCAGACACTGGAAAGAAGAGCATGCCCTTTGTGTTAAAACATAGTGTGTTTCATGGATGAGAACACTGGTCTGAATTTCTTTTCACAAACGGAGTTATACCAAAGTATCTGCGTCTTCCTACAATTAAGAGTTCATGTCCGGTAAACCCAGTGAATTTTCGGCTCAAAGGAATTTACACAATTCACGAACCCAACACGATTTTCACTATTAACTAAAGAGCATCTATGTAAGACATGCTGTGGTTTGTTACAGTTTCATAAGCAGAGTTCAACTAGATATGGTCCGTATGAGTAGGAAACCCAGTTCTTTTTTTCTGGACATGCAAATATTTCTTGCTGTATTGCAGACACTGGATAGAAGAGGATGCTGCTTGCGTTAAAAAAGAGGGTCTTTCATGGATGAGAACTCTGGTCTGAATTTCCCTTCACAAACGGAGTTATACCAACTTCTGCTTCTTCCTACAATTAAGAGTTCATTTCCGGTAAACCCAGTGATTTTTCGGCTCAAATGAATTTACACAGTTCACGAACCCAACACGTTTTTCACTTGTAACTAAAGAACATCTATGTAAGAGATGCTGTGGTTTGTTACAGTTTCACAATCAGAGTTTAACTAGATATGGTCCGTATGAGTAGGAAACACAGTTCTTTTTTTCTGGACATTCTCATTTTATTTTTTTTGTGTATTGCAGACTCTGGACAGAAGAAGATGCTTCTTGCGTTAAAACAGAGGGTGTTTCATGGATGAGAACACTGGTCTGAATTTCCCTTCACAAACGGAGTGAAACCAAAGGCTCTGTGTCTTCCTCCAAGCACGAGTTCATTTCCGGTAAACCCAGTGATTTTTCGGCTCAAATGAATTTACACAATTCACGAACCCAACACGATTTTCACTATTAACTAAAGAACATCTATGTAAGAGATGCTGTGGTTGTTACATTTTCACAATCAGAGTTTAACTAGATATGGTCCGTATGAGTAGGAAACACAGTTCTTTTTTTCTGGACATGCTCATTTTTTTTTGCTGTATTGCAGACTCTGGACAGAAGAAGATGCTTCTTGCGTTAAAACAGAGGGTGTTTCATGGATGAGAACACTGGTCTGAATTTCCCTTAACAAACGGAGTGAAACCAAAGGCTCTGTGTCTTCCTACAAGCAAGAGTTCATTTCTGGTACACCCAGTGAATTTTCGGCTCAAATGAATTTACACAATTCATGAACCTAACACGATTTTCACTATTAACTAAAGAGCATCTATTTAAGACATGCTGTGGTTTGTTATAGTTTCATAAGCAGAGTTCAACTAGATATGATCCGTATGAGTAGGAAACACAGTTCTTTTTTTCTGGACATGCTCATATTTCTTGGTGTGTTGCAGACGCTGGACAGAAGAGGATGCTGCTTGCGTTAAAACATAGGGTATTTCATGGATGAGAACTCTGGTCTGAATTTCCCTTCACAAACGGAGTGAAACCAAAGGCTCTGTGTCTTCCTACAAGCAAGAGTTCATTTCCGGTAAACCCAGTGATTTTTCGGCTCAAATGAATTTACACAGTTCACGAACCCAACATGTTTTTCACTATTAACTAAAGAGCATGTATGTAAGAGATGCTGTGGTTTGTTACCTTTTCACAATCAGAGTTTAACTAGATATGGTCCGTATGAGTAGGAAACACAGTTCTTTTTTTCTGGACATTCTCATTTTTTTGTGTGTATTGCAGACTCTGGACAGAAGAAGATGCTTCTTGCGTTAAAACAGAGGGTGTTTCATGGATGAGAACACTGGTCTGAATTTCCCTTCACAAACGGAGTGAAACCAAAGGCCCTTTGTCTTCCTCCAAGCAAGAGTTCATTTCCGGTAAACCCAGTGATTTTTCGGCTCAAATGAATTTACACAATTCACGAACCCTTCACGATTTTCACTATTAACTAAAGAGCATCTATGTAAGACATGCTGTGGTTTTTTACAGTTTCATAAGCAGAGTTCAACTAGATATGGTCCGTATGAGTACGAAACACAGTTCTTTTTTTCTGGACATGCTCATATTTCTTGCTGTATTGCAGACACTGGACAGAAGAGGATGCTGCTTGCGTTAAAACAGAGGGTCTTTCATGGATGAGAACACTGGTCTGAATTTCCCTTCACAAACGGAGTGAAACCAAAGGCTCTGTGTCTTCCTACAAGCAAAAGTTCATTTCCGGTAAACCCGGTGATTTTTCAGCTCAAATGAATTTACACAGTTCACGAACCCAACACGTTTTGCACTATTAACTAAAGAGCATCTGTGTAAGAGATGCTGTGGTTTGTTACAGTTTCATAATCAGAGTTCAACTAGATATGGTCCGTATGAGTAGGAAACACCGTTCTTTTTTTCTGGTCATGCTCATGTTTCTTGCTGTATTGCAGACTCTGGACAGAAGAGGATGCTTCTTGCGTTAAAACAGAGTATGTTTCATGGATGAGAACACTGGTCTGAATTTTCCTTCAGAAACGGAGTTAAAACAAAGTATCTGTGTCTTCCTACAAGCAAGTGTTCATTTCGGTTAAACTCAGTGATTTTTCGGCTCAAATGAATGTACACAGTTCACGAACCCAACACGTTTTTCACTATTAAGTAATGAGCATGTATGTAAGAGATGCTGTGGTTTGTTACAGTTTCATAATCAGAGTTCAACTAGATATGGTCCGTATGAGTAGGAAACACAGTTCTTTTTTTCTGGACATGCTCATATTTCTTGCTGTATTGCAGACACTGGACAGAAGAGGATGTTGCTTGCGTTAAAACAGAGGGTGTTTCATGGATGAGAACTCTGGTCTGAATTTCCCTTCACAAACGGAGTGAAACCAAAGGCTCTGTGTCTTCCTACAAGCAAGAGTTCATTTCCGGTAAACCCAGTGATTTTTCGGCTCAAATGAATTTACACAATTCACGAACCCAACACGATTTTCACTATTAACTAAAAGCATATATGTAAGAGATGCTGTGGTTTTGTACAGTTTCATAAGCAGAGTTCAACTAGATATGGTCCGTATGAGTAGGAAACACAGTTCATTTTTTCAGGGCATGCTCATGTTTCTTGCTATATTGCAGACACTGGAAAGAAGAGCATGCTCTTTGTGTTAAAACATAGTGTGTTTCATGGATGAGAACACTGGTCTGAATTTCCCTTCACAAACGGAGTTATACCAAAGTCTCTGCGTCTTCCTACAATTAAGAGTTCATTTCCAGGAAACCCAGTGATTTTTCGGCTCAAATGAATTTACACAGTTCACGAACCCAACACGTTTTTCACTTTTAACTAAAGAACATCTATGTAAGAGATGCTGTGGTTGTTACATTTTCACAATCAGAGTTTAACTAGATATGGTCCGTATGAGTAGGAAACACAGTTCTTTTTTTCTGGACATGCTCATTTTTTTTTGCTGTATTGCAGACTCTGGACAGAAGAAGATGCTTCTTGCGTTAAATCAGAGGGTGTTTCATGGATGAGAACACTGGTCTGAATTTCCCTTAACAAACGGAGTGAAACCAAAGGCTCTGTGTCTTCCTACAAGCAAGAGTTCATTTCTGGTACACCCAGTGAATTTTAGGCTCAAATGAATTTACACAATTCACGAACCCAACACGATTTTCACTATTAACTAAAGAGCATCTATTTAAGACATGCTGTGGTTTGTTACTGTTTCATAAGCAGAGTTCAACTAGATATGATCCGTATGAGTAGGAAACACAGTTCTTTTTTTCTGGACATGCTCATATTTCTTGCTGTATTGCAGACGCTGGACAGAAGAGGATGCTGCTTGCGTTAAAACATAGGGTCTTTCATGGATGAGAACTCTGGTCTGAATTTCCCTTCACAAACGGAGTGAAACCAAAGGCTCTGCGTCTTCCTACAAGCAAGAGTTCATTTCCGGTAAACCCAGTGATTTTTCGGCTCAAATGAATTTACACAGTTCACGAACCCAACATGGTTTTCACTATTAACTAAACAGCATGTATGTAAGAGATGCTGTGGTTTGGTACAGTTTCATAAGCAGAGTTCAACTAGATATGGTCCGTATGAGTAGGAAACACAGTTCATTTTTTCAGGGCATGCTCATGTTTCTTGCTATATTGCAGACACTGGAAAGAAGAGCATGCTCTTTGTGTTAAAACATAGTGTGTTTCATGGATGAGAACACTGGTCTGAATGTCCCTTCACAAACGGAGTTATACCAAAGTATCTGCGTCTTCCTACAATTAAGAGTTCATGTCCGGTAAATACAGTGATTTTTCGGCTCAAATGAATTTACACAGTTCACGAACCCAACACGTTTTTCACTTTTAACTAAAGAACATCTATGTAAGAGATGCTGTGGTTTGTTACCTTTTCACAATCAGAGTTTAACTAGATATGGTCCGTATGAGTAGGAAACACAGTTCTTTTTTTCTGGACATGCTCATTTTTTTTTGCTGTATTGCAGACTCTGGACAGAAGAAGATGCTTCTTGCGTTAAAACAGAGGGTGGTTCATGGATGAGAACACTGGTCTGAATTTCCCTTCACAAATGGAGTGAAACCAAAGGCTCTGTGTCTTCCTACAAGCAAGAGTTCATTTCCGGTAAACCCAGTGAATTTTCGGCTCAAATGAATTTACACAATTCACGAACCCAACACGATTTTCACTATTAACTAAAGAGCATCTATGTAAGACATGCTGTGGTTTTTTACAGTTTCATAAGCAGAGTTCAACTAGATATGGTCCGTATGAGTAGGAAACACAGTTCTTTTTTTCTGGACATGCTCATATTTCTTGTTGTATTGCAGACACTGGATAGAAGAGGATGCTGCTTACGTTAAAACAGAGGGTCTTTCATGGATGAGAACTCTGGTCTGAATTTCCCTTCACAAACGGAGTGAAACCAAAGGCTCTGTGTATTCCTCCAAGCAAGAGTTCATTTCCGGTAAACCCAGTGAATTTTCGGCTCTAATGAATTTACACAATTCACGAACCCAACACGATTTTCACTATTAACTAAAGAGCATCTATGTAAGACATGCTGTGGTTTTTAACAGTTTCATAAGCAGAGTTCAACTAGATATGGTCCGTATGAGTAGGAAACACAGTTCTTTTTTTCTGGACATGCTCATATTTCTTGCTGTATTGCAGATACTGGACAGAAGAGGATGCTGCTTGCTTTAAAACAGAGGGTCATCATGGATGAGAACTCTGGTCTGAATTTCCCTTCACAAACGGAGTTAAACCAAAGGCTCTGTGTCTTCCTACAAGCAAAAGTTCATTTCCGGTAAACCCAGTGATTTTTCGGCTCAAATGTATTTACACAGTTCACGAACCCAACACGTTTTGCACTATTAACTAAAGAGCATCTGTGTAAGAGATGCTGTGGTTTGTTACAGTTTCATAATCAGAGTTCAACTAGATATGGTCCGTATGAGTAGGAAACACCGTTCTTTTTTTCTGGTCATGCTCATGTTTCTTGCTGTATTGCAGACTCTGGACAGAAGAGGATGCTTCTTGCGTTAAAACAGAGTATGTTTCATGGATGAGAACACTGGTCTGAATTTTCCTTCAGAAACGGAGTTAAAACAAAGTATCTGTGTCTTCCTACAAGCAAGTGTTCATTTCCGTTAAACTCAGTGATTTTTCGGCTCAAATGAATGTACACAGTTCACGAACCCAACACGTTTTTCACTGTTAACTAATGAGCATGTATGTAAGAGATGCTGTGGTTTGTTACAGTTTCATAATCAGAGTTCAACTAGGTATGATCTGTATGAGTAGGAAACACAGTTCTTTTTTTCTGGACATGCTCATATTTCTTGCTGTATTGCAGACACTGGACAAAAGAGGATGCTGCTTGGGTTAAACAGAGGGTCTTTCATGGATTAGACCTCTGGTCTGAATTTCCCTTCACAAACGGAGTTAAACCAAAGGCTCTGTGTCTTCCTACAAGCAAGAGTTCATTTCCGGTAAACCCAGTGATTTTTCGGCTCAAATGAATTTACACAGTTCACGAACCCAACACGTTTTTCACTTTTAACTAAAGAACATCTATGTAAGAGATGCTGTGGTTTGTTACAGTTTCACAATCAGAGTTTAACTAGATATGGTCCGTATGAGTAGGAAACACAGTTCTTTTTTTCTGGACATGCTCTTTTTTTTTGTGTATTGCAGACTCTGGACAGAAGAAGATGCTTCTTGCGTTAAAACAGAGGGTGTTTCATGGATAAGAACACTGGTCTGAATTTCCCTTCACAAACGGAGTGAAACCAAAGGCTCTGTGTCTTCCTACAAGCAAGAGTTCATTTCCGGTAAACCCAGTGATTTTTCGGCTCAAATGAATTTACACAATTCACGAACCCAACACGATTTTCACTATTAAGTAAAGAGCATCTATGTAAGACATGCTGTGGTTTTTTACAGTTTCATAAGCAGAGTTCAACAAGATATGGTCCGTATGAGTAGGAAACACAGTTCTTTTTTTCTGGACATGCTCATATTTCTTGCTGTATTGCAGACACTGGACAGAAGAGGATGCTGCTTGCGTTAAAACAGAGGGTCTTTCATGGATGAGAACTCTGGTCTGAATTTCCCTTCACAAACGGAGTTAAACTAAAGGCTCTGTGTCTTCCTACAAACAAAAGTTCCTTTCCGGTAAACCCAGTGATTTTTCGGCTCAAATGAATTTACACAGTTCACGAACCCAACACGTTTTTCACTTGTAACTAAAGAACATCTATGTAAGACATGCTGTGGTTTTTTACAGTTTCATAAGCAGAGTTCAACTAGATATGGTCCGTATGAGTACGAAACACAGTTATTTTTTTCTCGACATGCTCATATTTCTTACTGTATTGCAGACACTGGACAGAAGAGGATGCTGCTTGCTTTAAAACAGAGGGTCTTTCATGGATGAGAACTCTGGTCTTAATTTCCCTTCACAAACGGAGTTAAACCAAAAGGTCTGTGTCTTCCTACAAGCAAGTGTTCATTTCCGGAAAACCCAGTGATTTTTCGGCTCAAATGAATTTACACAATTCACGAACCCAACACGATTTTCACTATTAACTAAAGAGCATCTATGTAAGACATGCTGTGGTTTGTTACAGTTTCATAATCAGAGTTCAACTAGATATGGTCCGTATGTGTCGGAAACACAGTTCATGTTTTCTGGGCATGCGCATGTTTTTTGCTGTATTGGCCACGCTGGAAAGAAGAGCATGCTTCTTGCGTTAAAACAGTGTGTTTCATGGATGAGAACACTGGTCTGAATTTCCCTTCACAAACGGAGTTAAACCAAAGTCTCTGTGTCTTCCTACAAGCAAGAGTTCATTTCCGGTAAACCCAGTGATTTTTCGGCTCAAATGAATTTACACAGTTCACGAACCCAACACGATTTTCACTATTAACTAAAGAGCATCTATGTAAGACTTGCTGTTGTTTGTTACAGTTTCATAAGCAGAGTTCAACTAGATATGGTCCGTATGAGTAGGAAACCCAGTTCATTTTTTCAGGGCATGCTCATGTTTCTTGCTATATTGCAGACACTGGAAAGAAGAGCATGCTCTTCGTGTTAAAACATAGTGTGTTTCATTGATGAGAACACTGGTCTGAATTTACCTTCACAAACGGAGTTATACCAAAGTCTCTGCGTCTTCCTACAATTAAGAGTTCATTTCCAGTAAACCCAGTGATTTTTCGGCTCAAATGAATTTACACAGTTCACGAACCCAACACGTTTTTCACTTTTAACTAAAGAACATCTATGTAAGAGATGCTGTGGTTTGCTACAGTTTCACAATCAGAGTTTAACTAGATATGGTCCGTATGAGTAGGAAACACAGTTCTTTTTTTCTGGACATGCTCATTTTTTTGGGTGTATTGCAGACTCTGGACAGAAGAAGATGCTTCTTGCGTTAAAACAGAGGGTGTTTCATGGATAAGAACACTGGTCTGAATTTCCCTTCACAAACGGAGTGAAACCAAAGGCTCTGTGTCTTCCTACAAGCAAGAGTTCATTTCCGGTAAACCCAGTGATTTTTCGGCTCAAATGAATTTACACAATTCACGAACCCAACACAATTTTCACTATTAACTAAAGAGCATCTATGTAAGACATGCTGTGGTTTTTTACAGTTTCATAAGCAGAGTTCAACAAGATATGGTCCGCATGAGTAGGAAACACAGTTCTTTTTTTCTGGACATGCTCATATTTCTTGCTGTATTGCAGACACTGGACAGAAGAGGATGCTGCTTGCGTTAAAACAGAGGGTCTTTCTTGGATGAGAACTCTGGTCTGAATTTCCATTCACAAACGGAGTTAAACCAAAGGCTCTGTGTCTTCCTACAAACAAAAGTTCATTTCCAGTAAACCCAGTGATTTTTCGGCTCAAATGAATTTACACAGTTCACGAACCCAACACGTTTTGCACTATTAACTAAAGAGCCTCTGTGTAAGAGATGCTGTGGTTTGTTACAGTTTCATAATCAGAGTACAACTAGATATGGTCTGTATGTGTCGGAAACACAGTTCATTTTTTCTGGGCATGCGCATGTTTTTTCCTGTATTGGCGACGCTGGAAAGAAGAGCATGATTCTTGCGTTAAAACAGTGTGTTTCATGGATGAGAACACTGGCCTGAATTTCCCTTAACAAACGGAGTGAAACCAAAGGCTCTGTGTCTTCCTACAAGCAAGAGTTCATTTCTGGTACACCCAGTGAATTTTCGGCTCAAATGAATTTACACAATTCACGAACCCAACACGATTTTCACTATTAACTAAAGAGCATCTATTTAAGACATGCTGTGGTTTGTTACTGTTTCATAAGGAGAGTTCAACTAGATATGATCCGTATGAGTAGGAAACACAGTTCTTTTTTTCTGGACATGCTCATATTTCTTGCTGTAATGCAGACACTGGACAGAAGAGGATGCTGCTTGCGTTAAAAATGAGGGTCTTTCATGGATGAGAACTCTGGTCTGAATTTCCCTTCACACACGGAGTTAAACCAAAAGCTCTTTGTCTTCCTACAAGCAAGAGTTCATTTCCGATAAACCCAGTGATTTTTCGGCTCAAATGAATTTACACAGTTCACGAACCCAACACGCTTTGCTCTATTATATAAAGAGCATCTATGTAAGACATGCTGTGGTTTGTTACAGTTTCATAATCAGAGTTCAACTAGATATGGTCCGTATGAGTAGGAAACACAGTTCATTTTTTCTGGACATGCTCATTTTTTTTTTTTTGCTGTATTGCAGACTCTGGACAGAAGAGGATGCTTCTTGCGTTAAAACATAGGGTGTTTCATGGATGAGAACACTGGTCTGAATTTCCCTTCACAAACGGAGTGAAACCAAAGGCTCTGTGTCTTCCTACAAGCAAGAGTACATTTCCGGTAAACCCAGTGATTTTTCGGCTCAAATGAATTTACACAATTCACGAACCCAACACGATTTTCACTATTAACTAAAGAGCATCTATGTAAGACATGCTGTGGTTTGTTACAGTTTCATAATCAGAGTTCAACTAGATATGGTCCGTATGTGTCGGAAACACAGTTCATGTTTTCTGGGCATGCGCATGTTTTTTGCTGTATTGGCCACGCTGGAAAGAAGAGCATGCTTCTTGCGTTAAAACAGTGTGTTTCATGGATGAGAACACTGGTCTGAATTTCCCTTCACAAACGGAGTTAAACCAAAGTCTCTGTGTCTTCCTACAAGCAACAGTTCATTTCCGGTAAACCCAGTGATTTTTCGGCTCAAATGAATTTACACAGTTCACGAACCCAACACGATTTTCACTATTAACTAAAGAGCATCTATGTAAGACTTGCTGTGGTTTGTTACAGTTTCATAAGCAGAGTTCAACTAGATATGGTCCGTATGAGTCGGAAACACAGTTCTTTTTTTCTGAACATGCTCATATTTCTTGCTGTATTGCAGACACTGGACAGAAGAGGATGCTGCTTGCGTTAAAACAGAGGGTGTTTCATGGATGAGAACACTGGTCTGAATTTCCCTTCACAAACGGAGTGAAACCAAAGGCTCTGTGTCTTCCTACAAGCAAGAGTTCATTTCCGGTAAACCCAGTGATTTTTCGGCTCAAATGAATTTACACAATTCACGAACCCAACACGATTTTCACTATTAACTAAAGAGCATATATGTAAGAGATGCTGTGGTTTGGTACAGTTTCATAAGCAGAGTTCAACTAGATATGGTCCGTATGAGTAGGAAACACAGTTCATTTTTTCAGGGCATGCTCATGTTTCTTGCTATATTGCAGACACTGGAAAGAAGAGCATGCTCTTTGTGTTAAAACATAGTGTGTTTCATGGATGAGAACACTGGTCTGAATTTCCCTTCACAAACGGAGTGAAACCAAAGTCTCTGCGTCTTCCTACAATTAACAGTTCATTTCTGGTACACCCAGTGAATTTTCGGCTCAAATGAATTTACACAATTCACGAACCCAACACGATTTTCACTATTAACTAAAGAGCATCTATTTAAGACATGCTGTGGTTTGTTACTGTTTCATAAGCAGAGTTCAACTAGATATGATCCGTATGAGTAGGAAACACAGTTCTTTTTTTCTGGACATGCTCATATTTCTTGCTGTATTGCAGACACTGGACAGAAGAGGATGCTGCTTGCGTTAAAAATGAGGGTCTTTCATGGATGAGAACTCTGGTCTGAATTTCCCTTCACACACGGAGTTAAACCAAAAGCTCTTTGTCTTCCTACAAGCAAGAGTTCATTTCCGATAAACCCAGTGATTTTTCGGCTCAAATGAATTTACACAGTTCACGAACCCAACACGCTTTGCTCTATTATATAAAGAGCATCTATGTAAGACATGCTGTGGTTTGTTACAGTTTCATAATCAGAGTTCAACTAGATATGGTCCGTATGAGTAGGAAACACAGTTCATTTTTTCTGGACATGCTCATTTTTTTTTTTTGCTGTATTGCAGACTCTGGACAGAAGAGGATGCTTCTTGCGTTAAAACATAGGGTGTTTCATGGATGAGAACACTGGTCTGAATTTCCATTCACAAACGGAGTGAAACCAAAGGCTCTGTGTCTTCCTACAAGCAAGAGTACATTTCCGGTAAACCCAGTGATTTTTCAGCTCAAATGAATTTACACAATTCACGAACCCAACACGATTTTCACTATTAACTAAAGAGCATCTATGTAAGACATGCTGTGGTTTGTTACAGTTTCATAATCAGAGTTCAACTAGATATGGTCCGTATGTGTCGGAAACACAGTTCATTTTTTCAGGGCATGCTCATGTTTCTTGCTATATTGCAGACACTGGAAAGAAGAGCATGCTCTTTGTGTTAAAACATAGTGTGTTTCATGGATGAGAACACTGGTCTGAATTTCCCTTCACAAACGGAGTTATACCAAAGTCTCTGCGTCTTCCTACAATTAAGAGTTCATTTCCAGGAAACCCAGTGATTTTTCGGCTCAAATGAATTTACACAGTTCACGAACCCAACACGTTTTTCACTTTTAACTAAAGAACATCTATGTAAGAGATGCTGTGGTTTGCTACAGTTTCACAATCAGAGTTTAACTAGATATGGTCCGTATGAGTAGGAAACACAGTTCTTTTTTTCTGGACATGCTCATTTTTTTGGGTGTATTGCAGACTCTGGACAGAAGAAGATGCTTCTTGCGTTAAAACAGAGGGTGTTTCATGGATAAGAACACTGGTCTGAATTTCCCTTCACAAACGGAGTGAAACCAAAGGCTCTGTGTCTTCCTACAAGCAAGAGTTCATTTCCGGTAAACCGAGTGATTTTTCGGCTCAAATAAATTTACACAATTCACGAACCCAACACGATTTTCACTATTAACTAAAGAGCATCTATGTAAGACATGCTGTGGTTTTTTACAGTTTCATAAGCAGAGTTCAACAAGATATGGTCCGCATGAGTAGGAAACACAGTTCATTTTTTCTGGGCATGCGCATGTTTTTTCCTGTATTGGCGACGCTGGAAAGAAGAGCATGATTCTTGCGTTAAAACAGTGTGTTTCATGGATGAGAACACTGGCCTGAATTTCCCTTAACAAACGGAGTGAAACCAAAGGCTCTGTGTCTTCCTACAAGCAAGAGTTCATTTCTGGTACACCCAGTGAATTTTCGGCTCAAATGAATTTACACAGTTCACGAACCCAACACGATTTTCACTATTAACTAAAGAGCATCTATGTAAGACTTGCTGTGGTTTGTTACAGTTTCATAAGCAGAGTTCAACTAGATATGGTCCGTATGAGTAGGAAACACAGTTCCTTTTTTCAGGGCATGCTCATGTTTCTTGCTATATTGCAGACACTGGAAAGAAGAGCATGCTCTTTGTGTTAAAACATAGTGTGTTTCATGGATGAGAACACTGGTCTGAATTTCCCTTCACAAACGGAGTTATACCAAAGTCTCTGCGTCTTCCTACAATTAAGAGTTCATTTCCAGGAAACCCTGTGATTTTTCGGCTCAAATGAATTTACACAGTTCACGAACCCAACACGTTTTTCACTTTTAACTAAAGAACATCTATGTAAGAGATGCTATGGTTGTTACATTTTCACAATCAGAGTTTAACTAGATATGGTCCGTATGAGTAGGAAACACAGTTCTTTTTTTCTGGACATGCTCATTTTTTTTTGCTGTATTGCAGACTCTGGACAGAAGAAGATGCTTCTTGTGTTAAAACAGAGGGTGTTTCATGGATGAGAACACTGGTCTGAATTTCCCTTAACAAACGGAGTGAAACCAAAGGCTCTGTGTCTTCCTACAAGCAAGAGTTCATTTCTGGTACACCCAGTGAATTTTCGGCTCAAATGAATTTACACAATTCACGAACCCAACACGATTTTCACTATTAACTAAAAAGCATCTATTTAAGACATGCTGTGGTTTGTTATAGTTTCATAAGCAGAGTTCAACTAGATATGATCCGCATGAGGAGGAAACACAGTTCTTTTTTTCTGGACATGCTCATATTTCTTGCTGTATTGCAGACGATGGACAGAAGAGGATGCTGCTTGCGTTAAAACATAGGGTATTTCATGGATGAGAACTCTGGTCTGAATTTCCCTTCACAAACGGAGTGAAACCAAAGGCTCTGTGTCTTCCTACAAGCAAGAGTTCATTTCCGGTAAACCCAGTGATTTTTGGGCTCAAATGAATGTACACAGTTCACGAACCCAACATGTTTTTCACTATTAACTAAAGAGCATGTATGTAAGAGATGCTGTGGTTTGGTACAGTTTCATAAGCAGAGTTCAACTAGATATGGTCCGTATGAGTAGGAAACACAGTTCATTTTTTCAGGGCATGCTCATGTTTCTTGCTATATTGCAGACACTGGAAAGAAGAGCATGCTCTTTGTGTTAAAACAGAGGGTCTTTCATGGATGAGAACTCTGGTCTGAATTTCCATTCACAAACGGAGTTATACCAACTTCTGCTTCTTCCTACAATTAAGAGTTCATTTCCGGAAAACCCAGGGATTTTTCGGCTCAAAGAATTTACACAGTTCACGAACCCAACACGTTTTTCACTTGTAACTAAAGAACACCTATGTAAGAGATGCTGTGGTTTGTTACAGTTTCACAATCAGAGTTTAACTAGATATGGTCCGTATGAGTAGGAAACACAGTTCTTTTTTTCTGGACATTCTCATTTTTTTGTGTGTATTGCAGACTCTGGACAGAAGAAGATGCTTCTTGCGTTAAAACAGAGGGTGTTTCATGGATGAGAACACTGGTCTGAATTTCCCTTCACAAACGGAGTGAAACCAAAGGCTCTGTGTCTTCCTCCAAGCAAGAGTTCATTTCCGGTAAACCCAATGATTTTTCGGCTCAAATGAATTTGCACAATTCACGAACCCAACACGATTTTCACTATTAACTAAAGAGCATCTATGTAAGACATGCTGTGGTTTTTTACAGTTTCATAAGCAGAGTTCAACTAGATATGGTCCTTATGAGTACGAAACACAGTTATTTTTTTCTGGACATGCTCATATTTCTTGCTGTATTGCAGACACTGGACAGAAGAGGATGCTGCTTGCTTTAAAACAGAGGGTCATCATGGATGAGAACTCTGGTCTGAATTTCCCTTCACAAACGGAGTTAAACCAAAGGCTCTGTGTCTTCCTACAAGCAAAAGTTCATTTCCGGTAAACCCAGTGATTTTTCGGCTCAAATGAATTTACACAGTTCACGAACCCAACACGTTTTGCACTATTAACTAAAGAGCATCTGTGTAAGAGATGCTGTGGTTTGTTACAGTTTCATAATCAGAGTTCAACTAGATATGGTCCATATGAGTAGGAAACACCGTTCTTTTTTTCTGGTCATGCTCATGTTTCTTGCTGTATTGCAGACTCTGGACAGAAGAGGATGCTTCTTGCGTTAAAACAGAGTATGTTTCATGGATGAGAACACTGGTCTGAATTTTCCTTCAGAAACGGAGTTAAAACAAAGCATCTGTGTCTTCCTACAAGCAAGTGTTCATTTCCGTTAAACCCAGTGATTTTTCGGCTCAAATGAATGTACACAGTTCACGAACCCAACACGTTTTTCACTGTTAACTAATGAGCATGTATGTAAGAGATGCTGTGGATTGTTACAGTTTCATAATCAGAGTTCAACTAGGTATAATCTGTATGAGTAGGAAACACAGTTCTTTTTTTCTGGACATGCTCATATTTCTTGCTGTATTGCAGACACTGGACAGAAGAGGATGCTGCTTGCGTTAAACAGAGGGTCTTTCATGGATTAGACCTCTGGTCTGAATTTCCCTTCACAAACGGAGTTAAACCAAAGGCTCTGTGTCTTCCTACAAGCAAGAGTTCATTTCCGGTAAACCCAGTGATTTTTTGGCTCAAATGAATTTACACAGTTCACGAACCCAACAGGTTTTTCACTTTTAACTAAAGAACATCTATGTAAGAGATGCTATGGTTTCTTACAGTTTCACAATCAGAGTTTAACTAGATATGGTCCGTATGAGTAGGAAACACAGTTCTTTTTTTCTGGACATGCTCTTTTTTTTTGTGTATTGCAGACTCTGGACAGAAGAAGATGCTTCTTGCGTTAAATCAGAGGGTGTTTCATGGATAAGAACACTGGTCTGAATTTCCCTTCACAAACGGAGTGAAACCAAAGGCTCTGTGTCTTCCTACAAGCAAGAGTTCATTTCCCGTAAACCCAGTGATTTTTCGGCTCAAATGAATTTACACAATTCACGAACCCAACACGATTTTCACTATTAAGTAAAGAGCATCTATGTAAGACATGCTGTGGTTTTTTACAGTTTCATAAGCAGAGTTCAACAAGATATGGTCCGTGTGAGTAGGAAACACAGTTCTTTTTTTCTGGACATGCTCATATTTCTTGCTGTATTGCAGACACTGGACAGAAGAGGATGCTGCTTGCGTTAAAACAGAGGGTCTTTCATGGATGAGAACTCTGGTCTGAATTTCCCTTCACAAACGGAGTTAAACCAAAAGCTCTGTGTCTTCCTACAAGCAAGTGTTCATTTCTGGAAAACCCAGTGATTTTTCGGCTCAAATGAATTTACACAATTCACGAACCCAACACGATTTTCACTATTAACTAAAGAGCATCTATGTAAGACATGCTGTGGTTTGTTACAGTTTCATAATCAGAGTTCAACTAGATATGGTCCGTATGTGTCGGAAACACAGTTCATGTTTTCTGGGCATGCGCATGTTTTTTGCTGTATTGGCCACGCTGGAAAGAAGAGCATGCTTCTTGCGTTAAAACAGTGTGTTTCATGGATGAGAACACTGGTCTGAATTTCCCTTCACAAACGGAGTTAAACCAAAGTCTCTGTGTCTTCCTACAAGCAAGAGTTCATTTCCGGTAAACCCAGTGATTTTTCGGCTCAAATGAATTTACACAGTTCACGAACCCAACACGATTTTCACTATTAACTAAAGAGCATCTATGTAAGACTTGCTGTGGTTTGTTACAGTTTCATAAGCAGAGTTCAACTAGATATGGTCCGTATGAGTAGGAAACCCAGTTCATTTTTTCAGGGCATGCTCATGTTTCTTGCTATATTGCAGACACTGGAAAGAAGAGCATGCTCTTTGTGTTAAAACATAGTGTGTTTCATGGATGAGAACACTGGTCTGAATTTCCCTTCACAAACGGAGTTATACCAAAGTCTCTGCGTCTTCCTACAATTAAGAGTTCATTTCCAGTAAACCCAGTGATTTTTCGGCTCAAATGAATTTACACAGTTCACGAACCCAACACGTTTTTCACTTTTAACTAAAGAACATCTATGTAAGAGATGCTGTGGTTTGCTACAGTTTCACAATCAGAGTTTAACTCGATATGGTCCGTATGAGTAGGAAACACAGTTCTTTTTTTCTGGACATGCTCATTTTTTTGGGTGTATTGCAGACTCTGGACAGAAGAAGATGCTTTTTGCGTTTAAACAGAGGGTGTTTCATGGATAAGAACACTGGTCTGAATTTCCCTTCACAAACGGAGTGAAACCAAAGGCTCTGTGTCTTCCTACAAGCAAGAGTTCATTTCCGGTAAACCGAGTGATTTTTCGGCTCAAATGAATTTACACAATTCACGAACCCAACACGATTTTCACTATTAACTAAAGAGCATCTATGTAAGACATGCTGTGGTTTTTTACAGTTTCATAAGCAGAGTTCAACAAGATATGGTCCGCATGAGTAGGAAACACAGTTCTTTTTTTCTGGACATGCTCATATTTCTTGCTGTATTGCAGACACTGGACAGAAGAGGATGCTGCTTGCGTTAAAACAGAGGGTCTTTCTTGGATGAGAACTCTGGTCTGAATTTCCCTTCACAAACGGAGTTAAACCAAAGGCTCTGTGTCTTCCTCCAAACAAAAGTTCATTTCCAGTAAACCCAGTGATTTTTCGGCTCAAATGAATTTACACAGTTCACGAACCCAACACGTTTTGCACTATTAACTAAAGAGCCTCTGTGTAAGAGATGCTGTGGTTTGTTACAGTTTCATAATCAGAGTACAACTAGATATGGTCTGTATGTGTCGGAAACACAGTTCATTTTTTCTGGGCATGTGCATGTTTTTTCCTGTATTGGCGACGCTGGAAAGAAGAGCATGATTCTTGCGTTAAAACAGTGTGTTTCATGGATGAGAACACTGGCCTGAATTTCCCTTAACAAACGGAGTGAAACCAAAGGCTCTGTGTCTCCCTACAAGCAAGAGTTCATTTCTGGTACACCCAGTGAATTTTCGGCTCAAATGAATTTACACAATTCACGAACCCAACACGATTTTCACTATTAACTAAAGAGCATCTATTTAAGACATGCTGTGGTTTGTTACAGTTTCATAAGCAGAGTTCAACTAGATATGATCCGTATGAGTAGGAAACACAGTTCTTTTTTTCTGGACATGCTCATATTTCTTGCTGTATTGCAGACACTGGACAGAAGAGGATGCTGCTTGCGTTAAAACAGAGGGTGTTTCATGGATGAGAACACTGGTCTGAATTTCCCTTCACAAACGGAGTGAAACCAAAGGCTCTGTGTCTTCCTACAAGCAAGAGTTCATTTCCGGTAAACCCAGTGATTTTTCGGCTCAAATGAATTTACACAGTTCACGAACCCAACACGATTTTCACTATTAACTAAAGAGCATCTATGTAAGACTTGCTGTGGTTTGTTACAGTTTCATAAGCAGAGTTCAACTAGATATGGTCCGTATGAGTAGGAAACCCAGTTCATTTTTTCAGGGCATGCTCATGTTTCTTGCTATATTGCAGACACTGGAAAGAAGAGCATGCTCTTTGTGTTAAAACATAGTGTGTTTCATGGATGAGAACACTGGTCTGAATTTCCCTTCACAAACGGAGTTATACCAAAGTCTCTGCGTCTTCCTACAATTAAGAGTTCATTTCCAGTAAACCCAGTGATTTTTCGGCTCAAATGAATTTACACAGTTCACGAACCCAACACGTTTTTCACTTTTAACTAAAGAACATCTATGTAAGAGATGCTGTGGTTTGCTACAGTTTCACAATCAGAGTTTAACTCGATATGGTCCGTATGAGTAGGAAACACAGTTCTTTTTTTCTGGACATGCTCATTTTTTTGGGTGTATTGCAGACTCTGGACAGAAGAAGATGCTTCTTGCGTTTAAACAGAGGGTGTTTCATGGATAAGAACACTGGTCTGAATTTCCCTTCACAAACGGAGTGAAACCAAAGGCTCTGTGTCTTCCTACAAGCAAGAGTTCATTTCCGGTAAACCGAGTGATTTTTCGGCTCAAATGAATTTACACAATTCACGAACCCAACACGATTTTCACTATTAACTAAAGAGCATCTATGTAAGACATGCTGTGGTTTTTTACAGTTTCATAAGCAGAGTTCAACAAGATATGGTCCGCATGAGTAGGAAACACAGTTCTTTTTTTCTGGACATGCTCATATTTCTTGCTGTATTGCAGACACTGGACAGAAGAGGATGCTGCTTGCGTTAAAACAGAGGGTCTTTCTTGGATGAGAACTCTGGTCTGAATTTCCCTTCACAAACGGAGTTAAACCAAAGGCTCTGTGTCTTCCTACAAACAAAAGTTCATTTCCAGTAAACCCAGTGATTTTTCGGCTCAAATGAATTTACACAGTTCACGAACCCAACACGTTTTGCACTATTAACTAAAGAGCCTCTGTGTAAGAGATGCTGTGGTTTGTTACAGTTTCATAATCAGAGTACAACTAGATATGGTCTCTATGTGTCGGAAACACAGTTCATATTTTCTGGGCATGTGCATGTTTTTTCCTGTATTGGCGACGCTGGAAAGAAGAGCATGATTCTTGCGTTAAAACAGTGTGTTTCATGGATGAGAACACTGGCCTGAATTTCCCTTAACAAACGGAGTGAAACCAAAGGCTCTGTGTCTTCCTACAAGCAAGAGTTCATTTCTCGTACAACCAGTGAATTTTCGGCTCAAATGAATTTACACAATTCACGAACCCAACACGATTTTCACTATTAACTAAAGAGCATCTATTTAAGACATGCTGTGGTTTGTTACAGTTTCATAAGCAGACTTCAACTAGATATGATCCGTATGAGTAGGAAACACAGTTCTTTTTTTCTGGACATGCTCATATTTCTTGCTGTATTGCAGACACTGGACAGAGGAGGATGCTGCTTGCATTAAAACAGAGGGTGTTTCATGGATGAGAACACTGGTCTGAATTTCCCTTCACAAACGGAGTGAAACCAAAGGCTCTGTGTCTTCCTACAAGCAAGAGTTCATTTCCGGTAAACCCAGTGATTTTTCGGCTCAAATGAATTTACACAATTCACGAACCCAACACGATTTTCACTATTAACTAAAGAGCATATATGTAAGAGATGCTGTGGTTTGGTACAGTTTCATAAGCAGAGTTCAACTAGATATGGTCCGTATGAGTAGGAAACACAGTTCATTTTTTCAGGGCATGCTCATGTTTCTTGCTATATTGCAGACACTGGAAAGAAGAGCATGCTCTTTGTGTTAAAACATAGTGTGTTTCATGGATGAGAACACTGGTCTGAATGTCCCTTCACAAACGGAGTTATACCAAAGTCTCTGCGTCTTCCTACAATTAAGAGTTCATTTCCAGGAAACCCAGTGATTTTTCGGCTCAAATGAATTTACACAGTTCACGAACCCAACACGTTTTTCACTTTTAACTAAAGAACATCTATGTAAGAGATGCTGTGGTTTGCTACAGTTTCACAATCAGAGTTTAACTAGATATGGTCCGTATGAGTAGGAAACACAGTTCTTTTTTTCTGGACATGCTCATTTTTTTGGGTGTATTGCAGACTCTGGACAGAAGAAAATGCTTCTTGCGTTAAAACAGAGGGTGTTTCATGGATAAGAACACTGGTCTGAATTTCCCTTCACAAACGGAGTGAAACCAAAGGCTCTGTGTCTTCCTACAAGCAAGAGTTCATTTCCGGTAAACCGAGTGATTTTTCGGCTCAAATGAATTTACACAATTCACGAACCCAACACGATTTTCATTATTAACTAAAGAGCATCTATGTAAGACATGCTGTGGTTTTTTACAGTTTCATAAGCAGAGTTCAACAAGATATGGTCCGCATGAGTAGGAAACACAGTTCATTTTTTCTGGGCATGCGCATGTTTTTTCCTGTATTGGCGACGCTGGAAAGAAGAGCATGATTCTTGCGTTAAAACAGTGTGTTTCATGGATGAGAACACTGGCCTGAATTTCCCTTAACAAACGGAGTGAAACCAAAGGCTCTGTGTCTTCCTACAAGCAAGAGTTCATTTCTGGTACACCCAGTGAATTTTCGGCTCAAATGAATTTACACAGTTCACGAACCCAACACGATTTTCACTATTAACTAAAGAGCATCTATGTAAGACTTGCTGTGGTTTGTTACAGTTTCATAAGCAGAGTTCAACTAGATATGGTCCGTATGATTAGGAAACACAGTTCCTTTTTTCAGGGCATGCTCATGTTTCTTGCTATATTGCAGACACTGGAAAGAAGAGCATGCTCTTTGTGTTAAAACATAGTGTGTTTCATGGATGAGAACACTGGTCTGAATTTCCCTTCACAAACGGTGTTATACCAAAGTCTCTGCGTCTTCCTACAATTAAGAGTTCATTTCCAGGAAACCCAGTGATTTTTCGGCTCAAATGAATTTACACAGTTCACGAACCAAACACGTTTTTCACTTTTAACTAAAGAACATCTATGTAAGAGATGCTATGGTTGTTACATTTTCACAATCAGAGTTTAACTAGATATGGTCCGTATGAGTAGGAAACACAGTTCTTTTTTTCTGGACATGCTCATTTTTTTTTTGCTGTATTGCAGACTCTGGACAGAAGAAGATGCTTCTTGTGTTAAAACAGAGGGTGTTTCATGGATGAGAACACTGGTCTGAATTTCCCTTAACAAACGGAGTGAAACCAAAGGCTCTGTGTCTTCCTACAAGCAAGAGTTCATTTCTGGTACACCCAGTGAATTTTCGGCTCAAAAGAATTTACACAATTCACGAACCCAACACGATTTTCACTATTAACTAAAGAGCATCTATTTAAGACATGCTGTGGTTTTTTACAGTTTCATAAGCAGAGTTCAACAAGATATGGTCCGTGTGAGTAGGAAAGACAGTTCTTTTTTTCTGGACATGCTCATATTTCTTGCTGTATTGCAGACACTGGACAGAAGAGGATGCTGCTTGCGTTAAAACAGAGGGTCTTTCATGGATGAGAACTCTGGTCTGAATTTCCCTTCACAAACGGAGTTAAACCAAAGGCTCTGTGTCTTCCTACAAACAAAAGTTCATTTCCGGTAAACCCAGTGATTTTTCGGCTCAAATGAATTTACACAGTTCACGAACCCAACACGTTTTTCACTTGTAACTAAAGAACATCTATGTAAGACATGCTGTGGTTTTTTACAGTTTCATAAGCAGAGTTCAACTAGATATGGTCCGTATGAGTACGAAACACAGTTATTTTTTTCTGGACATGCTCATATTTCTTGCTGTATTGCAGACACTGGACAGAAGAGGATGCTGCTTGCGTTAAAACAGAGGGTCTTTCATGGATGAGAACTCTGGTCTGAATTTCCCTTCACAAACGGAGTTAAACCAAAAGCTCTGTGTCTTCCTACAAGCAAGTGTTCATTTCCGGAAAACCCAGTGATTTTTCGGCTCAAATGAATTTACACAATTCACGAACCCAACACGATTTTCACTATTAACTAAAGAGCATCTATGTAAGACATGCTGTGGTTTTTTACAGTTTCATAAGCAGAGTTCAACAAGATATGGTCCGCATGAGTAGGAAACACAGTTCATTTTTTCTGGGCATGCGCATGTTTTTTCCTGTATTGGCGACGCTGGAAAGAAGAGCATGATTCTTGCGTTAAAACAGTGTGTTTCATGGATGAGAACACTGGCCTGAATTTCCCTTAACAAACGGAGTTAAACCAAAGTCTCTGTGTCTTCCTACAAGCAAGAGTTCATTTCCGGTAAACCCAGTGATTTTTCGGCTCAAATGAATTTACACAGTTCACGAACCCAACACGATTTTCACTATTAACTAAAGAGCATCTATGTAAGACTTGCTGTAGTTTGTTACAGTTTCATAAGCAGAGTTCAACTAGATATGGTCCGCATGAGTAGGAAACACAGTTCATTTTTTCTGGGCATGCGCATGTTTTTTCCTGTATTGGCGACGCTGGAAAGAAGAGCATGATTCTTGCGTTAAAACAGTGTGTTTCATGGATGAGAACACTGGCCTGAATTTCCCTTAACAAACGGAGTTAAACCAAAGTCTCTGTGTCTTCCTACAAGCAAGAGTTCATTTCCGGTAAACCCAGTGATTTTTCGGCTCAAATGAATTTACACAGTTCACGAACCCAACACGATTTTCACTATTAACTAAAGAGCATCTATGTAAGACTTGCTGTAGTTTGTTACAGTTTCATAAGCAGAGTTCAACTAGATATGGTCCGTATGAGTAGGAAACCCAGTTCATTTTTTCAGGGCATGCTCATGTTTCTTGCTATATTGCAGACACTGGAAAGAAGAGCATGCTCTTTGTGTTAAAACATAGTGTGTTTCATGGATGAGAACACTGGTCTGAATTTCCCTTCACAAACGGAGTTATACCAAAGTCTCTGCGTCTTCCTACAATTAAGAGTTCATTTCCAGTAAACCCAGTGATTTTTCGGCTCAAATGAATTTACACAGTTCACGAACCCAACACGTTTTTCACTTTTAACTAAAGAACATCTATGTAAGAGATGCTGTGGTTTGCTACAGTTTCACAATCAGAGTTTAACTCGATATGGTCCGTATGAGTAGGAAACACAGTTCTTTTTTTCTGGACATGCTCATTTTTTTGGGTGTATTGCAGACTCTGGACAGAAGAAGATGCTTCTTGCGTTTAAACAGAGGGTGTTTCATGGATAAGAACACTGGTCTGAATTTCCCTTCACAAACGGAGTGAAACCAAAGGCTCTGTGTCTTCCTACAAGCAAGAGTTCATTTCCGGTAAACCGAGTGATTTTTCGGCTCAAATGAATTTACACAATTCACGAACCCAACACGATTTTCACTATTAACTAAAGAGCATCTATGTAAGACATGCTGTGGTTTTTTACAGTTTCATAAGCAGAGTTCAACAAGATATGGTCCGCATGAGTAGGAAACACAGTTCTTTTTTTCTGGACATGCTCATATTTCTTGCTGTATTGCAGACACTGGACAGAAGAGGATGCTGCTTGCGTTAAAACAGAGGGTCTTTCTTGGATGAGAACTCTGGTCTGAATTTCCCTTCACAAACGGAGTTAAACCAAAGGCTCTGTGTCTTCCTCCAAACAAAAGTTCATTTCCAGTAAACCCAGTGATTTTTCGGCTCAAATGAATTTACACAGTTCACGAACCCAAAACGTTTTGCACTATTAACTAAAGAGCCTCTGTGTAAGAGATGCTGTGGTTTGTTACAGTTTCATAATCAGAGTACAACTAGATATGGTCTGTATGTGTCGGAAACACAGTTCATTTTTTCTGGGCATGTGCATGTTTTTTCCTGTATTGGCGACGCTGGAAAGAAGAGCATGATTCTTGCGTTAAAACAGTGTGTTTCATGGATGAGAACACTGGCCTGAATTTCCCTTAACAAACGGAGTGAAACCAAAGGCTCTGTGTCTCCCTACAAGCAAGAGTTCATTTCTGGTACACCCAGTGAATTTTCGGCTCAAATGAATTTACACAATTCACGAACCCAACACGATTTTCACTATTAACTAAAGAGCATCTATTTAAGACATGCTGTGGTTTGTTACAGTTTCATAAGCAGAGTTCAACTAGATATGATCCGTATGAGTAGGAAACACAGTTCTTTTTTTCTGGACATGCTCATATTTCTTGCTGTATTGCAGACACTGGACAGAAGAGGATGCTGCTTGCGTTAAAACAGAGGGTGTTTCATGGATGAGAACACTGGTCTGAATTTCCCTTCACAAACGGAGTGAAACCAAAGGCTCTGTGTCTTCCTACAAGCAAGAGTTCATTTCCGGTAAACCCAGTGATTTTTCGGCTCAAATGAATTTACACAGTTCACGAACCCAACACGATTTTCACTATTAACTAAAGAGCATCTATGTAAGACTTGCTGTGGTTTGTTACAGTTTCATAAGCAGAGTTCAACTAGATATGGTCCGTATGAGTAGGAAACCCAGTTCATTTTTTCAGGGCATGCTCATGTTTCTTGCTATATTGCAGACACTGGAAAGAAGAGCATGCTCTTTGTGTTAAAACATAGTGTGTTTCATGGATGAGAACACTGGTCTGAATTTCCCTTCACAAACGGAGTTATACCAAAGTCTCTGCGTCTTCCTACAATTAAGAGTTCATTTCCAGTAAACCCAGTGATTTTTCGGCTCAAATGAATTTACACAGTTCACGAACCCAACACGTTTTTCACTTTTAACTAAAGAACATCTATGTAAGAGATGCTGTGGTTTGCTACAGTTTCACAATCAGAGTTTAACTCGATATGGTCCGTATGAGTAGGAAACACAGTTCTTTTTTTCTGGACATGCTCATTTTTTTGGGTGTATTGCAGACTCTGGACAGAAGAAGATGCTTCTTGCGTTTAAACAGAGGGTGTTTCATGGATAAGAACACTGGTCTGAATTTCCCTTCACAAACGGAGTGAAACCAAAGGCTCTGTGTCTTCCTACAAGCAAGAGTTCATTTCCGGTAAACCGAGTGATTTTTCGGCTCAAATGAATTTACACAATTCACGAACCCAACACGATTTTCACTATTAACTAAAGAGCATCTATGTAAGACATGCTGTGGTTTTTTACAGTTTCATAAGCAGAGTTCAACAAGATATGGTCCGCATGAGTAGGAAACACAGTTCTTTTTTTCTGGACATGCTCATATTTCTTGCTGTATTGCAGACACTGGACAGAAGAGGATGCTGCTTGCGTTAAAACAGAGGGTCTTTCTTGGATGAGAACTCTGGTCTGAATTTCCCTTCACAAACGGAGTTAAACCAAAGGCTCTGTGTCTTCCTACAAACAAAAGTTCATTTCCAGTAAACCCAGTGATTTTTCGGCTCAAATGAATTTACACAGTTCACGAACCCAACACGTTTTGCACTATTAACTAAAGAGCCTCTGTGTAAGAGATGCTGTGGTTTGTTACAGTTTCATAATCAGAGTACAACTAGATATGGTCTCTATGTGTCGGAAACACAGTTCATATTTTCTGGGCATGTGCATGTTTTTTCCTGTATTGGCGACGCTGGAAAGAAGAGCATGATTCTTGCGTTAAAACAGTGTGTTTCATGGATGAGAACACTGGCCTGAATTTCCCTTAACAAACGGAGTGAAACCAAAGGCTCTGTGTCTTCCTACAAGCAAGAGTTCATTTCTCGTACAACCAGTGAATTTTCGGCTCAAATGAATTTACACAATTCACGAACCCAACACGATTTTCACTATTAACTAAAGAGCATCTATTTAAGACATGCTGTGGTTTGTTACAGTTTCATAAGCAGACTTCAACTAGATATGATCCGTATGAGTAGGAAACACAGTTCTTTTTTTCTGGACATGCTCATATTTCTTGCTGTATTGCAGACACTGGACAGAGGAGGATGCTGCTTGCATTAAAACAGAGGGTGTTTCATGGATGAGAACACTGGTCTGAATTTCCCTTCACAAACGGAGTGAAACCAAAGGCTCTGTGTCTTCCTACAAGCAAGAGTTCATTTCCGGTAAACCCAGTGATTTTTCGGCTCAAATGAATTTACACAATTCACGAACCCAACACGATTTTCACTATTAACTAAAGAGCATATATGTAAGAGATGCTGTGGTTTGGTACAGTTTCATAAGCAGAGTTCAACTAGATATGGTCCGTATGAGTAGGAAACACAGTTCATTTTTTCAGGGCATGCTCATGTTTCTTGCTATATTGCAGACACTGGAAAGAAGAGCATGCTCTTTGTGTTAAAACATAGTGTGTTTCATGGATGAGAACACTGGTCTGAATGTCCCTTCACAAACGGAGTTATACCAAAGTCTCTGCGTCTTCCTACAATTAAGAGTTCATTTCCAGGAAACCCAGTGATTTTTCGGCTCAAATGAATTTACACAGTTCACGAACCCAACACGTTTTTCACTTTTAACTAAAGAACATCTATGTAAGAGATGCTGTGGTTTGCTACAGTTTCACAATCAGAGTTTAACTAGATATGGTCCGTATGAGTAGGAAACACAGTTCTTTTTTTCTGGACATGCTCATTTTTTTGGGTGTATTGCAGACTCTGGACAGAAGAAAATGCTTCTTGCGTTAAAACAGAGGGTGTTTCATGGATAAGAACACTGGTCTGAATTTCCCTTCACAAACGGAGTGAAACCAAAGGCTCTGTGTCTTCCTACAAGCAAGAGTTCATTTCCGGTAAACCGAGTGATTTTTCGGCTCAAATGAATTTACACAATTCACGAACCCAACACGATTTTCATTATTAACTAAAGAGCATCTATGTAAGACATGCTGTGGTTTTTTACAGTTTCATAAGCAGAGTTCAACAAGATATGGTCCGCATGAGTAGGAAACACAGTTCATTTTTTCTGGGCATGCGCATGTTTTTTCCTGTATTGGCGACGCTGGAAAGAAGAGCATGATTCTTGCGTTAAAACAGTGTGTTTCATGGATGAGAACACTGGCCTGAATTTCCCTTAACAAACGGAGTGAAACCAAAGGCTCTGTGTCTTCCTACAAGCAAGAGTTCATTTCTGGTACACCCAGTGAATTTTCGGCTCAAATGAATTTACACAGTTCACGAACCCAACACGATTTTCACTATTAACTAAAGAGCATCTATGTAAGACTTGCTGTGGTTTGTTACAGTTTCATAAGCAGAGTTCAACTAGATATGGTCCGTATGATTAGGAAACACAGTTCCTTTTTTCAGGGCATGCTCATGTTTCTTGCTATATTGCAGACACTGGAAAGAAGAGCATGCTCTTTGTGTTAAAACATAGTGTGTTTCATGGATGAGAACACTGGTCTGAATTTCCCTTCACAAACGGTGTTATACCAAAGTCTCTGCGTCTTCCTACAATTAAGAGTTCATTTCCAGGAAACCCAGTGATTTTTCGGCTCAAATGAATTTACACAGTTCACGAACCAAACACGTTTTTCACTTTTAACTAAAGAACATCTATGTAAGAGATGCTATGGTTGTTACATTTTCACAATCAGAGTTTAACTAGATATGGTCCGTATGAGTAGGAAACACAGTTCTTTTTTTCTGGACATGCTCATTTTTTTTTGCTGTATTGCAGACTCTGGACAGAAGAAGATGCTTCTTGTGTTAAAACAGAGGGTGTTTCATGGATGAGAACACTGGTCTGAATTTCCCTTAACAAACGGAGTGAAACCAAAGGCTCTGTGTCTTCCTACAAGCAAGAGTTCATTTCTGGTACACCCAGTGAATTTTCGGCTCAAATGAATTTACACAATTCACGAACCCAACACGATTTTCACTATTAACTAAAGAGCATCTATTTAAGACATGCTGTGGTTTTTTACAGTTTCATAAGCAGAGTTCAACAAGATATGGTCCGTGTGAGTAGGAAAGACAGTTCTTTTTTTCTGGACATGCTCATATTTCTTGCTGTATTGCAGACACTGGACAGAAGAGGATGCTGCTTGCGTTAAAACAGAGGGTCTTTCATGGATGAGAACTCTGGTCTGAATTTCCCTTCACAAACGGAGTTAAACCAAAGGCTCTGTGTCTTCCTACAAACAAAAGTTCATTTCCGGTAAACCCAGTGATTTTTCGGCTCAAATGAATTTACACAGTTCACGAACCCAACACGTTTTTCACTTGTAACTAAAGAACATCTATGTAAGACATGCTGTGGTTTTTTACAGTTTCATAAGCAGAGTTCAACTAGATATGGTCCGTATGAGTACGAAACACAGTTATTTTTTTCTGGACATGCTCATATTTCTTGCTGTATTGCAGACACTGGACAGAAGAGGATGCTGCTTGCGTTAAAACAGAGGGTCTTTCATGGATGAGAACTCTGGTCTGAATTTCCCTTCACAAACGGAGTTAAACCAAAAGCTCTGTGTCTTCCTACAAGCAAGTGTTCATTTCCGGAAAACCCAGTGATTTTTCGGCTCAAATGAATTTACACAATTCACGAACCCAACACAATTTTCACTATTAACTAAAGAGCATCTATGTAAGACATGCTGTGGTTTTTTACAGTTTCATAAGCAGAGTTCAACAAGATATGGTCCGCATGAGTAGGAAACACAGTTCATTTTTTCTGGGCATGCGCATGTTTTTTCCTGTATTGGCGACGCTGGAAAGAAGAGCATGATTCTTGCGTTAAAACAGTGTGTTTCATGGATGAGAACACTGGCCTGAATTTCCCTTAACAAACGGAGTGAAACCAAAGGCTCTGTGTCTTCCTACAAGCAAGAGTTCATTTCTGGTACACCCAGTGAATTTTCGGCTCAAATGAATTTACACAGTTCACGAACCCAACACGATTTTCACTATTAACTAAAGAGCATCTATGTAAGACTTGCTGTGGTTTGTTACAGTTTCATAAGCAGAGTTCAACTAGATATGGTCCGTATGAGTAGGAAACACAGTTCCTTTTTTCAGGGCATGCTCATGTTTCTTGCTATATTGCAGACACTGGAAAGAAGAGCATGCTCTTTGTGTTAGAACATAGTGTGTTTCATGGATGAGAACACTGGTCTGAATTTCCCTTCACAAACGGTGTTATACCAAAGTCTCTGCGTCTTCCTACAATTAAGAGTTCATTTCCAGGAAACCCAGTGATTTTTCGGCTCAAATGAATTTACACAGTTCACGAACCCAACACGTTTTTCACTTTTAACTAAAGAACATCTATGTAAGAGATGCTATGGTTGTTACATTTTCACAATCAGAGTTTAACTAGATATGGTCCGTATGAGTAGGAAACACAGTTCTTTTTTTCTAGACATGCTCATTTTTTTTTTGCTGTATTGCAGACTCTGGACAGAAGAAGATGCTTCTTGCGTTAAAACAGAGGGTGTTTCATGGATGAGAACACTGGTCTGAATTTCCCTTAACAAACGGAGTGAAACCAAAGGCTCTGTGTCTTCCTACAAGCAAGAGTTCATTTCCGGTACACCCAGTGAATTTTCGGCTCAAATGAATTTACACAATTCACGAACCCAACACGATTTTCACTATTAACTAAAGAGCATCTATTTAAGACATGCTGTGATTTTTTACAGTTTCATAAGCAGAGTTCAACAAGATATGGTCCGTGTGAGTAGGAAACACAGTTCTTTTTTTCTGGACATGCTCATATTTCTTGCTGTATTGCAGACACTGGACAGAAGAGGATGCTGCTTGCGTTAAAACAGAGGGTCTTTTATGGATGAGAACTCTGGTCTGAATTTCCCTTCACAAACGGAGTTAAACCAAAGGCTCTGTGTCTTCCTACAAACAAAAGTTCATTTCCGGTAAACCCAGTGATTTTTCGGCTCAAATGAATTTACACAGTTCACGAACCCAACACGTTTTTCACTTGTAACTAAAGAACATCTATGTAAGACATGCTGTGGTTTTTTACAGTTTCATAAGCAGAGTTCAACTAGATATGGTCCGTATGAGTACGAAACACAGTTATTTTTTTCTGGACATGCTCATATTTCTTGCTGTATTGCAGACACTGGACAGAAGAGGATGCTGCTTGCGTTAAAACAGAGGGTCTTTCATGGATGAGAACTCTGGTCTGAATTTCCCTTCACAAACGGAGTTAAACCAAAAGCTCTGTGTCTTCCTACAAGCAAGTGTTCATTTCCGGAAAACCCAGTGATTTTTCGGCTCAAATGAATTTACACAATTCACGAACCCAACACGATTTTCACTATTAACTAAAGAGCATCTATGTAAGACATGCTGTGGTTTGTTACAGTTTCATAATCAGAGTTCAACTAGATATGGTCCGTATGTGTCGGAAACACAGTTCATATTTTCTGGGCATGCGCATGTTTTTTGCTGTATTGGCCACGCTGGAAAGAAGAGCATGCTTCTTGCGTTAAAACAGTGTGTTTCATGGATGAGAACACTGGTCTGAATTTCCCTTCACAAATGGAGTTAAACCAAAGTCTCTGTGTCTTCCTACAAGCAAGAGTTCATTTCCGGTAAACCCAGTGATTTTTCGGCTCAAATGAATTTACACAGTTCATGAACCCAACACGATTTTCACTATTAACTAAAGAGCATCTATGTAAGACTTGCTGTGGTTTGTTACAGTTTCATAAGCAGAGTTCAACTAGATATGGTCCGTATGAGTAGGAAACCCAGTTCATTTTTTCAGGGCATGCTCATGTTTCTTGCTATATTGCAGACACTGGAAAGAAGAGCATGCTCTTTGTGTTAAAACATAGTGTGTTTCATGGATGAGAACACTGGTCTGAATTTCCCTTCACAAACGGAGTTATACCAAAGTCTCTGCGTCTTCCTACAATTAAGAGTTCATTTCCAGTAAACCCAGTGATTTTTCGGCTCAAATGAATTTACACAGTTCACGAACCCAACACGTTTTTCACTTTTAACTAAAGAACATCTATATAAGAGATGCTGTGGTTTGCTACAGTTTCACAATCAGAGTTTAACTCGATATGGTCCGTATGAGTAGGAAACACAGTTCTTTTTTTCTGGACATGCTCATTTTTTTGGGTGTATTGCAGACTCTGGACAGAAGAAGATGCTTCTTGCGTTTAAACAGAGGGTGTTTCATGGATAAGAACACTGGTCTGAATTTCCCTTCACAAACGGAGTGAAACCAAAGGCTCTGTGTCTTCCTACAAGCAAGAGTTCATTTCCGGTAAACCCAGTGATTTTTCGACTCAAATGAATTTACACAATTCACGAACCCAACACGATTTTCACTATTAACTAAAGAGCATCTATGTAAGACATGCTGTGGTTTGTTACAGTTTCATAATCAGAGTTCAACTAGATATAGTCCGTATGTGTCGGAAACACAGTTCATGTTTTCTGGGCATGCGCATGTTTTTTGCTGTATTGGCCACGCTGGAAAGAAGAGCATGCTTCTTGCGTTAAAACAGTGTGTTTCATGGATGAGAACACTGGTCTGAATTTCCCTTCACAAACGGAGTTAAACCAAAGTCTCTGTGTCTTCCTACAAGCAACAGTTCATTTCCGGTAAACCCAGTGATTTTTCGGCTCAAATGAATTTACACAGTTCACGAACCCAACACGATTTTCACTATTAACTAAAGAGCATCTATGTAAGACTTGCTGTGGTTTGTTACAGTTTCATAAGCAGAGTTCAACTAGATATGGTCCGTATGAGTAGGAAACACAGTTCATTTTTTCAGGGCATGCTCATATTTCTTGCTATATTGCAGACACTGGAAAGAAGAGCATGCTCTTTGTGTTAAAACATAGTGTGTTTCATGGATGAGAACACTGGTCTGAATGTCCCTTCACAAACGGAGTTATACCAAAGTATCTGCGTCTTCCTACAATTAAGAGTTCATGTCCGGTAAACACAGTGATTTTTCGGCTCAAATGAATTTACACAGTTCACGAACCCAACACGTTTTTCACTTTTAACTAAAGAACATCTATGTAAGAGATTCTGTGGTTTGTTACCTTTTCACAATCAGAGTTTAACTAGATATGGTCCGTATGAGTAGGAAACACAGTTCTTTTTTTCTGGACATGCTCATTTTTTTTTGCTGTATTGCAGACTCTGGACAGAAGAAGATGCTTCTTGCGTTAAAACAGAGGGTGGTTCATGGATGAGAACACTGGTCTGAATTTCCCTTCACAAATGGAGTGAAACCAAAGGCTCTGTGTCTTCCTACAAGCAAGAGTTCATTTCCGGTAAACCCAGTGAATTTTCGGCTCAAATGAATTTACACAATTCACGAACCCAACACGATTTTCACTATTAACTAAAGAGCATCTATGTAAGACATGCTGTGGTTTGTTACAGTTTCATAAGCAGAGTTCAACTAGATATGGTCCGTATGAGTAGGAAACACAGTTCTTTTTTTTTGGACATGCTCATATTTCTTGTTGTATTGCAGACACTGGATAGAAGAGAATGCTGCTTACGTTAAAACAGAGGGTCTTTCATGGATGAGAACTCTGGTCTGAATTTCCCTTCACAAACGGAGTTATACCAACTTCTGCTTCTTCCTACAATTAAGAGTTCATTTCCGGAAAACCCAGGGATTTTTCGGCTCAAAGAATTTACACAGTTCACGAACCCAACACGTTTTTCACTTGTAACTAAAGAACACCTATGTAAGAGATGCTGTGGTTTGTTACAGTTTCACAATCAGAGTTTAACTAGATATGGTCCGTATGAGTAGGAAACACAGTTCTTTTTTTCTGGACATTCTCATTTTTTTGTGTGTATTGCAGACTCTGGACAGAAGAAGATGCTTCTTGCGTTAAAACAGAGGGTGTTTCATGGATGAGAACACTGGTCTGAATTTCCCTTCACAAACGGAGTGAAACCAAAGGCTCTGTGTCTTCCTCCAAGCAAGTGTTCATTTCCGGTAAACCCAGTGATTTTTCGGCTCAAATGAATTTACACAATTCACGAACCCAACACGATTTTCACTATTAACTAAAGAGCATCTATGTAAGACATGCTGTGGTTTTTTACAGTTTCATAAGCAGAGTTCAACTAGATATCGTCCGTATGAGTACGAAACACAGTTCTTTTTTTCTGGACATGCTCATATTTCTTGCTGTATTGCAGACACTGGACAGAAGAGGATGCTGCTTGCTTTAAAACAGAGGGTCATCATGGATGAGAACTCTGGTCTGAATTTCCCTTCACAAACGGAGTTAAACCAAAGGCTCTGTGTCTTCCTACAAGCAAAAGTTCATTTCCGGTAAACCCAGTGATTTTTCGGCTCAAATGAATTTACACAGTTCACGAACCCAACACGTTTTGCACTATTAACTAAAGAGCATCTGTGTAAGAGATGCTGTGGTTTGTTACAGTTTCATAATCAGAGTTCAACTAGATATGGTCCGTATGAGTAGGAAACACCGTTCTTTTTTTCTGGTCATGCTCATGTTTCTTGCTGTATTGCAGACTCTGGAAAGAAGAGCATTCTTCTTGCGTTAAAACAGTGTGTTTCATGGATGAGAACACTGGTCTGAATTTCCCTTCACAAACGGAGTTAAACCAAAGTCTCTGTGTCTTCCTACAAGCAAGAGTTCATTTCCGGTAAACCCAGTGATTTTTCAGCTCAAATGAATTTACACAGTTCACGAACCCAACACGATTTTCACTATTAACTAAAGAGCATCTATGTAAGACTTGCTGTGGTTTGTTACAGTTTCATAAGCAGAGTTCAACTAGATATGGTCCGTATGAGTAGGAAACCCAGTTCATTTTTTCAGGGCATGCTCATGTTTCTTGCTATATTGCAGACACTGGAAAGAATAGCATGCTCTTTGTGTTAAAACATAGTGTGTTTCATGGATGAGAACACTGGTCTGAATTTCCCTTCACAAACGGAGTGAAACCAAAGGCTCTGTGTCTTCCTCCAAGCAAGAGTTCATTTCCGGTAAACCCAGTGATTTTTCGGCTCAAATGAATTTACACAATTCACGAACCCAACACGATTTTCACTATTAACTAAAGAGCATCTATGTAAGACATGCTGTGGTTTTTTACAGTTTCATAAGCAGAGTTCAACTAGATATGGTCCGTATGAGTAGGAAACACAGTTCTTTTTTTCTGGACATGCTCATATTTCTTGCTGTATTGCAGACACTGGACAGAAGAGGATGCTGCTTGCTTTAAAACAGAGGGTCATCATGGATTAGACCTCTGGTCTGAATTTCCCTTCACAAACGGAGTTAAACCATAGGCTCTGTGTCTTCCTACAAGCAAAAGTTCATTTCCGGTAAACCCAGTGATTTTTCGGCTCAAATGAATTTACACAGTTCACGAACCCAACACGTTTTTCACTTTTAACTAAAGAACATCTATGTAAGAGATGCTGTGGTTTGTTACAGTTTCACAATCAGAGTTTAACTAGATATGGTCCGTATGAGTAGGAAACACAGTTCTTTTTTTCTGGACATGCTCTTTTTTTGTGTGTATTGCAGACTCTGGACAGAAGAAGATGCTTCTTGCGTTAAAACAGAGGGTCTTTCATGGATGAGAACTCTGGTCTGAATTTCCCTTCACAAACGGAGTTAAACCAAAGCCTCTGTGTCTTCCTACAAACAAAAGTTCATTTCCGGTAAACCCAGTGATTTTTCGGCTCAAATGAATTTACACAGTTCACGAACCCAACACGTTTTTCACTTGTAACTAAAGAACATCTATGTAAGACATGCTGTGGTTTTTTACAGTTTCATAAGCAGAGTTCAACTAGATATGGTCCGTATGAGTACGAAACACAGTTATTTTTTTCTGGACATGCTCATATTTCTTGCTGTATTGCAGACACTGGACAGAAGAGGATGCTGCTTGCGTTAAAACAGAGGGTCTTTCATGGATGAGAACTCTGGTCTGAATTTCCCTTCACAAACGGAGTTAAACCAAAAGCTCTGTGTCTTCCTACAAGCAAGTGTTCATTTCCGGAAAACCCAGTGATTTTTCGGCTCAAATGAATTTACACAATTCACGAACCCAACACGATTTTCACTATTAACTAAAGAGCATCTATGTAAGACATGCTGTGGTTTGTTACAGTTTCATAATCAGAGTTCAACTAGATATGGTCCGTATGTGTCGGAAACACAGTTCATGTTTTCTGGGCATGCGCATGTTTTTTGCTGTATTGGCCACGCTGGAAAGAAGAGCATGCTTCTTGCGTTAAAACAGTGTGTTTCATGGATGAGAACACTGGTCTGAATTTCCCTTCACAAACGGAGTTAAACCAAAGTCTCTGTGTCTTCCTACAAGCAAGAGTTCATTTCCGGTAAACCCAGTGATTTTTCGGCTCAAATGAATTTACACAGTTCACGAACCCAACACGATTTTCACTATTAACTAAAGAGCATCTATGTAAGACTTGCTGTGGTTTGTTACAGTTTCATAAGCAGAGTTCAACTAGATATGGTCCGTATGAGTAGGAAACCCAGTTCATTTTTTCAGGGCATGCTCATGTTTCTTGCTATATTGCAGACACTGGAAAGAAGAGCATGCTCTTTGTGTTAAAACATAGTGTGTTTCATTGATGAGAACACTGGTCTGAATTTCCCTTCACAAACGGAGTTATACCAAAGTCTCTGCGTCTTCCTACAATTAAGAGTTCATTTCCAGTAAACCCAGTGATTTTTCGGGTCAAATGAATTTACACAGTTCACGAACCCAACACGTTTTTCACTTTTAACTAAAGAACATCTATGTAAGAGATGCTGTGGTTTGCTACAGTTTCACAATCAGAGTTTAACTCGATATGGTCCGTATGAGTAGGAAACACAGTTCTTTTTTTCTGGACATGCTCATTTTTTTGGGTGTATTGCAGACTCTGGACAGAAGAAGATGCTTCTTGCGTTTAAACAGAGGGTGTTTCATGGATAAGAACACTGGTCTGAATTTCCCTTCACAAACGGAGTGAAACCAAAGGCTCTGTGTCTTCCTACAAGCAAGAGTTCATTTCCGGTAAACCCAGTGATTTTTCGGCTCAAATGAATTTACACAATTCACGAACCCAACACGATTTTCACTATTAACTAAAGAGCATCTATGTAAGACATGCTGTGGTTTGTTACAGTTTCATAATCAGAGTTCAACTAGATATGGTCCGTATGTGTCGGAAACACAGTTCATGTTTTCTGGGCATGCGCATGTTTTTTGCTGTATTGGCCACGCTGGAAAGAAGAGCATGCTTCTTGCGTTAAAACAGTGTGTTTCATGGATGAGAACACTGGTCTGAATTTCCCTTCACAAACGGAGTTAAACCAAAGTCTCTGTGTCTTCCTACAAGCAACAGTTCATTTCCGGTAAACCCAGTGATTTTTCGGCTCAAATGAATTTACACAGTTCACGAACCCAACACGATTTTCACTATTAACTAAAGAGCATCTATGTAAGACTTGCTGTGGTTTGTTACAGTTTCATAAGCAGAGTTCAACTAGATATGGTCCGTATGAGGAGGAAACACAGTTCTTTTTTTCGGGACATGCTCATATTTCTTGCTGTATTGCAGACGATGGACAGAAGAGGATGCTGCTTGTGTTAAAACATAGGGTATTTCATGGATGAGAACTCTGGTCTGAATTTCCCTTCACAAACGGAGTGAAACCAAAGGCTCTGTGTCTTCCTACAAGCAAGAGTTCATTTCCGGTAAACCCAGTGGTTTTTGGGCTCAAATGAATGTACACAGTTCACGAACCCAACATGTTTTTCACTATTAACTAAAGAGCATGTATGTAAGAGATGCTGTGGTTTGGTACAGTTTCATAAGCAGAGTTCAACTAGATATGGTCCGTATGAGTAGGAAACACAGTTCATTTTTTCAGGGCATGCTCATATTTCTTGCTATATTGCAGACACTGGAAAGAAGAGCATGCTCTTTGTGTTAAAACATAGTGTGTTTCATGGATGAGAACACTGGTCTGAATGTCCCTTCACAAACGGAGTTATACCAAAGTATCTGCGTCTTCCTACAATTAAGAGTTCATGTCCGGTAAACACAGTGATTTTTCGGCTCAAATGAATTTACACAGTTCACGAACCCAACACGTTTTTCACTTTTAACTAAAGAACATCTATGTAAGAGATGCTGTGGTTTGTTACCTTTTCACAATCAGAGTTTAACTAGATATGGTCCGTATGAGTAGGAAACACAGTTCTTTTTTTCTGGACATGCTCATTTTTTTTTGCTGTATTGCAGACTCTGGACAGAAGAAGATGCTTCTTGCGTTAAAACAGAGGGTGGTTCATGGATGAGAACACTGGTCTGAATTTCCCTTCACAAATGGAGTGAAACCAAAGGCTCTGTGTCTTCCTACAAGCAAGAGTTCATTTCCGGTAAACCCAGTGAATTTTCGGCTCAAATGAATTTACACAATTCACGAACCCAACACGATTTTCACTATTAACTAAAGAGCATCTATGTAAGACATGCTGTGGTTTGTTACAGTTTCATAAGCAGAGTTCAACTAGATATGGTCCGTATGAGTAGGAAACACAGTTCTTTTTTTCTGGACATGCTCATATTTCTTGTTGTATTGCAGACACTGGATAGAAGAGAATGCTGCTTACGTTAAAACAGAGGGTCTTTCATGGATGAGAACTCTGGTCTGAATTTCCCTTCACAAACGGAGTTATACCAACTTCTGCTTCTTCCTACAATTAAGAGTTCATTTCCGGAAAACCCAGGGATTTTTCGGCTCAAAGAATTTACACAGTTCACGAACCCAACACGTTTTTCACTTGTAACTAAAGAACACCTATGTAAGAGATGCTGTGGTTTGTTACAGTTTCACAATCAGAGTTTAACTAGATATGGTCCGTATGAGTAGGAAACACAGTTCTTTTTTTCTGGACATTCTCATTTTTTTGTGTGTATTGCAGACTCTGGACAGAAGAAGATGCTTCTTGCGTTAAAACAGAGGGTGTTTCATGGATGAGAACACTGGTCTGAATTTCCCTTCACAAACGGAGTGAAACCAAAGGCTCTGTGTCTTCCTCCAAGCAAGAGTTCATTTCCGGTAAACCCAGTGATTTTTCGGCTCAAATGAATTTACACAATTCACGAACCCAACACGATTTTCACTATTAACTAAAGAGCATCTATGTAAGACATGCTGTGGTTTTTTACAGTTTCATAAGCAGAGTTCAACTAGATATCGTCCGTATGAGTACGAAACACAGTTCTTTTTTTCTGGACATGCTCATATTTCTTGCTGTATTGCAGACACTGGACAGAAGAGGATGCTGCTTGCTTTAAAACAGAGGGTCATCATGGATGAGAACTCTGGTCTGAATTTCCCTTCACAAACGGAGTTAAACCAAAGGCTCTGTGTCTTCCTACAAGCAAAAGTTCATTTCCGGTAAACCCAGTGATTTTTCGGCTCAAATGAATTTACACAGTTCACGAACCCAACACGTTTTGCACTATTAACTAAAGAGCATCTGTGTAAGAGATGCTGTGGTTTGTTACAGTTTCATAATCAGAGTTCAACTAGATATGGTCCGTATGAGTAGGAAACACCGTTCTTTTTTTCTGGTCATGCTCATATTTCTTGCTGTATTGCAGACTCTGGAAAGAAGAGCATTCTTCTTGCGTTAAAACAGTGTGTTTCATGGATGAGAACACTGGTCTGAATTTCCCTTCACAAACGGAGTTAAACCAAAGTCTCTGTGTCTTCCTACAAGCAAGAGTTCATTTCCGGTAAACCCAGTGATTTTTCAGCTCAAATGAATTTACACAGTTCACGAACCCAACACGATTTTCACTATTAACTAAAGAGCATCTATGTAAGACTTGCTGTGGTTTGTTACAGTTTCATAAGCAGAGTTCAACTAGATATGGTCCGTATGAGTAGGAAACACAGTTCATTTTTTCAGGGCATGCTCATGTTTCTTGCTATATTGCAGACACTGGAAAGAAGAGCATGCTCTTTGTGTTAAAACATAGTGTGTTTCATGGATGAGAACACTGGTCTGAATTTCCCTTCACAAACGGAGTTATACCAAAGTCTCTGCGTCTTCCTACAATTAAGAGTTCATTTCCAGTAAACCCAGTGATTTTTCGGCTCAAATGAATTTACACAGTTCACGAACCCAACACGTTTTTCACTTATAACTAAAGAACATCTATGTAAGAGATGCTGTGGTTTGCTACAGTTTCACAATCAGAGTTTAACTCGATATGGTCCGTATGAGTAGGAAACACAGTTCTTTTTTTCTGGACATGCTCATTTTTTTGGGTGTATTGCAGACTCTGGACAGAAGAAGATGCTTCTTGCGTTTAAACAGAGGGTGTTTCATGGATAAGAACACTGGTCTGAATTTCCCTTCACAAACGGAGTGAAACCAAAGGCTCTGTGTCTTCCTACAAGCAAGAGTTCATTTCCGGTATACCGAGTGATTTTTCGGCTCAAATGAATTTACACAATTCACGAACCCAACACGATTTTCACTATTAACTAAAGAGCATCTATGTAAGACATGCTGTGGTTTTTTACAGTTTCATAAGCAGAGTTCAACAAGATATGGTCCGCATGAGTAGGAAACACAGTTCTTTTTTTCTGGACATGCTCATATTTCTTGTTGTATTGCAGACACTGGACAGAAGACGATGCTGCTTGCGTTAAAACAGAGGGTCTTTCTTGGATGAGAACTCTGGTCTGAATTTCCCTTCACAAACGGAGTTAAACCAAAGGCTCTGTGTCTTCCTACAAACAAAAGTTCATTTCCAGTAAACCCAGTGATTTTTCGGCTCAAATGAATTTACACAGTTCACGAACCCAACACGTTTTGCACTATTAACTAAAGAGCCTCTGTGTAAGAGATGCTGTGGTTTGTTACAGTTTCATAATCAGAGTACAACTAGATATGGTCTGTATGTGTCGGAAACACAGTTCATTTTTTCTGGGCATGCGAATGTTTTTTCCTGTATTGGCAACGCTGGAAAGAAGAGCATGATTCTTGCGTTAAAACAGTGTGTTTCATGGATGAGAACACTGGCCTGAATTTCCCTTAACAAACGGAGTGAAACCAAAGGCTCTGTGTCTTCCTACAAGCAAGAGTTCATTTCTGGTACACCCAGTGAATTTTCGGCTCAAATGAATTTACACAATTCACGAACCCAACATGTTTTTCACTATTAACTAAAGAGCATGTATGTAAGAGATGCTGTGGTTTGCTACAGTTTCACAATCAGAGTTTAACTAGATATGGTCCGTATGAGTAGGAAACACAATTCTTTTTTTCTGGACATGCTCATTTTTTTGGGTGTATTGCAGACTCTGGACAGAAGAAGATGCTTCTTGCGTTTAAACAGAGGGTGTTTCATGGATAAGAACACTGGTCTGAATTTCCCTTCACAAATGGAGTGAAACCAAAGGCTCTGTGTCTTCCTACAAGCAAGAGTTCATTTCCGGTAAACCGAGTGATTTTTCGGCTCAAATGAATTTACACAATTCACGAACCCAACACGATTTTCACTATTAACTAAAGAGCATGTATGTAAGAGATGCTGTGGTTTGGTACAGTTTCATAAGCAGAGTTCAACTAGATATGGTCCGTATGAGTAGGAAACACAGTTCATTTTTTCAGGGCATGCTCATGTTTCTTGCTATATTGCAGACACTGGAAAGAAGAGCATGCTCTTTGTGTTAAAACATAGTGTGTTTCATGGATGAGAACACTGGTCTGAATGTCCCTTCACAAACGGAGTTATACCAAAGTCTCTGCGTCTTCCTACAATTAAGAGTTCATATCCGGTAAACACAGTGATTTTTCGGCTCAAATGAATTTACACAGTTCACGAACCCAACACGTTTTTCACTTTTAACTAAAGAACATCTATGTAAGAGATGCTGTGGTTTGTTACCTTTTCACAATCAGAGTTTAACTAGATATGGTCCGTATGAGTAGGAAACACAGTTCTTTTTTTCTGGACATGCTCATTTTTTTTGCTGTATTGCAGACTCTGGACAGAAGAAGATGCTTCTTGCGTTAAAACAGAGGGTGGTTCATGGATGAGAACACTGGTCTGAATTTCGCTTCACAAATGGAGTGAAACCAAAGGCTCTGTGTCTTCCTCCAAGCAAGAGTTCATTTCCGGTAAACCCAGTGAATTTTCGGCTCAAATGAATTTACACAATTCACGAACCCAACACGATTTTCACTATTAACTAAAGAGCATCTATTTAAGACATGCTGTGGTTTGTTACAGTTTCATAAGCAGAGTTCAACTAGATATGATCCGTATGAGTAGGAAACACAGTTCTTTTTTTCTGGACATGCTCATATTTCTTGCTGTATTGCAGACACTGGACAGAAGAGGATGCTGCTTGCGTTAAAAATGAGGGTCTTTCATGGATGAGAACTCTGGTCTGAATTTCCCTTCACAAACGGAGTTAAACCAAAAGCTCTTTGTCTTCCTACAAGCAAGAGTTCATTTCCGATAAACCCAGTGAATTTTCGGCTCAAATGAATTTACACAGTTCACACACCCAACACGCTTTGCTCTATTATATAAAGAGCATCTATGTAAGACATGCTGTGGTTTGTTACAGTTTCATAATCAGAGTTCAACTAGATATGGTCCGTATGAGTAGGAAACACAGTTATTTTTTCTGGACATGCTCACTTTTTTTTGCTGTATTGCAGACTCTGGACAGAAGAGGATGCTTCTTGCGTTAAAACATAGGGTGTTTCATGGATGAGAACACTGGTCTGAATTTCCCTTCACAAACGGAGTGAAACCAAAGGCTCTGTGTCTTCCTACAAGCAAGAGTTCATTTCCGGTAAACCCAGTGATTTTTCGGCTCAAATGAATTTACACAATTCACGAACCCAACACGATTTTCACTATTAACTAAAGAGCATCTATGTAAGACATGCTGTGGTTTGTTACAGTTTCATAATCAGAGTTCAACTAGATATGGTCCGTATGTGTCGGAAACACAGTTCATGTTTTCTGGGCATGCGCATGTTTTTTGCTGTATTGGCCACGCTGGAAAGAAGAGCATGCTTCTTGCGTTACAACAGTGTGTTTCATGGATGAGAACACTGGTCTGAATTTCCCTTCACAAACGGAGTTAAACCAAAGTCTCTGTGTCTTCCTACAAGCAACAGTTCATTTCCGGTAAACCCAGTGATTTTTCGGCTCAAATGAATTTACACAGTTCACGAACCCAACACGATTTTCACTATTAACTAAAGAGCATCTATGTAAGACTTGCTGTGGTTTGTTACAGTTTCATAAGCAGAGTTCAACTAGATATGGTCCGTATGAGTAGGAAACCCAGTTCATTTTTTCAGGGCATGCTCATGTTTCTTGCTATATTGCAGACACTGGAAAGAAGAGCATGCTCTTTGTGTTAAAACATAGTGTGTTTCATTGATGAGAACACTGGTCTGAATTTACCTTCACAAACGGAGTTATACCAAAGTCTCTGCGTCTTCCTACAATTAAGAGTTCATTTCCAGGAAACCCAGTGATTTTTCGGCTCAAATGAATTTACACAGTTCACGAACCCAACACGTTTTTCACTTTTAACTAAAGAACATCTATGTAAGAGATGCTGTGGTTTGTTACATTTTCACAATCAGAGTTTAACTAGATATGGTCCGTATGAGTAGGAAACACAGTTCTTTTTTTCTGGACATGCTCATTTTTTTTTTGCTGTATTGCAGACTCTGGACAGAAGAAGATGCTTCTTGCATTAAAACAGAGGGTGTTTCATGGATGAGAACACTGGTCTGAATTTCCCTTAACAAACGGAGTGAAACCAAAGGCTCTGTGTCTTCCTACAAGCAAGAGTTCATTTCCGGTAAACCCAGTGATTTTTCGGCCAAATGAATTTACACAATTCACGAACCCAACACGATTTTCACTATTAACTAAAGAGCATCTATTTAAGACATGCTGTGGTTTGTTACAGTTTCATAAGCAGAGTTCAACTAGATATGATCCGTATGAGTAGGAAACACAGTTCTTTTTTTCTGGACATGCTCATATTTCTTGCTGTATTGCAGACACTGGACAGAAGAGGATGCTGCTTGCGTTAAAACATAGGGTCTTTCATGGATGAGAACTCTGGTCTGAATTTCCCTTCACAAACGGAGTGAAACCAAAGGCTCTGTGTCTTCCTACAAGCAAGAGTTCATTTCCGGTAAACCCAGTGATTTTTCGGCTCAAATGAATTTACACAGTTCACGAACCCAACATGTTTTTCACTATTAACTAAAGAGCATGTATGTAAGAGATGCTGTGGTTTGGTACAGTTTCATAAGCAGAGTTCAACTAGATATGGTCCGTATGAGTAGGAAACACAGTTCATTTTTTCAGGGCATGCTCATGTTTCTTGCTATATTGCAGACACTGGAAAGAAGAGCATGCTCTTTGTGTTAAAACATAGTGTGTTTCATGGATGAGAACACTGGTCTGAATGTCCCTTCACAAACGGAGTTATACCAAAGTATCTGCGTCTTCCTACAATTAAGAGTTCATGTCCGGTAAACACAGTGATTTTTCGGCTCAAATGAATTTACACAGTTCACGAACCCAACACGTTTTTCACTTTTAACTAAAGAACATCTATGTAAGAGATGCTGTGGTTTGTTACCTTTTCACAATCAGAGTTTAACTAGATATGGTCCGTATGAGTAGGAAACACAGTTCTTTTTTTCTGGACATGCTCATTTTTTTTGCTGTATTGCAGACTCTGGACAGAAGAAGATGCTTCTTGCGTTAAAACAGAGGGTGGTTCATGGATGAGAACACTGGTCTGAATTTCCCTTCACAAATGGAGTGAAACCAAAGGCTCTGTGTCTTCCTCCAAGCAAGAGTTCATTTCCGGTAAACCCAGTGAATTTTCGGCTCAAATGAATTTACACAATTCACGAACCCAACACGATTTTCACTATTAACTAAAGAGCATCTATGTAAGACATGCTGTGGTTTGTTACAGTTTCATAAGCAGAGTTCAACTAGATATGGTCCGTATGAGTAGGAAACACAGTTCTTTTTTTCTGGACATGCTCATATTTCTTGTTGTATTGCAGACACTGGATAGAAGAGGATGCTGCTTGCGTTAAAACAGAGGGTCTTTCATGGATGAGAACTCTGGACTGAATTTCCCTTCACAAACGGAGTGAAACCAAAGGCTCTGTGTCTTCCTACAAGCAAGAGTTCATTTCCGGTAAACCCAGTGATTTTTCGGCTCAAATGAATTTACACAGTTCACGAACCCAACATGTTTTTCACTATTAACTAAAGAGCATGTATGTAAGAGATGCTGTGGTTTGCTACAGTTTCACAATCAGAGTTTAACTAGATATGGTCCGTATGAGTAGGAAACACAATTCTTTTTTTCTGGACATGCTCATTTTTTTGGGTGTATTGCAGACTCTGGACAGAAGAAGATGCTTCTTGCGTTTAAACAGAGGGTGTTTCATGGATAAGAACACTGGTCTGAATTTCCCTTCACAAATGGAGTGAAACCAAAGGCTCTGTGTCTTCCTACAAGCAAGAGTTCATTTCCGGTAAACCGAGTGATTTTTCGGCTCAAATGAATTTACACAATTCACGAACCCAACACGATTTTCACTATTAACTAAAGAGCATCTATGTAAGACATGCTGTGGTTTGTTACAGTTTCATAATCAGAGTTCAACTAGATATGGTCCGTATGTGTCGGAAACACAGTTCATGTTTTCTGGGCATGCGCATGTTTTTTGCTGTATTGGCCACGCTGGAAAGAAGAGCATGCTTCTTGCGTTAAAACAGTGTGTTTCATGGATGAGAACACTGGTCTGAATTTCCCTTCACAAACGGAGTTAAACCAAAGTCTCTGTGTCTTCCTACAAGCAAGAGTTCATTTCCGGTAAACCCAGTGATTTTTCGGCTCAAATGAATTTACACAGTTCACGAACGCAACACGATTTTCACTATTAACTAAAGAGCATCTATGTAAGACTTGCTGTGGTTTGTTACAGTTTCATAAGCAGAGTTCAACTAGATATGGTCCGTATGAGTAGGAAACACAGTTCATTTTTTCAGGGCATGCTCATGTTTCTTGCTATATTGCAGACACTGGAAAGAAGAGCATGCTCTTTGTGTTAAAACATAGTGTGTTTCATTGATGAGAACACTGGTCTGAATTTACCTTCACAAACGGAGTTATACCAAAGTCTCTGCGTCTTCCTACAATTAAGAGTTCATTTCCAGGAAACCCAGTGATTTTTCGGCTCAAATGAATTTACACAGTTCACGAACCCAACACGTTTTTCACTTTTAACTAAAGAACATCTATGTAAGAGATGCTGTGGTTTGTTACATTTTCACAATCAGAGTTTAACTAGATATGGTCCGTATGAGTAGGAAACACAGTTCTTTTTTTCTGGACATGCTCATTTTTTTTTTTTTTTGCTGTATTGCAGACTCTGGACAGAAGAAGATGCTTCTTGCATTAAAACAGAGGGTGTTTCATGGATGAGAACACTGGTCTGAATTTCCCTTCACAAACGGAGTGAAACCAAAGGCTCTGTGTCTTCCTACAAGCAAGAGTTCATTTCCGGTACACCCAGTGAATTTTCGGCTCAAATGAATTTACACAATTCACGAACCCAACACGATTTTCACTATTAACTAAAGAGCATCTATTTAAGACATGCTGTGGTTTGTTACAGTTTCATAAGCAGAGTTCAACTAGATATGATCCGTATGAGTAGGAAACACAGTTCTTTTTTTCTGGACATGCTCATATTTCTTGCTGTATTGCAGACACTGGACAGAAGAGGATGCTGCTTGCGTTAAAACATAGGGTCTTTCATGGATGAGAACTCTGGTCTGAATTTCCCTTCACAAACGGAGTGAAACCAAAGGCTCTGTGTCTTCCTACAAGCAAGAGTTCATTTCCGGTAAACCCAGTGATTTTTCGGCTCAAATGAATTTACACAGTTCACGAACCCAACATGTTTTTCACTATTAACTAAAGAGCATGTATGTAAGAGATGCTGTGGTTTGGTACAGTTTCATAAGCAGAGTTCAACTAGATATGGTCCGTATGAGTAGGAAACACAGTTCATTTTTTCAGGGCATGCTCATGTTTCTTGCTATATTGCAGACACTGGAAAGAAGAGCATGCTCTTTGTGTTAAAACATAGTGTGTTTCATGGATGAGAACACTGGTCTGAATGTCCCTTCACAAACGGAGTTATACCAAAGTCTCTGCGTCTTCCTACAATTAAGAGTTCATATCCGGTAAACACAGTGATTTTTCGGCTCAAATGAATTTACACAGTTCACGAACCCAACACGTTTTTCACTTTTAACTAAAGAAAATCTATGTAAGAGATGCTGTGGTTTGTTACCTTTTCACAATCAGAGTTTAACTAGATATGGTCCGTATGAGTAGGAAACACAGTTCTTTTTTTCTGGACATGCTCATTTTTTTTGCTGTATTGCAGACTCTGGACAGAAGAAGATGCTTCTTGCGTTAAAACAGAGGGTGGTTCATGGATGAGAACACTGGTCTGAATTTCGCTTCACAAATGGAGTGAAACCAAAGGCTCTGTGTCTTCCTCTAAGCAAGAGTTCATTTCCGGTAAACCCAGTGAATTTTCGGCTCAAATGAATTTACACAATTCACGAACCCAACACGATTTTCACTATTAACTAAAGAGCATCTATTTAAGACATGCTGTGGTTTGTTACAGTTTCATAAGCAGAGTTCAACTAGATATGATCCGTATGAGTAGGAAACACAGTTCTTTTTTTCTGGACATGCTCATATTTCTTGCTGTATTGCAGACACTGGACAGAAGAGGATGCTGCTTGCGTTAAAAATGAGGGTCTTTCATGGATGAGAACTCTGGTCTGAATTTCCCTTCACAAACGGAGTTAAACCAAAAGCTCTTTGTCTTCCTACAAGCAAGAGTTCATTTCCGATAAACCCAGTGATTTTTCGGCTCAAATGAATTTACACAGTTCACGAACCCAACACGCTTTGCTCTATTATATAAAGAGCATCTATGTAAGACATGCTGTGGTTTGTTACAGTTTCATAATCAGAGTTCAACTAGATATGGTCCGTATGAGTAGGAAACACAGTTATTTTTTCTGGACATGCTCATTTTTTTTTGCTGTATTGCAGACTCTGGACATAAGAGGATGCTTCTTGCGTTAAAACATAGGGTGTTTCATGGATGAGAACACTGGTCTGAATTTCCCTTCACAAACGGAGTGAAACCAAAGGCTCTGTGTCTTCCTACAAGCAAGAGTTCATTTCCGGTAAACCCAGTGATTTTTCGGCTCAAATGAATTTACACAATTCACGAACCCAACACGATTTTCACTATTAACTAAAGAGCATCTATGTAAGACATGCTGTGGTTTGTTACAGTTTCATAATCAGAGTTCAACTAGATATGGTCCGTATGTGTCGGAAACACAGTTCATGTTTTCTGGGCATGCGCATGTTTTTTGCTGTATTGGCCACGCTGGAAAGAAGAGCATGCTTCTTGCGTTACAACAGTGTGTTTCATGGATGAGAACACTGGTCTGAATTTCCCTTCACAAACGGAGTTAAACCAAAGTCTCTGTGTCTTCCTACAAGCAACAGTTCATTTCCGGTAAACCCAGTGATTTTTCGGCTCAAATGAATTTACACAGTTCACGAACCCAACACGATTTTCACTATTAACTAAAGAGCATCTATGTAAGACTTGCTGTGGTTTGTTACAGTTTCATAAGCAGAGTTCAACTAGATATGGTCCGTATGAGTAGGAAACCCAGTTCATTTTTTCAGGGCATGCTCATGTTTCTTGCTATATTGCAGACACTGGAAAGAAGAGCATGCTCTTTGTGTTAAAACATAGTGTGTTTCATTGATGAGAACACTGGTCTGAATTTACCTTCACAAACGGAGTTATACCAAAGTCTCTGCGTCTTCCTACAATTAAGAGTTCATTTCCAGGAAACCCAGTGATTTTTCGGCTCAAATGAATTTACACAGTTCACGAACCCAACACGTTTTTCACTTTTAACTAAAGAACATCTATGTAAGAGATGCTGTGGTTTGTTACATTTTCACAATCAGAGTTTAACTAGATATGGTCCGTATGAGTAGGAAACACAGTTCTTTTTTTCTGGACATGCTCATTTTTTTTTTGCTGTATTGCAGACTCTGGACAGAAGAAGATGCTTCTTGCATTAAAACAGAGGGTGTTTCATGGATGAGAACACTGGTCTGAATTTCCCTTCACAAACGGAGTGAAACCAAAGGCTCTGTGTCTTCCTACAACCAAGAGTTCATTTCCGGTAAACCCAGTGATTTTTCGGCTCAAATGAATTTACACAGTTCACGAACCCAACATGTTTTTCACTATTAACTAAAGAGCATGTATGTAAGAGATGCTGTGGTTTGCTACAGTTTCACAATCAGAGTTTAACTAGATATGGTCCGTATGAGTAGGAAACACAGTTCTTTTTTTCTGGACATGCTCATTTTTTTGGGTGTATTGCAGACTCTGGACAGAAGAAGATGCTTCTTGCGTTTAAACAGAGGGTGTTTCATGGATAAGAACACTGGTCTGAATTTCCCTTCACAAACGGAGTGAAACCAAAGGCTCTGTGTCTTCCTACAAGCAAGAGTTCATTTCCGGTAAACCGAGTGATTTTTCGGCTCAAATGAATTTACACAATTCACGAACCCAACACGATTTTCACTATTAACTAAAGAGCATCTATGTAAGACATGCTGTGGTTTGTTACAGTTTCATAATCAGAGTTCAACTAGATATGGTCCGTATGTGTCGGAAACACAGTTCATGTTTTCTGGGCATGCGCATGTTTTTTGCTGTATTGGCCACGCTGGAAAGAAGAGCATGCTTCTTGCGTTAAAACAGTGTGTTTCATGGATGAGAACACTGGTCTGAATTTCCCTTCACAAACGGAGTTAAACCAAAGTCTCTGTGTCTTCCTACAAGCAAGAGTTCATTTCCGGTAAACCCAGTGATTTTTCGGCTCAAATGAATTTACACAGTTCACGAACGCAACACGATTTTCACTATTAACTAAAGAGCATCTATGTAAGACTTGCTGTGGTTTGTTACAGTTTCATAAGCAGAGTTCAACTAGATATGGTCCGTATGAGTAGGAAACACAGTTCATTTTTTCAGGGCATGCTCATGTTTCTTGCTATATTGCAGACACTGGAAAGAAGAGCATGCTCTTTGTGTTAAAACATAGTGTGTTTCATGGATGAGAACACTGGTCTGAATTTACCTTCACAAACGGAGTTATACCAAAGTCTCTGCGTCTTCCTACAATTAAGAGTTCATTTCCAGGAAACCCAGTGATTTTTCGGCTCAAATGAATTTACACAGTTCACGAACCCAACACGTTTTTCACTTTTAACTAAAGAACATCTATGTAAGAGATGCTGTGGTTTGTTACATTTTCACAATCAGCGTTTAACTAGATATGGTCCGTATGAGTAGGAAACACAGTTCTTTTTTTCTGGACATGCTCATTTTTTTTTTGCTGTATTGCAGACTCTGGACAGAAGAAGATGCTTCTTGCATTAAAACAGAGGGTGTTTCATGGATGAGAACACTGGTCTGAATTTCCCTTAACAAACGGAGTGAAACCAAAGGCTCTGTGTCTTCCTACAAGCAAGAGTTCATTTCTGGTACACCCAGTGAATTTTCGGCTCAAATGAATTTACACAATTCACGAACCCAACACGATTTTCACTATTAACTAAAGAGCATCAATTTAAGACATGCTGTGGTTTGTTACAGTTTCATAAGCAGAGTTCAACTAGATATGATCCGTATTAGTAGGAAACACAGTTCTTTTTTTCTGGACATGCTCATATTTCTTGCTGTATTGCAGACACTGGACAGAAGAGGATGCTGCTTGCGTTAAAACATAGGGTCTTTCATGGATGAGAACTCTGGTCTGAATTTCCCTTCACAAACGGAGTGAAACCAAAGGCTCTGTGTCTTCCTACAAGCAAGAGTTCATTTCAGGTAAACCCAGTGATTTTTCGGCTCAAATGAATTTACACAGTTCACGAACCCAACATGTTTTTCACTATTAACTAAAGAGCATGTATGTAAGAGATGCTGTGGTTTGGTACAGTTTCATAAGCAGAGTTCAACTAGATATGGTCCGTATGAGTAGGATACACAGTTCATTTTTTCAGGGCATGCTCATGTTTCTTGCTATATTGCAGACACTGGAAAGAAGAGCATGCTCTTTGTGTTAAAACATAGTGTGTTTCATGGATGAGAACACTGGTCTGAATGTCCCTTCACAAACGGAGTTATACCAAAGTCTCTGCGTCTTCCTACAATTAAGAGTTCATGTCCGGTAAACACAGTGATTTTTCGGCTCAAATGAATTTACACAGTTCACGAACCCAACACGTTTTTCACTTTTAACTAAAGAACATCTATGTAAGAGATGCTGTGGTTTGTTACCTTTTCACAATCAGAGTTTAACTAGATATGGTCCGTATGAGTAGGAAACACAGTTCTTTTTTTCTGGACATGCTCATTTTTTTTGCTGTATTGCAGACTCTGGACAGAAGAAGATGCTTCTTGCGTTAAAACAGAGGGTGGTTCATGGATGAGAACACTGGTCTGAATTTCCCTTCACAAACGGAGTGAAACCAAAGGCTCTGTGTCTTCCTCCAAGCAAGAGTACATTTCCGGTAAACCCAGTGAATTTTCGGCTCAAATGAATTTACACAATTCACGAACCCAACACGATTTTCACTATTAACTAAAGAGCATCTATGTAAGACATGCTGTGGTTTGTTACAGTTTCATAAGCAGAGTTCAACTAGATATGGTCCGTATGAGTAGGAAACACAGTTCTTTTTTTCTGGACATGCTCATATTTCTTGTTGTATTGCAGACACTGGATAGAAGAGGATGCTGCTTGCGTTAAAACAGAGGGTCTTTCATGGATGAGAACTCTAGACTGAATTTTCCTTCACAAACGGAGTTATACCAAAGTCTCTGCGTCTTCCTACAATTAAGAGTTCATTTCCGGTAAACCCAGTGATTTTTCGGCTCAAATGAATTTACACAGTTCACGAACCCAACACGTTTTTCACTTTTAACTAAAGAACATCTATGTAAGAGATGCTGTGGTTTTCTACAGTTTCACAATCAGAGTTTAACTAGATATGGTCCGTATGAGTAGGAAACACAGTTCTTTTTTTCTGGACATGCTCATATTTCTTGTTGTATTGCAGACACTGGATAGAAGAGGATGCTGCTTGCGTTAAAACAGAGGGTGTTTCATGGATAAGAACACTGGTCTGAATTTCCCTTCACAAACGGAGTGAAACCAAAGGCTCTGTGTCTTCCTACAAGCAAGAGTTCATTTCCGGTAAACCGAGTGATTTTTCGGCTCAAATGAATTTACACAATTCACGAACCCAACACGATTTTCACTATTAACTAAAGAGCATCTATGTAAGACATGCTGTGGTTTTTTACAGTTTCATAAGCAGAGTTCAACAAGATATGGTCCGCATGAGTAGGAAACACAGTTCTTTTTTTCTGGACATGCTCATATTTCTTGCTGTATTGCAGATACTGGACAGAAGAGAATGCTGCTTGCGTTAATACAGAGGGTCTTTCTTGGATGAGAACTCTGGTCTGAATTTCCCTTAACAAACGGAGTGAAACCAAAGGCTCTGTGTCTTCCTACAAGCAAGAGTTCATTTCTGGTACACCCAGTGAATTTTCGGCTCAAATGAATTTACACAATTCACGAACCCAACACGATTTTCACTATTAACTAAAGAGCATCTATTTAAGACATGCTGGGATTTGTTACAGTTTCATAAGCAGAGTTCAACTAGATATGATCCGTATGAGTAGGAAACACAGTTCTTTTTTTCTGGACATGCTCATATTTCTTGCTGTATTGCAGACACTGGACAGAAGAGGATGCTGCTTGCGTTAAAACATAGGGTCTTTCATGGATGAGAACTCTGGTCTGAATTTCCCTTCACAAACGGAGTGAAACCAAAGGCTCTGTGTCTTCCTACAAGCAAGAGTTCATTTCCGGTAAACCCAGTGATTTTTCGGCTCAAATGAATTTACACAGTTCACGAACCCAACATGGTTTTCACTATTAACTAAAGAGCATGTATGTAAGAGATGCTGTGGTTTGGTACAGTTTCATAAGCAGAGTTCAACTAGATATGGTCTGTATGAGTAGGAAACACAGTTCATTTTTTCAGGGCATGCTCATGTTTCTTGCTATATTGCAGACACTGGAAAGAAGAGCATGCTCTTTGTGTTAAAACATAGTGTGTTTCATGGATGAGAACACTGGTCTGAATGTCCCTTCACAAACGGAGTTATACCAAAGTCTCTGCGTCTTCCTACAATTAAGAGTTCATGTCCGGTAAACACAGTGATTTTTCGGCTCAAATGAATTTACACAGTTCACGAACCCAACACGTTTTTCACTTTTAACTAAAGAACATCTATGTAAGAGATGCTGTGGTTTGTTACCTTCTCACAATCAGAGTTTAACTAGATATGGTCCGTATGAGTAGGAAACACAGTTCTTTTTTTCTGGACATGCTCATTTTTTTGGGTGTATTGCAGACTCTGGACAGAAGAAGATGCTTCTTGCGTTTAAACAGAGGGTGTTTCATGGATAAGAACACTGGTCTGAATTTCCCTTCACAAACGGAGTGAAACCAAAGGCTCTGTGTCTTCCTACAAGCAAGAGTTCATTTCCGGTAAACCGAGTGATTTTTCGGCTCAAATGAATTTACACAATTCACGAACCCAACACGATTTTCACTATTAACTAAAGAGCATCTATGTAAGACATGCTGTGGTTTTTTACAGTTTCATAAGCAGAGTTCAACAAGATATGGTCCGCATGAGTAGGAAACACAGTTCTTTTTTTCTGGACATGCTCATATTTCTTGCTGTATTGCAGACACTGGACAGAAGAGGATGCTGCTTGCGTTAAAACAGAGGGTCTTTCTTGGATGAGAACTCTGGTCTGAATTTCCCTTCACAAACGGAGTTAAACCAAAGGCTCTGTGTCTTCCTACAAACAAAAGTTCATTTCCAGTAAACCCAGTGATTTTTCGGCTCAAATGAATTTACACAGTTCACGAACCCAACATGTTTTGCACTATTAACTAAAGAGCCTCTGTGTAAGAGATGCTGTGGTTTGTTACAGTTTCATAATCAGAGTACAACTAGATATGGTCTGTATGTGTCGGAAACACAGTTCATTTTTTCTGGGCATGCGCATGTTTTTTCCTGTATTGGCGACGCTGGAAAGAAGAGCATGATTCTTGCGTTAAAACAGTGTGTTTCATGGATGAGAACACTGGCCTGAATTTCCCTTAACAAAGGGAGTGAAACCAAAGGCTCTGTGTCTTCCTACAAGCAAGAGTTCATTTCTGGTACACCCAGTGAATTTTCGGCTCAAATGAATTTACACAGTTCACGAACCCAACACGCTTTGCTCTATTATATAAAGAGCATCTATGTAAGACATGCTGTGGTTTGTTACAGTTTCATAATCAGAGTTCAACTAGATATGGTCCGTATGAGTAGGAAACACAGTTATTTTTTCTGGACATGCTCATTTTTTTTTGCTGTATTGCAGACTCTGGACAGAAGAGGATGCTTCTTGCGTTAAAACATAGGGTGTTTCATGGATGAGAACACTGGTCTGAATTTCCTTTCACAAACGGAGTGAAACCAAAGGCTCTGTGTCTTCCTACAAGCAAGAGTTCATTTCCGGTAAACCCAGTGATTTTTCGGCTCAAATGAATTTACACAATTCACGAACCCAACACGATTTTCACTATTAACTAAAGAGCATCTATGTAAGACATGCTGTGGTTTGTTACAGTTTCATAATCAGAGTTCAACTAGATATGGTCCGTATGTGTCGGAAACACAGTTCATGTTTTCTGGGCATGTGCATGTTTTTTGCTGTATTGGCCACGCTGGAAAGAAGAGCATGCTTCTTGCGTTAAAACAGTGTGTTTCATGGATGAGAACACTGGTCTGAATTTCCCTTCACAAACGGAGTTAAACCAAAGTCTCTGTGTCTTCCTACAAGCAAGAGTTCATTTCCGGTAAACCCAGTGATTTTTCGGCTCAAATGAATTTACACAGTTCACGAACGCAACACGATTTTCACTATTAACTAAAGAGCATCTATGTAAGACTTGCTGTGGTTTGTTACAGTTTCATAAGCAGAGTTCAACTAGATATGGTCCGTATGAGTAGGAAACACAGTTCATTTTTTCAGGGCATGCTCATGTTTCTTGCTATATTGCAGACACTGGAAAGAAGAGCATGCTCTTTGTGTTAAAACATAGTGTGTTTCATTGATGAGAACACTGGTCTGAATTTACCTTCACAAACGGAGTTATACCAAAGTCTCTGCGTCTTCCTACAATTAAGAGTTCATTTCCAGGAAACCCAGTGATTTTTCGGCTCAAATGTATTTACACAGTTCACGAACCCAACACGTTTTTCACTTTTAACTAAAGAACATCTATGTAAGAGATGCTGTGGTTTGTTACATTTTCACAATCAGAGTTTAACTAGATATGGTCCGTATGAGTAGGAAACACAGTTCTTTTTTTCTGGACATGCTCATTTTTTTTTTGCTGTATTGCAGACTCTGGACAGAAGAAGATGCTTCTTGCATTAAAACAGAGGGTGTTTCATGGATGAGAACACTGGTCTGAATTTCCCTTAACAAACGGAGTGAAACCAAAGGCTCTGTGTCTTCCTACAAGCAAGAGTTCATTTCTGGTACACCCAGTGAATTTTCGGCTCAAATGAATTTACACAATTCACGAACCCAACACGATTTTCACTATTAACTAAAGAGCATCAATTTAAGACATGCTGTGGTTTGTTACAGTTTCATAAGCAGAGTTCAACTAGATATGATCCGTATGAGTAGGAAACACAGTTCTTTTTTTCTGGACATGCTCATATTTCTTGCTGTATTGCAGACACTGGACAGAAGAGGATGCTGCTTGCGTTAAAACATAGGGTCTTTCATGGATAAGAACTCTGGTCTGAATTTCCCTTCACAAACGGAGTGAAACCAAAGGCTCTGTGTCTTCCTACAAGCAAGAGTTCATTTCCGGTAAACCCAGTGATTTTTCGGCTCAAATGAATTTACACAGTTCACGAACCCAACATGTTTTTCACTATTAACTAAAGAGCATGTATGTAAGATATGCTGTGGTTTGGTACAGTTTCATAAGCAGAGTTCAACTAGATATGGTCCGTATGATTAAGAAACACAGTTCTTTTTTTCTGGGCATGCTCATGTTTCTTGCTATATTGCAGACACTGGAAAGAAGAGCATGCTCTTTGTGTTAAAACATAGTGTGTTTCATGGATGAGAACACTGGTCTGAATGTCCCTTCACAAACGGAGTTATACCAAAGTCTCTGCGTCTTCCTACAATTAAGAGTTCATGTCTGGTAAACACAGTGATTTTTCGGCTCAAATGAATTTACACAGTTCACGAACCCAACACGTTTTTCACTTTTAACTAAAGAACATCTATGTAAGAGATGCTGTGGTTTGTTACCTTTTCACAATCAGAGTTTAACTAGATATGGTCCGTATGAGTAGGAAACACAGTTCTTTTTTTCTGGACATGCTCATTTTTTTTGCTGTATTGCAGACTCTGGACAGAAGAAGATGCTTCTTGCGTTAAAACAGAGGGTGGTTCATGGATGAGAACACTGGTCTGAATTTCCCTTCACAAACGGAGTGAAACCAAAGGCTCTGTGTCTTCCTCCAAGCAAGAGTACATTTCCGGTAAACCCAGTGAATTTTCGGCTCAAATGAATTTACACAATTCACGAACCCAACACGATTTTCACTATTAACTAAAGAGCATCTATGTAAGACATGCTGTGGTTTGTTACAGTTTCATAAGCAGAGTTCAACTAGATATGGTCCGTATGAGTAGGAAACACAGTTCTTTTTTTCTGGACATGCTCATATTTCTTGTTGTATTGCAGACACTGGATAGAAGAGGATGCTGCCTGCGTTAAAACAGAGGGTCTTTCATGGATGAGACTCTAGACTGAATTTCCCTTCACAAACGGAGTTATACCAAAGTCTCTGCGTCTTCCTACAATTAAGAGTTCATTTCCGGTAAACCCAGTGATTTTTCGGCTCAAATGAATTTACACAGTTCACGAACCCAACACGTTTTTCACTTTTAACTAAAGAACATCTATGTAAGAGATGCTGTGGTTTGCTACAGTTTCACAATCAGAGTTTAACTAGATATGGTCCGTATGAGTAGGAAACACAGTTCTTTTTTTCTGGACATGCTCATTTTTTTGGGTGTATTGCAGACTCTGGACAGAAGAAGATGCTTCTTGCGTTTAAACAGAGGGTGTTTCATGGATAAGAACACTGGTCTGAATTTCCCTTCACAAACGGAGTGAAACCAAAGGCTCTGTGTCTTCCTACAAGCAAGAGTTCATTTCCGGTAAACCGAGTGATTTTTCGGCTCAAATGAATTTACACAATTCACGAACCCAACACGATTTTCACTATTAACTAAAGAGCATCTATGTAAGACATGCTGTGGTTTTTTACAGTTTCATAAGCAGAGTTCAACAAGATATGGTCCGCATGAGTAGGAAACACAGTTCTTTTTTTCTGGACATGCTCATATTTCTTGCTGTATTGCAGATACTGGACAGAAGAGAATGCTGCTTGCGTTAAAACAGAGGGTCTTTCTTGGATGAGAACTCTGGTCTGAATTTCCCTTAACAAACGGAGTGAAACCAAAGGCTCTGTGTCTTCCTACAAGCAAGAGTTCATTTCTGGTACACCCAGTGAATTTTCGGCTCAAATGAATTTACACAATTCACGAACCCAACACGATTTTCACTATTAACTAAAGAGCATCTATTTAAGACATGCTGTGATTTGTTACAGTTTCATAAGCAGAGTTCAACTAGATATGATCCGTATGAGTAGGAAACACAGTTCTTTTTTTCTGGACATGCTCATATTTCTTGCTGTATTGCAGACACTGGACAGAAGAGGATGCTGCTTGTGTTAAAACATAGGGTCTTTCATGGATGAGAACTCTGGTCTGAATTTCCCTTCACAAACGGAGTGAAACCAAAGGCTCTGTGTCTTCCTACAAGCAAGAGTTCATTTCCGGTAAACCCAGTGATTTTTCGGCTCAAATGAATTTACACAGTTCACGAACCCAACATGTTTTTCACTATTAACTAAACAGCATGTATGTAAGAGATGCTGTGGTTTGGTACAGTTTCATAAGCAGAGTTCAACTAGATATGGTCCGTATGAGTAGGAAACACAGTTCATTTTTTCAGGGCATGCTCATGTTTCTTGCTATATTGCAGACACTGGAAAGAAGAGCATGCTCTTTGTGTTAAAACATAGTGTGTTTCATGGATGAGAACACTGGTCTGAATGTCCCTTCACAAACGGAGTTATACCAAAGTCTCTGCGTCTTCCTACAATTAAGAGTTCATGTCCGGTAAACACAGTGATTTTTCGGCTCAAATGAATTTACACAGTTCACGAACCCAACACGTTTTTCACTTTTAACTAAAGAACATCTATGTAAGAGATGCTGTGGTTTGTTACCTTTTCACAATCAGAGTTTAACTAGATATGGTCCGTATGAGTAGGAAACACAGTTCTTTTTTTCTGGACATGCTCATTTTTTTGGGTGTATTGCAGACTCTGGACAGAAGAAGATGCTTCTTGCGTTTAAACAGAGGGTGTTTCATGGATAAGAACACTGGTCTGAATTTCCCTTCACAAACGGAGTGAAACCAAAGGCTCTCTGTCTTCCTACAAGCAAGAGTTCATTTCCGGTAAACCGAGTGATTTTTCGGCTCAAATGAATTTACACAATTCACGAACCCAACACGATTTTCACTATTAACTAAAGAGCATCTATGTAAGACATGCTGTGGTTTTTTACAGTTTCATAAGCAGAGTTCAACAAGATATGGTCCGCATGAGTAGGAAACACAGTTCTTTTTTTCTGGACATGCTCATATTTCTTGCTGTATTGCAGACACTGGACAGAAGAGGATGCTGCTTGCGTTAAAACAGAGGGTCTTTCTTGGATGAGAACTCTGGTCTGAATTTCCCTTCACAAACGGAGTTAAACCAAAGGCTCTGTGTCTTCCTACAATCAAAAGTTCATTTCCAGTAAACCCAGTGATTTTTCGGCTCAAATGAATTTACACAGTTCACGAACCCAACATGTTTTGCACTATTAACTAAAGAGCCTCTGTGTAAGAGATGCTGTGGTTTGTTACAGTTTCATAATCAGAGTACAACTAGATATGGTCTGTATGTGTCGGAAACACAGTTCATTTTTTCTGGGCATGCGCATGTTTTTTCCTGTATTGGCGACGCTGGAAAGAAGAGCATGATTCTTGCGTTAAAACAGTGTGTTTCATGGATGAGAACACTGGCCTGAATTTCCCTTAACAAACGGAGTGAAACCAAAGGCTCTGTGTCTTCCTACAAGCAAGAGTTCATTTCTGGTACACCCAGTGAATTTTCGGCTCAAATGAATTTACACAATTCACGAACCCAACACGATTTTCACTATTAACTAAAGAGCATCTATTTAAGACATGCTGTGGTTTGTTACAGTTTCATAAGCAGAGTTCAACTAGATATGATCCGTATGAGTAGGAAACACAGTTCTTTTTTTCTGGACATGCTCATATTTCTTGCTGTATTGCAGACACTGGACAGAAGAGGATGCTGCTTGCGTTAAAAATGAGGGTCTTTCATGGATGAGAACTCTGGTCTGAATTTCCCTTCACAAACGGAGTTAAACCAAAAGCTCTTTGTCTTCCTACAAGCAAGAGTTCATTTCCGATAAACCCAGTGATTTTTCGGCTCAAATGAATTTACACAGTTCACGAACCCAACACGCTTTGCTCTATTATATAAAAAGCATCTATGTAAGACATGCTGTGGTTTGTTACAGTTTCATAATCAGAGTTCAACTAGATATGGTCCGTATGAGTAGGAAACACAGTTATTTTTTCTGGACATGCTCATTTTTTTTTGCTGTATTGCAGACTCTGGACAGAAGAGGATGCTTCTTGCGTTAAAACATAGGGTGTTTCTTGGATGAGAACACTGGTCTGAATTTCCCTTCACAAACGGAGTGAAACCAAAGGCTCTGTGTCTTCCTACAAGCAAGAGTTCATTTCCAGGAAACCCAGTGATTTTTCGGCTCAAATGAATTTACACAATTCACGAACCCAACACGATTTTCACTATTAACTAAAGAGCATCTATGTAAGACATGCTGTGGTTTGTTACAGTTTCATAATCAGAGTTCAACTAGATATGGTCCGTATGTGTCGGAAACACAGTTCATGTTTTCTGGGCATGTGCATGTTTTTTGCTGTATTGGCCACGCTGGAAAGAAGAGCATGCTTCTTGCGTTAAAACAGTGTGTTTCATGGATGAGAACACTGGTCTGAATTTCCCTTCACAAACGGAGTTAAACCAAAGTCTCTGTGTCTTCCTACAAGCAAGAGTTCATTTCCGATAAACCCAGTGATTTTTCGGCTCAAATGAATTTACACAGTTCACGAACCCAACACGATTTTCACTATTAACTAAAGAGCATCTATGTAAGACTTGCTGTGGTTTGTTACAGTTTCATAAGCAGAGTTCAACTAGATATGGTCCGTATGAGTAGGAAACACAGTTCATTTTTTCAGGGCATGCTCATGTTTCTTGCTATATTGCAGACACTGGAAAGAAGAGCATGCTCTTTGTGTTAAAACATAGTGTGTTTCATTGATGAGAACACTGGTCTGAATTTACCTTCACAAACGGAGTTATACCAAAGTCTCTGCGTCTTCCTACAATTAAGAGTTCATTTCCAGGAAACCCAGTGATTTTTCGGCTCAAATGTATTTACACAGTTCACGAACCCAACACGTTTTTCACTTTTAACTAAAGAACATCTATGTAAGAGATGCTGTGGTTTGTTACATTTTCACAATCAGAGTTTAACTAGATATGGTCCGTATGAGTAGGAAACACAGTTCTTTTTTTCTGGACATGCTCATTTTTTTTTTGCTGTATTGCAGACTCTGGACAGAAGAAGATGCTTCTTGCATTAAAACAGAGGGTGTTTCATGGATGAGAACACTGGTCTGAATTTCCCTTAACAAACGGAGTGAAACCAAAGGCTCTGTGTCTTCCTACAAGCAAGAGTTCATTTCCGGTAAACCCAGTGATTTTTCGGCCAAATGAATTTACACAATTCACGAACCCAACACGATTTTCACTATTAACTAAAGAGCATCTATTTAAGACATGCTGTGGTTTGTTACAGTTTCATAAGCAGAGTTCAACTAGATATGATCCGTATGAGTAGGAAACACAGTTCTTTTTTTCTGGACATGCTCATATTTCTTGCTGTATTGCAGACACTGGACAGAAGAGGATGCTGCTTGCGTTAAAACATAGGGTCTTTCATGGATGAGAACTCTGGTCTGAATTTCCCTTCACAAACGGAGTGAAACCAAAGGCTCTGTGTCTTCCTACAAGCAAGAGTTCATTTCCGGTAAACCCAGTGATTTTTCGGCTCAAATGAATTTACACAGTTCACGAACCCAACATGTTTTTCACTATTAACTAAAGAGCATGTATGTAAGAGATGCTGAAGTTTGGTACAGTTTCATAAGCAGAGTTCAACTAGATATTGTCCATATGAGTAGGAAACACAGTTCATTTTTTCAGGGCATGCTCATGTTTCTTGCTATATTGCAGACACTGGAAAGAAGAGCATGCTCTTTGTGTTAAAACATAGTGTGTTTCATGGATGAGAACACTGGTCTGAATGTCCCTTCACAAACGGAGTTATACCAAAGTATCTGCGTCTTCCTACAATTAAGAGTTCATGTCCGGTAAACACAGTGATTTTTCGGCTCAAATGAATTTACACAGTTCACGAACCCAACACGTTTTTCACTTTTAACTAAAGAACATCTATGTAAGAGATGCTGTGGTTTGTTACCTTTTCACAATCAGAGTTTAACTAGATATGGTCCGTATGAGTAGGAAACACAGTTCTTTTTTTCTGGACATGCTCATTTTTTTTGCTGTATTGCAGACTCTGGACAGAAGAAGATGCTTCTTGCGTTAAAACAGAGGGTGGTTCATGGATGAGAACACTGGTCTGAATTTCCCTTCACAAATGGAGTGAAACCAAAGGCTCTGTGTCTTCCTCCAAGCAAGAGTTCATTTCCGGTAAACCCAGTGAATTTTCGGCTCAAATGAATTTACACAATTCACGAACCCAACACGATTTTCACTATTAACTAAAGAGCATCTATGTAAGACATGCTGTGGTTTGTTACAGTTTCATAAGCAGAGTTCAACTAGATATGGTCCGTATGAGTAGGAAACACAGTTCTTTTTTTCTTGACATGCTCATATTTCTTTTTGTATTGCAGACACTGGATAGAAGAGGATGCTGCTTGCGTTAAAACAGAGGGTCTTTCATGGATGAGAACTCTGGACTGAATTTCCCTTCACAAACGGAGTGAAACCAAAGGCTCTGGGTCTTCCTACAAGCAAGAGTTCATTTCCGGTAAACCCAGTGATTTTTCGGCTCAAATGAATTTACACAGTTCACGAACCCAACATGTTTTTCACTATTAACTAAAGAGCATGTATGTAAGAGATGCTGTGGTTTGCTACAGTTTCACAATCAGAGTTTAACTAGATATGGTCCGTATGAGTAGGAAACACAGTTCTTTTTTTCTGGACATGCTCATTTTTTTGGGTGTATTGCAGACTCTGGACAGAAGAAGATGCTTCTTGCGTTTAAACAGAGGGTGTTTCATGAATAAGAACACTGGTCTGAATTTCCCTTCACAAACGGAGTGAAACCAAAGGCTCTGTGTCTTCCTACAAGCAAGAGTTCATTTCCGGTAAACCGAGTGATTTTTCGGCTCAAATGAATTTACACAATTCACGAACCCAACACGATTTTCACTATTAACTAAAGAGCATCTATGTAAGACATGCTGTGGTTTGTTACAGTTTCATAATCAGAGTTCAACTAGATATGGTCCGTATGAGTAGGAAACACAGTTCTTTTTTTCTGGACATGCTCATTTTTTTTTGCTGTATTGCAGACTCTGGACAGAAGAAGATGCTTCTTGCATTAAAACAGAGGGTGTTTCATGGATGAGAACACTGGTCTGAATTTCCCTTAACAAACGGAGTGAAACCAAAGGCTCTGTGTCTTCCTACAAGCAAGAGTTCATTTCTGGTACACCCAGTGAATTTTCGGCTCAAATGAATTTACACAATTCACGAACCCAACACGATTTTCACTATTAACTAAAGAGCATCTATTTAAGACATGCTGTGGTTTGTTACAGTTTCATAAGCAGAGTTCAACTAGATATGATCCGTATGAGTAGGAAACACAGTTCTTTTTTTCTGGACATGCTCATATTTCTTGCTGTATTGCAGACACTGGACAGAAGAGGATGCTGCTTGCGTTAAAACATAGGGTCTTTCATGGATGAGAACTCTGGTCTGAATTTCCCTTCACAAACGGAGTGAAACCAAAGGCTCTGTGTCTTCCTACAAGCAAGAGTTCATTTCCGGTAAACCCAGTGATTTTTCGGCTCAAATGAATTTACACAGTTCACGAACCCAACATGTTTTTCACTATTAACTGAAGAGCATGTATGTAAGAGATGCTGTGGTTTGGTACAGTTTCATAAGCAGAGTTCAACTAGATATGGTCCGTATGAGTAGGAAACACAGTTCATTTTTTCAGGGCATGCTCATGTTTCTTGCTATATTGCAGACACTGGAAAGAAGAGCATGCTCTTTGTGTTAAAACATAGTGTGTTTCATGGATGAGAACACTGGTCTGAATTTACCTTCACAAACGGAGTTATACCAAAGTCTCTGCGTCTTCCTACAATTAAGAGTTCATGTCCGGTAAACACAGTGATTTTTCGGCTCAAATGAATTTACACAGTTCACGAACCCAACACGTTTTTCACTTTTAACTAAAGAACATCTATGTAATAGATGCTGTGGTTTGTTACCTTTTCACAATCAGAGTTTAACTAGATATGGTCCGTATGAGTAGGAAACACAGTTCTTTTTTTCTGGACATGCTCATTTTTTTTGCTGTATTGCAGACTCTGGACAGAAGAAGATGCTTCTTGCGTTAAAACAGAGGGTGGTTCATGGATGAGAACACTGGTCTGAATTTCCCTTCACAAATGGAGTGAAACCAAAGGCTCTGTGTCTTCCTCCAAGCAAGAGTGCATTTCCGGTAAACCCAGTGAATTTTCGGCTCAAATGAATTTACACAATTCACGAACCCAACACGATTTTCACTATTAACTAAAGAGCATCTATGTAAGACATGCTGTGGTTTGTTACAGTTTCATAAGCAGAGTTCAACTAGATATGGTCCGTATGAGTAGGAAACACAGTTCTTTTTTTCTGGACATGTTCATATTTCTTGTTGTATTGCAGACACTGGATAGAAGAGGATGCTGCTTGCGTTAAAACAGAGGGTCTTTCATGGATGAGAACTCTGGACTGAATTTCCCTTCACAAACGGAGTGAAACCAAAGGCTCTGTGCCTTCCTACAAACAAAAGTTCATTTCCAGTAAACCCAGTGATTTTTCGGCTCAAATGAATTTACACAGTTCACGAACCCAACACGTTTTGCACTATTAACTAAAGAGCCTCTGTGTAAGAGATGCTGTGGTTTGTTACAGTTTCATAATCAGAGTACAACTAGATATGGTCTGTATGTGTCGGAAACACAGTTCATTTTTTCTGGGCATGCACATGTTTTTTCCTGTATTGGCGACGCTGGAAAGAAGAGCATGATTCTTGCGTTAAAACAGTGTGTTTCATGGATGAGAACACTGGCCTGAATTTCCCTTAACAAACGGAGTGAAACCAAAGGCTCTGTGTCTTCCTACAAGCAAGAGTTCATTTCTGGTACACCCAGTGAATTTTCGGCTCAAATGAATTTACACAATTCACGAACCCAACACGATTTTCACTATTAACTAAAGAGCATCTATTTAAGACATGCTGTGGTTTGTTACAGTTTCATAAGCAGAGTTCAACTAGATATGATCCGTAAGAGTAGGAAACACAGTTCTTTTTTTCTGGACATGCTCATATTTCTTGCTGTATTGCAGACACTGGACAGAAGAGGATGCTGCTTGCGTTAAAAATGAGGGTCTTTCATGGATGAGAACTCTGGTCTGAATTTCCCTTCACAAACGGAGTTAAACCAAAAGCTCTTTGTCTTCCTACAAGCAAGAGTTCATTTCCGATAAACCCAGTGATTTTTCGGCTCAAATGAATTTACACAGTTCACGAACCCAACACGCTTTGCTCTATTATATAAAGAGCATCTATGTAAGACATGCTGTGGTTTGTTACAGTTTCATAATCAGAGTTCAACTAGATATGGTCCGTATGAGTAGGAAACACAGTTATTTTTTCTGGACATGCTCATTTTTTTTTTGCTGTATTGCAGACTCTGGACAGAAGAGGATGCTTCTTGCGTTAAAACATAGGGTGTTTCATGGATGAGAACACTGGTCTGAATTTCCCTTCACAAGCGGAGTGAAACCAAAGGCTCTGTGTCTTCCTACAAGCAAGAGTTCATTTCCGGTAAACCCAGTGATTTTTCGGCTCAAATGAATTTACACAATTCACGAACCCAACACGATTTTCACTATTAACTAAAGAGCATCTATGTAAGACATGCTGTGGTTTGTTACAGTTTCATAATCAGAGTTCAACTAGATATGGTCCGTATGTGTCGGAAACACAGTTCATGTTTTCTGGGCATGCGCATGTTTTTTGCTGTATTGGCCACGCTGGAAAGAAGAGCATGCTTCTTGCGTTAAAACAGTGTGTTTCATGGATGAGAACACTGGTCTGAATTTCCCTTCACAAACGGAGTTAAACCAAAGTCTCTGTGTCTTCCTACAAGCAAGAGTTCATTTCCGGTAAACCCAGTGATTTTTCGGCTCAAATGAATTTACACAGTTCACGAACCCAACACGATTTTCACTATTAACTAAAGAGCATCTATGTAAGACTTGCTGTGGTTTGTTACAGTTTCATAAGCAGAGTTCAACTAGATATGGTCCGTATGAGTAGGAAACACAGTTCATTTTTTCAGGGCATGCTCATGTTTCTTGCTATATTGCAGACACTGGAAAGAAGAGCATGCTCTTTGTGTTAAAACATAGTGTGTTTCATTGATGAGAACACTGGTCTGAATGTCCCTTCACAAACGGAGTTATACCAAAGTATCTGCGTCTTCCTACAATTAAGAGTTCATGTCCGGTAAACACAGTGATTTTTCGGCTCAAATGAATTTACACAGTTCACGAACCCAACACGATTTTCACTATTAACTAAAGAGCATCTATTTAAGACATGCTGTGGTTTGTTACAGTTTCATAAGCAGAGTTCAACTAGATATGATCCGTATGAGTAGGAAACACAGTTCTTTTTTTCTGGACATGCTCATATTTCTTGCTGTATTGCAGACACTGGACAGAAGAGGATGCTGCTTGCGTTAAAACATAGGGTCTTTCATGGATGAGAACTCTGGTCTGAATTTCCCTTCACAAACGGAGTGAAACCAAAGGCTCTGTGTCTTCCTACAAGCAAGAGTTCATTTCCGGTAAACCCAGTGATTTTTCGGCTCAAATGAATTTACACAGTTCACGAACCCAACATGTTTTTCACTATTAACTAAAGAGCATGTATGTAAGAGATGCTGAAGTTTGGTACAGTTTCATAAGCAGAGTTCAACTAGATATTGTCCATATGAGTAGGAAACACAGTTCATTTTTTCAGGGCATGCTCATGTTTCTTGCTATATTGCAGACACTGGAAAGAAGAGCATGCTCTTTGTGTTAAAACATAGTGTGTTTCATGGATGAGAACACTGGTCTGAATGTCCCTTCACAAACGGAGTTATACCAAAGTATCTGCGTCTTCCTACAATTAAGAGTTCATGTCCGGTAAACACAGTGATTTTTCGGCTCAAATGAATTTACACAGTTCACGAACCCAACACGTTTTTCACTTTTAACTAAAGAACATCTATGTAAGAGATGCTGTGGTTTGTTACCTTTTCACAATCAGAGTTTAACTAGATATGGTCCGTATGAGTAGGAAACACAGTTCTTTTTTTCTGGACATGCTCATTTTTTTTGCTGTATTGCAGACTCTGGACAGAAGAAGATGCTTCTTGCGTTAAAACAGAGGGTGGTTCATGGATGAGAACACTGGTCTGAATTTCCCTTCACAAATGGAGTGAAACCAAAGGCTCTGTGTCTTCCTCCAAGCAAGAGTTCATTTCCGGTAAACCCAGTGAATTTTCGGCTCAAATGAATTTACACAATTCACGAACCCAACACGATTTTCACTATTAACTAAAGAGCATGTATGTAAGACATGCTGTGGTTTGTTACAGTTTCATAAGCAGAGTTCAACTAGATATGATCCGTAAGAGTAGGAAACACAGTTCTTTTTTTCTGGACATGCTCATATTTCTTGCTGTATTGCAGACACTGGACAGAAGAGGATGCTGCTTGCGTTAAAAATGAGGGTCTTTCATGGATGAGAACTCTGGTCTGAATTTCCCTTCACAAACGGAGTTAAACCAAAAGCTCTTTGTCTTCCTACAAGCAAGAGTTCATTTCCGATAAACCCAGTGATTTTTCGGCTCAAATGAATTTACACAGTTCACGAACCCAACACGCTTTGCTCTATTATATAAAGAGCATCTATGTAAGACATGCTGTGGTTTGTTACAGTTTCATAATCAGAGTTCAACTAGATATGGTCCGTATGAGTAGGAAACACAGTTATTTTTTCTGGACATGCTCATTTTTTTTTTTGCTGTATTGCAGACTCTGGACAGAAGAGGATGCTTCTTGCGTTAAAACATAGGGTGTTTCATGGATGAGAACACTGGTCTGAATTTCCCTTCACAAGCGGAGTGAAACCAAAGGCTCTGTGTCTTCCTACAAGCAAGAGTTCATTTCCGGTAAACCCAGTGATTTTTCGGCTCAAATGAATTTACACAATTCACGAACCCAACACGATTTTCACTATTAACTAAAGAGCATCTATGTAAGACATGCTGTGGTTTGTTACAGTTTCATAATCAGAGTTCAACTAGATATGGTCCGTATGTGTCGGAAACACAGTTCATGTTTTCTGGGCATGCGCATGTTTTTTGCTGTATTGGCCACGCTGGAAAGAAGAGCATGCTTCTTGCGTTAAAACAGTGTGTTTCATGGATGAGAACACTGGTCTGAATTTCCCTTCACAAACGGAGTTAAACCAAAGTCTCTGTGTCTTCCTACAAGCAAGAGTTCATTTCCGGTAAACCCAGTGATTTTTCGGCTCAAATGAATTTACACAGTTCACGAACCCAACACGATTTTCACTATTAACTAAAGAGCATCTATGTAAGACTTGCTGTGGTTTGTTACAGTTTCATAAGCAGAGTTCAACTAGATATGGTCCGTATGAGTAGGAAACACAGTTCATTTTTTCAGGGCATGCTCATGTTTCTTGCTATATTGCAGACACTGGAAAGAAGAGCATGCTCTTTGTGTTAAAACATAGTGTGTTTCATTGATGAGAACACTGGTCTGAATGTCCCTTCACAAACGGAGTTATACCAAAGTATCTGCGTCTTCCTACAATTAAGAGTTCATGTCCGGTAAACACAGTGATTTTTCGGCTCAAATGAATTTACACAGTTCACGAACCCAACACGATTTTCACTATTAACTAAAGAGCATCTATTTAAGACATGCTGTGGTTTGTTACAGTTTCATAAGCAGAGTTCAACTAGATATGATCCGTATGAGTAGGAAACACAGTTCTTTTTTTCTGGACATGCTCATATTTCTTGCTGTATTGCAGACACTGGACAGAAGAGGATGCTGCTTGCGTTAAAACATAGGGTCTTTCATGGATGAGAACTCTGGTCTGAATTTCCCTTCACAAACGGAGTGAAACCAAAGGCTCTGTGTCTTCCTACAAGCAAGAGTTCATTTCCGGTAAACCCAGTGATTTTTCGGCTCAAATGAATTTACACAGTTCACGAACCCAACATGTTTTTCACTATTAACTAAAGAGCATGTATGTAAGAGATGCTGAAGTTTGGTACAGTTTCATAAGCAGAGTTCAACTAGATATTGTCCATATGAGTAGGAAACACAGTTCATTTTTTCAGGGCATGCTCATGTTTCTTGCTATATTGCAGACACTGGAAAGAAGAGCATGCTCTTTGTGTTAAAACATAGTGTGTTTCATGGATGAGAACACTGGTCTGAATGTCCCTTCACAAACGGAGTTATACCAAAGTATCTGCGTCTTCCTACAATTAAGAGTTCATGTCCGGTAAACACAGTGATTTTTCGGCTCAAATGAATTTACACAGTTCACGAACCCAACACGTTTTTCACTTTTAACTAAAGAACATCTATGTAAGAGATGCTGTGGTTTGTTACCTTTTCACAATCAGAGTTTAACTAGATATGGTCCGTATGAGTAGGAAACACAGTTCTTTTTTTCTGGACATGCTCATTTTTTTTGCTGTATTGCAGACTCTGGACAGAAGAAGATGCTTCTTGCGTTAAAACAGAGGGTGGTTCATGGATGAGAACACTGGTCTGAATTTCCCTTCACAAATGGAGTGAAACCAAAGGCTCTGTGTCTTCCTCCAAGCAAGAGTTCATTTCCGGTAAACCCAGTGAATTTTCGGCTCAAATGAATTTACACAATTCACGAACCCAACACGATTTTCACTATTAACTAAAGAGCATGTATGTAAGACATGCTGTGGTTTGTTACAGTTTCATAAGCAGAGTTCAACTAGATATGGTCCGTATGAGTAGGAAACACAGTTCTTTTTTTCTGCACATGCTCATATTTCTTGTTGTATTGCAGACACTGGATAGAAGAGGATGCTGGTTGCGTTAAAACAGAGGGTCTTTCATGGATGAGAACTCTGGACTGAATTTCCCTTCACAAACGGAGTGAAACCAAAGGCTCTGTGTCTTCCTACAAGCAAGAGTTCATTTCCGGTAAACCCAGTGATTTTTCGGCTCAAATGAATTTACTCAGTTCACGAACCCAACATGTTTTTCACTATTAACTAAAGAGCATGTATGTAAGAGATGCTGTGGTTTGCTACAGTTTCACAATCAGAGTTTAACTAGATATGGTCCGTATGAGTAGGAAACACAGTTCTTTTTTTCTGGACATGCTCATTTTTTTGGGTGTATTGCAGACTCTGGACAGAAGAAGATGCTTCTTGCGTTTAAACAGAGGGTGTTTCATGGATAAGAACACTGGTCTGAATTTCCCTTCACAAACGGAGTGAAACCAAAGGCTCTGTGTCTTCCTACAAGCAAGAGTTCATTTCCGGTATACCGAGTGATTTTTCGGCTCAAATGAATTTACACAATTCACGAACCCAACACGATTTTCACTATTAACTAAAGAGCATCTATGTAAGACATGCTGTGGTTTGTTACAGTTTCATAATCAGAGTTCAACTAGATATGGTCCCTATGTGTCGGAAACACAGTTCATGTTTTCTGGGCATGCGCATGTTTTTTGCTGTATTGGCCACGCTGGAAAGAAGAGCATGCTTCTTGCGTTAAAACAGTGTGTTTCATGGATGAGAACACTGGTCTGAATTTCCCTTCACAAACGGAGTTAAACCAAAGTCTCTGTGTCTTCCTACAAGCAAGAGTTCATTTCCGGTAAACCCAGTGATTTTTCGGCTCAAATGAATTTACACAGTTCACGAACCCAACATGATTTTCACTATTAACTAAAGAGCATCTATGTAAGACTTGCTGTGGTTTGTTACAGTTTCATAAGCAGAGTTCAACTAGATATGGTCCGTATGAGTAGGAAACACAGTTCATTTTTTCAGGGCATGCTCATGTTTCTTGCTATATTGCAGACACTGGAAAGAAGAGCATGCTCTTTGTGTTAAAACATAGTGTGTTTCATTGATGAGAACACTGGTCTGAATTTACCTTCACAAACGGAGTTATACCAAAGTCTCTGCGTCTTCCTACAATTAAGAGTTCATTTCCAGGAAACCCAGTGATTTTTCGGCTCAAATGAATTTACACAGTTCACGAACCCAACACGTTTTTCACTTTTAACTAAAGAACATCTATGTAAGAGGTGCTATGGTTTGTTACATTTTCACAATCAGAGTTTAACTAGATATGGTCCGTATGAGTAGGAAACACAGTTCTTTTTTTCTGGACATGCTCATTTTTTTTTTTTGCTGTATTGCAGACTCTGGACAGAAGAAGATGCTTCTTGCATTAAAACAGAGGGTGTTTCATGGATGAGAACACTGGTCTGAATTTCCCTTAACAAACGGAGTGAAACCAAAGGCTCTGTGTCTTCCTACAAGCAAGAGTTCATTTCTGGTACACCCAGTGAATTTTCGGCTCAAATGAATTTACACAATTCACGAACCCAACACGATTTTCACTATTAACTAAAGAGCATCTATTTAAGACATGCTGTGGTTTGTTACAGTTTCATAAGCAGAGTTCAACTAGATATGATCCGTATGAGTAGGAAACACAGTTCTTTTTTTCTGGACATGCTCATATTTCTTGTTGTATTGCAGACACTGGACAGAAGAGGATGCTGCTTGCGTTAAAACATAGGGTCTTTCATGGATGAGAACTCTGGTCTGAATTTCCCTTCACAAACGGAGTGAAACCAAAGGCTCTGTGTCTTCCTACAAGCAAGAGTTCATTTCCGGTAAACCCAGTGATTTTTCGGCTCAAATGAATTTACACAGTTCACGAACCCAACATGTTTTTCACTATTAACTAAAGAGCATGTATGTAAGAGATGCTGTGGTTTGGTACAGTTTCATAAGCAGAGTTCAACTAGATATGGTCCGTATGAGTAGGAAACACAGTTCATTTTTTCAGGGCATGCTCATGTTTCTTGCTATATTGCAGACACTGGAAAGAAGAGCATGCTCTTTGTGTTAAAACATAGTGTGTTTCATGGATGAGAACACTGGTCTGAATGTCCCTTCACAAACGGAGTTATACCAAAGTCTCTGCGTCTTCCTACAATTAAGAGTTCATGTCCGGTAAACACAGTGATTTTTCGGCTCAAATGAATTTACACAGTTCACGAACCCAACACGTTTTTCACTTTTAACTAAAGAACATCTATGTAAGAGATGCTGTGGTTTGTTACCTTTTCACAATCAGAGTTTAACTAGATATGGTCCGTATGAGTAGGAAACACAGTTCTTTTTTTCTGGACATGCTCATTTTTTTTGCTGTATTGCAGACTCTGGACAGAAGAAGATGCTTCTTGCGTTAAAACAGAGGGTGGTTCATGGATGAGAACACTGGTCTGAATTTCCCTTCACAAATGGAGTGAAACCAAAGGCTCTGTGTCTTCCTCCAAGCAAGAGTTCATTTCCGGTAAACCCAGTGAATTTTCGGCTCAAATGAATTTACACAATTCACGAACCCAACACGATTTTCACTATTAACTAAAGAGCATCTATGTAAGACATGCTGTGGTTTGTTACAGTTTCATAAGCAGAGTTCAACTAGATATGGTCCGTATGAGTAGGAAACACAGTTCTTTTTTTCTGGACATGCTCATATTTCTTGTTGTATTGCAGACACTGGATAGAAGAGGATGCTGCTTGCGTTAAAACAGAGGGTCTTTCATGGATGAGAACTCTGGACTGAATTTCCCTTCACAAACGGAGTGAAACCAAAGGCTCTGTGTCTTCCTACAAGCAAGAGTTCATTTCCGGTAAACCCAGTGATTTTTCGGCTCAAATGAATTTACACAGTTCACGAACCCAACATGTTTTTCACTATTAACTAAAGAGCATGTATGTAAGAGATGCTGTGGTTTGCTACAGTTTCACAATCAGAGTTTAACTAGATATGGTCCGTATGAGTAGGAAACACAGTTCTTTTTTTCTGGACATGCTCATTTTTTTGGGTGTATTGCAGACTCTGGACAGAAGAAGATGCTTCTTGCGTTTAAACAGAGGGTGTTTCATGGATAAGAACACTGGTCTGAATTTCCCTTCACAAACGGAGTGAAACCAAAGGCTCTGTGTCTTCCTACAAGCAAGAGTTCATTTCCGGTAAACCCAGTGATTTTTCGGCTCAAATGAATTTACACAATTCACGAACCCAACACGATTTTCACTATTAACTAAAGAGCATCTATGTAAGACATGCTGTGGTTTGTTACAGTTTCATAATCAGAGTTCAACTAGATATGGTCCGTATGTGTCGGAAACACAGTTCATGTTTTCTGGGCATGCGCATGTTTTTTGCTGTATTGGCCACGCTGGAAAGAAGAGCATGCTTCTTGCGTTAAAACAGTGTGTTTCATGGATGAGAACACTGGTCTGAATTTCCCTTCACAAACGGAGTTAAACCAAAGTCTCTGTGTCTTCCTACAAGCAAGAGTTCATTTCCGGTAAACCCAGTGATTTTTCGGCTCAAATGAATTTACACAGTTCACGAACCCAACACGATTTTCACTATTAACTAAAGAGCATCTATGTAAGACTTGCTGTGGTTTGTTACAGTTTCATAAGCAGAGTTCAACTAGATATGGTCCGTATGAGTAGGAAACACAGTTCATTTTTTCAGGGCATGCTCATGTTTCTTGCTATATTACAGACACTGGAAAGAAGAGCATGCTCTTTGTGTTAAAACATAGTGTGTTTCATTGATGAGAACACTGGTCTGAATTTACCTTCACAAACGGAGTTATACCAAAGTCTCTGCGTCTTCCTACAATTAAGAGTTCATTTCTGGTACACCCAGTGATTTTTCGGCTCAAATGAATTTACACAGTTCACGAACCCAACACGTTTTTCACTTTTAACTAAAGAACATCTATGTACGAGATGCTGTGGTTTGTTACATTTTCACAATCAGAGTTTAACTAGATATGGTCCATATGAGTAGGAAACACAGTTCTTTTTTTCTGGACATGCTCATTTTTTTTTTGCTGTATTGCAGACTCTGGACAGAAGAAGAAGCTTCTTGCATTAAAACAGAGGGTGTTTCATGGATGAGAACACTGGTCTGAATTTCCCTTAACAAACGGAGTGAAACCAAAGGCTCTGTGTCTTCCTACAAGCAAGAGTTCATTTCTGGTACACCCAGTGAATTTTCGGCTCAAATGAATTTACACAATTCACGAACCCAACACGATTTTCACTATTAACTAAAGAGCATCTATTTAAGACATGCTGTGGTTTGTTACAGTTTCATAAGCAGAGTTCAACTAGATATGATCCGTATGAGTAGGAAACACAGTTCTTTTTTTCTGGACATGCTCATATTTCTTGCTGTATTGCAGACACTGGACAGAAGAGGATGCTGCTTGCGTTAAAACATAGGGTCTTTCATGGATGAGAACTCTGGTCTGAATTTCCCTTCACAAACGGAGTGAAACCAAAGGCTCTGTGTCTTCCTACAAGCAAGAGTTCATTTCCGGTAAACCCAGTGATTTTTCGGCTCAAATGAATTTACACAGTTCACGAACCCAACATGTTTTTCACTATTAACTAAAGAGCATGTATGTAAGAGATGCTGTGGTTTGGTACAGTTTCATAAGCAGAGTTCAACTAGATATGGTCCGTATGAGTAGGAAACACAGTTCATTTTTTCAGGGCATGCTCATGTTTCTTGCTATATTGCAGACACTGGAAAGAAGAGCATGCTCTTTGTGTTAAAACATAGTGTGTTTCATGGATGAGAACACTGGTCTGAATGTCCCTTCACAAACGGAGTTATACCAAAGTCTCTGCGTCTTCCTACAATTAAGAGTTCATGTCCGGTAAACACAGTGATTTTTCGGCTCAAATGAATTTACACAGTTCACGAACCCAACACGTTTTTCACTTTTAACTAAAGAACATCTATGTAAGAGATGCTGTGGTTTGTTACCTTTTCACAATCAGAGTTTAACTAGATATGGTCCGTATGAGTAGGAAACACAGTTCTTTTTTTCTGGACATGCTCATTTTTTTTGCTGTATTGCAGACTCTGGACAGAAGAAGATGCTTCTTGCGTTAAAACAGAGGGTGGTTCATGGATGAGAACACTGGTCTGAATTTCCCTTCACAAATGGAGTGAAACCAAAGGCTCTGTGTCTTCCTACAAGCAAGAGTTCATTTCCGGTAAACCCAGTGAATTTTCGGCTCAAATGAATTTACACAATTCACGAACCCAACACGATTTTCACTATTAACTAAAGAGCATCTATGTAAGACATGCTGTGGTTTGTTACAGTTTCATAAGCAGAGTTCAACTAGATATGGTCCGTATGAGTAGGAAACACAGTTCTTTTTTTCTGGACATGCTCATATTTCTTGTTGTATTGCAGACACTGGATAGAAGAGGATGCTGCTTGCGTTAAAACAGAGGGTCTTTCATGGATGAGAACTCTAGACTGAATTTCCCTTCACAAACGGAGTTATACCAAAGTCTCTGCGTCTTCCTACAATTAAGAGTTCATTTCCAGTAAACCCAGTGATTTTTCGGCTCAAATGAATTTACACAGTTCACGAACCCAACACGTTTTTCACTTTTAACTAAAGAACATCTATGTAAGAGATGCTGTGGTTTGCTACAGTTTCACAATCAGAGTTTAACTCGATATGGTCCGTATGAGTAGGAAACACAGTTCTTTTTTTCTGGACATGCTCATTTTTTTGGGTGTATTGCAGACTCTGGACAGAAGAAGATGCTTCTTGCGTTTAAACAGAGGGTGTTTCATGGATAAGAACACTGGTCTGAATTTCCCTTCACAAACGGAGTGAAACCAAAGGCTCTGTGTCTTCCTACAAGCAAGAGTTCATTTCCGGTAAACCGAGTGATTTTTCGGCTCAAATGAATTTACACAATTCACGAACCCAACACGATTTTCACTATTAACTAAAGAGCATCTATGTAAGACATGCTGTGGTTTTTTACAGTTTCATAAGCAGAGTTCAACAAGATATGGTCCGCATGAGTAGGAAACACAGTTCTTTTTTTCTGGACATGCTCATATTTCTTGCTGTATTGCAGACACTGGACAGAAGAGGATGCTGCTTGCGTTAAAACAGAGGGTCTTTCTTGGATGTGAACTCTGGTCTGAATTTCCCTTCACAAACGGAGTTAAACCAAAGGCTCTGTGTCTTCCTACAAACAAAAGTTCATTTCCAGTAAACCCAGTGATTTTTCGGCTCAAATGAATTTACACAGTTCACGAACCCAACACGTTTTGCACTATTAACTAAAGAGCCTCTGTGTAAGAGATGCTGTGGTTTGTTACAGTTTCATAATCAGAGTACAACTAGATATGGTCTGTATGTGTCGGAAACACAGTTCATTTTTTCTGGGCATGCGCATGTTTTTTCCTGTATTGGCGACGCTGGAAAGAAGAGCATGATTCTTGCGTTAAAACAGTGTGTTTCATGGATGAGAACACTGGCCTGAATTTCCCTTAACAAACGGAGTGAACCCAAAGGCTCTGTGTCTTCCTACAAGCAAGAGTTCATTTCTGGTACACCCAGTGAATTTTCGGCTCAAATGAATTTACACAATTCACGAACCCAACACGATTTTCACTATTAACTAAAGAGCATCTATTTAAGACATGCTGTGGTTTGTTACAGTTTCATAAGCAGAGTTCAACTAGATATGATCCGTATGAGTAGGAAACACAGTTCTTTTTTTCTGGACATGCTCATATTTCTTGCTGTATTGCAGACACTGGACAGAAGAGGATGCTGCTTGCGTTAAAACATAGGGTCTTTCATGGATGAGAACTCTGGTCTGAATTTCCCTTCACAAACGGAGTGAAACCAAAGGCTCTGTGTCTTCCTACAAGCAAGAGTTCATTTCCGGTAAACCCAGTGATTTTTCGGCTCAAATGAATTTACACAGTTCACGAACCCAACACGATTTTCACTATTAACTAAAGAGCATCTATGTAAGACTTGCTGTGGTTTGTTACAGTTTCATAAGCAGAGGTCAACTAGATATGGTCCGTATGAGTAGGAAACACAGTTCATTTTTTCAGGGCATGCTCATGTTTCTTGCTATATTGCAGACACTGGAAAGAAGAGCATGCTCTTTGTGTTAAAACATAGTGTGTTTCATTGATGAGAACACTGGTCTGAATTTACCTTCACAAACGGAGTTATACCAAAGTCTCTGCGTCTTCCTACAATTAAGAGTTCATTTCCAGGAAACCCAGTGATTTTTCGGCTCAAATGAATTTACACAGTTCACGAACCCAACACGTTTTTCACTTTTAACTAAAGAACATCTATGTAAGAGATGCTGTGGTTTGTTACATTTTCACAATCAGAGTTTAACTAGATATGGTCCGTATGAGTAGGAAACACAGTTCTTTTTTTCTTGACATGCTCATTTTTTTTTTTTGCTGTATTGCAGACTCTGGACAGAAGAAGATGCTTCTTGCATTAAAACAGAGGGTGTTTCATGGATGAGAACACTGGTCTGAATTTCCCTTCACAAACGGAGTGAAACCAAAGGCTCTGTGTCTTCCTACAAGCAAGAGTTCATTTCCGGTACACCCAGTGAATTTTCGGCTCAAATGAATTTACACAATTCACGAACCCAACACGATTTTCACTATTAACTAAAGAGCATCTATTTAAGACATGCTGTGGTTTGTTACAGTTTCATAAGCAGAGTTCAACTAGATATGATCCGTATGAGTAGGAAACACAGTTCTTTTTTTCTGTACATGCTCATATTTCTTGCTGTATTGCAGACACTGGACAGAAGAGGATGCTGCTTGCGTTAAAACATAGGGTCTTTCATGGATGAGAACTCTGGTCTGAATTTCCCTTCACAAACGGAGTGAAACCAAAGGCTCTGTGTCTTCCTACAAGCAAGAGTTCATTTCCGGTAAACCCAGTGATTTTTCGGCTCAAATGAATTTACACAGTTCACGAACCCAACATGTTTTTCACTATTAACTAAAGAGCATGTATGTAAGAGATGCTGTGGTTTGGTACAGTTTCATAAGCAGAGTTCAACTAGATATGGTCCGTATGAGTAGGAAACACAGTTCATTTTTTCAGGGCATGCTCATGTTTCTTGCTATATTGCAGACACTGGAAAGAAGAGCATGCTCTTTGTGTTAAAACATAGTGTGTTTCATGGATGAGAACACTGGTCTGAATGTCCCTTCACAAACGGAGTTATACCAAAGTCTCTGCGTCTTCCTACAATTAAGAGTTCATATCCGGTAAACACAGTGATTTTTCGGCTCAAATGAATTTACACAGTTCACGAACCCAACACGTTTTTCACTTTTAACTAAAGAACATCTATGTAAGAGATGCTGTGGTTTGTTACCTTTTCACAATCAGAGTTTAACTAGATATGGTCCGTATGAGTAGGAAACACAGTTCTTTTTTTCTGGACATGCTCATTTTTTTTGCTGTATTGCAGACTCTGGACAGAAGAAGATGCTTCTTGCGTTAAAACAGAGGGTGGTTCATGGATGAGAACACTGGTCTGAATTTCCCTTCACAAATGGAGTGAAACCAAAGGCTCTGTGTCTTCCTCCAAGCAAGAGTTCATTTCCGGTAAACCCAGTGAATTTTCGGCTCAAATGAATTTACACAATTCACGAACCCAACACGATTTTCACTATTAACTAAAGAGCATCTATTTAAGACATGCTGTGGTTTGTTACAGTTTCATAAGCAGAGTTCAACTAGATATGATCCGTATGAGTAGGAAACACAGTTCTTTTTTTCTGGACATGCTCATATTTCTTGTTGTATTGCAGACACTGGATAGAAGAGGATGCTGCTTGCGTTAAAACAGAGGGTCTTTCATGGATGAGAACTCTGGACTGAATTTCCCTTCACAAACGGAGTGAAACCAAAGGCTCTGTGTCTTCCTACAAGCAAGAGTTCATTTCCGGTAAACCCAGTGATTTTTCGGCTCAAATGAATTTACACAGTTCACGAACCCAACATGTTTTTCACTATTAACTAAAGAGCATGTATGTAAGAGATGCTGTGGTTTGCTACAGTTTCACAATCAGAGTTTAACTAGATATGGTCCGTATGAGTAGGAAACACAGTTCTTTTTTTCTGGACATGCTCATTTTTTTGGGTGTATTGCAGACTCTGGACAGAAGAAGATGCTTCTTGCGTTTAAACAGAGGGTGTTTCATGGATAAGAACACTGGTCTGAATTTCCCTTCACAAACGGAGTGAAACCAAAGGCTCTGTGTCTTCCTACAAGCAAGAGTTCATTTCCGGTAAACCCAGTGATTTTTCGGCTCAAATGAATTTACACAATTCACGAACCCAACACGATTTTCACTATTAACTAAAGAGCATCTATGTAAGACATGCTGTGGTTTGTTACAGTTTCATAATCAGAGTTCAACTAGATATGGTCCGTATGTGTCGGAAACACAGTTCATGTTTTCTGGGCATGCGCATGTTTTTTGCTATATTGGCCACGCTGGAAAGAAGAGCATGCTTCTTGCGTTAAAACAGTGTGTTTCATGGATGAGAACACTGGTCTGAATTTCCCTTCACAAACGGAGTTAAACCAAAGTCTCTGTGTCTTCCTACAAGCAAGAGTTCATTTCCGGTAAACCCAGTGATTTTTCGGCTCAAATGAATTTACACAGTTCACGAACCCAACACGATTTTCACTATTAACTAAAGAGCATCTATGTAAGACTTGCTGTGGTTTGTTACAGTTTCATAAGCAGAGTTCAACTAGATATGGTCCGTATGAGTAGGAAACACAGTTCATTTTTTCAGGGCATGCTCATGTTTCTTGCTATATTACAGACACTGGAAAGAAGAGCATGCTCTTTGTGTTAAAACATAGTGTGTTTCATTGATGAGAACACTGGTCTGAATTTACCTTCACAAACGGAGTTATACCAAAGTCTCTGCGTCTTCCTACAATTAAGAGTTCATTTCTGGTACACCCAGTGATTTTTCGGCTCAAATGAATTTACACAGTTCACGAACCCAACACGTTTTTCACTTTTAACTAAAGAACATCTATGTACGAGATGCTGTGGTTTGTTACATTTTCACAATCAGAGTTTAACTAGATATGGTCCATATGAGTAGGAAACACAGTTCTTTTTTTCTGGACATGCTCATTTTTTTTTTGCTGTATTGCAGACTCTGGACAGAAGAAGAAGCTTCTTGCATTAAAACAGAGGGTGTTTCATGGATGAGAACACTGGTCTGAATTTCCCTTAACAAACGGAGTGAAACCAAAGGCTCTGTGTCTTCCTACAAGCAAGAGTTCATTTCTGGTACACCCAGTGAATTTTCGGCTCAAATGAATTTACACAATTCACGAACCCAACACGATTTTCACTATTAACTAAAGAGCATCTATTTAAGACATGCTGTGGTTTGTTACAGTTTCATAAGCAGAGTTCAACTAGATATGATCCGTATGAGTAGGAAACACAGTTCTTTTTTTCTGGACATGCTCATATTTCTTGCTGTATTGCAGACACTGGACAGAAGAGGATGCTGCTTGCGTTAAAACATAGGGTCTTTCATGGATGAGAACTCTGGTCTGAATTTCCCTTCACAAACGGAGTGAAACCAAAGGCTCTGTGTCTTCCTACAAGCAAGAGTTCATTTCCGGTAAACCCAGTGATTTTTCGGCTCAAATGAATTTACACAGTTCACGAACCCAACATGTTTTTCACTATTAACTAAAGAGCATGTATGTAAGAGATGCTGTGGTTTGGTACAGTTTCATAAGCAGAGTTCAACTAGATATGGTCCGTATGAGTAGGAAACACAGTTCATTTTTTCAGGGCATGCTCATGTTTCTTGCTATATTGCAGACACTGGAAAGAAGAGCATGCTCTTTGTGTTAAAACATAGTGTGTTTCATGGATGAGAACACTGGTCTGAATGTCCCTTCACAAACGGAGTTATACCAAAGTCTCTGCGTCTTCCTACAATTAAGAGTTCATGTCCGGTAAACACAGTGATTTTTCGGCTCAAATGAATTTACACAGTTCACGAACCCAACACGTTTTTCACTTTTAACTAAAGAACATCTATGTAAGAGATGCTGTGGTTTGTTACCTTTTCACAATCAGAGTTTAACTAGATATGGTCCGTATGAGTAGGAAACACAGTTCTTTTTTTCTGGACATGCTCATTTTTTTTGCTGTATTGCAGACTCTGGACAGAAGAAGATGCTTCTTGCGTTAAAACAGAGGGTGGTTCATGGATGAGAACACTGGTCTGAATTTCCCTTCACAAATGGAGTGAAACCAAAGGCTCTGTGTCTTCCTACAAGCAAGAGTTCATTTCCGGTAAACCCAGTGAATTTTCGGCTCAAATGAATTTACACAATTCACGAACCCAACACGATTTTCACTATTAACTAAAGAGCATCTATGTAAGACATGCTGTGGTTTGTTACAGTTTCATAAGCAGAGTTCAACTAGATATGGTCCGTATGAGTAGGAAACACAGTTCTTTTTTTCTGGACATGCTCATATTTCTTGTTGTATTGCAGACACTGGATAGAAGAGGATGCTGCTTGCGTTAAAACAGAGGGTCTTTCATGGATGAGAACTCTAGACTGAATTTCCCTTTACAAACGGAGTTATACCAAAGTCTCTGTGTCTTCCTACAATTAAGAGTTCATTTCCAGTAAACCCAGTGATTTTTCGGCTCAAATGAATTTACACAGTTCACGAACCCAACACGTTTTTCACTTTTAACTAAAGAACATCTATGTAAGAGATGCTGTGGTTTGCTACAGTTTCACAATCAGAGTTTAACTCGATATGGTCCGTATGAGTAGGAAACACAGTTCTTTTTTTCTGGACATGCTCATTTTTTTGGGTGTATTGCAGACTCTGGACAGAAGAAGATGCTTCTTGCGTTTAAACAGAGGGTGTTTCATGGATAAGAACACTGGTCTGAATTTCCCTTCACAAACGGAGTGAAACCAAAGGCTCTGTGTCTTCCTACAAGCAAGAGTTCATTTCCGGTAAACCGAGTGATTTTTCGGCTCAAATGAATTTACACAATTCACGAACCCAACACGATTTTCACTATTAACTAAAGAGCATCTATGTAAGACATGCTGTGGTTTTTTACAGTTTCATAAGCAGAGTTCAACAAGATATGGTCCGCATGAGTAGGAAACACAGTTCTTTTTTTCTGGACATGCTCATATTTCTTGCTGTATTGCAGACACTGGACAGAAGAGGATGCTGCTTGCGTTAAAACAGAGGGTCTTTCTTGGATGAGAACTCTGGTCTGAATTTCCCTTCACAAACGGAGTTAAACCAAAGGCTCTGTGTCTTCCTACAAACAAAAGTTCATTTCCAGTAAACCCAGTGATTTTTCGGCTCAAATGAATTTACACAGTTCACGAACCCAACACGTTTTGCACTATTAACTAAAGAGCCTCTGTGTAAGAGATGCTGTGGTTTGTTACAGTTTCATAATCAGAGTACAACTAGATATGGTCTGTATGTGTCGGAAACACAGTTCATTTTTTCTGGGCATGCGCATGTTTTTTCCTGTATTGGCGACGCTGGAAAGAAGAGCATGATTCTTGCGTTAAAACAGTGTGTTTCATGGATGAGAACACTGGCCTGAATTTCCCTTAACAAACGGAGTGAACCCAAAGGCTCTGTGTCTTCCTACAAGCAAGAGTTCATTTCTGGTACACCCAGTGAATTTTCGGCTCAAATGAATTTACACAATTCACGAACCCAACACGATTTTCACTATTAACTAAAGAGCATCTATTTAAGACATGCTGTGGTTTGTTACAGTTTCATAAGCAGAGTTCAACTAGATATGATCCGTATGAGTAGGAAACACAGTTCTTTTTTTCTGGACATGCTCATATTTCTTGCTGTATTGCAGACACTGGACAGAAGAGGATGCTGCTTGCGTTAAAACATAGGGTCTTTCATGGATGAGAACTCTGGTCTGAATTTCCCTTCACAAACGGAGTGAAACCAAAGGCTCTGTGTCTTCCTACAAGCAAGAGTTCATTTCCGGTAAACCCAGTGATTTTTCGGCTCAAATGAATTTACACAGTTCACGAACCCAACACGATTTTCACTATTAACTAAAGAGCATCTATGTAAGACTTGCTGTGGTTTGTTACAGTTTCATAAGCAGAGTTCAACTAGATATGGTCCGTATGAGTAGGAAACACAGTTCATTTTTTCAGGGCATGCTCATGTTTCTTGCTATATTGCAGACACTGGAAAGAAGAGCATGCTCTTTGTGTTAAAACATAGTGTGTTTCATTGATGAGAACACTGGTCTGAATTTACCTTCACAAACGGAGTTATACCAAAGTCTCTGCGTCTTCCTACAATTAAGAGTTCATTTCCAGGAAACCCAGTGATTTTTCGGCTCAAATGAATTTACACAGTTCACGAACCCAACACGTTTTTCACTTTTAACTAAAGAACATCTATGTAAGAGATGCTGTGGTTTGTTACATTTTCACAATCAGAGTTTAACTAGATATGGTCCCTATGAGTAGGAAACACAGTTCTTTTTTTCTTGACATGCTCATTTTTTTTTTTGCTGTATTGCAGACTCTGGACAGAAGAAGATGCTTCTTGCATTAAAACAGAGGGTGTTTCATGGATGAGAACACTGGTCTGAATTTCCCTTCACAAACGGAGTGAAACCAAAGGCTCTGTGTCTTCCTACAAGCAAGAGTTCATTTCCGGTACACCCAGTGAATTTTCGGCTCAAATGAATTTACACAATTCACGAACCCAACACGATTTTCACTATTAACTAAAGAGCATCTATTTAAGACATGCTGTGGTTTGTTACAGTTTCATAAGCAGAGTTCAACTAGATATGATCCGTATGAGTAGGAAACACAGTTCTTTTTTTCTGGACATGCTCATATTTCTTGCTGTATTGCAGACACTGGACAGAAGAGGATGCTGCTTGCGTTAAAACATAGGGTCTTTCATGGATGAGAACTCTGGTCTGAATTTCCCTTCACAAACGGAGTGAAACCAAAGGCTCTGTGTCTTCCTACAAGCAAGAGTTCATTTCCGGTAAACCCAGTGATTTTTCGGCTCAAATGAATTTACACAGTTCACGAACCCAACATGTTTTTCACTATTAACTAAAGAGCATGTATGTAAGAGATGCTGTGGTTTGGTACAGTTTCATAAGCAGAGTTCAACTAGATATGGTCCGTATGAGTAGGAAACACAGTTCATTTTTTCAGGGCATGCTCATGTTTCTTGCTATATTGCAGACACTGGAAAGAAGAGCATGCTCTTTGTGTTAAAACATAGTGTGTTTCATGGATGAGAACACTGGTCTGAATGTCCCTTCACAAACGGAGTTATACCAAAGTCTCTGCGTCTTCCTACAATTAAGAGTTCATATCCGGTAAACACAGTGATTTTTCGGCTCAAATGAATTTACACAGTTCACGAACCCAACACGTTTTTCACTTTTAACTAAAGAACATCTATGTAAGAGATGCTGTGGTTTGTTACCTTTTCACAATCAGAGTTTAACTAGATATGGTCCGTATGAGTAGGAAACACAGTTCTTTTTTTCTGGACATGCTCATTTTTTTTGCTGTATTGCAGACTCTGGACAGAAGAAGATGCTTCTTGCGTTAAAACAGAGGGTGGTTCATGGATGAGAACACTGGTCTGAATTTCCCTTCACAAATGGAGTGAAACCAAAGGCTCTGTGTCTTCCTCCAAGCAAGAGTTCATTTCCGGTAAACCCAGTGAATTTTCGGCTCAAATGAATTTACACAATTCACGAACCCAACACGATTTTCACTATTAACTAAAGAGCATCTATTTAAGACATGCTGTGGTTTGTTACAGTTTCATAAGCAGAGTTCAACTAGATATGATCCGTATGAGTAGGAAACACAGTTCTTTTTTTCTGGACATGCTCATATTTCTTGCTGTATTGCAGACACTGGACAGAAGAGGATGCTGCTTGCGTTAAAAATGAGGGTCTTTCATGGATGAGAACTCTGGTCTGAATTTCCCTTCACAAACGGAGTTAAACCAAAAGCTCTTTGTCTTCCTACAAGCAAGAGTTCATTTCCGATAAACCCAGTGATTTTTCGGCTCAAATGAATTTACACAGTTCACGAACCCAACACGCTTTGCTCTATTATATAAAGAGCATCTATGTAAGACATGCTGTGGTTTGTTACAGTTTCATAATCAGAGTTCAACTAGATATGGTCCGTATGAGTAGGAAACACAGTTATTTTTTCTGGACATGCTCATTTTTTTTTGCTGTATTGCAGACTCTGGACAGAAGAGGATGCTTCTTGCGTTAAAACATAGGGTGTTTCATGGATGAGAACACTGGTCTGAATTTCCCTTCACAAACGGAGTGAAACCAAAGGCTCTGTGTCTTCCTACAAGCAAGAGTTCATTTCCGGTAAACCCAGTGATTTTTCGGCTCAAATGAATTTACACAATTCACGAACCCAACACGATTTTCACTATTAACTAAAGAGCATCTATGTAAGACATGCTGTGGTTTGTTACAGTTTCATAATCAGAGTTCAACTAGATATGGTCCGTATGTGTCGGAAACACAGTTCATGTTTTCTGGGCATGCGCATGTTTTTTGCTGTATTGGCCACGCTGGAAAGAAGAGCATGCTTCTTGCGTTACAACAGTGTGTTTCATGGATGAGAACACTGGTCTGAATTTCCCTTCACAAACGGAGTTAAACCAAAGTCTCTGTGTCTTCCTACAAGCAACAGTTCATTTCCGGTAAACCCAGTGATTTTTCGGCTCAAATGAATTTACACAGTTCACGAACCCAACACGATTTTCACTATTAACTAAAGAGCATCTATGTAAGACTTGCTGTGGTTTGTTACAGTTTCATAAGCAGAGTTCAACTAGATATGGTCCGTATGAGTAGGAAACCCAGTTCATTTTTTCAGGGCATGCTCATGTTTCTTGCTATATTGCAGACACCAAAGTCTCTGCGTCTTCCTACAATTAAGAGTTCATTTCCAGGAAACCCAGTGATTTTTCGGCTCAAATGAATTTACACAGTTCACGAACCCAACACGTTTTTCACTTTTAACTAAAGAACATCTATGTAAGAGATGCTGTGGTTTGTTACATTTTCACAATCAGAGTTTAACTAGATATGGTCCGTATGAGTAGGAAACACAGTTCTTTTTTTCTGGACATGCTCATTTTTTTTTTTGCTGTATTGCAGACTCTGGACAGAAGAAGATGCTTCTTGCATTAAAACAGAGGGTGTTTCATGGATGAGAAGACTGGTCTGAATTTCCCTTAACAAACGGAGTGAAACCAAAGGCTCTGTGTCTTCCTACAAGCAAGAGTTCATTTCCGGTAAACCCAGTGATTTTTCGGCCAAATGAATTTACACAATTCACGAACCCAACACGATTTTCACTATTAACTAAAGAGCATCTATTTAAGACATGCTGTGGTTTGTTACAGTTTCATAAGCAGAGTTCAACTAGATATGATCCGTATGAGTAGGAAACACAGTTCTTTTTTTCTGGACATGCTCATATTTCTTGCTGTATTGCAGACACTGGACAGAAGAGGATGCTGCTTGCGTTAAAACATAGGGTCTTTCATGGATGAGAACTCTGGTCTGAATTTCCCTTCACAAACGGAGTGAAACCAAAGGCTCTGTGTCTTCCTACAAGCAAGAGTTCATTTCCGGTAAACCCAGTGATTTTTCGGCTCAAATGAATTTACACAGTTCACGAACCCAACATGTTTTTCACTATTAACTAAAGAGCATGTATGTAAGAGATGCTGTGGTTTGGTACAGTTTCATAAGCAGAGTTCAACTAGATATGGTCCGTATGAGTAGGAAACACAGTTCATTTTTTCAGGGCATGCTCATGTTTCTTGCTATATTGCAGACACTGGAAAGAAGAGCATGCTCTTTGTGTTAAAACATAGTGTGTTTCATGGATGAGAACACTGGTCTGAATGTCCCTTCACAAACGGAGTTATACCAAAGTATCTGCGTCTTCCTACAATTAAGAGTTCATGTCCGGTAAACACAGTGATTTTTCGGCTCAAATGAATTTACACAGTTCACGAACCCAACACGTTTTTCACTTTTAACTAAAGAACATCTATGTAAGAGATGCTGTGGTTTGTTACCTTTTCACAATCAGAGTTTAACTAGATATGGTCCGTATGAGTAGGAAACACAGTTCTTTTTTTCTGGACATGCTCATTTTTTTTGCTGTATTGCAGACTCTGGACAGAAGAAGATGCTTCTTGCGTTAAAACAGAGGGTGGTTCATGGATGAGAACACTGGTCTGAATTTCCCTTCACAAATGGAGTGAAAACAAAGGCTCTGTGTCTTCCTCCAAGCAAGAGTTCATTTCCGGTAAACCCAGTGAATTTTCGGCTCAAATGAATTTACACAATTCACGAACCCAACACGATTTTCACTATTAACTAAAGAGCATCTATGTAAGACATGCTGTGGTTTGTTACAGTTTCATAAGCAGAGTTCAACTAGATATGGTCCGTATGAGTAGGAAACACAGTTCTTTTTTTCTGGACATGCTCATATTTCTTGTTGTATTGCAGACACTGGATAGAAGAGGATGCTGCTTGCGTTAAAACAGAGGGTCTTTCATGGATGAGAACTCTGGACTGAATTTCCCTTCACAAACGGAGTGAAACCAAAGTCTCTGTGTCTTCCTACAAGCAAGAGTTCATTTCCGGTAAACCCAGTGATTTTTCGGCTCAAATGAATTTACACAGTTCACGAACCCAACATGTTTTTCACTATTAACTAAAGAGCATGTATGTAAGAGATGCTGTGGTTTGCTACAGTTTCACAATCAGAGTTTAACTAGATATGGTCCGTATGAGTAGGAAACACAATTCTTTTTTTCTGGACATGCTCATTTTTTTGGGTGTATTGCAGACTCTGGACAGAAGAAGATGCTTCTTGCGTTTAAACAGAGGGTGTTTCATGGATAAGAACACTGGTCTGAATTTCCCTTCACAAATGGAGTGAAACCAAAGGCTCTGTGTCTTCCTACAAGCAAGAGTTCATTTCCGGTAAACCGAGTGATTTTTCGGCTCAAATGAATTTACACAATTCACGAACCCAACACGATTTTCACTATTAACTAAAGAGCATCTATGTAAGACATGCTGTGGTTTGTTACAGTTTCATAATCAGAGTTCAACTAGATATGGTCCGTATGTGTCGGAAACACAGTTCATGTTTTCTGGGCATGCGCATGTTTTTTGCTGTATTGGCCACGCTGGAAAGAAGAGCATGCTTCTTGCGTTAAAACAGTGTGTTTCATGGATGAGAACACTGGTCTGAATTTCCCTTCACAAACGGAGTTAAACCAAAGTCTCTGTGTCTTCCTACAAGCAAGAGTTCATTTCCGGTAAACCCAGTGATTTTTCGGCTCAAATGAATTTACACAGTTCACGAACCCAACACGATTTTCACTATTAACTAAAGAGCATCTATGTAAGACTTGCTGTGGTTTGTTACAGTTTCATAAGCAGAGTTCAACTAGATATGGTCCGTATGAGTAGGAAACACAGTTCATTTTTTCAGGGCATGCTCATGTTTCTTGCTATATTGCAGACACTGGAAAGAAGAGCATGCTCTTTGTGTTAAAACATAGTGTGTTTCATTGATGAGAACACTGGTCTGAATTTACCTTCACAAACGGAGTTATACCAAAGTCTCTGCGTCTTCCTACAATTAAGAGTTCATTTCCAGGAAACCCAGTGATTTTTCGGCTCAAATGAATTTACACAGTTCACGAACCCAACACGTTTTTCACTTTTAACTAAAGAACATCTATGTAAGAGATGCTGTGGTTTGTTACATTTTCACAATCAGAGTTTAACTAGATATGGTCCGTATGAGTAGGAAACACAGTTCTTTTTTTCTGGACATGCTCATTTTTTTTTTTTTGCTGTATTGCAGACTCTGGACAGAAGAAGATGCTTCTTGCATTAAAACAGAGGGTGTTTCATGGATGAGAAGACTGGTCTGAATTTCCCTTAACAAACGGAGTGAAACCAAAGGCTCTGTGTCTTCCTACAAGCAAGAGTTCATTTCCGGTAAACCCAGTGATTTTTCGGCCAAATGAATTTACACAATTCACGAACCCAACACGATTTTCACTATTAACTAAAGAGCATCTATTTAAGACATGCTGTGGTTTGTTACAGTTTCATAAGCAGAGTTCAACTAGATATGATCCGTATGAGTAGGAAACACAGTTCTTTTTTTCTGGACATGCTCATATTTCTTGCTGTATTGCAGACACTGGACAGAAGAGGATGCTGCTTGCGTTAAAACATAGGGTCTTTCATGGATGAGAACTCTGGTCTGAATTTCCCTTCACAAACGGAGTGAAACCAAAGGCTCTGTGTCTTCCTACAAGCAAGAGTTCATTTCCGGTAAACCCAGTGATTTTTCGGCTCAAATGAATTTACACAGTTCACGAACCCAACATGTTTTTCACAATTAACTAAAGAGCATGTATGTAAGAGATGCTGTGGTTTGGTACAGTTTCATAAGCAGAGTTCAACTAGATATGGTCCGTATGAGTAGGAAACACAGTTCATTTTTTCAGGGCATGCTCATGTTTCTTGCTATATTGCAGACACTGGAAAGAAGAGCATGCTCTTTGTGTTAAAACATAGTGTGTTTCATGGATGAGAACACTGGTCTGAATGTCCCTTCACAAACGGAGTTATACCAAAGTATCTGCGTCTTCCTACAATTAAGAGTTCATGTCCGGTAAACACAGTGATTTTTCGGCTCAAATGAATTTACACAGTTCACGAACCCAACACGTTTTTCACTTTTAACTAAAGAACATCTATGTAAGAGATGCTGTGGTTTGTTACCTTTTCACAATCAGAGTTTAACTAGATATGGTCCGTATGAGTAGGAAACACAGTTCTTTTTTTCTGGACATGCTCATTTTTTTTGCTGTATTGCAGACTCTGGACAGAAGAAGATGCTTCTTGCGTTAAAACAGAGGGTGGTTCATGGATGAGAACACTGGTCTGAATTTCCCTTCACAAATGGAGTGAAAACAAAGGCTCTGTGTCTTCCTCCAAGCAAGAGTTCATTTCCGGTAAACCCAGTGAATTTTCGGCTCAAATGAATTTACACAATTCACGAACCCAACACGATTTTCACTATTAACTAAAGAGCATCTATGTAAGACATGCTGTGGTTTGTTACAGTTTCATAAGCAGAGTTCAACTAGATATGGTCCGTATGAGTAGGAAACACAGTTCTTTTTTTCTGGACATGCTCATATTTCTTGTTGTATTGCAGACACTGGATAGAAGAGGATGCTGCTTGCGTTAAAACAGAGGGTCTTTCATGGATGAGAACTCTGGACTGAATTTCCCTTCACAAACGGAGTGAAACCAAAGTCTCTGTGTCTTCCTACAAGCAAGAGTTCATTTCCGGTAAACCCAGTGATTTTTCGGCTCAAATGAATTTACACAGTTCACGAACCCAACATGTTTTTCACTATTAACTAAAGAGCATGTATGTAAGAGATGCTGTGGTTTGCTACAGTTTCACAATCAGAGTTTAACTAGATATGGTCCGTATGAGTAGGAAACACAATTCTTTTTTTCTGGACATGCTCATTTTTTTGGGTGTATTGCAGACTCTGGACAGAAGAAGATGCTTCTTGCGTTTAAACAGAGGGTGTTTCATGGATAAGAACACTGGTCTGAATTTCCCTTCACAAATGGAGTGAAACCAAAGGCTCTGTGTCTTCCTACAAGCAAGAGTTCATTTCCGGTAAACCGAGTGATTTTTCGGCTCAAATGAATTTACACAATTCACGAACCCAACACGATTTTCACTATTAACTAAAGAGCATCTATGTAAGACATGCTGTGGTTTGTTACAGTTTCATAATCAGAGTTCAACTAGATATGGTCCGTATGTGTCGGAAACACAGTTCATGTTTTCTGGGCATGCGCATGTTTTTTGCTGTATTGGCCACGCTGGAAAGAAGAGCATGCTTCTTGCGTTAAAACAGTGTGTTTCATGGATGAGAACACTGGTCTGAATTTCCCTTCACAAACGGAGTTAAACCAAAGTCTCTGTGTCTTCCTACAAGCAAGAGTTCATTTCCGGTAAACCCAGTGATTTTTCGGCTCAAATGAATTTACACAGTTCACGAACCCAACACGATTTTCACTATTAACTAAAGAGCATCTATGTAAGACTTGCTGTGGTTTGTTACAGTTTCATAAGCAGAGTTCAACTAGATATGGTCCGTATGAGTAGGAAACACAGTTCATTTTTTCAGGGCATGCTCATGTTTCTTGCTATATTGCAGACACTGGAAAGAAGAGCATGCTCTTTGTGTTAAAACATAGTGTGTTTCATTGATGAGAACACTGGTCTGAATTTACCTTCACAAACGGAGTTATACCAAAGTCTCTGCGTCTTCCTACAATTAAGAGTTCATTTCCAGGAAACCCAGTGATTTTTCGGCTCAAATGAATTTACACAGTTCACGAACCCAACACGTTTTTCACTTTTAACTAAAGAACATCTATGTAAGAGATGCTGTGGTTTGTTACATTTTCACAATCAGAGTTTAACTAGATATGGTCCGTATGAGTAGGAAACACAGTTCTTTTTTTCTGGACATGCTCATTTTTTTTTTTTTTGCTGTATTGCAGACTCTGGACAGAAGAAGATGCTTCTTGCATTAAAACAGAGGGTGTTTCATGGATGAGAACACTGGTCTGAATTTCCCTTAACAAACGGAGTGAAACCAAAGGCTCTGTGTCTTCCTACAAGCAAGAGTTCATTTCCGGTACACCCAGTGAATTTTCGGCTCAAATGAATTTACACAATTCACGAACCCAACACGATTTTCACTATTAACTAAAGAGCATCTATTTAAGACATGCTGTGGTTTGTTACAGTTTCATAAGCAGAGTTCAACTAGATATGATCCGTATGAGTAGGAAACACAGTTCTTTTTTTCTGGACATGCTCATATTTCTTGCTGTATTGCAGACACTGGACAGAAGAGGATGCTGCTTGCGTTAAAACATAGGGTCTTTCATGGATGAGAACTCTGGTCTGAATTTCCCTTCACAAACGGAGTGAAACCAAAGGCTCTGTGTCTTCCTACAAGCAAGAGTTCATTTCCGGTAAACCCAGTGATTTTTCGGCTCAAATGAATTTACACAGTTCACGAACCCAACATGTTTTTCACTATTAACTAAAGAGCATGTATGTAAGAGATGCTGTGGTTTGGTACAGTTTCATAAGCAGAGTTCAACTAGATATGGTCCGTATGAGTAGGAAACACAGTTCATTTTTTCAGGGCATGCTCATGTTTCTTGCTATATTGCAGACACTGGAAAGAAGAGCATGCTCTTTGTGTTAAAACATAGTGTGTTTCATGGATGAGAACACTGGTCTGAATGTCCCTTCACAAACGGAGTTATACCAAAGTCTCTGCGTCTTCCTACAATTAAGAGTTCATGTCCGGTAAACACAGTGATTTTTCGGCTCAAATGAATTTACACAGTTCACGAACCCAACACGTTTTTCACTTTTAACTAAAGAACATCTATGTAAGAGATGCTGTGGTTTGTTACCTTTTCACAATCAGAGTTTAACTAGATATGGTCCGTATGAGTAGGAAACACAGTTCTTTTTTTCTGGACATGCTCATTTTTTTTGCTGTATTGCAGACTCTGGACAGAAGAAGATGCTTCTTGCGTTAAAACAGAGGGTGGTTCATGGATGAGAACACTGGTCTGAATTTCGCTTCACAAATGGAGTGAAACCAAAGGCTCTGTGTCTTCCTCCAAGCAAGAGTTCATTTCCGGTAAACCCAGTGAATTTTCGGCTCAAATGAATTTACACAATTCACGAACCCAACACGATTTTCACTATTAACTAAAGAGCATCTATGTAAGACATGCTGTGGTTTGTTACAGTTTCATAAGCAGAGTTCAACTAGATATGGTCCGTATGAGTAGGAAACACAGTTCTTTTTTTCTGGACATGCTCATATTTCTTGTTGTATTGCAGACACTGGATAGAAGAGGATGCTGCTTGCGTTAAAACAGAGGGTCTTTCATGGATGAGAACTCTGGACTGAATTTCCCTTCACAAACGGAGTGAAACCAAAGGCTCTGTGTCTTCCTACAACCAAGAGTTCATTTCCGGTAAACCCAGTGATTTTTCGGCTCAAATGAATTTACACAGTTCACGAACCCAACATGTTTTTCACTATTAACTAAAGAGCATGTATGTAAGAGATGCTGTGGTTTGCTACAGTTTCACAATCAGAGTTTAACTAGATATGGTCCGTATGAGTAGGAAACACAGTTCTTTTTTTCTGGACATGCTCATTTTTTTGGGTGTATTGCAGACTCTGGACAGAAGAAGATGCTTCTTGCGTTTAAACAGAGGGTGTTTCATGGATAAGAACACTGGTCTGAATTTCCCTTCACAAACGGAGTGAAACCAAAGGCTCTGTGTCTTCCTACAAGCAAGAGTTCATTTCCGGTAAACCGAGTGATTTTTCGGCTCAAATGAATTTACACAATTCACGAACCCAACACGATTTTCACTATTAACTAAAGAGCATCTATGTAAGACATGCTGTGGTTTGTTACAGTTTCATAATCAGAGTTCAACTAGATATGGTCCGTATGTGTCGGAAACACAGTTCATGTTTTCTGGGCATGCGCATGTTTTTTGCTGTATTGGCCACGCTGGAAAGAAGAGCATGCTTCTTGCGTTAAAACAGTGTGTTTCATGGATGAGAACACTGGTCTGAATTTCCCTTCACAAACGGAGTTAAACCAAAGTCTCTGTGTCTTCCTACAAGCAAGAGTTCATTTCCGGTAAACCCAGTGATTTTTCGGCTCAAATGAATTTACACAGTTCACGAACGCAACACGATTTTCACTATTAACTAAAGAGCATCTATGTAAGACTTGCTGTGGTTTGTTACAGTTTCATAAGCAGAGTTCAACTAGATATGGTCCGTATGAGTAGGAAACACAGTTCATTTTTTCAGGGCATGCTCATGTTTCTTGCTATATTGCAGACACTGGAAAGAAGAGCATGCTCTTTGTGTTAAAACATAGTGTGTTTCATGGATGAGAACACTGGTCTGAATTTACCTTCACAAACGGAGTTATACCAAAGTCTCTGCATCTTCCTACAATTAAGAGTTCATTTCCAGGAAACCCAGTGATTTTTCGGCTCAAATGAATTTACACAGTTCACGAACCCAACACGTTTTTCACTTTTAACTAAAGAACATCTATGTAAGAGATGCTGTGGTTTGTTACATTTTCACAATCAGCGTTTAACTAGATATGGTCCGTATGAGTAGGAAACACAGTTCTTTTTTTCTGGACATGCTCATTTTTTTTTTGCTGTATTGCAGACTCTGGACAGAAGAAGATGCTTCTTGCATTAAAACAGAGGGTGTTTCATGGATGAGAACACTGGTCTGAATTTCCCTTAACAAACGGAGTGAAACCAAAGGCTCTGTGTCTTCCTACAAGCAAGAGTTCATTTCTGGTACACCCAGTGAATTTTCGGCTCAAATGAATTTACACAATTCACGAACCCAACACGATTTTCACTATTAACTAAAGAGCATCAATTTAAGACATGCTGTGGTTTGTTACAGTTTCATAAGCAGAGTTCAACTAGATATGATCCGTATTAGTAGGAAACACAGTTCTTTTTTTCTGGACATGCTCATATTTCTTGCTGTATTGCAGACACTGGACAGAAGAGGATGCTGCTTGCGTTAAAACATAGGGTCTTTCATGGATGAGAACTCTGGTCTGAATTTCCCTTCACAAACGGAGTGAAACCAAAGGCTCTGTGTCTTCCTACAAGCAAGAGTTCATTTCCGGTAAACCCAGTGATTTTTCGGCTCAAATGAATTTACACAGTTCACGAACCCAACATGTTTTTCACTACTAACTAAAGAGCATGTATGTAAGAGATGCTGTGGTTTGGTACAGTTTCATAAGCAGAGTTCAACTAGATATGGTCCGTATGAGTAGGATACACAGTTCATTTTTTCAGGGCATGCTCATGTTTCTTGCTATATTGCAGACACTGGAAAGAAGAGCATGCTCTTTGTGTTAAAACATAGTGTGTTTCATGGATGAGAACACTGGTCTGAATGTCCCTTCACAAACGGAGTTATACCAAAGTCTCTGCGTCTTCCTACAATTAAGAGTTCATGTCCGGTAAACACAGTGATTTTTCGGCTCAAATGAATTTACACAGTTCACGAACCCAACACGTTTTTCACTTTTAACTAAAGAACATCTATGTAAGAGATGCTGTGGTTTGTTACCTTTTCACAATCAGAGTTTAACTAGATATGGTCCGTATGAGTAGGAAACACAGTTCTTTTTTTCTGGACATGCTCATTTTTTTTGCTGTATTGCAGACTCTGGACAGAAGAAGATGCTTCTTGCGTTAAAACAGAGGGTGGTTCATGGATGAGAACACTGGTCTGAATTTCCCTTCACAAACGGAGTGAAACCAAAGGCTCTGTGTCTTCCTCCAAGCAAGAGTACATTTCCGGTAAACCCAGTGAATTTTCGGCTCAAATGAATTTACACAATTCACGAACCCAACACGATTTTCACTATTAACTAAAGAGCATCTATGTAAGACATGCTGTGGTTTGTTACAGTTTCATAAGCAGAGTTCAACTAGATATGGTCCGTATGAGTAGGAAACACAGTTCTTTTTTTCTGGACATGCTCATATTTCTTGTTGTATTGCAGACACTGGATAGAAGAGGATGCTGCTTGCGTTAAAACAGAGGGTCTTTCATGGATGAGAACTCTAGACTGAATTTCCCTTCACAAACGGAGTTATACCAAAGTCTCTGCGTCTTCCTACAATTAAGAGTTCATTTCCGGTAAACCCAGTGATTTTTCGGCTCAAATGAATTTACACAGTTCACGAACCCAACACGTTTTTCACTTTTAACTAAAGAACATCTATGTAAGAGATGCTGTGGTTTGCTACAGTTTCACAATCAGAGTTTAACTAGATATGGTCCGTATGAGTAGGAAACACAGTTCTTTTTTTCTGGACATGCTCATTTTTTTGGGTGTATTGCAGACTCTGGACAGAAGAAGATGCTTCTTGCGTTTAAACAGAGGGTGTTTCATGGATAAGAACACTGGTCTGAATTTCCCTTCACAAACGGAGTGAAACCAAAGGCTCTGTGTCTTCCTACAAGCAAGAGTTCATTTCCGGTAAACCGAGTGATTTTTCGGCTCAAATGAATTTACACAATTCACGAACCCAACACGATTTTCACTATTAACTAAAGAGCATCTATGTAAGACATGCTGTGGTTTTTTACAGTTTCATAAGCAGAGTTCAACAAGATATGGTCCGCATGAGTAGGAAACACAGTTCTTTTTTTCTGGACATGCTCATATTTCTTGCTGTATTGCAGATACTGGACAGAAGAGAATGCTGCTTGCGTTAAAACAGAGGGTCTTTCTTGGATGAGAACTCTGGTCTGAATTTCCCTTAACAAACGGAGTGAAACCAAAGGCTCTGTGTCTTCCTACAAGCAAGAGTTCATTTCTGGTACACCCAGTGAATTTTCGGCTCAAATGAATTTACACAATTCACGAACCCAACACGATTTTCACTATTAACTAAAGAGCATCTATTTAAGACATGGTGGGATTTGTTACAGTTTCATAAGCAGAGTTCAACTAGATATGATCCGTATGAGTAGGAAACACAGTTCTTTTTTTCTGGACATGCTCATATTTCTTGCTGTATTGCAGACACTGGACAGAAGAGGATGCTGCTTGCGTTAAAACATAGGGTCTTTCATGGATGAGAACTCTGGTCTGAATTTCCCTTCACAAACGGAGTGAAACCAAAGGCTCTGTGTCTTCCTACAAGCAAGAGTTCATTTCCGGTAAACCCAGTGATTTTTCGGCTCAAATGAATTTACACAGTTCACGAACCCAACATGTTTTTCACTATTAACTAAACAGCATGTATGTAAGAGATGCTGTGGTTTGGTACAGTTTCATAAGCAGAGTTCAACTAGATATGGTCCGTATGAGTAGGAAACACAGTTCATTTTTTCAGGGCATGCTCATGTTTCTTGCTATATTGCAGACACTGGAAAGAAGAGCATGCTCTTTGTGTTAAAACATAGTGTGTTTCATGGATGAGAACACTGGTCTGAATGTCCCTTCACAAACGGAGTTATACCAAAGTCTCTGCGTCTTCCTACAATTAAGAGTTCATGTCCGGTAAACACAGTGATTTTTCGGCTCAAATGAATTTACACAGTTCACGAACCCAACACGTTTTTCACTTTTAACTAAAGAACATCTATGTAAGAGATGCTGTGGTTTGTTACCTTTTCACAATCAGAGTTTAACTAGATATGGTCCGTATGAGTAGGAAACACAGTTCTTTTTTTCTGGACATGCTCATTTTTTTGGGTGTATTGCAGACTCTGGACAGAAGAAGATGCTTCTTGCGTTTAAACAGAGGGTGTTTCATGGATAAGAACACTGGTCTGAATTTCCCTTCACAAACGGAGTGAAACCAAAGGCTCTGTGTCTTCCTACAAGCAAGAGTTCATTTCCGGTAAACCGAGTGATTTTTCGGCTCAAATGAATTTACACAATTCACGAACCCAACACGATTTTCACTATTAACTAAAGAGCATCTATGTAAGACATGCTGTGGTTTTTTACAGTTTCATAAGCAGAGTTCAACAAGATATGGTCCGCATGAGTAGGAAACACAGTTCTTTTTTTCTGGACATGCTCATATTTCTTGCTGTATTGCAGACACTGGACAGAAGAGGATGCTGCTTGCGTTAAAACAGAGGGTCTTTCTTGGATGAGAACTCTGGTCTGAATTTCCCTTCACAAACGGAGTTAAACCAAAGGCTCTGTGTCTTCCTACAAACAAAAGTTCATTTCCAGTAAACCCAGTGATTTTTCGGCTCAAATGAATTTACACAGTTCACGAACCCAACATGTTTTGCACTATTAACTAAAGAGCCTCTGTGTAAGAGATGCTGTGGTTTGTTACAGTTTCATAATCAGAGTACAACTAGATATGGTCTGTATGTGTCGGAAACACAGTTCATTTTTTCTGGGCATGTGCATGTTTTTTCCTGTATTGGCGACGCTGGAAAGAAGAGCATGATTCTTGCGTTAAAACAGTGTGTTTCATGGATGAGAACACTGGCCTGAATTTCCCTTAACAAACGGAGTGAAACCAAAGGCTCTGTGTCTTCCTACAAGCAAGAGTTCATTTCTGGTACACCCAGTGAATTTTCGGCTCAAATGAATTTACACAATTCACGAACCCAACACGATTTTCACTATTAACTAAAGAGCATCAATTTAAGACATGCTGTGGTTTGTTACAGTTTCATAAGCAGAGTTCAACTAGATATGATCCGTATGAGTAGGAAACACAGTTCTTTTTTTCTGGACATGCTCATATTTCTTGCTGTATTGCAGACACTGGACAGAAGAGGATGCTGCTTGCGTTAAAACATAGGGTCTTTCATGGATGAGAACTCTGGTCTGAATTTCCCTTCACAAACGGAGTGAAACCAAAGGCTCTGTGTCTTCCTACAAGCAAGAGTTCATTTCCGGTAAACCCAGTGATTTTTCGGCTCAAATGAATTTACACAGTTCACGAACCCAACATGTTTTTCACTACTAACTAAAGAGCATGTATGTAAGAGATGCTGTGGTTTGGTACAGTTTCATAAGCAGAGTTCAACTAGATATGGTCCGTATGAGTAGGATACACAGTTCATTTTTTCAGGGCATGCTCATGTTTCTTGCTATATTGCAGACACTGGAAAGAAGAGCATGCTCTTTGTGTTAAAACATAGTGTGTTTCATGGATGAGAACACTGGTCTGAATGTCCCTTCACAAACGGAGTTATACCAAAGTCTCTGCGTCTTCCTACAATTAAGAGTTCATGTCCGGTAAACACAGTGATTTTTCGGCTCAAATGAATTTACACAGTTCACGAACCCAACACGTTTTTCACTTTTAACTAAAGAACATCTATGTAAGAGATGCTGTGGTTTGTTACCTTTTCACAATCAGAGTTTAACTAGATATGGTCCGTATGAGTAGGAAACACAGTTCTTTTTTTCTGGACATGCTCATTTTTTTTGCTGTATTGCAGACTCTGGACAGAAGAAGATGCTTCTTGCGTTAAAACAGAGGGTGGTTCATGGATGAGAACACTGGTCTGAATTTCCCTTCACAAACGGAGTGAAACCAAAGGCTCTGTGTCTTCCTCCAAGCAAGAGTACATTTCCGGTAAACCCAGTGAATTTTCGGCTCAAATGAATTTACACAATTCACGAACCCAACACGATTTTCACTATTAACTAAAGAGCATCTATGTAAGACATGCTGTGGTTTGTTACAGTTTCATAAGCAGAGTTCAACTAGATATGGTCCGTATGAGTAGGAAACACAGTTCTTTTTTTCTGGACATGCTCATATTTCTTGTTGTATTGCAGACACTGGATAGAAGAGGATGCTGCTTGCGTTAAAACAGAGGGTCTTTCATGGATGAGAACTCTAGACTGAATTTCCCTTCACAAACGGAGTTATACCAAAGTCTCTGCGTCTTCCTACAATTAAGAGTTCATTTCCGGTAAACCCAGTGATTTTTCGGCTCAAATGAATTTACACAGTTCACGAACCCAACACGTTTTTCACTTTTAACTAAAGAACATCTATGTAAGAGATGCTGTGGTTTGCTACAGTTTCACAATCAGAGTTTAACTAGATATGGTCCGTATGAGTAGGAAACACAGTTCTTTTTTTCTGGACATGCTCATTTTTTTGGGTGTATTGCAGACTCTGGACAGAAGAAGATGCTTCTTGCGTTTAAACAGAGGGTGTTTCATGGATAAGAACACTGGTCTGAATTTCCCTTCACAAACGGAGTGAAACCAAAGGCTCTGTGTCTTCCTACAAGCAAGAGTTCATTTCCGGTAAACCGAGTGATTTTTCGGCTCAAATGAATTTACACAATTCACGAACCCAACACGATTTTCACTATTAACTAAAGAGCATCTATGTAAGACATGCTGTGGTTTTTTACAGTTTCATAAGCAGAGTTCAACAAGATATGGTCCGCATGAGTAGGAAACACAGTTCTTTTTTTCTGGACATGCTCATATTTCTTGCTGTATTGCAGATACTGGACAGAAGAGAATGCTGCTTGCGTTAAAACAGAGGGTCTTTCTTGGATGAGAACTCTGGTCTGAATTTCCCTTAACAAACGGAGTGAAACCAAAGGCTCTGTGTCTTCCTACAAGCAAGAGTTCATTTCTGGTACACCCAGTGAATTTTCGGCTCAAATGAATTTACACAATTCACGAACCCAACACGATTTTCACTATTAACTAAAGAGCATCTATTTAAGACATGGTGGGATTTGTTACAGTTTCATAAGCAGAGTTCAACTAGATATGATCCGTATGAGTAGGAAACACAGTTCTTTTTTTCTGGACATGCTCATATTTCTTGCTGTATTGCAGACACTGGACAGAAGAGGATGCTGCTTGCGTTAAAACATAGGGTCTTTCATGGATGAGAACTCTGGTCTGAATTTCCCTTCACAAACGGAGTGAAACCAAAGGCTCTGTGTCTTCCTACAAGCAAGAGTTCATTTCCGGTAAACCCAGTGATTTTTCGGCTCAAATGAATTTACACAGTTCACGAACCCAACATGTTTTTCACTATTAACTAAACAGCATGTATGTAAGAGATGCTGTGGTTTGGTACAGTTTCATAAGCAGAGTTCAACTAGATATGGTCCGTATGAGTAGGAAACACAGTTCATTTTTTCAGGGCATGCTCATGTTTCTTGCTATATTGCAGACACTGGAAAGAAGAGCATGCTCTTTGTGTTAAAACATAGTGTGTTTCATGGATGAGAACACTGGTCTGAATGTCCCTTCACAAACGGAGTTATACCAAAGTCTCTGCGTCTTCCTACAATTAAGAGTTCATGTCCGGTAAACACAGTGATTTTTCGGCTCAAATGAATTTACACAGTTCACGAACCCAACACGTTTTTCACTTTTAACTAAAGAACATCTATGTAAGAGATGCTGTGGTTTGTTACCTTTTCACAATCAGAGTTTAACTAGATATGGTCCGTATGAGTAGGAAACACAGTTCTTTTTTTCTGGACATGCTCATTTTTTTGGGTGTATTGCAGACTCTGGACAGAAGAAGATGCTTCTTGCGTTTAAACAGAGGGTGTTTCATGGATAAGAACACTGGTCTGAATTTCCCTTCACAAACGGAGTGAAACCAAAGGCTCTGTGTCTTCCTACAAGCAAGAGTTCATTTCCGGTAAACCGAGTGATTTTTCGGCTCAAATGAATTTACACAATTCACGAACCCAACACGATTTTCACTATTAACTAAAGAGCATCTATGTAAGACATGCTGTGGTTTTTTACAGTTTCATAAGCAGAGTTCAACAAGATATGGTCCGCATGAGTAGGAAACACAGTTCTTTTTTTCTGGACATGCTCATATTTCTTGCTGTATTGCAGACACTGGACAGAAGAGGATGCTGCTTGCGTTAAAACAGAGGGTCTTTCTTGGATGAGAACTCTGGTCTGAATTTCCCTTCACAAACGGAGTTAAACCAAAGGCTCTGTGTCTTCCTACAAACAAAAGTTCATTTCCAGTAAACCCAGTGATTTTTCGGCTCAAATGAATTTACACAGTTCACGAACCCAACATGTTTTGCACTATTAACTAAAGAGCCTCTGTGTAAGAGATGCTGTGGTTTGTTACAGTTTCATAATCAGAGTACAACTAGATATGGTCTGTATGTGTCGGAAACACAGTTCATTTTTTCTGGGCATGTGCATGTTTTTTCCTGTATTGGCGACGCTGGAAAGAAGAGCATGATTCTTGCGTTAAAACAGTGTGTTTCATGGATGAGAACACTGGCCTGAATTTCCCTTAACAAACGGAGTGAAACCAAAGGCTCTGTGTCTTCCTACAAGCAAGAGTTCATTTCTGGTACACCCAGTGAATTTTCGGCTCAAATGAATTTACACAATTCACGAACCCAACACGATTTTCACTATTAACTAAAGAGCATCTATTTAAGACATGCTGTGGTTTGTTACAGTTTCATAAGCAGAGTTCAACTAGATATGATCCGTATGAGTAGGAAACACAGTTCTTTTTTTCTGGACATGCTCATATTTCTTGCTGTATTGCAGACACTGGACAGAAGAGGATGCTGCTTGCGTTAAAAATGAGGGTCTTTCATGGATGAGAACTCTGGTCTGAATTTCCCTTCACAAACGGAGTTAAACCAAAAGCTCTTTGTCTTCCTACAAGCAAGAGTTCATTTCCGATAAACCCAGTGATTTTTCGGCTCAAATGAATTTACACAGTTCACGAACCCAACACGCTTTGCTCTATTATATAAAGAGCATCTATGTAAGACATGCTGTGGTTTGTTACAGTTTCATAATCAGAGTTCAACTAGATATGGTCCGTATGTGTCGGAAACACAGTTCATGTTTTCTGGGCATGTGCATGTTTTTTGCTGTATTGGCCACGCTGGAAAGAAGAGCATGCTTCTTGCGTTAAAACAATGTGTTTCATGGATGAGAACACTGGTCTGAATTTCCCTTCACAAACGGAGTTAAACCAAAGTCTCTGTGTCTTCCTACAAGCAAGAGTTCATTTCCGGTAAACCCAGTGATTTTTCGGCTCAAATGAATTTACACAGTTCACGAACGCAACACGATTTTCACTATTAACTAAAGAGCATCTATGTAAGACTTGCTGTGGTTTGTTACAGTTTCATAAGCAGAGTTCAACTAGATATGGTCCGTATGAGTAGGAAACACAGTTCATTTTTTCAGGGCATGCTCATGTTTCTTGCTATATTGCAGACACTGGAAAGAAGAGCATGCTCTTTGTGTTAAAACATAGTGTGTTTCATTGATGAGAACACTGGTCTGAATTTACCTTCACAAACGGAGTTATACCAAAGTCTCTGCGTCTTCCTACAATTAAGAGTTCATTTCCAGGAAACCCAGTGATTTTTCGGCTCAAATGTATTTACACAGTTCACGAACCCAACACGTTTTTCACTTTTAACTAAAGAACATCTATGTAAGAGATGCTGTGGTTTGTTACATTTTCACAATCAGAGTTTAACTAGATATGGTCCGTATGAGTAGGAAACACAGTTCTTTTTTTCTGGACATGCTCATTTTTTTTTTTGCTGTATTGCAGACTCTGGACAGAAGAAGATGCTTCTTGCATTAAAACAGAGGGTGTTTCATGGATGAGAACACTGGTCTGAATTTCCCTTAACAAACGGAGTGAAACCAAAGACTCTGTGTCTTCCTACAAGCAAGAGTTCATTTCTGGTACACCCAGTGAATTTTCGGCTCAAATGAATTTACACAATTCACGAACCCAACACGATTTTCACTATTAACTAAAGAGCATCAATTTAAGACATGCTGTGGTTTGTTACAGTTTCATAAGCAGAGTTCAACTAGATATGATCCGTATGAGTAGGAAACACAGTTCTTTTTTTCTGGACATGCTCATATTTCTTGCTGTATTGCAGACACTGGACAGAAGAGGATGCTGCTTGCGTTAAAACATAGGGTCTTTCATGGATGAGAACTCTGGTCTGAATTTCCCTTCACAAACGGAGTGAAACCAAAGGCTCTGTGTCTTCCTACAAGCAAGAGTTCATTTCCGGTAAACCCAGTGATTTTTCGGCTCAAATGAATTTACACAGTTCACGAACCCAACATGTTTTTCACTATTAACTAAAGAGCATGTATGTAAGAGATGCTGTGGTTTGGTACAGTTTCATAAGCAGAGTTCAACTAGATATGGTCCGTATGAGTAGGATACACAGTTCATTTTTTCAGGGCATGCTCATGTTTCTTGCTATATTGCAGACACTGGAAAGAAGAGCATGCTCTTTGTGTTAAAACATAGTGTGTTTCATGGATGAGAACACTGGTCTGAATGTCCCTTCACAAACGGAGTTATACCAAAGTCTCTGCGTCTTCCTACAATTAAGAGTTCATGTCCGGTAAACACAGTGATTTTTCGGCTCAAATGAATTTACACAGTTCACGAACCCAACACGTTTTTCACTTTTAACTAAAGAACATCTATGTAAGAGATGCTGTGGTTTGTTACCTTTTCACAATCAGAGTTTAACTAGATATGGTCCGTATGAGTAGGAAACACAGTTCTTTTTTTCTGGACATGCTCATTTTTTTTGCTGTATTGCAGACTCTGGACAGAAGAAGATGCTTCTTGCGTTAAAACAGAGGGTGGTTCATGGATGAGAACACTGGTCTGAATTTCCCTTCACAAACGGAGTGAAACCAAAGGCTCTGTGTCTTCCTCCAAGCAAGAGTACATTTCCGGTAAACCCAGTGAATTTTCGGCTCAAATGAATTTACACAATTCACGAACCCAACACGATTTTCACTATTAACTAAAGAGCATCTATGTAAGACATGCTGTGGTTTGTTACAGTTTCATAAGCAGAGTTCAACTAGATATGGTCCGTATGAGTAGGAAACACAGTTCTTTTTTTCTGGACATGCTCATATTTCTTGTTGTATTGCAGACACTGGACAGAAGAGGATGCTGCTTGCGTTAAAACATAGGGTCTTTCATGGATGAGAACTCTGGTCTGAATTTCCCTTCACAAACGGAGTGAAACCAAAGGCTCTGTGTCTTCCTACAAGCAAGAGTTCATTTCCGGTAAACCCAGTGATTTTTCGGCTCAAATGAATTTACACAGTTCACGAACCCAACATGTTTTTCACTATTAACTAAAGAGCATGTATGTAAGAGATGCTGAAGTTTGGTACAGTTTCATAAGCAGAGTTCAACTAGATATTGTCCATATGAGTAGGAAACACAGTTCATTTTTTCAGGGCATGCTCATGTTTCTTGCTATATTGCAGACACTGGAAAGAAGAGCATGCTCTTTGTGTTAAAACATAGTGTGTTTCATGGATGAGAACACTGGTCTGAATGTCCCTTCACAAACGGAGTTATACCAAAGTCTCTGCGTCTTCCTACAATTAAGAGTTCATATCCGGTAAACACAGTGATTTTTCGGCTCAAATGAATTTACACAGTTCACGAACCCAACACGTTTTGCACTATTAACTAAAGAGCCTCTGTGTAAGAGATGCTGTGGTTTGTTACAGTTTCATAATCAGAGTACAACTAGATATGGTCTGTATGTGTCGGAAACACAGTTCATTTTTTCTGGGCATGCGCATGTTTTTTCCTGTATTGGCGACGCTGGAAAGAAGAGCATGATTCTTGCGTTAAAACAGTGTGTTTCATGGATGAGAACACTGGCCTGAATTTCCCTTAACAAACGGAGTGAAACCAAAGGCTCTGTGTCTTCCTACAAGCAAGAGTTCATTTCTGGTACACCCAGTGAATTTTCGGCTCAAATGAATTTACACAATTCACGAACCCAACACGATTTTCACTATTAACTAAAGAGCATCTATTTAAGACATGCTGTGGTTTGTTACAGTTTCATAAGCAGAGTTCAACTAGATATGATCCGTAAGAGTAGGAAACACAGTTCTTTTTTTCTGGACATGCTCATATTTCTTGCTGTATTGCAGACACTGGACAGAAGAGGATGCTGCTTGCGTTAAAAATGAGGGTCTTTCATGGATGAGAACTCTGGTCTGAATTTCCCTTCACAAACGGAGTTAAACCAAAAGCTCTTTGTCTTCCTACAAGCAAGAGTTCATTTCCGATAAACCCAGTGATTTTGCGGCTCAAATGAATTTACACAGTTCACGAACCCAACACGCTTTGCTCTATTATATAAAGAGCATCTATGTAAGACATGCTGTGGTTTGTTACAGTTTCATAATCAGAGTTCAACTAGATATGGTCCGTATGAGTAGGAAACACAGTTCATTTTTTCAGGGCATGCTCATGTTTCTTGCTATATTGCAGACACTGGAAAGAAGAGCATGCTCTTTGTGTTAAAACATAGTGTGTTTCATTGATGAGAACACTGGTCTGAATGTCCCTTCACAAACGGAGTTATACCAAAGTATCTGCGTCTTCCTACAATTAAGAGTTCATGTCCGGTAAACACAGTGATTTTTCGGCTCAAATGAATTTACACAGTTCACGAACCCAACACGATTTTCACTATTAACTAAAGAGCATCTATTTAAGACATGCTGTGGTTTGTTACAGTTTCATAAGCAGAGTTCAACTAGATATGATCCGTATGAGTAGGAAACACAGTTCTTTTTTTCTGGACATGCTCATATTTCTTGCTGTATTGCAGACACTGGACAGAAGAGGATGCTGCTTGCGTTAAAACATAGGGTCTTTCATGGATGAGAACTCTGGTCTGAATTTCCCTTCACAAACGGAGTGAAACCAAAGGCTCTGTGTCTTCCTACAAGCAAGAGTTCATTTCCGGTAAACCCAGTGATTTTTCGGCTCAAATGAATTTACACAGTTCACGAACCCAACATGTTTTTCACTATTAACTAAAGAGCATGTATGTAAGAGATGCTGAAGTTTGGTACAGTTTCATAAGCAGAGTTCAACTAGATATTGTCCATATGAGTAGGAAACACAGTTCATTTTTTCAGGGCATGCTCATGTTTCTTGCTATATTGCAGACACTGGAAAGAAGAGCATGCTCTTTGTGTTAAAACATAGTGTGTTTCATGGATGAGAACACTGGTCTGAATGTCCCTTCACAAACGGAGTTATACCAAAGTCTCTGCGTCTTCCTACAATTAAGAGTTCATGTCCGGTAAACACAGTGATTTTTCGGCTCAAATGAATTTACACAGTTCACGAACCCAACACGTTTTTCACTTTTAACTAAAGAACATCTATGTAAGAGATGCTGTGGTTTGTTACCTTTTCACAATCAGAGTTTAACTAGATATGGTCCGTATGAGTAGGAAACACAGTTCTTTTTTTCTGGACATGCTCATTTTTTTTGCTGTATTGCAGACTCTGGACAGAAGAAGATGCTTCTTGCGTTAAAACAGAGGGTGGTTCATGGATGAGAACACTGGTCTGAATTTCCCTTCACAAATGGAGTGAAACCAAAGGCTCTGTGTCTTCTTCCAAGCAAGAGTTCATTTCCGGTAAACCCAGTGAATTTTCGGCTCAAATGAATTTACACAATTCACGAACCCAACACGATTTTCACTATTAACTAAAGAGCATGTATGTAAGACATGCTGTGGTTTGTTACAGTTTCATAAGCAGAGTTCAACTAGATATGGTCCGTATGAGTAGGAAACACAGTTCTTTTTTTCTGGACATGCTCATATTTCTTGTTGTATTGCAGACACTGGATAGAAGAGGATGCTGGTTGCGTTAAAACAGAGGGTCTTTCATGGATGAGAACTCTGGACTGAATTTCCCTTCACAAACGGAGTGAAACCAAAGGCTCTGTGTCTTCCTACAAGCAAGAGTTCATTTCCGGTAAACCCAGTGATTTTTCGGCTCAAATGAATTTACTCAGTTCACGAACCCAACATGTTTTTCACTATTAACTAAAGAGCATGTATGTAAGAGATGCTGTGGTTTGCTACAGTTTCACAATCAGAGTTTAACTAGATATGGTCCGTATGAGTAGGAAACACAGTTCTTTTTTTCTGGACATGCTCATTTTTTTGGGTGTATTGCAGACTCTGGACAGAAGAAGATGCTTCTTGCGTTTAAACAGAGGGTGTTTCATGGATAAGAACACTGGTCTGAATTTCCCTTCACAAACGGAGTGAAACCAAAGGCTCTGTGTCTTCCTACAAGCAAGAGTTCATTTCCGGTATACCGAGTGATTTTTCGGCTCAAATGAATTTACACAATTCACGAACCCAACACGATTTTCACTATTAACTAAAGAGCATCTATGTAAGACATGCTGTGGTTTGTTACAGTTTCATAATCAGAGTTCAACTAGATATGGTCCGTATGTGTCGGAAACACAGTTCATGTTTTCTGGGCATGCGCATGTTTTTTGCTGTATTGGCCACGCTGGAAAGAAGAGCATGCTTCTTGCGTTAAAACAGTGTGTTTCATGGATGAGAACACTGGTCTGAATTTCCCTTCACAAACGGAGTTAAACCAAAGTCTCTGTGTCTTCCTACAAGCAAGAGTTCATTTCCGGTAAACCCAGTGATTTTTCGGCTCAAATGAATTTACACAGTTCACGAACCCAACACGATTTTCACTATTAACTAAAGAGCATCTATGTAAGACTTGCTGTGGTTTGTTACAGTTTCATAAGCAGAGTTCAACTAGATATGGTCCGTATGAGTAGGAAACACAGTTCATTTTTTCAGGGCATGCTCATGTTTCTTGCTATATTGCAGACACTGGAAAGAAGAGCATGCTCTTTGTGTTAAAACATAGTGTGTTTCATTGATGAGAACACTGGTCTGAATTTACCTTCACAAACGGAGTTATACCAAAGTCTCTGCGTCTTCCTACAATTAAGAGTTCATTTCCAGGAAACCCAGTGATTTTTCGGCTCAAATGAATTTACACAGTTCACGAACCCAACACGTTTTTCACTTTTAACTAAAGAACATCTATGTAAGAGGTGCTGTGGTTTGTTACATTTTCACAATCAGAGTTTAACTAGATATGGTCCGTATGAGTAGGAAACACAGTTCTTTTTTTCTGGACATGCTCATTTTTTTTTTGCTGTATTGCAGACTCTGGACAGAAGAAGATGCTTCTTGCATTAAAACAGAGGGTGTTTCATGGATGAGAACACTGGTCTGAATTTCCCTTAACAAACGGAGTGAAACCAAGGCTCTGTGTCTTCCTACAAGCAAGAGTTCATTTCTGGTACACCCAGTGAATTTTCGGCTCAAATGAATTTACACAATTCACGAACCCAACACGATTTTCACTATTAACTAAAGAGCATCTATTTAAGACATGCTGTGGTTTGTTACAGTTTCATAAGCAGAGTTCAACTAGATATGATCCGTATGAGTAGGAAACACAGTTCTTTTTTTCTGGACATGCTCATATTTCTTGTTGTATTGCAGACACTGGACAGAAGAGGATGCTGCTTGCGTTAAAACATAGGGTCTTTCATGGATGAGAACTCTGGTCTGAATTTCCCTTCACAAACGGAGTGAAACCAAAGGCTCTGTGTCTTCCTACAAGCAAGAGTTCATTTCCGGTAAACCCAGTGATTTTTCGGCTCAAATGAATTTACACAGTTCACGAACCCAACATGTTTTTCACTATTAACTAAAGAGCATGTATGTAAGAGATGCTGTGGTTTGGTACAGTTTCATAAGCAGAGTTCAACTAGATATGGTCCGTATGAGTAGGAAACACAGTTCATTTTTTCAGGGCATGCTCATGTTTCTTGCTATATTGCAGACACTGGAAAGAAGAGCATGCTCTTTGTGTTAAAACATAGTGTGTTTCATGGATGAGAACACTGGTCTGAATGTCCCTTCACAAACGGAGTTATACCAAAGTCTCTGCGTCTTCCTACAATTAAGAGTTCATGTCCGGTAAACACAGTGATTTTTCGGCTCAAATGAATTTACACAGTTCACGAACCCAACACGTTTTTCACTTTTAACTAAAGAACATCTATGTAAGAGATGCTGTGGTTTGTTACCTTTTCACAATCAGAGTTTAACTAGATATGGTCCGTATGAGTAGGAAACACAGTTCTTTTTTTCTGGACATGCTCATTTTTTTTGCTGTATTGCAGACTCTGGACAGAAGAAGATGCTTCTTGCGTTAAAACAGAGGGTGGTTCATGGATGAGAACACTGGTCTGAATTTCCCTTCACAAATGGAGTGAAACCAAAGGCTCTGTGTCTTCCTCCAAGCAAGAGTTCATTTCCGGTAAACCCAGTGAATTTTCGGCTCAAATGAATTTACACAATTCACGAACCCAACACGATTTTCACTATTAACTAAAGAGCATCTATGTAAGACATGCTGTGGTTTGTTACAGTTTCATAAGCAGAGTTCAACTAGATATGGTCCGTATGAGTAGGAAACACAGTTCTTTTTTTCTGGACATGCTCATATTTCTTGTTGTATTGCAGACACTGGATAGAAGAGGATGCTGCTTGCGTTAAAACAGAGGGTCTTTCATGGATGAGAACTCTGGACTGAATTTCCCTTCACAAACGGAGTGAAACCAAAGGCTCTGTGTCTTCCTACAAGCAAGAGTTCATTTCCGGTAAACCCAGTGATTTTTCGGCTCAAATGAATTTACACAGTTCACGAACCCAACATGTTTTTCACTATTAACTAAAGAGCATGTATGTAAGAGATGCTGTGGTTTGCTACAGTTTCACAATCAGAGTTTAACTAGATATGGTCCGTATGAGTAGGAAACACAGTTCTTTTTTTCTGGACATGCTCATTTTTTTGGGTGTATTGCAGACTCTGGACAGAAGAAGATGCTTCTTGCGTTTAAACAGAGGGTGTTTCATGGATAAGAACACTGGTCTGAATTTCCCTTCACAAACGGAGTGAAACCAAAGGCTCTGTGTCTTCCTACAAGCAAGAGTTCATTTCCGGTAAACCCAGTGATTTTTCGGCTCAAATGAATTTACACATTCACGAACCCAACACGATTTTCACTATTAACTAAAGAGCATCTATGTAAGACTTGCTGTGGTTTGTTACAGTTTCATAAGCAGAGTTCAACTAGATATGGTCCGTATGAGTAGGAAACACAGTTCATTTTTTCAGGGCATGCTCATTTTTCTTGCTATATTGCAGACACTGGAAAGAAGAGCATGCTCTTTGTGTTAAAACATAGTGTGTTTCATTGATGAGAACACTGGTCTGAATTTACCTTCACAAACGGAGTTATACCAAAGTCTCTGCGTCTTCCTACAATTAAGAGTTCATTTCCAGGAAACCCAGTGATTTTTCGGCTCAAATGAATTTACACAGTTCACGAACCCAACACGTTTTCACTTTTAACTAAAGAACATCTATGTAAGAGATGCTGTGGTTTGTTACATTTTCACAATCAGAGTTTAACTAGATATGGTCTGTATGAGTAGGAAACACAGTTCTTTTTTTCTGGACATGCTCATTTTTTTTTTGCTGTATTGCAGACTCTGGACAGAAGACGATGCTTCTTGCATTAAAACAGAGGGTGTTTCATGGATGAGAACACTGGTCTGAATTTCCCTTAACAAACGGAGTGAAACCAAAGTCTCTGTGTCTTCCTACAAGCAAGAGTTCATTTCCGGTAAACCCAGTGATTTTTCGGCTCAAATGAATTTACACAGTTCACGAACCCAACATGTTTTTCACTATTAACTAAAGAGCATGTATGTAAGAGATGCTATGGTTTGGTACAGTTTCATAATCAGAGTTCAACTAGATATGGTCCGTATGAGTAGGAAACACAGTTCATTTTTTCAGGGCATGCTCATGTTTCTTGCTATATTGCAGACACTGGAAAGAAGAGCATGCTCTTTGTGTTAAAACATAGTGTGTTTCATGGATGAGAACACTGGTCTGAATGTCCCTTCACAAACGGAGTTATACCAAAGTCTCTGCGTCTTCCTACAATTAAGAGTTCATGTCCGGTAAACACAGTGATTTTTCGGCTCAAATGAATTTACACAGTTCACGAACCCAACACGTTTTTCACTTTTAACTAAAGAACATCTATGTAAGAGATGCTGTGGTTTGTTACCTTTTCACAATCAGAGTTTAACTAGATATGGTCCGTATGAGTAGGAAACACAGTTCTTTTTTTCTGGACATGCTCATTTTTTTTTGCTGTATTGCAGACTCTGGACAGAAGAAGATGCTTCTTGCGTTAAAACAGAGGGTGGTTCATGGACGAGAACACTGGTCTGAATTTCCCTTCACAAATGGAGTGAAACCAAAGGCTCTGTGTCTTCCTACAAGCAAGAGTTCATTTCCGGTAAACCCAGTGAATTTTCGGCTCAAATGAATTTACACAATTCACGAACCCAACACGATTTTCACTATTAACTAAAGAGCATCTATGTAAGACATGCTGTGGTTTGTTACAGTTTCATAAGCAGAGTTCAACTAGATATGATCCGTATGAGTAGGAAACACAGTTCTTTTTTTCTGGACATGCTCATATTTCTTGTTGTATTGCAGACACTGGATAGAAGAGGATGCTGCTTGCGTTAAAACAGAGGGTCTTTCATGGATGAGAACTCTAGACTGAATTTCCCTTCACAAACGGAGTTATACCAAAGTCTCTGGGTCTTCCTACAATTAAGAGTTCATTTCCAGTAAACCCAGTGATTTTTCGGCTCAAATGAATTTACACAGTTCACGAACCCAACACGTTTTTCACTTTTAACTAAAGAACATCTATGTAAGAGATGCTGTGGTTTGCTACAGTTTCACAATCAGAGTTTAACTAGATATGGTCCGTATGAGTAGGAAACACAGTTCTTTTTTTCTGGACATGCTCATTTTTTTGGGTGTATTGCAGACTCTGGACAGAAGAAGATGCTTCTTGCGTTTAAACAGAGGGTGTTTCATGGATAAGAACACTGGTCTGAATTTCCCTTCACAAACGGAGTGAAACCAAAGGCTCTGTGTCTTCCTACAAGCAAGAGTTCATTTCCGGTAAACCCAGTGATTTTTCGGCTCAAATGAATTTACACAATTCACGAACCCAACACGATTTTCACTATTAACTAAAGAGCATGTATGTAAGACATGCTGTGGTTTTTTACAGTTTCATAAGCAGAGTTCAACAAGATATGGTCCGCATGAGTAGGAAACACAGTTCTTTTTTTCTGGACATGCTCATATTTCTTGCTGTATTGCAGACACTGGACAGAAGAGGATGCTGCTTGCGTTAAAACAGAGGGTGTTTCTTGGATGAGAACTCTGGTCTGAATTTCCCTTCACAAACGGAGTTAAACCAAAGGCTCTGTGTCTTCCTACAAACAAAAGTTCATTTCCAGTAAACCCAGTGATTTTTTGGCTCAAATGAATTTACACAGTTCACGAACCCAACACGTTTTGCACTATTAACTAAAGAGCCTCTGTGTAAGAGATGCTGTGGTTTGTTACATTTTCATAATCAGAGTACAACTAGATATGGTCTGTATGTGTCGGAAACACAGTTCATTTTTTCTGGGCATGCGCATGTTTTTCCTGTATTGGCGACGCTGGAAAGAAGAGCATGATTCTTGCGTTAAAACAGTGTGTTTCATGGATGAGAACACTGGCCTGAATTTCCCTTAACAAACGGAGTGAAACCAAAAGCTCTGTGTCTTCCTACAAGCAAGAGTTCATTTCTGGTACACCCAGTGAATTTTCGGCTCAAATGAATTTACACAATTCACGAACCCAACACGATTTTCACTATTAACTAAAGAGCATCTATTTAAGACATGCTGTGGTTTGTTACAGTTTCATAAGCAGAGTTCAACTAGATATGATCCGTATGAGTAGGAAACACAGTTCTTTTTTTCTGGACATGCTCATATTTCTTGCTGTATTGCAGACACTGGACAGAAGAGGATGCTGCTTGCGTTAAAAATGAGGGTCTTTCATGGATGAGAACTCTGGTCTGAATTTCCCTTCACAAACGGAGTTAAACCAAAAGCTCTTTGTCTTCCTACAATCAAGAGTTCATTTCCGATAAACCCAGTGATTTTTCGGCTCAAATGAATTTACACAGTTCACGAACCCAACACGCTTTGCTCTATTATATAAAGAGCATCTATGTAAGACATGCTGTGGTTTGTTACAGTTTCATAATCAGAGTTCAACTAGATATGGTCCGTATGAGTAGGAAACACAGTTCATTTTTTCTGGGCATGCGCATGTTTTTTGCTGTATTGGCCACGCTGGAAAGAAGAGCATGCTTCTTGCGTTAAAACAGTGTGTTTCATGGATGAGAACACTGGTCTGAATTTCCCTTCACAAACGGAGTTAAACCAAAGTCTCTGTGTCTTCCTACAAGCAACAGTTCATTTCCGGTAAACCCAGTGATTTTTCGGCTCAAATGAATTTACACAGTTCACGAACCCAAAACGATTTTCACTATTAACTAAAGAGCATCTATGTAAGACATGCTGTGGTTTGTTACAGTTTCATAAGCAGAGTTCAACTAGATATGGTCCGTATGAGTAGGAAACACAGTTCTTTTTTTCTGGACATGCTCATATTTCTTGTTGTATTGCAGACAGTGGATAGAAGAGGATGCTGCTTGCGTTAAAACAGAGGGTCTTTCATGGATGAGAACTCTGGACTGAATTTCCCTTCACAAACGGAGTTATACCAACTTCTGCTTCTTCCTACAATTAAGAGTTCATTTCCGGTAAACCCAGTGATTTTTCGGCTCAAATGAATTTACACAGTTCACGAACCCAACACGTTTTTCACTTGTAACTAAAGAACATCTATGTAAGAGATGCTGTGGTTTGTTACAGTTTCACAATCAGAGTTTAACTAGATATGGTCCGTATGAGTAGGAAACACAGTTCTTTTATTCTGGACATTCTCATTTTTTTGTGTGTATTGCAGACTCTGGACAGAAGAAGATGCTTCTTGCGTTAAAACAGAGGGTGTTTCATGGATGAGAACACTGGTCTGAATTTTCCTTCAGAAACGGAGTTAAAAAAAAGTATCTGTGTCTTCCTACAAGCAAGTGTTCATTTCCGTTAAACTCAGTGATTTTTCGGCTCAAATGAATGTACACAGTTCACGAACCCAACACGTTTTTCACTGTTAACTAATGAGCATGTATGTAAGAGATGCTGTGGTTTGTTACAGTTTCATAATCAGAGTTCATCTAGATATGATCTGTATGAGTAGGAAACACAGTTCTTTTTTTCTGGACATGCTCATATTTCTTGCTGTATTGCAGACACTGGACAGAAGAGGATGCTGCTTGCGTTAAACAGAGGGTCTTTCATGGATTAGAACTCTGGTCTGAATTTCCCTTCACAAACGGAGTTAAACCAAAGGCTCTGTGTCTTTCTACAAGCAAGAGTACATTTCCGGTAAACCCAGTGATTTTTCGGCTCAAATGAATTTACACAGTTCACGAACCCAACACGTTTTGCTCTATTATCTAAAGAGCATCTATGGAAGACATGCTGTGGTTTGTTACAGTTTCATAATCAGAGTTCAACTAGATATGGTCCGTATGAGTAGGAAACACAGTTCATATTTTCTGGACATGCTCATTTTTTTTGCTGTATTGCAGACTCTGGACAGAAGAGGATGCTACTTGCGTTAAAACATAGGTTGTTTCATGGATGAGAACACTGGTCTGAATTTCCCTTCACAAACGGAGTGAAACCAAAGGCTCTGTGTCTTCCTACAAGCAAGAGTTCATTTCCGGTAAACCCAGTGATTTTTCGGCTCAAATGAATTTACACAGTTCACGAACCCAACACGATTTTCACTATTAACTAAAGAGCATCTATGTAAGACTTGCTGTGGTTTGTTACAGTTTCATAACCAGAGTTCAACTAGATATGGTCCGTATGAGTAGGAAACCCAGTTCATTTTTTCAGGGCATGCTCATGTTTCTTGCTATATTGCAGACACTGGAAAGAAGAGCATGCTCTTTGTGTTAAAACATAGTGTGTTTCATTGATGAGAACACTGGTCTGAATTTACCTTCACAAACGGAGTTATACCAAAGTCTCTGCGTCTTCCTACAATTAAGAGTTCATGTCCGGTAAACCCAGTGATTATTCGGCTCAAATGAATTTACACAGTTCACGAACCCAACACGTTTTTCACTTTTAACTAAAGAACATCTATGTAAGAGATGCTGTGGTTTGTTACAGTTTCACAATCAGAGTTTAATTAGATATGGTCCGTATGAGTAGGAAACACAGTTCTTTTTTTCTGGACATGCTCTTTTTTTTTGTGTATTGCAGACTCTGGACAGAAGAAGATGCTTCTTGCGTTGAAACAGAGGGTGTTTCATGGATAAGAACACTGGTCTGAATATCCATTCACAAACGGAGTGAAACCAAAGGCTCTGTGTCTTCCTACAAGCAAGAGTTCATTTCCGGTAAACCCAGTGATTTTTCGGCTCAAATGAATATACCCATTTCACGAACCCAACACGATTTTCACTATTAACTAAAGAGCATATATGTAAGAGATGCTGTGGTTTGGTACAGTTTCATAAGCAGAGTTCAACTAGATATGGTCCGTATGAGTAGGAAACACAGTTCATTTTTTCAAGGCATGCTCATGTTTCTTTCTATATTGCAGACACTGGAAAGAAGAGCATGCTCTTTGCGTTAAAACATAGTGTGTTCATGGATGAGAACACTGGTCTGAATTTCCCTTCACAAACGGAGTTATACCAAAGTCTCTGTGTCTTCCTACAATTAAGAGTTCATTTCCGGGAAACCCAGTGATTTTCAGGCTCAAATGAATTTACACAGTTCACGAACCCAACACGATTTTCACTATTAACTAAAGAGCATCTATGTAAGACTTGCTGTGGTTTGTTACAGTTTCATAAGCAGAGTTCAACTAGATATGGTCCGTAAGAGTAGGAAACCCAGTTCATTTTTTCAGGGCATGCTCATGTTTCTTGCTATATTGCAGACACTGGAAAGAAGAGCATGCTCTTTGTGTTAAAACATAGTGTGTTTCATTGATGAGAACACTGGTCTGAATTTACCTTCACAAACGGAGTCATACCAAAGTCTCTGCGTCTTCCTACAATTAAGAGTTCATTTCCGGTAAACCCAGTGATTTTTCGGCTCAAATGAATTTACACAGTTCACGAACCCAACACGTTTTTCACTTTTAACTAAAGAACATCTATGTAAGAGATGCTGTGGTTTGTTACAGTTTCATAATCAGAGTTCAACTAGATATGGTCCATATGTGTCGGAAACACAGTTCATGTTTTCTGGGCATGCGCATGTTTTTTGCTGTATTGGCCACGCTGGAAAGAAGAGCATGCTTCTTGCGTTAAAACAGTGTGTTTCATGGATGAGAACACTGGTCTGAATTTCCCTTCACAAACGGAGTGAAACCAAAGGCTCTGTGTCTTCCTACAAGCAAGAGTTCATTTCCGGTAAACCCAGTGATTTTTCGGCTCAAATGAATTTACACAATTCACGAACCCAACACGATTTTCACTATTAACTAAAGAGCATCTATGTAAGACATGCTGTGGTTTTTTACAGTTTCATAAGCAGAGTTCAACAAGATATGGTCTGTATGAGTAGGAAACACAGTTCTTTTTTTCTGGACATGCTCATATTTCTTGCTGTATTGCAGACACTGGACAGAAGAGGATGCTGCTTGCGTTAAAACAGAGGGTCTTTCATGGATGAGAACTCTGGACTGAATTTCCCTTCACAAACGGAGTTAAACCAAAGTCTCTGTGTCTTCCTACAAACAAAAGTTCATTTCCGGTAAACCCAGTGATTTTTCGGCTCAAATGAATTTACACAGTTCACGAACCCAACACGTTTTTCACTTTTAACTAAAGAACATCTATGTAAGAGATGCTGTGGTTTGTTACAGTTTCACAATCAGAGTTTAACTACATATGGTCCGTATGAGTAGGAAACACAGTTCTTTTTTTCTGGACATGCTCATATTTCTTGCTGTATTGCAGACACTGGACAGAAGAGGATGCTGCTTGCGTTAAAACAGAGGGTCTTTCATGGATGAGAACTCTGGTCTGAATTTCCCTTCACAAACGGAGTTAAACCAAAAGCTCTGTGTCTTCCTACAAGCAAGAGTTCATTTCCGGTAAACCCAGTGATTTTTCGGCTCAAATGAATTTACACAGTTCACGAACCCAACACGTTTTGCACTATTATATAAAGAGCATCTATGTAAGACATGCTGTGGTTTGTAACAGTTTCATAATCAGAGTTCAACTACATATGGTCTGTATGAGTAGGAAACACAGTTCATTTTTTCTGGACATGCTCATTTTTTTTTGCTGTATTGCACATTCTGGACAGAAGAGGATGCTTCTTGCATTAAAACATAGGGTGTTTCATGGATGAGAACACTGGTCCTAATTTCCCTTCACAAACGGAGTGAAACCAAAGGCTCTGTGTGTTCCTACAAGCAAGAGTTCATTTCCGGTAAACCCAGTGATTTTTCGGCTCAAATGAATTTACACAATTCACGAACCCAACACGATTTTCACTATTAACTAAAGAGCATCTATGTAAGACGTGCTGTGGTTTGTTACAGTTTCATAATCAGAGTTCAACTACATATGGTCCGTATGTGTCGGAAACACAGTTCATGTTTTCTGGGCATGCGCATGTTTTTTGCTGTATTGGCCACGCTGGAAAGAAGAGCATGCTTCTTGCGTTAAAACAGTGTGTTTCATGGATGAGAACACTGGTCTGAATTTCCCTTCACAAACGGAGTTAAACCAAAGTCTCTGTGTCTTCCTACAAGCAAGAGTTCATTTCCGGTAAACCCAGTGATTTTTCGGCTCAAATGAATTTACACAGTTCACGAACCCAACACGATTTTCACTATTAACTAAAGAGCATCTCTGTAAGACTTGCTGTGGTTTGTTACAGTTTCATAAGCAGAGTTCAACTAGATATGGTCCGTATGAATAGGAAACCCAGTTCATTTTTTCAGGGCATGCTCATGTTTCTTGCTATATTGCAGACACTGGAAAGAAGAGCATGCTCTTTGTGTTAAAACATAGTGTGTTTCATTTATGAGAACACTGGTCTGAATTTACCTTCACAAACGGAGTTATACCAAAGTCTCTGCGTCTTCCTACAATTAAGAGTTCATTTCCAGTAAACCCAGTGATTTTTCTGCTCAAATGAATTTACACAGTTCACGAACCCAACACGTTTTTCACTTTTAACTAAAGAACATCTATGTAAGAGATGCTGTGGTTTGCTACAGTTTCACAATCAGAGTTTAACTAGATATGGTCCGTATGAGTAGGAAACACAGTTCTTTTTTTCTGGACATGCTCATTTTTTTGAGTGTATTGCAGACTCTGGACAGAAGAAGATGCTTTTTGCGTTAAAACAGAGGGTGTTTCATGGATAAGAACACTGGTCTGAATTTCCCTTCACAAACGGAGTGAAACCAAAGGCTCTGTGTCTTCCTACAAGCAAGAGTTCATTTCCGGTAAACCGAGTGATTTTTCGGCTCAAATGAATTTACACAATTCACGAACCCAACACGATTTTCACTATTAACTAAAGAGCATCTATGTAAGACATGGTGTGGTTTGCTACAGTTTCCTAAGCAGAGTTCAACTAGATATGATCCGTATGAGTAGGAAACACAGTTCTTTTTTTCTGGACATGCTCATATTTCTTGCTGTATTGCAGACACTGGACAGAAGAGGATGCTGCTTGCGTTAAAAAAGAGGGTCTTTCATGTATGAGAACTCTGGTCTGAATTTCCCTTCACAAACGGAGTTAAACCAAAAGCTCTTTGTATTCCTACAAGTAAGAGTTCATTTCCGATAAACCGAGTGATTTTTCGGCTCAAATGAATTTACACAGTTCACGAACCCAACACGCTTTGCTCTATTATATAAAGAGCATCTATGTAAGACATGCTGTGGTTTGTTACAGTTTCATAATCAGAGTTCAACTAGATATGGTCCGTATGAGTAGGAAACACAGTTCATTTTTTCTGGACATGCTCATTTTTTTTTTTTTTTGCTGTATTGCAGACTCTGGACAGAAGAGGATGCTTCTTGTGTTAAAACATAGGGTGTTTCATGGATGAGAACACTGGTCTGAATTTCCCTTCACAAACGGAGTGAAACCAAAGGCTCTGTGTCTTCCTACAAGCAAGAGTTCATTTCCGGTAAACCCAGTGATGTTTCGGCTCAAATGAATTTACACAATTCACGAACCCAACACGATTTTCACTATTAACTAAAGAGCATCTATGTAAGACATGCTGTGGTTTGTTACAGTTTCATAATCAGAGTTCAACTAGATATGGTCCGTATGTGTCGGAAACACAGTTCACGTTTTCTGGGCATGCGCATGTTTTTTGCTGTATTGGCCACGCTGGAAAGAAGAGCATGCTTCTTGCGTTAAAACAGTGTGTTTCATGGATGAGAACACTGGTGTGAATGTCCCTTCACAAACGGAGTCAAACCAAAGTCTCTGTGTCTTCCTACAAGCAAGAGTTCATTTCCGGTAAACCCAGTGATTTTTCGGCTCAAATGAATTTACACAGTTCACGAACCCAACACGATTTTCACTATTAACTAAAGAGCATCTATGTAAGACATGCTGTGGTTTGTTACAGTTTCATAAGCAGAGTTCAACTAGATATGGTCCGTATGAGTAGGAAACCCAGTTCATTTTTTCAGGGCATGCTCATGTTTCTTGCTATATTGCAGACACTGGAAAGAAGAGCATGCTCTTTGTGTTAAAACATAGTGTGTTTCATGGATGAGAACACTGGTCTGAATTTCCCTTCACAAACGGAGTTATACCAAAGTCTCTGCGTCTTCCTACAATTAAGAGTTCATGTCCGGTAAACCCAGTGATTTTTCGGCTCAAATGAATTTACACAGTTCACGAACCCAACACGTTTTTCACTTTTAACTAAAGAACATCTATGTAAGAGATGCTGTGGTTTGTTACAGTTTCACAATCAGAGTTTAACTAGATATGGTCCGTATGAGTAGGAAACACAGTTCTTTTTATCTGGACCTGCTCTTTTTTTTTTTGTGAATTGCAGACTCTGGACAGAAGAAGATGCTTCTTGCGTTAAAACAGAGGGTGTTTCATGGATGAGAACACTGGTCTGAATTTCCCTTCACAAACGGAGTGAAACCAAAGGCTCTGTGTCTTCCTACAAGCAAGAGTTCAATTCCAGTAAACCCAGTGATTTTTTGGCTCAAATAATTTACACAATTCACGAACCCAACACGATTTTCACTATTAACTAAAGAGCATATATGTAAGAGATGCTGTGGTTTGGTACAGTTTCATAAGCAGAGTTCAACTAGATATGGTCCGTATGAGTAGGAAGCACAGTTCTTTTTTTCTGGACATGCTCATATTTCTTGCTGTATTGCAGACACTGGACAGAAGAGGATGCTGCTTGCGTTAAAACAGAGGGTGGTTCATGGATGAGAACACTGGTCTGAATTTCCCTTCACAAATGGAGTGAAACCAAAGGCTCTGTGTCTTCCTACAAGCAAGAGTTCATTTCCGGTAAACCCAGTGAATTTTCGGCTCAAATGAATTTACACAATTCACGAACCCAACACGATTTTCACTATTAACTAAAGAGCATCTATGTAAGACATGCTGTGGTTTGTTACAGTTTCATAAGCAGAGTTCAACTAGATATGGTCCGTGTGAGTAGGAAACACAGTTCTTTTTTTCTGGACATGCTCATATTTCTTGTTGTATTGCAGACACTGGATAGAAGAGGATGCTGCTTGCGTTAAAACAGAGGGTCTTTCATGGATGAGAACTCTGGTCTGAATTTCCCTTCACAAACGGAGTTATACCAACTTCTGCTTCTTCCTACAATTAAGAGTTCATTTCCGGTAAACCCAGTGATTTTTCGGCTCAAATGAATTTACACAGTTCACGAACCCAACACGTTTTTCACTTGTAACTAAAGAACATCTATGTAAGAGATGCTGTGGTTTGTTACAGTTTCACAATCAGAGTTTAACTAGATATGGTCCGTATGAGTAGGAAACACAGTTCTTTTTTTCTGGACATTCTCATTTTTTTGTGTGTATTGCAGACTCTGGACAGAAGAAGATGCTTCTTGCGTTAAAACAGAGGGTGTTTCATGGATGAGAACACTGGTCTGAATTTCCCTTCACAAACGGAGTGAAACCAAAGGCTCTGTGTCTTCCTACAAGCAAGAGTTCAATTCCAGTAAACCCAGTGATTTTTTGGCTCAAATAATTTACACAATTCACGAACCCAACACGATTTTCACTATTAACTAAAGAGCATCTATGTAAGACATGCTGTGGTTTTTTACAGTTTCATAAGCAGAGTTCAACTAGATATGGTCCGTATGAGTACGAAACACAGTTCTTTTTTTGTGGACATGCTCATATTTCTTGCTGTATTGCAGACACTGGACAGAAGAGGATGCTGCTTGCTTTAAAACAGAGGGTCTTTCATGGATGAGAACTCTGGTCTGAATTTCCCTTCACAAACGGAGTTAAACCAAAGGCTCTGTGTCTTCCTACAAGCAAAAGTTCATTTCCGGTAAACCCAGTGATTTTTGGGCTCAAATGAATTTACACAGTTCACGAACCCAACACGTTTTGCACTATTAACTAAAGAGCATCTGTGTAAGAGATGCTGTGGTTTGTTACAGTTTCATAATCAGAGTTCAACTAGATATGGTCCGTATGAGTAGGAAACACCGTTCTTTTTTTCTGGTTATGCTCATGTTTCTTGCTGTATTGCAGACTCTGGACAGAAGAGGATGCTTCTTGCGTTAAAACAGAGTATGTTTCATGGATGAGAACACTGGTCTGAATTTTCCTTCACAAACGGAGTTAAACCAAAGTCTCTGTGTCTTCCTACAAGCAAGAGTTCATTTCCGGTAAACCCAGTGATTTTTCGGCTCAAATGAATTTACACAGTTCACGAACCCAACACGTTTTGCTCTATTATCTAAAGAGCATCTATTGAAGACATGCTGTGGTTTGGTACAGTTTCATAATCAGAGTTCAACTAGATATGGTCCGTATGAGTAGGAAACACAGTTCATTTTTTCTGGACATGCTCATTTTTTTTGCTGTATTGCAGACTCTGGACAGAAGAGGATGCTACTTGAGTTAAAACATAGGGTGTTTCATGGATGAGAACACTGGTCTGAATTTCCCTTCACAAACGGAGTGAAACCAAAGGCTCTGTGTCTTCCTACAAGCAAGAGTTCATTTCCGGTAAACCCAGTGATTTTTCGGCTCAAATGAATTTACACAGTTCACGAACCCAACACGATTTTCACTATTAACTAAAGAGCATCTATGTAAGACATGCTGTGGTTTGTTACAGTTTCATAAGCAGAGTTCAACTAGATATGGTCCGTATGAGTAGGAAACCCAGTTCATTTTTTCAGGGCATGCTCATGTTTCTTGCTATATTGCAGACACTGGAAAGAAGAGCATGCTCTTTGTGTTAAAACATAGTGTGTTTCATGGATGAGAACACTGGTCTGAATTTCCCTTCACAAACGGAGTTATACCAAAGTCTCTGCGTCTTCCTACAATTAAGAGTTCATGTCCGGTAAACCCAGTGATTTTTCGGCTCAAATGAATTTACACAGTTCACGAACCCAACACGTTTTTCACTTTTAACTAAAGAACATCTATGTAAGAGATGCTGTGGTTTGTTACAGTTTCACAATCAGAGTTTAACTAGATATGGTCCGTACGAGTAGGAAACACAGTTCTTTTTATCTGGACCTGCTCTTTTTTTTTTTGTGAATTGCAGACTCTGGACAGAAGAAGATGCTTCTTGCGTTAAAACAGAGGGTGTTTCATGGATGAGAACACTGGTCTGAATTTCCCTTCACAAACGGAGTGAAACCAAAGGCTCTGTGTCTTCCTACAAGCAAGAGTTCAATTCCAGTAAACCCAGTGATTTTTTGGCTCAAATAATTTACACAATTCACGAACCCAACACGATTTTCACTATTAACTAAAGAGCATATATGTAAGAGATGCTGTGGTTTGGTACAGTATCATAAGCAGAGTTCAACTAGATATGGTCCGTATGAGTAGGAAGCACAGTTCTTTTTTTCTGGACATGCTCATATTTCTTGCTGTATTGCAGACACTGGACAGAAGAGGATGCTGCTTGCGTTAAAACAGAGGGTCTTTCATGGATGAGAACTCTGGTCTCAATTTCCCTTCACCAACGGAGTTAAACCAAAAGCTCTGTGTCTTCCTACAAGCAAGAGTTCATTTCCGGTAAACCCAGTGATTTTTCGGCTCAAATGAATTTACACAGTTCACGAACCCAACACGTTTTGCTCTATTATATAAAGAGCATCTATGTAAGACATGCTGTGGTTTGTTACAGTTTCATAATCAGAGTTCAACTAGATATGGTACGTATGAGTAGGAAACACAGTTCATTTTTTCTGGACATGCTCATTTTTTTTTGCTGTATTGCAGACTCTGGACAGAAGAGGATGCTTCTTGCGTTAAAACATAGGGTGTTTCATGGATGAGAACACTGGTCTGAATTTCCCTTCACAAACGGAGTGAAACCAAAGGCTCTGTGTCTTCCTACAAGCAAGAGTTCATTTCCAGTAAACCCAGTGATTTTTCGGCTCAAATGAAATTACACAATTCTCGAACCCAACACGATTTTCACAATTAACTAAAGAGCATCTATGTAAGACATGCTGTGGTTTGTTACAGTTTCATAATCAGAGTTCAACTAGATATGGTCCGTATGTGTCGGAAACACAGTTCATGTTTCTGGGCATGCGCATGTTTTTTGCTGTATTGGCCACGCTGGAAAGAAGAGCATGCTTCTTGCGTTAAAACAGTGTGTTTCATGGATGAGAACACTGGTCTGAATTTCCCTTCACAAACGGAGTTAAACCAAAGTCTCTGTGTCTTCCTACAAGCAAGAGTTCATTTCCGGTAAACCCAGTGATTTTTCGGCTCAAATGAATTTACACAGTTCACGAACCCAACACGATTTTCACTATTAACTAAAGAGCATCTATGTAAGACTTGCTGTGGTTTGTTACAGTTTCATAAGCAGAGTTCAACTAGATATGGTCCGTATGAGTAGGAAACCCAGTTCATTTTTTAGGGCATGCTCATGTTTCTTGCTATATTGCAGACACTGGAAAGAAGAGCATGCTCTTTGTGTTAAAACATAGTGTGTTTCATTGATGAGAACACTGGTCTGAATTTACCTTCACAAACGGAGTTATACCAAAGTCTCTGCGTCTTCCTACAATTAAGAGTTCATTTCCAGTAAACCCAGTGATTTTTCGGCTCAAATGAATTTACACAGTTCACGAACCCAACACGTTTTTCACTTTCAACTAAAGAAATTCTATGTAAGAGATGCTGTGGTTTGCTACAATTCACAATCAGAGTTTAACTAGATATGGTCCGTATGAGTAGGAAACACAGTTCTTTTTTCTGGACATGCTCATTTTTATGTGTGTATTGCAGACTCTGGACAGAAGAAGATGCTTCTTGCGTTAAAACAGAGGGTGTTTCATGGATAAGAACACTGGTCTGAATTTCCCTTCACAAACGGAGTGAAACCAAAGGCTCTGTGTCTTCTAACAAGCAAGAGTTCATTTCCGGTAAACCCAGTGATTTTTCGGCTCAAATGAATCTACACAATTCACGAACCCAACACGATTTTCACTATTAACTAAAGAGCATCTATGTAAGACATGCTGTGGTTTTTTACAGTTTCATAAGCAGAGTTCAACAAGATATGGTCCGTATGAGTAGGAAACACAGTTCTTTTTTCTGGACATGCTCATATTTCTTGCTGTATTGCAGACACTGGACAGAAGAGGATGCTGCTTGCGTTAAACAGAGGGTCTTTCATGGATGAGAACTCTGGTCTGAATTTCCCTTCACAAACGGAGTTAAACCAAAGGCTCTGTGTCTTCCTACAAACAAAAGTTCATTTCCGGTAAACCCAGTGATTTTTCGGCTCAAATGAATTTACACAGTTCACGAACCCAACACGTTTTGCACTATTAACTAAAGAGCCTCTGTGTAAGAGATGCTGTGGTTTGTTACAGTTTCATAATCAGAGTACAACTAGACATGGTCCTTATGTGTCGGAAACACAGTTCATTTTTTCTGGGCATGCGCATGTTTTTTGCTGTATTGGCGACGCTGGAAAGAAGAGCATGATTCTTGCGTTAAAACAGTGTGTTTCATGGATGAGAACACTGGTCTGAATTTCCCTTCACAAACGGAGTTAAACCAAAGTCTTAGTGTCTTCCTACAAGCAAGAGTTCATTTCCGGTAAACCCAGTGATTTTTCGGCTCAAATGAATTTACACAGTTCACGAACCCAACACGTTTTTCACTATAAACTAAAGAGCATCTATGTAAGAGATGCTGTGGTTTGTTACAGTTTCATAAGCAGAGTACAACTAGATATGGTCCATATGAGTAGGAAACACAGTTCATTTTTTCAGGGCATGCTCATGTTTCTTGCTTTATTGCAGACACTGGAACGAAGAACATGCTCATTGTGTTAAAACATAGTGTGTTTCATTGATGAGAACAGTGGTCTGAATTTCCCTTCACAAACGGAGTGAAACCAAAGGCTCTGTGTCTTCCTACAAGCAAGAGTTCATTTCTGGTAAACCCAGTGATTTTTTGGCTCAAATGAATTTACACAATTCACGAACCCAACACGATTTTCACTATTAACTAAAGAGCATCTATGTAAGACATGCTGTGGTTTTTTACAGTTTCATAAGCAGAGTTCAACAAGATATGGTCCGTATGAGTAGGAAACACAGTTCTTTTTTTCTGGACATGCTCATATTTCTTGCTGTATTGCAGACACTGGACAGAAGAGGATGCTGCTTGCGTTAAAACAGACGGTCTTTCATGGATGAGAACTCTGGTCTGAATTTCCCTTCACAAACGGAGTTAAACCAAAGGCTCTGTGTCTTCCTACAAACAAAAGTTCATTTCCGGTAAACCCAGTGATTATTCGGCTCAAATGAATTTACACAGTTCACGAACCCAACACGTTTTTCACTTGTAACTAAAGAACATCTATGTAAGAGATGTTGTGGTTTATTACAGTTTCACAATCAGAGTTCAACTAGATATGGTCCGTATGAGTAGGAAACACAGTTCATTTTTTCTGGACATGCTCATTTTTTTTTGCTGTATTGCAGACTCTGGACAGAAGAGGATGCTTCTTGCGTTAAAACATAGGGTGTTTCATGGATGAGAACACTGGTCTGAATTTCGCTTCACAAACGGAGTGAAACCAAAGGCTCTGTGTCTTCCTACAAGCAAGAGTTCATTTCCGGTAAACCCAGTGATTTTTCGGCTCAAATGAATATACCCATTTCACGAACCCAAAACGATTTTCACTATTAACTAAAGAGCATATATGTAAGAGATGCTGTGGTTTGGTACAGTTTCATAAGCAGAGTTCAACTAGATATGGTCCGTATGAGTATGAAACACAGTTCTATTTTTCTGGACATGCTCATATTTCTTGCTGTATTGCAGACACTGGACAGAAGAGGATGCTGCTTGCGTTAAAACAGAGGGTCTTTCATGGATGAGAACTCTGGTATGAATTTCCCTTCACAAACGGAGTTAAACCAAAGGCTCTGTGTCTTCCTACAAGCAAGAGTTCATTTCCGGTAAACCCAGTGATTTTTCGGCTCAAATGAATTTACACAGTTCACGAACCCAACACGTTTTGCTCTATTATCTAAAGAGCATCTATGTAAGACATGCTGTGGTTTGTTACAGTTTCATAATCAGAGTTAAACTAGATATGGTCCGTATGAGTAGGAAACTCAGTTCATTTTTTCTGGACATGCTCATTTTTTTTGCTGTATTGCAGACTCTGGACAGAAGAGGATGCTTCTTGCGTTAAACATAGGGTTTTTCATGGATGAGAACACTGGTCTGAATTTCCCTTCACAAACGGAGAGAAACCAAAGTCTCTGTGTCTTCCTACAAGCAAGAGTTCATTTCCGGTAAACCCAGTGATTTTTCGGCTCAAATGAATTTACACAATTCACGAACCCATCACGATTTTCACTATTAACTAAAGAGCATCTATGTAAGACATGCTGTAGTTTGTTACAATTTCATAAGCAGAGTTCAACTAGATATGGTCCGTATGTGTCGGAAACACAGTTCATGTTTTCTGGGCATGCGCATGTTTTATGCTGTATTGGCCACGCTGGAAAGAAGAGCATGCTTCTTGCGTTAAAAAAGTGTGTTTCATAGATGAGAACACTGGTCTGAATTTCCCTTCAGAAACGGAGTTAAACCAAAGTCTCTGTGTCTTCCTACAAGCAAGAGTTCATTTCCGGTAAACCCAGTGATTTTCAGCTCAAATGAATTTACACAGTTCACGAACCCAACACGTTTTGCTCTATTATCTAAAGAGCATCTATGTAAGACATGCTGTGGTTTGTTACACTTTCATAAGCGGAGTTCAACTAGATATGGTCCATATGAGTAGGAAACACAGTTCTTTTTTTCTGGACATGCTCATTTATGTTGCTGTATTGCAGACTCTGGACAGAAGAGGATGCTTCTTGCGTTAAAACATAGGGTGTTTCATGGATGAGAACACTGGTCTGAATTTCCCTTCTCAAACGGAGTGAAACCAAAGGCTCTGTGTCTTCCTACAAGCAAGAGTTCATTTCCGGTAAACCGAGTGATTTTTCGGCTCAAATGAATATACCCACTTCACGAACCCAACACGATTTTCACTATTAACTAAAGAGCATATATGTAAGAGATGCTGTGGTTTGGTACAGTTTCATAAGCAGAGTTCAACAAGATATGGTCCGTATGAGTAGGAAACACAGTTCTTTTTTCTGGACATGCTCATATTTCTTGCTGTATTGCAGACACTGGACAGAAGAGGATGCTGCTTGCGTTAAACAGAGGGTCTTTCATGGATGAGAACTCTGGTCTGAATTTCCCTTCACAAACGGAGTTAAACCAAAGGCTCTGTGTCTTCCTACAAACAAAAGTTCATTTCCGGTAAACCCAGTGATTTTTCGGCTCAAATGAATTTACACAGTTCACGAACCCAACACGTTTTGCACTATTAACTAAAGAGCCTCTGTGTAAGAGATGCTGTGGTTTGTTACAGTTTCATAATCAGAGTACAACTAGACATGGTCCTTATGTGTCGGAAACACAGTTCATTTTTTCTGGGCATGCGCATGTTTTTTGCTGTATTGGCGACGCTGGAAAGAAGAGCATGATTCTTGCGTTAAAACAGTGTGTTTCATGGATGAGAACACTGGTCTGAATTTCCCTTCACAAACGGAGTTAAACCAAAGTCTTAGTGTCTTCCTACAAGCAAGAGTTCATTTCCGGTAAACCCAGTGATTTTTCGGCTCAAATGAATTTACACAGTTCACGAACCCAACACGTTTTTCACTATAAACTAAAGAGCATCTATGTAAGAGATGCTGTGGTTTGTTACAGTTTCATAAGCAGAGTACAACTAGATATGGTCCATATGAGTAGGAAACACAGTTCATTTTTTCAGGGCATGCTCATGTTTCTTGCTTTATTGCAGACACTGGAACGAAGAACATGCTCATTGTGTTAAAACATAGTGTGTTTCATTGATGAGAACAGTGGTCTGAATTTCCCTTCACAAACGGAGTGAAACCAAAGGCTCTGTGTCTTCCTACAAGCAAGAGTTCATTTCTGGTAAACCCAGTGATTTTTTGGCTCAAATGAATTTACACAATTCACGAACCCAACACGATTTTCACTATTAACTAAAGAGCATCTATGTAAGACATGCTGTGGTTTTTTACAGTTTCATAAGCAGAGTTCAACAAGATATGGTCCGTATGAGTAGGAAACACAGTTCTTTTTTTCTGGACATGCTCATATTTCTTGCTGTATTGCAGACACTGGACAGAAGAGGATGCTGCTTGCGTTAAAACAGACGGTCTTTCATGGATGAGAACTCTGGTCTGAATTTCCCTTCACAAACGGAGTTAAACCAAAGGCTCTGTGTCTTCCTACAAACAAAAGTTCATTTCCGGTAAACCCAGTGATTATTCGGCTCAAATGAATTTACACAGTTCACGAACCCAACACGTTTTTCACTTGTAACTAAAGAACATCTATGTAAGAGATGTTGTGGTTTATTACAGTTTCACAATCAGAGTTCAACTAGATATGGTCCGTATGAGTAGGAAACACAGTTCATTTTTTCTGGACATGCTCATTTTTTTTTGCTGTATTGCAGACTCTGGACAGAAGAGGATGCTTCTTGCGTTAAAACATAGGGTGTTTCATGGATGAGAACACTGGTCTGAATTTCGCTTCACAAACGGAGTGAAACCAAAGGCTCTGTGTCTTCCTACAAGCAAGAGTTCATTTCCGGTAAACCCAGTGATTTTTCGGCTCAAATGAATATACCCATTTCACGAACCCAAAACGATTTTCACTATTAACTAAAGAGCATATATGTAAGAGATGCTGTGGTTTGGTACAGTTTCATAAGCAGAGTTCAACTAGATATGGTCCGTATGAGTATGAAACACAGTTCTATTTTTCTGGACATGCTCATATTTCTTGCTGTATTGCAGACACTGGACAGAAGAGGATGCTGCTTGCGTTAAAACAGAGGGTCTTTCATGGATGAGAACTCTGGTATGAATTTCCCTTCACAAACGGAGTTAAACCAAAGGCTCTGTGTCTTCCTACAAGCAAGAGTTCATTTCCGGTAAACCCAGTGATTTTTCGGCTCAAATGAATTTACACAGTTCACGAACCCAACACGTTTTGCTCTATTATCTAAAGAGCATCTATGTAAGACATGCTGTGGTTTTTTACAGTTTCATAATCAGAGTTAAACTAGATATGGTCCGTATGAGTAGGAAACTCAGTTCATTTTTTCTGGACATGCTCATTTTTTTTGCTGTATTGCAGACTCTGGACAGAAGAGGATGCTTCTTGCGTTAAACATAGGGTTTTTCATGGATGAGAACACTGGTCTGAATTTCCCTTCACAAACGGAGAGAAACCAAAGTCTCTGTGTCTTCCTACAAGCAAGAGTTCATTTCCGGTAAACCCAGTGATTTTTCGGCTCAAATGAATTTACACAATTCACGAACCCATCACGATTTTCACTATTAACTAAAGAGCATCTATGTAAGACATGCTGTAGTTTGTTACAATTTCATAAGCAGAGTTCAACTAGATATGGTCCGTATGTGTCGGAAACACAGTTCATGTTTTCTGGGCATGCGCATGTTTTATGCTGTATTGGCCACGCTGGAAAGAAGAGCATGCTTCTTGCGTTAAAAAAGTGTGTTTCATAGATGAGAACACTGGTCTGAATTTCCCTTCAGAAACGGAGTTAAACCAAAGTCTCTGTGTCTTCCTACAAGCAAGAGTTCATTTCCGGTAAACCCAGTGATTTTTCGGCTCAAATGAATTTACACAGTTCACAAAGCCAACATGTTTTGCACTATTAACTAAAGAGCATCTATGAAAGGGATTGTGTGGTTTGTTACAGTTTCATAATTAGAGTTCAACTAGATATGGTCCGTATGAGTAGGCAACACAGTTCTTTTTTTCTGGACATGCTCATTTTTTTTGCTGTATTGCAGACTCTGGACAGAAGAGGATGCTTCTTGTGTTAAAACATAGGGTGTTTCATGGATAAGAACACTGGTCTGAATTTCCCTTCTCAAACGGAGTGAAACCAAAGGCTCTGTGTCTTCCTACAAGCAAGAGTTCATTTCCGGTAAACCCAGTGATTTTTCGGCTCAAATGAATATACCCATTTCACGAACCCAACACGATTTTCACTATTAACTAAAGAGCATATATGTAAGAGATGCTGTGGTTTGGTACAGTTTCATAAGCAGAGTTCAACTAGATATGGTCCGTATGAGTAGGAAACACAGTTCATTTTTTCAGGGCATGCTCATGTTTCTTGCTATATTGCAGACACTGGAAAGAAGAGCATGCTCTTTGTGTTAAAACATAGTGTGTTCATGGATGACAACACTGGTCTGAATTTCCCTTCACAAACGGAGTTATACCAAAGTCTCTGTGTCTTCCTACAAGCAAGAGTTCATTTCCGGTAAACCCAGTGATTTTTCGGCTCAAATGAATTTACACAGTTCAGGAACCCAACACGTTTTTCATTTTTAACTAAAGAACATCTATGTAAGAGATGCTGTGGTTTGTTACATTTTCACAATCAGAGTTTACTAGATATGGTCCGTATTAGTAGGAAACACAGTTCTTTTTTTCTGGACATGCTCATTTTTTTTTGCTGTATTGCAGACTCTGGACAGACGAAGATGCTTCTTGCGTTAAAACAGAGGGTGGTTCATGGATGAGAACACTGGTCTGAATTTTCCTTCAGAAACGGAGTTAAACCAAAGTCTCTGTGTCTTCCTACAAGCAAGAGTTCATTTCCGGTAAACCCAGTGATTTTTCGGCTCAAATGAATGTACACAGTTCACGAACCCAACACGTTTTTCACTATAAACTAAAGAGCATCTATGTAAGAGATGCTGTGGTTTGTTAGAGTTTCATAAGCAGAGTTTAACTAGATATGGTCCGTATGATTAAGAAACACAGTTCTTTTTTTCTGGGCATGCTCATGTTTCTTGATGTATTGCAGACTCTGGACAGAAGAGGATGCTTCTTGCGTTAAAACAGAGTATGTTTCATGGATGAGAACACTGGTCTGAATTTTCATTCAGAAATGGAGTTAAACCAAAGTCTCTGTTTCTCCCTACAAGCAAGAGTTCATTTCCGGTAAACTCAGTGATTTTTCAGCTCAAATGAATGTACACAGTTCACAAACCAACACGTTTTTCACTATTAACTAAAGAGCATGTATGTAAGAGATGCTGTGGTTTGTTACAGTTTCATAAGCAGAGTTCAACTAGATATGGTCCGTATGAGTAGGAAACACAGTTCATTTTTTCAGGGCATGCTCATGTTTCTTGCTATATTGCAGACACTGGAAAGAAGAGCATGCTCTTTGTGTTAAAACATAGTGTGTTTCATGGATGAGAACACTGGTCTGAATTTACCTTCACAAACGGAGTTATACCTAAGTCTCTGCGTCTTCCTACAATTGAGAGTTCATTTCCGTTAAACCCAGTGATTTTTCGGCTCAAATGAATTTACACAGTTCACGAACCCAACACGTTTTTCACTTTTAACTAAAGAAGATCTATGTAAGAGATGCTGTGGTTTGTTACAGTTTCAAAATCAGAGTTCAACTAGATATTGTCCGTATGAGTAGGAAACACAGTTCATTTTTTCTGCACATGCTCATTTTTTTTGCTGTATTGCAGACTCTGGACAGAAGAGGATGCTTCTTGCGTTAAAACATAGGGTGTTTCATGGATGAGAACACTGGTCTGAATTTCTCTTCACAAACGGAGTGAAACCAAAAGCTCTGTGTCTTCCTACCAGCAAGAGTTCATTTCCGGTATACCCAGTGATTTTTCGGCTCAAATGAATTTACACAATTCACGAACCAACACGATTTTCACTATTAACTAAAGAGCATCTATGTAAGAGATGCTGTGGTTTGTTAGAGTTTCATAAGCAGAGTTTAACTAGATATGGTCCGTATGATTAAGAAACACAGTTCTTTTTTTCTGGGCATGCTCATGTTTCTTGATGTATTGCAGACTCTGGACAGAAGAGGATGCTTCTTGCGTTAAAACAGAGTATGTTTCATGGATGAGAACACTGGTCTGAATTTCCCTTCACAAATGGAGTTATACCTAAGTCTCTGCGTCTTCCTATAATTAAGAGTTCATTTCCGGTAAACCCAGTGATTTTTCGGCTCAAATGAATTTACACAGTTCACGAACCCAACATGTTTTTCACTTTTAACTAAAGAAGATCTATGTAAGAGATGCTGTGGTTTGTTACAGTTTCATAATCAGAGTTCAACTAGATATGGTCCGTATGAGTAGGAAACACCGTTCTTTTTTTCTGGTCATGCTCATGTTTCTTGCTGTATTGCAGACTCTGGACAGAAGAGGATGCATCTTGCGTTACAACAGAGTATGTTTCATGGATGAGAACACTGGTCTGAATTTTCCTTCAGAAACGGAGTTAAACCAAAGTATCTGTGTCTTCCTACAAGCAAGTGTTCATTTCCAGTAAACCCAGTGATTTTTCGGCTCAAATGAATGTACACAGTTCACGAACCCAACACGTTTTTCACTATTAACTAAAGAAGATCTATGTAAGAGATGCTGTGGTTTGTTACAGTTTCACAATCAGAGTTCAACTAGATATGGTCCGTATGAGTAGGAAACACAGTTCATTTTTTCTGCATATGCTCATTTTTTTTGCTGTATTGCAGACTCTGGACAGAAGAGGATGCTTCTTGCGTTAAATCATAGGGAGTTTCATGGATGAGAACACTGGTCTGAATTTCCCTTCACAAACGGAGTGAAACCAAAGGCTCTGTGTCTTCCTACCAGCAAGAGTTCATTTCCGGTAAACCCAGTGATTTTTCGGCTCAAATGAATTTACACAATTCACGAACCCAACACGATTTTCACTATTAACTAAAGAGCATCTATGTAAGACATGCTGTGGTTTGTTAGAGTTTCATAAGCAGAGTTTAACTAGATATGGTCCGTATGATTAAGAAACACAGTTCTTTTTTTCTGGGCATGCTCATGTTTCTTGATGTATTGCAGACTCTGGACAGAAGAGGATGCTTCTTGCGTTAAAACAGAGTATGTTTCATGGATGAGAACACTGGTCTGAAAACCCTTCACAAATGGAGTTATACCTAAGTCTCTGCGTCTTCCTATAATTAAGAGTTCATTTCCGGTAAACCCAGTGATTTTTCGGCTCAAATGAATTTACACAGTTCATGAACCCAAAACGTTTTTCACTATAAACTAAAGAACATCTATGTAAGAGATGCTGTGGTTTGTTAGAGTTTCATAAGCAGAGTTTAACTAGATATGGTCCGTATGATTAAGAAACACAGTTCTTTTTTTCTGGGCATGCTCATGTTTCTTCCTGTATTGCAGACTCTGGACAGAAGAGGATGCTTCTTGCGTTAAAACAGAGTATGTTTCATGGATGAGAACACTGGTCTGAATTTTCCTTCAGAAACGGAGTTAAACCAAAGTATCTGTGTCTTCCTACAAGCAAGTGTTCATTTCCAGTAAACCCAGTGATTTTTCGACTCAAATGAATGTACACAGTTCACGAACCCAAAACGTTTTTCACTATTAACTAAAGAGCATGTATGTAAGAGATGCTGTGGTTTGTTAGAGTTTCATAAGCAGAGTTTAACTAGATATGGTCCGTATGATTAAGAAACACAGTTCTTTTTTTCTGGGCATGCTCATGTTTCTTGCTATATTGCAGACACTGGAAAGAAGAGCATGCTCTTTGTGTTAAAACATAGTGTGTTTCATGGATGAGAACACTGGTCTGAATTTCCCTTCACAAACGGAGTGAAACCAAAGGCTCTGTGTCTTCCTACAATTGAGAGTTCATTTCCGGTAAACCCAGAGATTTTTCGGCTCAAATGAATTTAGACAGTTCACGAACCCAACACGTTTTTCACTTTTAAATAAGAACATCTATGTAAGAGATGCTTTGGTTTGTTACAGTTTCACAATCAGAGTTTAACTAGATATGGTCTGTATGTGTCGGAAACACAGTTCATTTTTTCTGGGCATGCGCATGTTTTTTGCTGTTTTGGCGACGCTGGAAAGAAGAGCATGCTTCTTGCGTTAAAACACAGTGTGTTTCATGGATGAGAACACTGGTCTGAATTTCACTTCACAAACGGAGTTAAACCAAAGTCTCTGTGTCTTCCTACAAGCAAGAGTTCATTTCGGGTAAACTCAGTGATTTTTCGGCTCAAATGAATGTACACAGTTCACGAACCCAACACGTTTTTCACTATAAACTAAAGAGCATCTATGTAAGAGATGCTGTGGTTTGTTAGAGTTTCATAAGCAGAGTTTAACTAGATATGGTCCGTATGATTAAGAAACACAGTTCTTTTTTTCTGGGCATGCTCATGTTTCTTGCTATACTGCAGACACTGGAAAGAAGAGCATGCTCTTTGTGTTAAAACATAGTGTGTTTCATGGATGAGAACACTGGTCTGAATTTCCCTTCACAAACGGAGTGAAACCAAAGGCTCTGTGTCTTCCTACAAGCAAGAGTTCATTTCCGGTAAACACAGTGATTTTTAGGCTCAAATGAATTTACACAATTCACGAACCCAACACGATTTTCACTATTAACTAAAGAGCATCTATGTAAGACATGCTGTGGTTTTTTACAGTTTCATAAGCAGAGTTCAACTAGATATGGTCCATATGAGTAGGAAACACAGTTCTTTTTTTCTGGACATGCTCATATTTCTTGCTGTATTGCAGACACTGGAGAGAAGAGGATGCTGCTTGCGTTAAAACAGAGGGTCTTTCATGGATGAGAACTCTGGTCTGAATTTCCCTTCACAAACGGAGTTAAACCAAAGGCTCTGTGTCTTCCTACTAGCAAGAGTTCATTTCCGGTAAACCCAGTGATTTTTCGACTCAAATGGTTTTACACAGTTCACGAACACAACACGTTTTGAACTATTAACTAAAGAGCATCTGTGTAAGACATGCTGTGGTTTGTTACACTTTCATAATCAGAGTTCAACTAGATATGGTCCGTATGAGTAGGAAACACCGTTCTTTTTTTCTGGTCATGCTCATGTTTCTTGCTGTATTGCAGACTCTGGACAGAAGAGGATACTTCTTGCGTTAAAACAGAGTATGTTTCATGGATGAGAACACTGGTCTTAATTTTCCTTCAGAAACGGTGTTAAGCCAAAGTATCTGTGTCTTCCTACAAGCTAGTGTTCATTTCCGGTAAACTCAGTGACTTTTCGGCTCAAATGAATGTACACAGTTCACGAACCCAACACGTTTTTCACTATTAACTAAAGAGCATGTATGTAAGAGATGCTGTGGTTTGTTACAGTTTCATAAGCAGAGTTCAACTAGATATGGTCCGTACGAGTAGGAAACACAGTTCTTTTTTTCTGGGCATGCTCATATTTCTTGCTGTATTGCAGACACTGGACAGAAGAGGATGCTGCTTGCGTTAAAACAGAGGGTCTTTCATGGATGAGAACTCTGGACTGAATTTCCCTTTACAAACGGAGTTAAACCAAAGGCTCTGTGTCTTCCTAAAAACAAAAGTTCATTTCCGCTAAACCCAGTGATTTTTCGGCTCAAATGAATTTACACAGTTCACGAACCCAACACGTTTTTCACTTTTAACTAAAGAACATCTATGTAAGAGATGCTGTGGTTTGTTACAGTTTCACAATCAGAGTTTAACTAGATATGGTCCGTATGAGTAGGAAACACAGTTCTTTTTTTCTGGACATGCTCATATTTCTTGCTGTATTGCAGACACTGGACAGAAGAGGATGCTGCTTGCGTTAAAACAGAGGGTCTTTCATGGATGAGAACTCTGGTCTGAATTTCCCTTCACAAACGGAGTTAAACCAAAGGCTCTGTGTCTTCCTACAAACAAGAGTTCATTTCCGGTAAACCCAGTGATTTTTCGGCTCAAATGACTTTACACAGTTCACGAACCCAACACGTTTTGCACTATTAACTAAAGAGCCTCTGTGTAAGAGATGTTGTAGTTTGTTACAGTTTCATAATCAGAGTACAACTAGATATGGTCTGTATGTGTCGGAAACACAGTTCATTTTTTCTGGGCATGCGCATGTTTTTTCCTGTATTGGCGACGCTGGAAAGAAGAGCATGATTCTTGCGTTAAAACAGTGTGTTTCATGGATGAGAACACTGGTCTGAATTTCCCTTAACAAACGGAGTGAAACCAAAGGCTCTGTGTCTTCCTCCAAGCAAGAGTTCATTTCCGGTAAACCCAGTGATTTTTCGGCTCAAATGAATTTACACAATTCACGAACCCAACACGATTTTCACTATTAACTAAAGAGCATCTATGTAAGACATGCTGTGGTTTGTTACAGTTTCATAATCAGAGTTCAAGTAGATATGGTCCGTATGAGTAGGAAACACAGTTCATTTTTTCTGGACATGCTCATTTTTTTTTGCTGTATTGCAGACTCTGGACAGAAGAGGATGCTTCTTGCGTTAAAACATACGGTGTTTCATGGATGAGAACACTGGTGTGAATTTCCCTTCACAAACGGAGTGAAACCAAAGGCTCTGTGTCTTCCTACAAGCAAGAGTTCATTTCCGGTAAACCCAGTGATTTTTCGGCTCAAATGAATTTACACAATTCACGATCCCAACACGATTTTCACCATTAACTAAAGAGCATCTATGTAAGACATGCTGTGGTTTGTTACAGTTTCATAATCAGAGTTCAACTAGATATGGTCCGTATGTGTCGGAAACACAGTTCATGTTTTCTGGGCATGCGCATGTTTTTTGCTGTATTGGCCACGCTGGAAAGAAGAGCATGCTTCTTGCGTTAAAACAGTGTGTTTCATGGATGAGAACACTGGTCTGAATTTCCCTTCACAAACGGAGTGAAACCAAAGGCTCTGTGTCTTCCTACAAGCAAGGCTTCATTTCCGGTAAATCCAGTGATTTTTCGGCTCAAATGAATTTACACAGTTCACGAACCCAACACGTTTTTCACTTTTAACTAAAGAACATCTATGTAAGAGATGCTGTGGTTTGTTACAGTTTCATAATCAGAGTTTAACTAGATATGGTCCATATGAGTAAGAAACACAGTTCTTTTTTTCTGGACATGCTCATTTTTTTGTGTGTATTGCAGACTCTGGACAGAAGAAGATGCTTCTTGCGTTAAAACAGAGGGTGTTTCATGGATGAGAACACTGGTCTGAATTTCCCTTCACAAACGGAGTGAAACCAAAGGCTCTGTGTCTTCCTACAAGCAAGAGTTCATTTCCGGTAAACCCAGTGATTTTTCTGCTCAAATGAATTTACACAGTTCACGAAGCCAACACGTTTTGCACTATTAACTAAAGAGCATCTATGAAAGAGATGGTGTGTTTTGTTACAGTTTCATAATTAGGGTTCAACTAGATATGGTCCGTATGAGTAGGCAACACAGTTCTTTTTTTCTGGACATGCTCATTTTTTTTGCTGTATTGCAGACTCTGGACAGAAGAGGATGCATCTTGCGTTAAAACATAGGGTGTTTCATGGATGAGAACACTGGTCTGAATTTCCCTTCTCAAACGGAGTGAAACCAAAGGCTCTGTGTCTTCCTACAAGCAAGAGTTCATTTCCGGTAAACTCAGTGATTTTTCGGCTCAAATGAATGTACACAGTTCACGAACCCAACACGTTTTTCACTATAAACTAAAGAGCATCTATGTAAGAGATGCTGTGGTTTGTTAGAGTTTCATAAGCAGAGTTTAACTAGATATGGTCCGTATGATTAAGAAACACAGTTCTTTTTTTCTGGGCATGCTCATGTTTCTTGCTATACTGCAGACACTGGAAAGAAGAGCATGCTCTTTGTGTTAAAACATAGTGTGTTTCATGGATGAGAACACTGGTCTGAATTTCCCTTCACAAACGGAGTGAAACCAAAGGCTCTGTGTCTTCCTACAAGCAAGAGTTCATTTCCGGTAAACACAGTGATTTTTAGGCTCAAATGAATTTACACAATTCACGAACCCAACACGATTTTCACTATTAACTAAAGAGCATCTATGTAAGACATGCTGTGGTTTTTTACAGTTTCATAAGCAGAGTTCAACTAGATATGGTCCATATGAGTAGGAAACACAGTTCTTTTTTTCTGGACATGCTCATATTTCTTGCTGTATTGCAGACACTGGAGAGAAGAGGATGCTGCTTGCGTTAAAACAGAGGGTCTTTCATGGATGAGAACTCTGGTCTGAATTTCCCTTCACAAACGGAGTTAAACCAAAGGCTCTGTGTCTTCCTACTAGCAAGAGTTCATTTCCGGTAAACCCAGTGATTTTTCGACTCAAATGGTTTTACACAGTTCACGAACACAACACGTTTTGAACTATTAACTAAAGAGCATCTGTGTAAGACATGCTGTGGTTTGTTACACTTTCATAATCAGAGTTCAACTAGATATGGTCCGTATGAGTAGGAAACACCGTTCTTTTTTTCTGGTCATGCTCATGTTTCTTGCTGTATTGCAGACTCTGGACAGAAGAGGATACTTCTTGCGTTAAAACAGAGTATGTTTCATGGATGAGAACACTGGTCTTAATTTTCCTTCAGAAACGGTGTTAAGCCAAAGTATCTGTGTCTTCCTACAAGCTAGTGTTCATTTCCGGTAAACTCAGTGACTTTTCGGCTCAAATGAATGTACACAGTTCACGAACCCAACACGTTTTTCACTATTAACTAAAGAGCATGTATGTAAGAGATGCTGTGGTTTGTTACAGTTTCATAAGCAGAGTTCAACTAGATATGGTCCGTACGAGTAGGAAACACAGTTCTTTTTTTCTGGGCATGCTCATATTTCTTGCTGTATTGCAGACACTGGACAGAAGAGGATGCTGCTTGCGTTAAAACAGAGGGTCTTTCATGGATGAGAACTCTGGACTGAATTTCCCTTTACAAACGGAGTTAAACCAAAGGCTCTGTGTCTTCCTAAAAACAAAAGTTCATTTCCGCTAAACCCAGTGATTTTTCGGCTCAAATGAATTTACACAGTTCACGAACCCAACACGTTTTTCACTTTTAACTAAAGAACATCTATGTAAGAGATGCTGTGGTTTGTTACAGTTTCACAATCAGAGTTTAACTAGATATGGTCCGTATGAGTAGGAAACACAGTTCTTTTTTTCTGGACATGCTCATATTTCTTGCTGTATTGCAGACACTGGACAGAAGAGGATGCTGCTTGCGTTAAAACAGAGGGTCTTTCATGGATGAGAACTCTGGTCTGAATTTCCCTTCACAAACGGAGTTAAACCAAAGGCTCTGTGTCTTCCTACAAACAAGAGTTCATTTCCGGTAAACCCAGTGATTTTTCGGCTCAAATGACTTTACACAGTTCACGAACCCAACACGTTTTGCACTATTAACTAAAGAGCCTCTGTGTAAGAGATGTTGTAGTTTGTTACAGTTTCATAATCAGAGTACAACTAGATATGGTCTGTATGTGTCGGAAACACAGTTCATTTTTTCTGGGCATGCGCATGTTTTTTCCTGTATTGGCGACGCTGGAAAGAAGAGCATGATTCTTGCGTTAAAACAGTGTGTTTCATGGATGAGAACACTGGTCTGAATTTCCCTTAACAAACGGAGTGAAACCAAAGGCTCTGTGTCTTCCTCCAAGCAAGAGTTCATTTCCGGTAAACCCAGTGATTTTTCGGCTCAAATGAATTTACACAATTCACGAACCCAACACGATTTTCACTATTAACTAAAGAGCATCTATGTAAGACATGCTGTGGTTTGTTACAGTTTCATAATCAGAGTTCAAGTAGATATGGTCCGTATGAGTAGGAAACACAGTTCATTTTTTCTGGACATGCTCATTTTTTTTTGCTGTATTGCAGACTCTGGACAGAAGAGGATGCTTCTTGCGTTAAAACATACGGTGTTTCATGGATGAGAACACTGGTGTGAATTTCCCTTCACAAACGGAGTGAAACCAAAGGCTCTGTGTCTTCCTACAAGCAAGAGTTCATTTCCGGTAAACCCAGTGATTTTTCGGCTCAAATGAATTTACACAATTCACGATCCCAACACGATTTTCACCATTAACTAAAGAGCATCTATGTAAGACATGCTGTGGTTTGTTACAGTTTCATAATCAGAGTTCAACTAGATATGGTCCGTATGTGTCGGAAACACAGTTCATGTTTTCTGGGCATGCGCATGTTTTTTGCTGTATTGGCCACGCTGGAAAGAAGAGCATGCTTCTTGCGTTAAAACAGTGTGTTTCATGGATGAGAACACTGGTCTGAATTTCCCTTCACAAACGGAGTGAAACCAAAGGCTCTGTGTCTTCCTACAAGCAAGGCTTCATTTCCGGTAAATCCAGTGATTTTTCGGCTCAAATGAATTTACACAGTTCACGAACCCAACACGTTTTTCACTTTTAACTAAAGAACATCTATGTAAGAGATGCTGTGGTTTGTTACAGTTTCATAATCAGAGTTTAACTAGATATGGTCCATATGAGTAAGAAACACAGTTCTTTTTTTCTGGACATGCTCATTTTTTTGTGTGTATTGCAGACTCTGGACAGAAGAAGATGCTTCTTGCGTTAAAACAGAGGGTGTTTCATGGATGAGAACACTGGTCTGAATTTCCCTTCACAAACGGAGTGAAACCAAAGGCTCTGTGTCTTCCTACAAGCAAGAGTTCATTTCCGGTAAACCCAGTGATTTTTCTGCTCAAATGAATTTACACAGTTCACGAAGCCAACACGTTTTGCACTATTAACTAAAGAGCATCTATGAAAGAGATGGTGTGTTTTGTTACAGTTTCATAATTAGGGTTCAACTAGATATGGTCCGTATGAGTAGGCAACACAGTTCTTTTTTTCTGGACATGCTCATTTTTTTTGCTGTATTGCAGACTCTGGACAGAAGAGGATGCATCTTGCGTTAAAACATAGGGTGTTTCATGGATGAGAACACTGGTCTGAATTTCCCTTCTCAAACGGAGTGAAACCAAAGGCTCTGTGTCTTCCTACAAGCAAGAGTTCATTTCCGGTAAACCCAGTGATTTTTCGGCTCAAATGAATATACCCATTTCACGAACCCAACACGATTTTCACTATTAACTAAAGAGCATATATGTGAGAGATGCTGTGGTTTGGTACAGTTTCATAAGCAGAGTTCAACTAGATATGGTCCATATGAGTAGGAAACACAGTTCTTTTTTTCTGGACATGCTCATATTTCTTGCTGTATTGCAGACACTGGACAGAAGAGGATGCTGCTTGCGTTAAAACAGAGGGTCTTTCATGGATGAGAACTCTGGTCTGAATTTCCCTTCACAAACGGAGTTAAACCAAAGGCTCTGTGTCTTCCTACAAGCAAGAGTTCATTTCCGGTAAACCAAGTGATTTTTCGGCTCAAATGAATTTACACAGTTCACGAACCCAACACGTTTTGCTCTATTATCTAAAGAGCATCTATGTAAGACATGCTGTGGTTTGTTACAGTTTCATAATCAGAGTTCAACTAGATATGGTCCGTATGAGTAGGAAACACAGTTCATTTTTTCTGGACATGCTCATTTTTTTTGCTGTATTGCAGACTCTGGACAGAAGAGGATGCTTCTTGCGTTAAACATAGGGTTTTTCATGGATGAGAACACTGGTCTGAATTTCCCTTCACAAACGGAGTGAAACCAAAGGCTCTGTGTCTTCCTACAAGCAAGAGTTCATTTCCGGTAAACCCAGTGATTTTTCGGCTCAAATGAATTTACACAATTCACGAACCCAACACGATTTTCACTATTAACTAAAGAGCATCTATTTAAGACATGCTGTTGTTTGTTACAATTTCATAAGCAGAGTTCAACTAGATATGGTCCGTATGTGTCGGAAACACAGTTCATGTTTTCTGGGCATGCGCATGTTTTATGCTGTATTGGCCACGCTGGAAAGAAGAGCATGCTTCTTGCATTAAAAAAGTGTGTTTCATAGATGAGAACACTCGTCTGAATTTCCCTACACAAACGGAGTTAAACCAAAGTCTCTGTGTCTTCCTACAAGCAAGAGTTCATTTCCGGTAAACCCAGTGATTTTCGGCTCAAATGAATTTACACAGTTCACGAACCCAACACGTTTTGCTCTATTATCTAAAGAGCATCTATGTAAGACATGCTGTGGTTTGTTACACTTTCATAAGCGGAGTTCAACTAGATATGGTCCGTATGAGTAGGAAACACAGTTCTTTTTTTCAGGGCATGCTCATATTTCTTGCTATATTGCAGGCACTGGAAAGAAGAGCATGCTCTTTGTGTTAAAACATAGTGTGTTTCATGGATGAGAACACTGGTCTGAATTTCCCTTCACAAACGGAGTTATACCAAAGTCTCTGCGTCTTCCTACAATTAAGAGTTCATTTCCGGTAAACCCAGTGATTTTTCGGCTCAAATGAATTTACACAGTTCACGAACCCAACACGTTTTTCACTTTTAACTAAAGAACATCTATGTAAAAGATGCTGTGGTTTGTTACAGTTTCACAATCAGAGTTTAACTAGATATGGTCCATATGAGTAGGAAACACAGTTCTTTTTTTCTGGACATGCTCATTTTTTTTTGTGTATTGCAGAATCTGGACAGAAGAAGATGCTTCTTGCGTTAAAACCGAGGGTGTTTCATGGATGAGAACACTGGTCTGAATTTCCCTTCACAAACGGAGTGAAACCAAAGGCTCTGTGTCTTCCTACAAGCAACAGTTCATTTCCGGTAAACCCAGTGATTTTTCGGCTCAAATGAATTTACACAATTCACGAACCCAACACGATTTTCACTATTAACTAAAGAGCATCTATGTAAGACATGCTGTGGTTTTTTACAGTTTCATAAGCAGAGTTCAACAAGATATGGTCCGTATGAGTAGGAAATACAGTTCTTTTTTTCTGGACATGCTCATATTTCTTGCTGTATTGCAGACACTGGACAGAAGAGGATGCTGCTTGCGTTAAAACAGAGGGTCTTTCATGGATGAGAACTCTGGTCTGAATTTCCCTTCACAAACGGAGTTAAACCAAAGGCTCTGTGTCTTCCTACAAACAAAAGTTCATTTCCGGTAAACACAGTGATTTTTCGGGTCAAATGAATTTACACAGTTCACGAACCCAACATGTTTTGCACTATTAACAAAATAGCCTCTGTGTAAGAGATGCTGTGGTTTGTTACAGTTTCATAATCAGAGTACAACTAGATATGGTCCGTATGTGTCGGAAACACAGTTCATTTTTTCTGGGCATGTGCATGTTTTTTCCTGTATTGGCGACGCTGGAAAGAAGAGCATGATTCTTGCATTAAAACAGTGTGTTTCATGGATGAGAACACTGGTCTGAATTTCCCTTCACAAACGGAGTTAAACCAAAGTCTCTGTGTCTTCCTACAAGCAAGAGTTCATTTCCGGTAAACTCAGTGATTTTTCGGCTAAAATGAATTTACACAGTTCACGAACCCAACACGTTTTTCACTATAAACTAAAGAGCATCTATGTAAGAGATGCTGTGGTTTGTTACAGTTTCATAAGCAGAGTTCAACTAGATATGGTCCATATGAGTAGGAAACACAGTTCATTTTTTCAGGGCATGCTCATGTTTCTTGCTATATTGCAGACACTGGAACGAAGTACATGCTCTTTGTGTTAAAACATAGTGTGTTTCATTGATGAGAACAGTGGTCTGAATTTCCTTTCACAAACAGAGTGAAACCAAAGGCTCTGTGTCTTCCTACAAGCAAGAGTTCATTTCCGGTAAACCCAGTGATTTTTCGGCTCAAATGAATTTACACAGTTCACGAAGCCAACATGTTTTGCACTATTAACTAAAGAGCATCTATGAAAGGGATTGTGTGGTTTGTTACAGTTTCATAATTAGAGTTCAACTAGATATGGTCCGTATGAGTAGGCAACACAGTTCTTTTTTTCTGGACATGCTCATTTTTTTTGCTGTATTGCAGACTCTGGACAGAAGAGGATGCTTCTTGTGTTAAAACATAGGGTGTTTCATGGATAAGAACACTGGTCTGAATTTCCCTTCACAAATGTAGTTATACCTAAGTCTCTGCGTCTTCCTATAATTAAGAGTTCATTTCCGGTAAACTCAGTGATTTTTCGGCTCAAATGAATTTACACAGTTCACGAACCCAACATGTTTTTCACTTTTAACTAAAGAAGATCTATGTAAGAGATGCTGTGGTTTGTTACAGTTTCATAATCAGAGTTCAACTAGATATGGTCCGTATGAGTAGGAAACACCGTTCTTTTTTTCTGGTCATGCTCATGTTTCTTGCTGTATTGCAGACTCTGGACAGAAGAGGATGCATCTTGCGTTACAACAGAGTATGTTTCATGGATGAGAACACTGGTCTGAATTTTCATTCAGAAACGGAGTTAAACCAAAGTATCTGTGTCTTCCTACAAGCAAGTGTTCATTTCCAGTAAACCCAGTGATTTTTCGGCTCAAATGAATGTACACAGTTCACGAACCCAACATGTTTTTCACTATTAACTAAAGAAGATCTATGTAAGACATGCTGTGGTTTGTTACAGTTTCACAATCAGAGTTCAACTAGATATGGTCCGTATGAGTAGGAAACACAGTTCATTTTTTCTGCACATGCTCATTTTTTTTGCTGTATTGCAGACTCTGGACAGAAGAGGATGCTTCTTGCGTTAAATCATAGGGTGTTTAATGGATGAGAACACTGGTCTGAATTTCCCTTCACAAAGGTAGTTAAACCAAAGGCTCTGTGTCTTCCTACCAGCAAGAGTTCATTTCCGGTAAACCCAGTGATTTTTCGGCTCAAATGGTTTTACACAGTTCACGAACACAACACGTTTTGAACTATTAACTAAAGAGCATCTGTGTAAGAGATGCTGTGGTTTGTTACAGTTTCATAATCAGAGTTCAACTAGATATGGTCCGTATGAGTAGGAAACACCGTTCTTTTTTTCTGGTCATGCTCATGTTTCTTGCTGTATTGCAGACTCTGGACAGAAGAGGATGCTTCTTGCGTTAAAACAGAGTATGTTTCATGGATGAGAACACTGGTCTGAATTTTCCTTCAGAAACGGAGTTAAGCCAAAGTATCTGTGTCTTCCTACAAGCAAGTGTTCATTTCCGGTAAACTCAGTGATTTTTCGGCTCAAATGAATGTACACAGTTCACGAACCCAACACGTTTTTCACTATTAACTAAAGAGCATGTATGTAAGAGATGCTGTGGTTTGTTACAGTTTCATAAGCAGAGTTCAACTAGATATGGTCCGTACGAGTAGGAAACACAGTTCTTTTTTCTGGTCATGCTCATGTTTCTTGCTGTATTGCAGACTCTGGACAGAAGAGGATGCTTCTTGCGTTAAAACAGAGTATGTTTCATGGATGAGAACACTGGTCTGAATTTCCCTTCACAAACGGAGTGAAACCAAATGCTCTGTGTCTTCCTACAAGCAAGAGTTCATTTCCTGTAAACCCAGTGATTTTTCGGCTCAAATGAATTTACACAGTTCACGAACCCAACACGTTTTGCAATATTAACTAAAGAGCATCTGTGTAAGAGATGCTGTGGTTTGTTACAGTTTCATAATCAGAGTTCAACTAGATATGGTCCGTATGAGTAGGAAACACAGTTCCTTTTTTCAGGGCATGCTCATGTTTCTTGCTATATTGCAGACACTGGAAAGAAGAGCATGCTCTTTGTGTTAAAACATAGTGTGTTTCATGGATGAGAACACTGGTCTGAATTTCCCTTCATAAATGGAGTTATACCTAAGTCTCTGTGTCTTCCTATAATTAAGAGTTCATTTCCGGTAAACCCAGTGATTTTTCAGCTCAAATGAATTTACACAGTTCACGAACCCAACACGTTTTTCACTTTTAACTAAAGAAGATCTATGTAAGAGATGCTGTGGTTTGTTACAGTTTCACAATCAGAGTTCAACTAGATATGGTCTGTATGAGTAGGAAACACAGTTAATTTTTTCTGCACATGCTCATTTTTTTTGCTGTATTGCAGACTCTGGACAGAAGAGGATGCTTCTTGCGTTAAATCATAGGGTGTTTCATGGATGAGAACACTGGTCTGAATTTCTCTTCACAAACGGAGTGAAACCAAATGCTCTGTGTCTTCCTACCAGCAAGAGTTCATTTCCGGTAAACCCAGTGATTTTTGGGCTCAAATGAATTTACACAATTCACGAACCCAACACGATTTTCACTATTAACTAAAGTGCGTCTATGTAAGACATGCTGTGGTTTGCTACAGTTTCATAAGCAGAGTTCAACTAGATATGGTCCGCATGTGTCGGAAACACAGTTCATTTTTTCTTGGCATGCGCATGTTTTTTGCTGTATTGGCGACGCTGGAAAGAAGAGCATGCTTCTTGTGTTAAAACACACTGTGTTTCATGGATGAGAACACTGGTCTGAATTTCCCTTCACAAACGGAGTTAAACCAAAGTCTCTGTGTCTTCCTACAAGGCAGAGTTCATTTCCGGTAATCCCAGTGATTTTTCGGCTCAAATGAATGTACACAGTTCACGAACCCAACACGTTTTTCACTATAAACTAAAGAGCATCTATGTAAGAGATGCTGTGGTTTGTTAGAGTTTCATAAGCAGAGTTTAACTAGATATGGTCCGTATGATTAAGAAACACAGTTCTTTTTTTCTGGGCATGCTCATGTTTCTTGCTGTATTGCAGACTCTGGACAGAAGAGGATGCTTCTTGCGTTAAAACAGAGTATGTTTCATGGATGAGAACACTGGTCTGAATTTTCATTCAGAAACGGAGTTAAACCAAAGTCTCTGTGTCTTCCTACAAGCAAGAGTTCATTTCCGGTAAACTCAGTGATTTTTCGGCTCAAATGAATTTACACAGTTCACGAACCCAACACGATTTTCACTATTAACTAAAGAGCATCTATGTAAGACTTGCTGTGGTTTGTTACAGTTTCATAAGCAGAGTTCAACTAGATATTGTCCATATGAGTAGGAAACACAGTTCATTTTTTCAGGGCATGCTCATGTTTCTTGCTATATTGCAGACACTGGAAAGAAGAGCATGCTCTTTGGGTTAAAACATAGTGTGTTTCATGGATGAGAACACTGCTCTGAATTTCCCTTCACAAACGGAGTTATACCAAAGTCTCTGCGTCTTCCTACAATTAAGAGTTCATTTCCGGTAAACCCAGTGATTTTTCGGCTCAAATGAATTTAGACAGTTCACGAACCCAACACGTTTTTCACTTTTAACTAAAGAACATCTATGTAAGAGATGCTTTGGTTTGTTACAGTTTCACAATCAGAGTTTAACTAGATATGGTCCGTATGAGTAGGAAACACAGTTCTTTTTTTCTGGACATGCTCATTTTTTTTGCTGTATTGCAGACTCTGGACAGAAGAAGATGCTTCTTGCGTTAAATCAGAGGGTGTTTCATGGATGAGAACACTGGTCTGAATTTCCCTTCACAAACGGAGTTAAACCAAAGTATCTGTGTCTTCCTACAAGCAAGAGTTCATTTCCTGTAAACCCAGTGATTTTTCGGCTCAAATGAATGTACACAGTTCACGAACCCAACACGTTTTTCACTATTAACTAAAGAGCATGTATGTAAGAGATGCTGTGGTTTGTTACAGTTTCATAAGCAGCGTTCAACTAGATATGGTCCGTACGAGTAGGAAACACAGTTCTTTTTTTCTGGTCATGCTCATGTTACTTGCTGTATTGCAGACTCTGGACGGAAGAGGATGCTTCTTGCGTTAAAACAGAGTATGTTTCATGGATGAGAACACTGGTCTGAATTTTCCTTCAGAAACGGAGTTAAACCAAAGTCTCTGTGCCTTCCAACAATCAAGAGTTCATTTCCGGTAAACTCAGTGATTTTTCGGCTCAAATGAATTTACACAGTTCACGAACCCAACACGTTTTTCACTATTAACTAAAGAGCATGTATGTAAGAGATGCTGTGGTTTGTTACAGTTTCATAAGCAGAGTTCAACTAGATATGGTCCGTATGAGTAGGAAGCACAGTTCATTTTTTCAGGGCATGCTCATGTTTCTTGCTATATTGCAGACACTGGAAAGAAGAGCATGCTCTTTGTGTTAAAACATAGTGTGTTTCATGGATGAGAACACTGGTCTGAATTTCCCTTCAGAAACGGAGTGAAACCAAAGGCTCTGTGTCTTCCTACAAGCAAGAGTTCATTTCCTGTAAACCCAGTGATTTTTCGGCTCAAATGAATTTACACAGTTCACGAACCCAACACGTTTTGCACTGTTAACTAAAGAGCATCTGTGTAAGAGATGCTGTGGTTTGTTACAGTTTCATAATAAGAGTTCAACTAGATATGGTCCGTATGAGTATGAAACACCGTTCTTTTTTTCTGGTCATACTCATGTTTCTTGCTGTATTGCAGACTCTGGACAGAAGAGGATGCTTCTTGCGTTAAAACAGAGTATGTTTCATGGATGAGAACACTGGTCTGAATTTTCATTCAGAAACGGAGTTAAACCAAAGTATCTGTGTCTTCCTCCAAGCAAGTGTTCATTTCCAGTAAACCCAGTGATTTTTCGGCTCAAATGAATGTACACAGTTCACGAACCCAACACGTTTTTCACTATTAACTAAAGAGCATGTATGTAAGAGATGCTGTGGTATGTTACATTTTCATAAGCAGAGTTCAACTAGATATTGTCCGTATGAGTAGGAAACACAGTTCCTTTTTTCAGGGCATGCTCATGTTTCTTGCTATATTGCAGACACTGGAAAGAAGAGCATGCTCTTTGTGTTAAAACATAGTGTGTTTCATGGATGAGAACACTGGTCTGAATTTCCCTTCATAAATGGAGTTATACCTAAGTCTCTGTGTCTTCCTATAATTAAGAGTTCATTTCTGGTAAACCCAGTGATTTTTCGGCTCAAATGAATTTACACAGTTCACGAACCCAACACGTTTTTCACTTTTAACTAAAGAAGATCTATGTAAGAGATGCTGTGGTTTGTTACAGTTTCACAATCAGAGTTCAACTAGATATGGTCCGTATGAGTAGGAAACACAGTTCATTTTTTCTGCACATGCTCATGTTTCTTGCTGTATTGCAGACTCTGGACAGAAGAGGATGCTTCTTGCGTTAAATCATAGGGTGTTTCATGGATGAGAACACTGGTCTGAATTTCACTTCACAAACGGAGTGAAACCAAATGCTCTGTGTCTTCCTACCAGCAAGAGTTCATTTCCTGTAAACCCAGTGATTTTTGGGCTCAAATGAATTTACACAATTCACGAACCCAACACGATTTTCACTATTAACTAAAGTGCATCTATGTAAGACATGCTGTGGTTTGCTACAGTTTCATAAGCAGAGTTCAACTAGATATGGTCCGCATGTGTCGGAAACACAGTTCATTTTTTCTGGGCATGCGCATGTTTTTTGCTGTATTGGCAACGCTGGAAAGAAGAGCATGCTTCTTGCGTTAAAACACAGTGTGTTTCATGGATGAGAACACTGGTCTGAATTTCCCTTCACAAACGGAGTTAAACCAAAGTCTCTGTGTCTTCCTACAAGCCAGAGTTCATTTCCGGTAAACCCAGTGATTTTTCGGCTCAAATGAATGTACACAGTTCATGAACCCAACACGTTTTTCACTATTAACTAAAGAGCATCTATGTAAGAGATGCTGTGGTTTGTTACAGTTTCCCAAGCAGAGTTCAACTAGATATGGTCCGTATGATTAGGAAACACAGTTCATTTTTTCAGGGCATGCTCATGTTTCTTGCTATATTGCAGACACTGGAAAGAAGAGCATGCTCTTTGTGTTAAAACATAGTGTGTTTCATGGATGAGAACACTGGTCTGAATTTCCCTTCAGAAACGGACTGAAACTAAAGTCTCTGTGCCTTCCTACAATCAAGAGTTCATTTCCGGTAACCTCAGTGATTTTTCGGCTCAAATGAATGTACACAGTTCACGAACCCAACACGTTTTTCACTATTAACTAAAGAGCATGTATGTAAGAGATGCTGTGGTTTGTTACAGTTTCATAGGCAGAGTTCAACAAGATATGGTCCATATGAGTAGGAAGCACAGTTCATTTTTTCAGGGCATGCTCATGTTTCTTGCTATATTGCAGACACTGGAAAGAAGAGCATGCTCTTTGTGTTAAAACATAGTGTGTTTCATGGATGAGAACACTGGTCTGAATTTCCCTTCACAAACGGAGTTATACCAAAGTCTCTGCGTCTTCCTACAATTAAGAGTTCATTTCCAGTAAACCCAGTGATTTTTAGGCTCAAATGAATTTAGACAGTTCACGAACCCAACACGTTTTTCCTTTTAACTAAAGAACATCTATGTAAGAGATGCTTTGGTTTGTTACAGTTTCACAATCAGAGTTTAACTAGATATGGTCCGTATGAGTAGGAAACACAGTTCTTTTTTTCAGGACATGCTCATTTTTTTTTGCTGTATTGCAGACTCTGGACAGAAGAAGATGCTTCTTGTGTTAAAACAGAGGGTGTTTCATGGATGAGAACACTGGTCTGAATTTCCCTTCATAAATGGAGTTATACCTAAGTCTCTGTGTCTTCCTATAATTAAGAGTTCATTTCCGGTAAACTCAGTGATTTTTTGGCTCAAATGAATTTACACAATTCACGAACCCAACACCATTTTCACTATTAACTAAAGTGCATCTATGTAAGACATGCTGTGGTTTGCTACAGTTTCATAAGCAGAGTTCAACTAGATATGGTCCGCATGTGTCGGAAACACAGTTCATTTTTTCTGGGCATGCGCATTTTTTTGCTGTATTGGCGACGCTGGAAAGAAGAGCATGCTTCTTGCGTTAAAACACAGTGTGTTTCATGGATGAGAACACTGGTCTGAATTTCCCTTCACAAACGGAGTTAAACCAAAGTCTCTGTGTCTTCCTACAAGCCAGAGTTCATTTCCGGTAAACCCAGTGATTTTTCGTCTCAAATGAATGTACACAGTTCACGAACCCTCACGTTTTTCACTATTAACTAAAGAGCATGTATGTAAGAGATGCTGTGGTTTGTTACAGTTTCATAGGCAGAGTTCAACTAGATATGGTCCATATGAGTAGGAAGCACAGTTCATTTTTTCAGGGCATGCTCATGTTTCTTGCTATATTGCAGACACTGGAAAGAAGAGCATGCTCTTTGTGTTAAAACATAGTGTGTTTCATGGATGAGAACACTGGTCTGAATTTCCCTTCAGAAACGGAGTGAAACCAAAGGCTCTGTGTCTTCCTACAAGCAAGAGTTCATTTCCTGTAAACCCAGTGATTTTTCGGCTCAAATGAATTTACACAGTTCACGAACCCAACACGTTTTGCACTGTTAACTAAAGAGCATCTGTGTAAGAGATGCTGTGGTTTGTTACAGTTTCATAATAAGAGTTCAACTAGATATGGTCCGTATGAGTATGAAACACCGTTCTTTTTTTCTGGTCATACTCATGTTTCTTGCTGTATTGCAGACTCTGGACAGAAGAGGATGCTTCTTGCGTTAAAACAGAGTATGTTTCATGGATGAGAACACTGGTCTGAATTTTCATTCAGAAACGGAGTTAAACCAAAGTATCTGTGTCTTCCTCCAAGCAAGTGTTCATTTCCAGTAAACCCAGTGATTTTTCGGCTCAAATGAATGTACACAGTTCACGAACCCAACACGTTTTTCACTATTAACTAAAGAGCATGTATGTAAGAGATGCTGTGGTATGTTACATTTTCATAAGCAGAGTTCAACTAGATATTGTCCGTATGAGTAGGAAACACAGTTCCTTTTTTCAGGGCATGCTCATGTTTCTTGCTATATTGCAGACACTGGAAAGAAGAGCATGCTCTTTGTGTTAAAACATAGTGTGTTTCATGGATGAGAACACTGGTCTGAATTTCCCTTCATAAATGGAGTTATACCTAAGTCTCTGTGTCTTCCTATAATTAAGAGTTCATTTCTGGTAAACCCAGTGATTTTTCGGCTCAAATGAATTTACACAGTTCACGAACCCAACACGTTTTTCACTTTTAACTAAAGAAGATCTATGTAAGAGATGCTGTGGTTTGTTACAGTTTCACAATCAGAGTTCAACTAGATATGGTCCGTATGAGTAGGAAACACAGTTCATTTTTTCTGCACATGCTCATGTTTCTTGCTGTATTGCAGACTCTGGACAGAAGAGGATGCTTCTTGCGTTAAATCATAGGGTGTTTCATGGATGAGAACACTGGTCTGAATTTCACTTCACAAACGGAGTGAAACCAAATGCTCTGTGTCTTCCTACCAGCAAGAGTTCATTTCCTGTAAACCCAGTGATTTTTGGGCTCAAATGAATTTACACAATTCACGAACCCAACACGATTTTCACTATTAACTAAAGTGCATCTATGTAAGACATGCTGTGGTTTGCTACAGTTTCATAAGCAGAGTTCAACTAGATATGGTCCGCATGTGTCGGAAACACAGTTCATTTTTTCTGGGCATGCGCATGTTTTTTGCTGTATTGGCAACGCTGGAAAGAAGAGCATGCTTCTTGCGTTAAAACACAGTGTGTTTCATGGATGAGAACACTGGTCTGAATTTCCCTTCACAAACGGAGTTAAACCAAAGTCTCTGTGTCTTCCTACAAGCCAGAGTTCATTTCCGGTAAACCCAGTGATTTTTCGGCTCAAATGAATGTACACAGTTCATGAACCCAACACGTTTTTCACTATTAACTAAAGAGCATCTATGTAAGAGATGCTGTGGTTTGTTACAGTTTCCCAAGCAGAGTTCAACTAGATATGGTCCGTATGATTAGGAAACACAGTTCATTTTTTCAGGGCATGCTCATGTTTCTTGCTATATTGCAGACACTGGAAAGAAGAGCATGCTCTTTGTGTTAAAACATAGTGTGTTTCATGGATGAGAACACTGGTCTGAATTTCCCTTCAGAAACGGACTGAAACTAAAGTCTCTGTGCCTTCCTACAATCAAGAGTTCATTTCCGGTAACCTCAGTGATTTTTCGGCTCAAATGAATGTACACAGTTCACGAACCCAACACGTTTTTCACTATTAACTAAAGAGCATGTATGTAAGAGATGCTGTGGTTTGTTACAGTTTCATAGGCAGAGTTCAACAAGATATGGTCCATATGAGTAGGAAGCACAGTTCATTTTTTCAGGGCATGCTCATGTTTCTTGCTATATTGCAGACACTGGAAAGAAGAGCATGCTCTTTGTGTTAAAACATAGTGTGTTTCATGGATGAGAACACTGGTCTGAATTTCCCTTCACAAACGGAGTTATACCAAAGTCTCTGCGTCTTCCTACAATTAAGAGTTCATTTCCAGTAAACCCAGTGATTTTTAGGCTCAAATGAATTTAGACAGTTCACGAACCCAACACGTTTTTCCTTTTAACTAAAGAACATCTATGTAAGAGATGCTTTGGTTTGTTACAGTTTCACAATCAGAGTTTAACTAGATATGGTCCGTATGAGTAGGAAACACAGTTCTTTTTTTCAGGACATGCTCATTTTTTTTTGCTGTATTGCAGACTCTGGACAGAAGAAGATGCTTCTTGTGTTAAAACAGAGGGTGTTTCATGGATGAGAACACTGGTCTGAATTTCCCTTCATAAATGGAGTTATACCTAAGTCTCTGTGTCTTCCTATAATTAAGAGTTCATTTCCGGTAAACTCAGTGATTTTTTGGCTCAAATGAATTTACACAATTCACGAACCCAACACCATTTTCACTATTAACTAAAGTGCATCTATGTAAGACATGCTGTGGTTTGCTACAGTTTCATAAGCAGAGTTCAACTAGATATGGTCCGCATGTGTCGGAAACACAGTTCATTTTTTCTGGGCATGCGCATTTTTTTGCTGTATTGGCGACGCTGGAAAGAAGAGCATGCTTCTTGCGTTAAAACACAGTGTGTTTCATGGATGAGAACACTGGTCTGAATTTCCCTTCACAAACGGAGTTAAACCAAAGTCTCTGTGTCTTCCTACAAGCCAGAGTTCATTTCCGGTAAACCCAGTGATTTTTCGGCTCAAATGAATGTACACAGTTCACGAACCCTCACGTTTTTCACTATTAACTAAAGAGCATGTATGTAAGAGATGCTGTGGTTTGTTACAGTTTCATAGGCAGAGTTCAACTAGATATGGTCCATATGAGTAGGAAGCACAGTTCATTTTTTCAGGGCATGCTCATGTTTCTTGCTATATTGCAGACACTGGAAAGAAGAGCATGCTCTTTGTGTTAAAACATAGTGTGTTTCATGGATGAGAACACTGGTCTGAATTTCCCTTCAGAAACGGAGTGAAACCAAAGGCTCTGTGTCTTCCTACAAGCAAGAGTTCATTTCCTGTAAACCCAGTGATTTTTCGGCTCAAATGAATTTACACAGTTCACGAACCCAACACGTTTTGCACTGTTAACTAAAGAGCATCTGTGTAAGAGATGCTGTGGTTTGTTACAGTTTCATAATAAGAGTTCAACTAGATATGGTCCGTATGAGTAGGAAACACCGTTCTTTTTTTCTGGTCATGCTCATGTTTCTTGCTGTATTGCAGACTCTGGACAGAAGAGGATGCTTCTTGCGTTAAAACAGAGTATGTTTCATGGATGAGAACACTGGTCTGAATTTTCATTCAGAAACGGAGTTAAACCAAAGTATCTGTGTCTTCCTCCAAGCAAGTGTTCATTTCCAGTAAACCCAGTGATTTTTCGGCTCAAATGAATGTACACAGTTCACGAACCCAACACGTTTTTCACTATTAACTAAAGAGCATGTATGTAAGAGATGCTGTGGTATGTTACATTTTCATAAGCAGAGTTCAACTAGATATTGTCCGTATGAGTAGGAAACACAGTTCCTTTTTTCAGGGCATGCTCATGTTTCTTGCTATATTGCAGACACTGGAAAGAAGAGCATGCTCTTTGTGTTAAAACATAGTGTGTTTCATGGATGAGAACACTGGTCTGAATTTCCCTTCATAAATGGAGTTATACCTAAGTCTCTGTGTCTTCCTATAATTAAGAGTTCATTTCTGGTAAACCCAGTGATTTTTCGGCTCAAATGAATTTACACAGTTCACGAACCCAACACGTTTTTCACTTTTAACTAAAGAAGATCTATGTAAGAGATGCTGTGGTTTGTTACAGTTTCACAATCAGAGTTCAACTAGATATGGTCCGTATGAGTAGGAAACACAGTTCATTTTTTCTGCACATGCTCATGTTTCTTGCTGTATTGCAGACTCTGGACAGAAGAGGATGCTTCTTGCGTTAAATCATAGGGTGTTTCATGGATGAGAACACTGGTCTGAATTTCACTTCACAAACGAAGTGAAACCAAATGCTCTGTGTCTTCCTACCAGCAAGAGTTCATTTCCTGTAAACCCAGTGATTTTTGGGCTCAAATGAATTTACACAATTCACGAACCCAACACGATTTTCACTATTAACTAAAGTGCATCTATGTAAGACATGCTGTGGTTTGCTACAGTTTCATAAGCAGAGTTCAACTAGATATGGTCCGCATGTGTCGGAAACACAGTTCATTTTTTCTGGGCATGCGCATGTTTTTTGCTGTATTGGCAACGCTGGAAAGAAGAGCATGCTTCTTGCGTTAAAACACAGTGTGTTTCATGGATGAGAACACTGGTCTGAATTTCCCTTCACAAACGGAGTTAAACCAAAGTCTCTGTGTCTTCCTACAAGCCAGAGTTCATTTCCGGTAAACCCAGTGATTTTTCGGCTCAAATGAATGTACACAGTTCATGAACCCAACACGTTTTTCACTATTAACTAAAGAGCATCTATGTAAGAGATGCTGTGGTTTGTTACAGTTTCCCAAGCAGAGTTCAACTAGATATGGTCCGTATGATTAGGAAACACAGTTCTTTTTTTCTGGACATGCTCATTTTTTTTGCTGTATTGCAGACTCTGGACAGAAGAGGATGCTTCTTGCCTTCAAACATAGGGTGTTTCATGGATGAGAACACTGGTCTGAATTTCCTTTCACAAACGGAGTTATACCAAAGTCTCTGCGTCTTCCTGCAATCAAGAGTTCATTCCGGTAAACTCAGTGATTTTTCGGCTCAAATGAATGTACACAGTTCACGAACCCAACACGTTTTTCACTATTAACTAAAGAGCATGTATGTAAGAGATGCTGTGGTTTGTTACAGTTTCATAGGCAGACTTCAACTAGATATGGTCCATATGAGTAGGAAGCACAGTTCATTTTTTCAGGGCATGCTCATGTTTCTTGCTATATTGCAGACACTGGAAAGAAGAGCATGCTCTTTGTGTTAAAACATAGTGTGTTTCATGGATGAGAACACTGGTCTGAATTTCCCTTCAGAAACGGAGTGAAACCAAAGTCTCTGTGCCTTCCTACAATCAAGAGTTCATTTCCGGTAACCTCAGTGATTTTTCGGCTCAAATGAATGTACACAGTTCACGAACCCAACACGTTTTTCACTATTAACTAAAGAGCATGTATGTAAGAGATGCTGTGGTTTGTTACAGTTTCATAGGCAGAGTTCAACAAGATATGGTCCATATGAGTAGGAAGCACAGTTCATTTTTTCAGGGCATGCTCATGTTTCTTGCTATATTGCAGACACTGGAAAGAAGAGCATGCTCTTTGTGTTAAAACATAGTGTGTTTCATGGATGAGAACACTGGTCTCAATTTCCCTTCACAAACTGAGTTATACCAAAGTCTCTGCGTCTTCCTACAATTAAGAGTTCATTTCCAGTAAACCCAGTGATTTTTCGGCTCAAATGAATTTAGACAGTTCACGAACCCAACACGTTTTTCCTTTTAACTAAAGAACATCTATGTAAGAGATGCTTTGGTTTGTTACAGTTTCACAATCAGAGTTTAACTAGATATGGTCCGTATGAGTAGGAAACACAGTTCTTTTTTTCAGGACATGCTCATTTTTTTGGCTGTATTGCAGACTCTGGACAGAAGAAGATGCTTCTTGTGTTAAAACAGAGGGTGTTTCATGGATGAGAACACTGGTCTGAATTTCCCTTCATAAATGGAGTTATACCTAAGTCTCTGTGTCTTCCTATAATTAAGAGTTCATTTCCGGTAAACTCAGTGATTTTTTGGCTCAAATGAATTTACACAATTCACGAACCCAACACCATTTTCACTATTAACTAAAGTGCATCTATGTAAGACATGCTGTGGTTTGCTACAGTTTCATAAGCAGAGTTCAACTAGATATGGTCCGCATGTGTCGGAAACACAGTTCATTTTTTCTGGGCATGCGCATGTTTTTTGCTGTATTGGCGACGCTGGAAAGAAGAGCATGCTTCTTGCGTTAAAACACAGTGTGTTTCATGGATGAGAACACTGGTCTGAATTTCCCTTCACAAACGGAGTTAAACCAAAGTCTCTGTGTCTTCCTACAAGCCAGAGTTCATTTCCGGTAAACTCAGTGATTTTTCGGCTCAAATGAATGTACACAGTTCACAAACCCTCACGTTTTTCACTATTAACTAAAGAGCATGTATGTAAGAGATGCTGTGGTTTGTTACAGTTTCATAGGCAGAGTTCAACTAGATATGGTCCATATGAGTAGGAAGCACAGTTCATTTTTTCAGGGCATGCTCATGTTTCTTGCTATATTGCAGACACTGGAAAGAAGAGCATGCTCTTTGTGTTAAAACATAGTGTGTTTCATGGATGAGAACACTGGTCTGAATTTCCCTTCAGAAACGGAGTGAAACCAAAGGCTCTGTGTCTTCCTACAAGCAAGAGTTCATTTCCTGTAAACCCAGTGATTTTTCGGCTCAAATGAATTTACACAGTTCACGAACCCAACACGTTTTGCACTGTTAACTAAAGAGCATCTGTGTAAGAGATGCTGTGGTTTGTTACAGTTTCATAATAAGAGTTCAACTAGATATGGTCCGTATGAGTAGGAAACACCGTTCTTTTTTTCTGGTCATGCTCATGTTTCTTGCTGTATTGCAGACTCTGGACAGAAGAGGATGCTTCTTGCGTTAAAACAGAGTATGTTTCATGGATGAGAACACTGGTCTGAATTTTCATTCAGAAACGGAGTTAAACAAAAGTATCTGTGTCTTCCTCCAAGCAAGTGTTCATTTCCAGTAAACCCAGTGATTTTTCGGCTCAAATGAATGTACACAGTTCACGAACCCAACACGTTTTTCACTATTAACTAAAGAGCATGTATGTAAGAGATGCTGTGGTATGTTACATTTTCATAAGCAGAGTTCAACTAGATATTGTCCGTATGAGTAGGAAACACAGTTCCTTTTTTCAGGGCATGCTCATGTTTCTTGCTATATTGCAGACACTGGAAAGAAGAGCATGCTCTTTGTGTTAAAACATAGTGTGTTTCATGGATGAGAACACTGGTCTGAATTTCCCTTCATAAATGGAGTTATACCTAAGTCTCTGTGTCTTCCTATAATTAAGAGTTCATTTCTGGTAAACCCAGTGATTTTTCGGCTCAAATGAATTTACACAGTTCACGAACCCAACACGTTTTTCACTTTTAACTAAAGAAGATCTATGTAAGAGATGCTGTGGTTTGTTACAGTTTCACAATCAGAGTTCAACTAGATATGGTCCGTATGAGTAGGAAACACAGTTCATTTTTTCTGCACATGCTCATGTTTCTTGCTGTATTGCAGACTCTGGACAGAAGAGGATGCTTCTTGCGTTAAATCATAGGGTGTTTCATGGATGAGAACACTGGTCTGAATTTCACTTCACAAACGGAGTGAAACCAAATGCTCTGTGTCTTCCTACCAGCAAGAGTTCATTTCCTGTAAACCCAGTGATTTTTGGGCTCAAATGAATTTACACAATTCACGAACCCAACACGATTTTCACTATTAACTAAAGTGCATCTATGTAAGACATGCTGTGGTTTGCTACAGTTTCATAAGCAGAGTTCAACTAGATATGGTACGCATGTGTCGGAAACACAGTTCATTTTTTCTGGGCATGCGCATGTTTTTTGCTGTATTGGCAACGCTGGAAAGAAGAGCATGCTTCTTGCGTTAAAACACAGTGTGTTTCATGGATGAGAACACTGGTCTGAATTTCCCTTCACAAACGGAGTTAAACCAAAGTCTCTGTGTCTTCCTACAAGCCAGAGTTCATTTCCGGTAAACCCAGTGATTTTTCGGCTCAAATGAATGTACACAGTTCATGAACCCAACACGTTTTTCACTATTAACTAAAGAGCATCTATGTAAGAGATGCTGTGGTTTGTTACAGTTTCCCAAGCAGAGTTCAACTAGATATGGTCCGTATGATTAGGAAACACAGTTCTTTTTTTCTGGACATGCTCATTTTTTTTGCTGTATTGCAGACTCTGGACAGAAGAGGATGCTTCTTGCCTTCAAACATAGGGTGTTTCATGGATGAGAACACTGGTCTGAATTTCCTTTCACAAACGGAGTTATACCAAAGTCTCTGCGTCTTCCTGCAATCAAGAGTTCATTCCGGTAAACTCACTGATTTTTCGGCTCAAATGAATGTACACAGTTCACGAACCCAACACGTTTTTCACTATTAACTAAAGAGCATGTATGTAAGAGATGCTGTGGTTTGTTACAGTTTCATAGGCAGACTTCAACTAGATATGGTCCATATGAGTAGGAAGCACAGTTCATTTTTTCAGGGCATGCTCATGTTTCTTGCTATATTGCAGACACTGGAAAGAAGAGCATGCTCTTTGTGTTAAAACATAGTGTGTTTCATGGATGAGAACACTGGTCTGAATTTCCCTTCAGAAACGGAGTGAAACCAAAGTCTCTGTGCCTTCCTACAATCAAGAGTTCATTTCCGGTAACCTCAGTGATTTTTCGGCTCAAATGAATGTACACAGTTCACGAACCCAACACGTTTTTCACTATTAACTAAAGAGCATGTATGTAAGAGATGCTGTGGTTTGTTACAGTTTCATAGGCAGAGTTCAACAAGATATGGTCCATATGAGTAGGAAGCACAGTTCATTTTTTCAGGGCATGCTCATGTTTCTTGCTATATTGCAGACACTGGAAAGAAGAGCATGCTCTTTGTGTTAAAACATAGTGTGTTTCATGGATGAGAACACTGGTCTGAATTTCCCTTCACAAACGGAGTTATACCAAAGTCTCTGCGTCTTCCTACAATTAAGAGTTCATTTCCAGTAAACCCAGTGATTTTTCGGCTCAAATGAATTTAGACAGTTCACGAACCCAACACGTTTTTCCTTTTAACTAAAGAACATCTATGTAAGAGATGCTTTGGTTTGTTACAGTTTCACAATCAGAGTTTAACTAGATATGGTCCGTATGAGTAGGAAACACAGTTCTTTTTTTCAGGACATGCTCATTTTTTTTGCTGTATTGCAGACTCTGGACAGAAGAAGATGCTTCTTGTGTTAAAACAGAGGGTGTTTCATGGATGAGAACACTGGTCTGAATTTCCCTTCATAAATGGAGTTATACCTAAGTCTCTGTGTCTTCCTATAATTAAGAGTTCATTTCCGGTAAACTCAGTGATTTTTTGGCTCAAATGAATTTACACAATTCACGAACCCAACACCATTTTCACTATTAACTAAAGTGCATCTATGTAAGACATGCTGTGGTTTGCTACAGTTTCATAAGCAGAGTTCAACTAGATATGGTCCGCATGTGTCGGAAACACAGTTCATTTTTTCTGGGCATGCGCATGTTTTTTGCTGTATTGGCGACGCTGGAAAGAAGAGCATGCTTCTTGCGTTAAAACACAGTGTGTTTCATGGATGAGAACACTGGTCTGAATTTCCCTTCACAAACGGAGTTAAACCAAAGTCTCTGTGTCTTCCTACAAGCCAGAGTTCATTTCCGGTAAACCCAGCGATTTTTCGGCTCAAATGAATGTACACAGTTCACGAACCCTCACGTTTTTCACTATTAACTAAAGAGCATGTATGTAAGAGATGCTGTGGTTTGTTACAGTTTCATAGGCAGAGTTCAACTAGATATGGTCCATATGAGTAGGAAGCACAGTTCATTTCTTCAGGGCATGCTCATGTTTCTTGCTATATTGCAGAAACTGGAAAGAAGAGCATGCTGTTTGTGTTAAAACATAGTGTGTTTCATGGATGAGAACACTGGTCTGAATTTCCCTTCACAAACGGAGTTATACCAAAGTCTCTGCGTCTTCCTACAATTAAGAGTTCATTTCCAGTAAACCCAGTGATTTTTCGGCTCAAATGAATTTAGACAATTCACGAACCCAACACGTTTTTCCTTTTAACTAAAGAACATCTATGTAAGAGATGCTTTGGTTTGTTACAGTTTCACAATCAGAGTTTAACTAGATATGGTCCGTATGAGTAGGAAACACAGTTCTTTTTTTCAGGACATGCTCATTTTTTTTGCTGTATTGCAGACTCTGGACAGAAGAAGATGCTTCTTGTGTTAAAACAGAGGGGGTTTCATGGATGAGAACACTGGTCTGAATTTCCCTTCAGAAACGGAGTTAAACCAAAGTCTCTGTGTCTTCCTACAATCAAGAGTTCATTTCCGGTAAACTCAGTGATTTTTCGGCTCAAATGAATGTACACAGTTCACGAACCCAACACGTTTTTCACTATTAACTAAAGAGCATGTATGTAAGAGATGCTGTGGTTTGTTACAGTTTCATAAGCAGAGTTCAACTAGATATGGTCCGTATGAGTATAAACACAGTTCATTTTTTCAGGGCATGCTCATGTTTCTTGCTATATTGCAGACACTGGAAAGAAGAGCATGCTCTTTGTGTTAAAACATAGTGTGTTTCATGGATGAGAACACTGGTCTGAATTTCCCTTCACAAACGGAGTTATACCAAAGTCTCTGCGTCTTCCTACAATTAAGAGTTCATTTCCGGTAAACCCAGTGATTTTTCGGCTCAAATGAATTTAGACAGTTCACGAACCCAACATGTTTTTCACTTTTAAATAAGAACATCTATGTAAGAGATGCTTTGGTTTGTTACAGTTTCACAATCAGTGTTTAACTAGATATGGTTCGCATGTGTCGGAAACACAGTTCATTTTTTCTGGGCATGCGCATTTTTTTTTGCTGTATTGGCGACGCTGGAAAGAAGAGCATGCTTCTTGCGTTAAAACACAGTGTGTTTCATGGATGAGAACACTGGTCTGAATTTCACTTCACAAACGGAGTTAAACCAAAGTCTCTGTGTCTTCCTACAAGCAAGAGTTCATTTCCGGTAAACCCAGTGATTTTTCGGCTCAAATGAATGTACACAGTTCACGAACCCAACACGTTTTTCACTATAAACTAAAGAGCATCTATGTAAGAGATGCTGTGGTTTGTTAGAGTTTCATAAGCAGAGTTTAACTAGATATGGTCCCTATGATTAAGAAACACAGTTCTTTTTTTCTGGGCATGCTCATGTTTCTTGTTATACTGCAGACACTGGAAAGAAGAGCATGCTCTTTGTGTTAAAACATAGTGTGTTTCATGGATGAGAACACTGGTCTGCATTTCCCTTCACAAACGGAGTGAAACCAAAGGCTCTGTGTCTTCCTGCAAGCAAGAGTTCATTTCCGGTAATCCCAGTGATTTTTAGGCTCAAATGAATTTACACAATTCACGAACCCAACACGATTTTCACTATTAACTAAAGAGCATCTATGTAAGACATGCTGTGGTTTTTTACAGTTTCATAAGCAGAGTTCAACTAGATATGGTCCATATGTGTAGGAAACACAGTTCTTTTTTTCTGGACATGCTCATATTGCTAGCTGTATTGCAGACACTGGAGAGAAGAGGATGCTGCTTGCGTTAAAACAGAGGGTCTTTCATGGATGAGAACTCTGGTCTGAATTTCCCTTCACAAACAGAGTTAAACCAAAGGCTCTGTGTCTTCCTACTAGCAAGAGTTCATTTCCGGTAAACCCAGTGATTTTTCGGCTCAAATGGTTTTGCACAGTTCACGAACACAACACATTTTGAACTATTAACTAAAGAGCATCTGTGTAAGAGATGCTGTGGTTTGTTACAGTTTCATAATCAGAGTTCAACTAGATATGGTCCGTATGAGTAGGAAACACAGTTCTTTTTTTCTGGTCATGCTCATGTTTCTTGCTGTATTGCAGACTCTGGACAGAAGAGGATGCTTCTTGCGTTAAAACAGAGTATGTTTCATGGATGAGAACACTGGTCTGAATTTTCCTTCAGAAACGGAGTTAAGCCAAAGTATCTGTGTCTTCCTACAAGCAAGTGTTCATTTCCGGTAAACTCAGTGATTTTTCGGCTCAAATGAATGTACACAGTTCACGAACCCAACACGTTTTTCACTATTAACTAAAGAGCATGTATGTAAGAGATGCTGTGGTTTGTTACACTTTCATAAGCAGAGTTCAACTAGATATGGTCCGTACGAGTAGGAAACACAGTTCTTTTTTCTGGTCATGCTCATGTTTCTTGCTGTATTGCAGACTCTGGACAGAAGAGGATGCTTCATGCGTTAAAACAGAGTATGTTTCATGGATGAGAACACTGGTCTGAATTTTCCTTCAGAAACGGAGTGAAACCAAAGGCTCTGTGTCTTCCTACAAGCAAGAGTTCATTTCCTGTAAACCCAGTGATTTTTCGGCTCAAATGAATTTACACAGTTCACGAACCAAACACGTTTTGCCCTATTAACTAAAGAGCATCTGTGTAAGAGATGCTATGGTTTGTTACAGTTTCACAATCAGAGTTCAACTAGATATGGTCCGTATGAGTAGGAAACACAGTTCTTTTTTCTGGTCATGCTCATGTTTCTTGCTGTATTGCAGACTCTGGACAGAAGAGGATGCTTCTTCCGTTAAAACAGAGTATGTTTCATGGAAGAGAACACTGGTCTGAATTTTCCTTCAGAAACGGAGTTAAACCAAAGTATCTGTGTCTTCCTACAGCAAGTGTTCATTTCCAGTAAACCCAGTGATTTTTTGGCTCAAATGAATGTACACAGTTCACGAACCCAACACGTTTTTCACTATTAACTAAAGAGCATGTATGTAAGAGATGCTGTGGTATGTTACAGTTCCAAGGGCAGAGTTCAACTAGATATGGTCCGTATGAGTAGGAAACACAGTTCCTTTTTTCAGGGCATGCTCATGTTTCTTGCTATATTGCAGACACTGGAAAGAAGAGCATGCTCTTTGTGTTAAAACATAGTGTGTTTCATGGATGAGAACACTGGTCTGAATTTCCCTTCACAAATGGAGTTATACCTAAGTCTCTGCGTCTTCCTATAATTAAGAGTTCATTTCCGGTAAACCCAGTGATTTTTCGGCTCAAATGAATTTACACAGTTCACGAACCCAACACGTTTTTCACTTTTAACTAAAGAAGATCTATGTAAGAGATGCTGTGGTTTGTTACAGTTTCACAATCAGAGTTCAACTAGATATGGTCCGTATGAGTAGGAAACACAGTTCATTTTTTCTGCACATGCTCATTTTTTTTGCTGTATTGCAGACTCTGGACAGAAGAGGATGTTTCTTGTGTTAAATCATAGGGTGTTTCATCGATGAGAACATTGGTCTGAATTTCTCTTCACAAACGGAGTGAAACCAAATGCTCTGTGTCTTCCTACCAGCAAGAGTTCATTTCCGGTAAACCCAGTGATTTTTGGGCTCAAATGAATTTACACAATTCACGAACCCAACACGATTTTCACTATTAACTAAAGTGCATCTATGTAAGACATGCTGTGGTTTGCTACAGTTTCATAAGCAGAGTTCAACTAGATATGGTCCGCATGTGTCGGAAACACAGTTCATTTTTTCTGGGCATGCGCATGTTTTTTGCTGTATTGCCGACGCTGGAAAGAAGAGCATGCTTCTTGCGTTAAAACACAGTGTGTTTCATGGATGAGAACACTGGTCTGAATTTCCCTTCACAAACGGAGTTAAACCAAAGTCTCTGTGTCTTCCTACAAGCCAGAGTTCATTTCCGGTAAACACAGTGATTTTTCGGCTCAAATGAATGTACACAGTTCACGAACCCAACACGTTTTTCACTATAAACTAAAGAGCATCTATGTAAGACATGCTGTGGTTTGTTAGAGTTTCATAAGCAGAGTTTAACTAGATATGGTCCGTATGATTAAGAAACACAGTTCTTTTTTTCTGGGCATGCTCATGTTTCTTGCTGTATTGCAGACTCTGGACAGAAGAGGATGCTTCTTGCGTTAAAACAGAGTATGTTTCATGGATGAGAACACTGGTCTGAATTTTCATTCAGAAATGGAGTTAAACCAAAGTCTCTGTGTCTTCCTACAAGCAAGAGTTCATTTCCGGTAAACTCAGTGATTTTTCGGCTCAAATGAATTTACACAGTTCACGAACCCAACACGATTTTCACTATTAACTAAAGAGGATCTATGTAAGACTTGCTGTGGTTTGTTACAGTTTCATAAGCAGAGTTCAACTAGATATGGTCCATATGAGTAGGAAAAACAGTTCATTTTTTCAGGGCATGCTCATGTTTCTTGCTATATTGCAGACACTGGAAAGAAGAGCATGCTCTTTGGGTTAAAACATAGTGTGTTTCATGGATGAGAACACTGCTCTGAATTTCCCTTCACAAACGGAGTTATACCAAAGCCTCTACGTCTTCCTACAATTAAGAGTTCATTTCCGGTAAACCCAGTGATTTTTCGGCTCAAATGAATTTAGACAGTTCACGAACCCAACACGTTTTTCACTTTTAACAAAAGAACATCTATGTAAGAGATGCTTTGGTTTGTTACAGTTTCACAATCAGAGTTTAACTAGATATGGTCCGTATGAGTAGGAAACACAGTTCTTTTTTTCTGGTCATGCTCATGTTACTTGCTGTATTGCAGACTCTGGACAGAAGAGGATGCTTCTTGCGTTAAAACAGAGTATGTTTCATGGATGAGAACACTGGTCTGAATTTTCCTTCAGAAACGGAGTTAAACCAAAGTCTCTGTGCCTTCCTACAATCAAGAGTTCATTTCCGGTAAACTCAGTGATTTTTCGGCTCAAATGAATGTACACAGTTCACGAACCCAACACGTTTTTCACTATTAACTAAAGAGCATGTATGTAAGAGATGCTGTGGTTTGTTACAGTTTCATAAGCAGAGTTCAACTAGATATGGTCCGTATGAGTAGGAAGCACAGTTCATTTTTTCAGGGCATGCTCATGTTTCTTGCTATATTACAGACACTGGAAAGAAGAGCATGCTCTTTGTGTTAAAACATAGTGTGTTTTATGGATGAGAACACTGGTCTGAATTTCCCTTCACCAACGGAGTTATACCAAAGTCTCTACGTCTTCCTACAATTAAGAGTTCATTTCCGGTAAACCCAGTGATTTTTCGGCTCAAATGAATTTAGACAGTTCACGAACCCAACACGTTTTTCACTTTTAACTAAAGAACATCTATGTAAGAGATGCTTTGGTTTGTTACAGTTTCACAATCAGAGTTTAACTAGATATGGTCCGTATGAGTAGGAAACACAGTTCTTTTTTTCTGGACATGCTCATTTTTTTGCTGTATTGCAGACTCTGGACAGAAGAAGATGCTTCTTGAGTTAAAACAGAGGGTGTTTCATGGATGAGAACACTGGTCTGAATTTCCCTTCACAAACGGAGTGAAACCAAAGGCTCTGTGTCTTCCTACAAGCAAGAGTTCATTTCCTGTAAACCCAGTGATTTTTTGGCTCAAATGAATGTACACAGTTCACGAACCCAACACGTTTTTCACTGTTAACTAATGAGCATGTATGTAAGAGATGCTGTGGTTTGTTACAGTTTCATAATCAGAGTTCAACTAGATATGGTCCGTATGAGTAGGAAACACCGTTCTTTTTTTCTGGTCATGCTCATGTTTCTTGCTGTATTGCAGACTCTGGACAGAAGAGGATGCTTCTTGCGTTAAAACAGAGTATGTTTCATGGATGAGAACACTGGTCTGAATTTTCATTCAGAAACGGAGTTAAACCAAAGTATCTGTGTCTTCCTACAAGCAAGTGTTCATTTCCGGTAAACCCAGTGATTTTTCGCCTCAAATGAATGTACACAGTTCACGAACCCAACACGTTTTTCACTATTAACTAAAGAGCATGTATGTAAGAGATGCTGTGGTTTGTTACAGTTTCATAAGCAGAGTTCAACTAGATATGGTCCGTATGAGTAGGAAACACAGTTCATTTTTTCAGGGCATGCTCATGTTTCTTGCTATATTGCAGACACTGGAAAGAAGAGCATGCTCTTTGTGTTAAAACATAGTGTGTTTCATGGATGAGAACACTGGTCTGAATTTCCCTTCACAAATGGAGTTATTCCTAAGTCTCTGCGTCTTCCTATAATTAAGAGTTCATTTCTGGTAAACCCAGTGATTTTTCGGCTCAAATGAATTTACACAGTTCACGAACCCAACACGTTTTTCACTTTTAACTAAAGAAGATCTATGTAAGAGATGCTGTGGTTTGTTACAGTTTCACAATCAGAGTTCAACTAGATATGGTCCGTATGAGTAGGCAACACAGTTCATTTTTTCTGCACATGCTCATTTTTTTTGCTGTATTGCAGACACTGGACAGAAGAGGATGCTTCTTGCGTTAAATCATAGGGTGTTTCATGGATAAGAACACTGGTCTGAATTTCTCTTCACAAACGGAGTGAAACCAAATGCTCTGTGTCTTCCTACCAGCAAGAGTTCATTTCCGGTAAACCCAGTGATTTTTGGGCTCAAATGAATTTACACAATTCACGAACCCAACACGATTTTCACTATTAACTAAAGTGCATCTATGTAAGACATGCTGTGGTTTGCTACAGTTTCATAAGCAGAGTTCAACTAGATATGGTCCGCATGTGTCGGAAACACAGTTCATTTTTTCTGGGCATGCGCATGTTTTTTGCTGTATTGCCGACGCTGGAAAGAAGAGCATGCTTCTTGCGTTAAAACACAGTGTGTTTCATGGATGAGAACACTGGTCTGAATTTCCCTTAACAAACGGAGTTAAACCAAAGTCTCTGTGTCTTCCTACAAGCCAGAGTTCATTTCCGGTAAACCCAGTGATTTTTCGGCTCAAATGAATGTACACAGTTCACGAACCCAACACGTTTTTCACTATAAACTAAAGAGCATCTATGTAAGACATGCTGTGGTTTGTTAGAGTTTCATAAGCAGAGTTTAACTAGATATGGTCCGTATGATTAAGAAACACAGTTCTTTTTTTCTGGGCATGCTCATGTTTCTTGCTGTATTGCAGACTCTGGACAGAAGAGGATGCTTCTTGCGTTAAAACAGAGTATGTTTCATGGATGAGAACACTGGTCTGAATTTTCCTTCAGAAACGGAGTTAAGCCAAAGTATCTGTGTCTTCCTACAAGCAAGTGTTCATTTCCGGTAAACTCAGTGATTTTTCGGCTCAAATGAATGTACACAGTTCACGAACCCAACACGTTTTTCACTATTAACTAAAGAGCATGTATGTAAGAGATGCTGTGGTTTGTTACACTTTCATAAGCAGAGTTCAACTAGATATGGTCCGTACGAGTAGGAAACACAGTTCTTTTTTCTGGTCATGCTCATGTTTCTTGCTGTATTGCAGACTCTGGACAGAAGAGGATGCTTCATGCGTTAAAACAGAGTATGTTTCATGGATGAGAACACTGGTCTGAATTTTCCTTCAGAAACGGAGTGAAACCAAAGGCTCTGTGTCTTCCTACAAGCAAGAGTTCATTTCCTGTAAACCCAGTGATTTTTCGGCTCAAATGAATTTACACAGTTCACGAACCAAACACTTTTTGCCCTATTAACTAAAGAGCATCTGTGTAAGAGATGCTATGGTTTGTTACAGTTTCACAATCAGAGTTCAACTAGATATGGTCCGTATGAGTAGGAAACACCGTTCTTTTTTCTGGTCATGCTCATGTTTCTTGCTGTATTGCAGACTCTGGACAGAAGAGGATGCTTCTTCCGTTAAAACAGAGTATGTTTCATGGAAGAGAACACTGGTCTGAATTTTCCTTCAGAAACGGAGTTAAACCAAAGTATCTGTGTCTTCCTACAGCAAGTGTTCATTTCCAGTAAACCCAGTGATTTTTTGGCTCAAATGAATGTACACAGTTCACGAACCCAACACGTTTTTCACTATTAACTAAAGAGCATGTATGTAAGAGATGCTGTGGTATGTTACAGTTCCAAGGGCAGAGTTCAACTAGATATGGTCCGTATGAGTAGGAAACACAGTTCCTTTTTTCAGGGCATGCTCATGTTTCTTGCTATATTGCAGACACTGGAAAGAAGAGCATGCTCTTTGTGTTAAAACATAGTGTGTTTCATGGATGAGAACACTGGTCTGAATTTCCCTTCACCAACGGAGTTATACCAAAGTCTCTATGTCTTCCTACAATTAAGACTTCATTTCCGGTAAACCCAGTGATTTTTCGGCTCAAATGAATTTAGACAGTTCACGAACCCAACACGTTTTTCACTTTTAACTAAAGACCATCTATGTAAGAGATGCTTTGGTTTGTTACAGTTTCACAATCAGAGTTTAACTAGATATGGTCCGTATGAGTAGGAAACACAGTTCTTTTTTTCTGGACATGCTCATTTTTTTGCTGTATTGCAGACTCTGGACAGAAGAAGATGCTTCTTGAGTTAAAACAGAGGGTGTTTCATGGATGAGAACACTGGTCTGAATTTCCCTTCACAAACGGAGTGAAACCAAAGGCTCTGTGTCTTCCTACAAGCAAGAGTTCATTTCCTGTAAACCCAGTGATTTTTTGGCTCAAATGAATGTACACAGTTCACGAACCCAACACGTTTTTCACTATTAACTAAAGAGCATCTATGTAAGAGATGCTGTGGTTTGTTACAGTTTCCCAAGCAGAGTTCAACTAGATATGGTCCGTATGATTAGGAAACACAGTTCTTTTTTTCTGGACATGCTCATTTTTTTTGCTGTATTGCAGACTCTGGACAGAAGAGGATGCTTCTTGCCTTCAAACATAGGGTGTTTCATGGATGAGAACACTGGTCTGAATTTCCTTTCACAAACGGAGTTATACCAAAGTCTCTGCGTCTTCCTGCAATCAAGAGTTCATTCCGGTAAACTCAGTGATTTTTCGGCTCAAATGAATGTACACAGTTCACGAACCCAACACGTTTTTCACTATTAACTAAAGAGCATGTATGTAAGAGATGCTGTGGTTTGTTACAGTTTCATAGGCAGACTTCAACTAGATATGGTCCATATGAGTAGGAAGCACAGTTCATTTTTTCAGGGCATGCTCATGTTTCTTGCTATATTGCAGACACTGGAAAGAAGAGCATGCTCTTTGTGTTAAAACATAGTGTGTTTCATGGATGAGAACACTGGTCTGAATTTCCCTTCAGAAACGGAGTGAAACCAAAGTCTCTGCGTCTTCCTACAATTAAGAGTTCATTTCCAGTAAACCCAGTGATTTTTCGGCTCAAATGAATTTAGACAGTTCACGAACCCAACACGTTTTTCCTTTTAACTAAAGAACATCTATGTAAGAGATGCTTTGGTTTGTTACAGTTTCACAATCAGAGTTTAACTAGATATGGTCCGTATGAGTAGGAAACACAGTTCTTTTTTTCAGGACATGCTCATTTTTTTTGCTGTATTGCAGACTCTGGACAGAAGAAGATGCTTCTTGTGTTAAAACAGAGGGTGTTTCATGGATGAGAACACTGGTCTGAATTTCCCTTCATAAATGGAGTTATACCTAAGTCTCTGTGTCTTCCTATAATTAAGAGTTCATTTCCGGTAAACTCAGTGATTTTTTGGCTCAAATGAATTTACACAATTCACGAACCCAACACCATTTTCACTATTAACTAAAGTGCATCTATGTAAGACATGCTGTGGTTTGCTACAGTTTCATAAGCAGAGTTCAACTAGATATGGTCCGCATGTGTCGGAAACACAGTTCATTTTTTCTGGGCATGCGCATGTTTTTTGCTGTATTGGCGACGCTGGAAAGAAGAGCATGCTTCTTGCGTTAAAACACAGTGTGTTTCATGGATGAGAACACTGGTCTGAATTTCCCTTCACAAACGGAGTTAAACCAAAGTCTCTGTGTCTTCCTACAAGCCAGAGTTCATTTCCGGTAAACCCAGTGATTTTTCGGCTCAAATGAATGTACACAGTTCACGAACCCTCACGTTTTTCACTATTAACTAAAGAGCATGTATGTAAGAGATGCTGTGGTTTGTTACAGTTTCATAGGCAGAGTTCAACTAGATATGGTCCATATGAGTAGGAAGCACAGTTCATTTCTTCAGGGCATGCTCATGTTTCTTGCTATATTGCAGACACTGGAAAGAAGAGCATGCTGTTTGTGTTAAAACATAGTGTGTTTCATGGATGAGAACACTGGTCTGAATTTCCCTTCACAAACGGAGTTATACCAAAATCTCTGCGTCTTCCTACAATTAAGAGTTCATTTCCAGTAAACCCAGTGATTTTTCGGCTCAAATGAATTTAGACAATTCACGAAGCCAACACGTTTTTCCTTTTAACTAAAGAACATCTATGTAAGAGATGCTTTGGTTTGTTACAGTTTCACAATCAGAGTTTAACTAGATATGGTTCGTATGAGTAGGAAACACAGTTCTTTTTTTCAGGACATGCTCATTTTTTTTGCTGTATTGCAGACTCTGGACAGAAGAAGATGCTTCTTGTGTTAAAACAGAGGGTGTTTCATGGATGAGAACACTGGTCTGAATTTCCCTTCAGAAACGGAGTTAAACCAAAGTCTCTGTGTCTTCCTACAATCAAGAGTTCATTTCCGGTAAACTCAGTGATTTTTCGGCTCAAATGAATGTACACAGTTCACGAACCCAACACGTTTTTCACTATTAACTAAAGAGCATGTATGTAAGAGATGCTGTGGTTTGTTACAGTTTCATAAGCAGAGTTCAACTAGATATGGTCCGTATGAGTATAAACACAGTTCATTTTTTCAGGGCATGCTCATGTTTCTTGCTATATTGCAGACACTGGAAAGAAGAGCATGCTCTTTGTGTTAAAACATAGTGTGTTTCATGGATGAGAACACTGGTCTGAATTTCCCTTCACAAACGGAGTTATACCAAAGTCTCTGCGTCTTCCTACAATTAAGAGTTCATTTCCGGTAAACCCAGTGATTTTTCGGCTCAAATGAATTTAGACAGTTCACGAACCCAACATGTTTTTCACTTTTAAATAAGAACATCTATGTAAGAGATGCTTTGGTTTGTTACAGTTTCACAATCAGTGTTTAACTAGATATGGTTCGCATGTGTCGGAAACACAGTTCATTTTTTCTGGGCATGCGCATTTTTTTTTGCTGTATTGGCGACGCTGGAAAGAAGAGCATGCTTCTTGCGTTAAAACACAGTGTGTTTCATGGATGAGAACACTGGTCTGAATTTCACTTCACAAACGGAGTTAAACCAAAGTCTCTGTGTCTTCCTACAAGCAAGAGTTCATTTCCGGTAAACCCAGTGATTTTTCGGCTCAAATGAATGTACACAGTTCACGAACCCAACACGTTTTTCACTATAAACTAAAGAGCATCTATGTAAGAGATGCTGTGGTTTGTTAGAGTTTCATAAGCAGAGTTTAACTAGATATGGTCCCTATGATTAAGAAACACAGTTCTTTTTTTCTGGGCATGCTCATGTTTCTTGTTATACTGCAGACACTGGAAAGAAGAGCATGCTCTTTGTGTTAAAACATAGTGTGTTTCATGGATGAGAACACTGGTCTGCATTTCCCTTCACAAACGGAGTGAAACCAAAGGCTCTGTGTCTTCCTGCAAGCAAGAGTTCATTTCCGGTAATCCCAGTGATTTTTAGGCTCAAATGAATTTACACAATTCACGAACCCAACACGATTTTCACTATTAACTAAAGAGCATCTATGTAAGACATGCTGTGGTTTTTTACAGTTTCATAAGCAGAGTTCAACTAGATATGGTCCATATGTGTAGGAAACACAGTTCTTTTTTTCTGGACATGCTCATATTGCTAGCTGTATTGCAGACACTGGAGAGAAGAGGATGCTGCTTGCGTTAAAACAGAGGGTCTTTCATGGATGAGAACTCTGGTCTGAATTTCCCTTCACAAACAGAGTTAAACCAAAGGCTCTGTGTCTTCCTACTAGCAAGAGTTCATTTCCGGTAAACCCAGTGATTTTTCGGCTCAAATGGTTTTGCACAGTTCACGAACACAACACGTTTTGAACTATTAACTAAAGAGCATCTGTGTAAGAGATGCTGTGGTTTGTTACAGTTTCATAATCAGAGTTCAACTAGATATGGTCCGTATGAGTAGGAAACACAGTTCTTTTTTTCTGGTCATGTTCATGTTTCTTGCTGTATTGCAGACTCTGGACAGAAGAGGATGCTTCTTGCGTTAAAACAGAGTATGTTTCATGGATGAGAACACTGGTCTGAATTTTCCTTCAGAAACGGAGTTAAGCCAAAGTATCTGTGTCTTCCTACAAGCAAGTGTTCATTTCCGGTAAACTCAGTGATTTTTCGGCTCAAATGAATGTACACAGTTCACGAACCCAACACGTTTTTCACTATTAACTAAAGAGCATGTATGTAAGAGATGCTGTGGTTTGTTACACTTTCATAAGCAGAGTTCAACTAGATATGGTCCGTACGAGTAGGAAACACAGTTCTTTTTTCTGGTCATGCTCATGTTTCTTGCTGTATTGCAGACTCTGGACAGAAGAGGATGCTTCATGCGTTAAAACAGAGTATGTTTCATGGATGAGAACACTGGTCTGAATTTCCCTTCACCAACGGAGTTATACCAAAGGCTCTGTGTCTTCCTACAAGCAAGAGTTCATTTCCTGTAAACCCAGTGATTTTTCGGCTCAAATGAATTTACACAGTTCACGAACCAAACACGTTTTGCCCTATTAACTAAAGAGCATCTGTGTAAGAGATGCTATGGTTTGTTACAGTTTCACAATCAGAGTTCAACTAGATATGGTCCGTATGAGTAGGAAACACAGTTCTTTTTTCTGGTCATGCTCATGTTTCTTGCTGTATTGCAGACTCTGGACAGAAGAGGATGCTTCTTCCGTTAAAACAGAGTATGTTTCATGGAAGAGAACACTGGTCTGAATTTTCCTTCAGAAACGGAGTTAAACCAAAGTATCTGTGTCTTCCTACAGCAAGTGTTCATTTCCAGTAAACCCAGTGATTTTTTGGCTCAAATGAATGTACACAGTTCACGAACCCAACACGTTTTTCACTATTAACTAAAGAGCATGTATGTAAGAGATGCTGTGGTATGTTACAGTTCCAAGGGCAGAGTTCAACTAGATATGGTCCGTATGAGTAGGAAACACAGTTCCTTTTTTCAGGGCATGCTCATGTTTCTTGCTATATTGCAGACACTGGAAAGAAGAGCATGCTCTTTGTGTTAAAACATAGTGTGTTTCATGGATGAGAACACTGGTCTGAATTTCCCTTCACAAATGGAGTTATACCTAAGTCTCTGCGTCTTCCTATAATTAAGAGTTCATTTCCGGTAAACCCAGTGATTTTTCGGCTCAAATGAATTTACACAGTTCACGAACCCAACACGTTTTTCACTTTTAACTAAAGAAGATCTATGTAAGAGATGCTGTGGTTTGTTACAGTTTCACAATCAGAGTTCAACTAGATATGGTCCGTATGAGTAGGAAACACAGTTCATTTTTTCTGCACATGCTCATTTTTTTTGCTGTATTGCAGACTCTGGACAGAAGAGGATGTTTCTTGTGTTAAATCATAGGGTGTTTCATCGATGAGAACATTGGTCTGAATTTCTCTTCACAAACGGAGTGAAACCAAATGCTCTGTGTCTTCCTACCAGCAAGAGTTCATTTCCGGTAAACCCAGTGATTTTTGGGCTCAAATGAATTTACACAATTCACGAACCCAACACGATTTTCACTATTAACTAAAGTGCATCTATGTAAGACATGCTGTGGTTTGCTACAGTTTCATAAGCAGAGTTCAACTAGATATGGTCCGCATGTGTCGGAAACACAGTTCATTTTTTCTGGGCATGCGCATGTTTTTTGCTGTATTGCCGACGCTGGAAAGAAGAGCATGCTTCTTGCGTTAAAACACAGTGTGTTTCATGGATGAGAACACTGGTCTGAATTTCCCTTCACAAACGGAGTTAAACCAAAGTCTCTGTGTCTTCCTACAAGCCAGAGTTCATTTCCGGTAAACACAGTGATTTTTCGGCTCAAATGAATGTACACAGTTCACGAACCCAACACGTTTTTCACTATAAACTAAAGAGCATCTATGTAAGACATGCTGTGGTTTGTTAGAGTTTCATAAGCAGAGTTTAACTAGATATGGTCCGTATGATTAAGAAACACAGTTCTTTTTTTCTGGGCATGCTCATGTTTCTTGCTGTATTGCAGACTCTGGACAGAAGAGGATGCTTCTTGCGTTAAAACAGAGTATGTTTCATGGATGAGAACACTGGTCTGAATTTTCATTCAGAAACGGAGTTAAACCAAAGTCTCTGTGTCTTCCTACAAGCAAGAGTTCATTTCCGGTAAACTCAGTGATTTTTCGGCTCAAATGAATTTACACTGTTCACGAACCCAACACGATTTTCACTATTAACTAAAGAGCATCTATGTAAGACTTGCTGTGGTTTGTTACAGTTTCATAAGCAGAGTTCAACTAGATATGGTCCATATGAGTAGGAAACACAGTTCATTTTTTCAGGGCATGCTCATGTTTCTTGCTATATTGCAGACACTGGAAAGAAGAGCATGCTCTTTGGGTTAAAACATAGTGTGTTTCATGGATGAGAACACTGCTCTGAATTTCCCTTCACAAACGGAGTTATACCAAAGCCTCTACGTCTTCCTACAATTAAGAGTTCATTTCCGGTAAACCCAGTGATTTTTCGGCTCAAATGAATTTAGACAGTTCACGAACCCAACACGTTTTTCACTTTTAACAAAAGAACATCTATGTAAGAGATGCTTTGGTTTGTTACAGTTTCACAATCAGAGTTTAACTAGATATGGTCCGTATGAGTAGGAAACACAGTTCTTTTTTTCTGGTCATGCTCATGTTACTTGCTGTATTGCAGACTCTGGACAGAAGAGGATGCTTCTTGCGTTAAAACAGAGTATGTTTCATGGATGAGAACACTGGTCTGAATTTTCCTTCAGAAACGGAGTTAAACCAAAGTCTCTGTGCCTTCCTACAATCAAGAGTTCATTTCCGGTAAACTCAGTGATTTTTCGGCTCAAATGAATGTACACAGTTCACGAACCCAACACGTTTTTCACTATTAACTAAAGAGCATGTATGTAAGAGATGCTGTGGTTTGTTACAGTTTCATAAGCAGAGTTCAACTAGATATGGTCCGTATGAGTAGGAAGCACAGTTCATTTTTTCAGGGCATGCTCATGTTTCTTGCTATATTACAGACACTGGAAAGAAGAGCATGCTCTTTGTGTTAAAACATAGTGTGTTTTATGGATGAGAACACTGGTCTGAATTTCCCTTCACCAACGGAGTTATACCAAAGTCTCTACGTCTTCCTACAATTAAGAGTTCATTTCCGGTAAACCCAGTGATTTTTCGGCTCAAATGAATTTAGACAGTTCACGAACCCAACACGTTTTTCACTTTTAACTAAAGAACATCTATGTAAGAGATGCTTTGGTTTGTTACAGTTTCACAATCAGAGTTTAACTAGATATGGTCCGTATGAGTAGGAAACACAGTTCTTTTTTTCTGGACATGCTCATTTTTTTGCTGTATTGCAGACTCTGGACAGAAGAAGATGCTTCTTGAGTTAAAACAGAGGGTGTTTCATGGATGAGAACACTGGTCTGAATTTCCCTTCACAAACGGAGTGAAACCAAAGGCTCTGTGTCTTCCTACAAGCAAGAGTTCATTTCCTGTAAACCCAGTGATTTTTTGGCTCAAATGAATGTACACAGTTCACGAACCCAACACGTTTTTCACTGTTAACTAATGAGCATGTATGTAAGAGATGCTGTGGTTTGTTACAGTTTCATAATCAGAGTTCAACTAGATATGGTCCGTATGAGTAGGAAACACCGTTCTTTTTTTCTGGTCATGCTCATGTTTCTTGCTGTATTGCAGACTCTGGACAGAAGAGGATGCTTCTTGCGTTAAAACAGAGTATGTTTCATGGATGAGAACACTGGTCTGAATTTTCATTCAGAAACGGAGTTAAACCAAAGTATCTGTGTCTTCCTACAAGCAAGTGTTCATTTCTGGTAAACCCAGTGATTTTTCGGCTCAAATGAATGTACACAGTTCACGAACCCAACACGTTTTTCACTATTAACTAAAGAGCATGTATGTAAGAGATGCTGTGGTTTGTTACAGTTTCATAAGCAGAGTTCAACTAGATATGGTCCGTATGAGTAGGAAACACAGTTCATTTTTTCAGGGCATGCTCATGTTTCTTGCTATATTGCAGACACTGGAAAGAAGAGCATGCTCTTTGTGTTAAAACATAGTGTGTTTCATGGATGAGAACACTGGTCTGAATTTCCCTTCACAAATGGAGTTATACCTAAGTCTCTGCGTCTTCCTATAATTAAGAGTTCATTTCCGGTAAACCCAGTGATTTTTCGGCTCAAATGAATTTACACAGTTCACGAACCCAACACGTTTTTCACTTTTAACTAAAGAAGATCTATGTAAGAGATGCTGTGGTTTGTTACAGTTTCACAATCAGAGTTCAACTAGATATGGTCCGTATGAGTAGGCAACACAGTTCATTTTTTCTGCACATGCTCATTTTTTTTGCTGTATTGCAGACTCTGGACAGAAGAGGATGCTTCTTGCGTTAAATCATAGGGTGTTTCATGGATAAGAACACTGGTCTGAATTTCTCTTCACAAACGGAGTGAAACCAAATGCTCTGTGTCTTCCTACCAGCAAGAGTTCATTTCCGGTAAACCCAGTGATTTTTGGGCTCAAATGAATTTACACAATTCACGAACCCAACACGTTTTTCACTATAAACTAAAGAGCATCTATGTAAGACATGCTGTGGTTTGTTAGAGTTTCATAAGCAGAGTTTAACTAGATATGGTCCGTATGATTAAGAAACACAGTTCTTTTTTTCTGGGCATGCTCATGTTTCTTGCTGTATTGCAGACTCTGGACAGAAGAGGATTCTTCTTGCGTTAAAACAGAGTATGTTTCATGGATGAGAACACTGGTCTGAATTTTCCTTCAGAAACGGAGTTAAGCCAAAGTATCTGTGTCTTCCTACAAGCAAGTGTTCATTTCCGGTAAACTCAGTGATTTTTCGGCTCAACTGAATGTACACAGTTCACGAACCCAACACGTTTTTCACTATTAACTAAAGAGCATGTATGTAAGAGATGCTGTGGTTTGTTACACTTTCATAAGCAGAGTTCAACTAGATATGGTCCGTACGAGTAGGAAACACAGTTCTTTTTTCTGGTCATGCTCATGTTTCTTGCTGTATTGCAGACTCTGGACAGAAGAGGATGCTTCATGCGTTAAAACAGAGTATGTTTCATGGATGAGAACACTGGTCTGAATTTTCCTTCACAAACGGAGTGAAACCAAAGGCTCTGTGTCTTCCTACAAGCAAGAGTTCATTTCCTGTAAACCCAGTGATTTTTCGGCTCAAATGAATTTACACAGTTCACGAACCAAACACTTTTTGCCCTATTAACTAAAGAGCATCTGTGTAAGAGATGCTATGGTTTGTTACAGTTTCACAATCAGAGTTCAACTAGATATGGTCCGTATGAGTAGGAAACACCGTTCTTTTTTCTGGTCATGCTCATGTTTCTTGCTGTATTGCAGACTCTGGACAGAAGAGGATGCTTCTTCCGTTAAAACAGAGTATGTTTCATGGAAGAGAACACTGGTCTGAATTTTCCTTCAGAAACGGAGTTAAACCAAAGTATCTGTGTCTTCCTACAGCAAGTGTTCATTTCCAGTAAACCCAGTGATTTTTTGGCTCAAATGAATGTACACAGTTCACGAACCCAACACGTTTTTCACTATTAACTAAAGAGCATGTATGTAAGAGATGCTGTGGTATGTTACAGTTCCAAGGGCAGAGTTCAACTAGATATGGTCCGCATGAGTAGGAAACACAGTTCCTTTTTTCAGGGCATGCTCATGTTTCTTGCTATATTGCAGACACTGGAAAGAAGAGCATGCTCTTTGTGTTAAAACATAGTGTGTTTCATGGATGAGAACACTGGTCTGAATTTCCCTTCACCAACGGAGTTATACCAAAGTCTCTATGTCTTCCTACAATTAAGACTTCATTTCCGGTAAACCCAGTGATTTTTCGGCTCAAATGAATTTAGACAGTTCACGAACCCAACACGTTTTTCACTTTTAACTAAAGAACATCTATGTAAGAGATGCTTTGGTTTGTTACAGTTTCACAATCAGAGTTTAACTAGATATGGTCCGTATGAGTAGGAAACACAGTTCTTTTTTTCTGGACATGCTCATTTTTTTGCTGTATTGCAGACTCTGGACAGAAGAAGATGCTTCTTGAGTTAAAACAGAGTATGTTTCATGGAAGAGAACACTGGTCTGAATTTTCCTTCAGAAACGGAGTTAAACCAAAGTATCTGTGTCTTCCTACAGCAAGTGTTCATTTCCAGTAAACCCAGTGATTTTTTGGCTCAAATGAATGTACACAGTTCACGAACCCAACACGTTTTTCACTATTAACTAAAGAGCATGTATGTAAGAGATGCTGTGGTATGTTACAGTTCCAAGGGCAGAGTTCAACTAGATATGGTCCGTATGAGTAGGAAACACAGTTCCTTTTTTCAGGGCATGCTCATGTTTCTTGCTATATTGCAGACACTGGAAAGAAGAGCATGCTCTTTGTGTTAAAACATAGTGTGTTTCATGGATGAGAACACTGGTCTGAATTTCCCTTCACAAATGGAGTTATACCTAAGTCTCTGCGTCTTCCTATAATTAAGAGTTCATTTCCGGTAAACCCAGTGATTTTTCGGCTCAAATGAATTTACACAGTTCACGAACCCAACACGTTTTTCACTTTTAACTAAAGAAGATCTATGTAAGAGATGCTGTGGTTTGTTACAGTTTCACAATCAGAGTTCAACTAGATATGGTCCGTATGAGTAGGAAACACAGTTCATTTTTTCTGCACATGCTCATTTTTTTTGCTGTATTGCAGACTCTGGACAGAAGAGGATGTTTCTTGTGTTAAATCATAGGGTGTTTCATCGATGAGAACATTGGTCTGAATTTCTCTTCACAAACGGAGTGAAACCAAATGCTCTGTGTCTTCCTACCAGCAAGAGTTCATTTCCGGTAAACCCAGTGATTTTTGGGCTCAAATGAATTTACACAATTCACGAACCCAACACGATTTTCACTATTAACTAAAGTGCATCTATGTAAGACATGCTGTGGTTTGCTACAGTTTCATAAGCAGAGTTCAACTAGATATGGTCCGCATGTGTCGGAAACACAGTTCATTTTTTCTGGGCATGCGCATGTTTTTTGCTGTATTGCCGACGCTGGAAAGAAGAGCATGCTTCTTGCGTTAAAACACAGTGTGTTTCATGGATGAGAACACTGGTCTGAATTTCCCTTCACAAACGGAGTTAAACCAAAGTCTCTGTGTCTTCCTACAAGCCAGAGTTCATTTCCGGTAAACACAGTGATTTTTCGGCTCAAATGAATGTACACAGTTCACGAACCCAACACGTTTTTCACTATAAACTAAAGAGCATCTATGTAAGACATGCTGTGGTTTGTTAGAGTTTCATAAGCAGAGTTTAACTAGATATGGTCCGTATGATTAAGAAACACAGTTCTTTTTTTCTGGGCATGCTCATGTTTCTTGCTGTATTGCAGACTCTGGACAGAAGAGGATGCTTCTTGCGTTAAAACAGAGTATGTTTCATGGATGAGAACACTGGTCTGAATTTTCATTCAGAAACGGAGTTAAACCAAAGTCTCTGTGTCTTCCTACAAGCAAGAGTTCATTTCCGGTAAACTCAGTGATTTTTCGGCTCAAATGAATTTACACTGTTCACGAACCCAACACGATTTTCACTATTAACTAAAGAGCATCTATGTAAGACTTGCTGTGGTTTGTTACAGTTTCATAAGCAGAGTTCAACTAGATATGGTCCATATGAGTAGGAAACACAGTTCATTTTTTCAGGGCATGCTCATGTTTCTTGCTATATTGCAGACACTGGAAAGAAGAGCATGCTCTTTGGGTTAAAACATAGTGTGTTTCATGGATGAGAACACTGCTCTGAATTTCCCTTCACAAACGGAGTTATACCAAAGCCTCTACGTCTTCCTACAATTAAGAGTTCATTTCCGGTAAACCCAGTGATTTTTCGGCTCAAATGAATTTAGACAGTTCACGAACCCAACACGTTTTTCACTTTTAACAAAAGAACATCTATGTAAGAGATGCTTTGGTTTGTTACAGTTTCACAATCAGAGTTTAACTAGATATGGTCCGTATGAGTAGGAAACACAGTTCTTTTTTTCTGGTCATGCTCATGTTACTTGCTGTATTGCAGACTCTGGACAGAAGAGGATGCTTCTTGCGTTAAAACAGAGTATGTTTCATGGATGAGAACACTGGTCTGAATTTTCATTCAGAAACGGAGTTAAACCAAAGTCTCTGTGTCTTCCTACAAGCAAGAGTTCATTTCCGGTAAACTCAGTGATTTTTCGGCTCAAATGAATTTACACTGTTCACGAACCCAACACGATTTTCACTATTAACTAAAGAGCATCTATGTAAGACTTGCTGTGGTTTGTTACAGTTTCATAAGCAGAGTTCAACTAGATATGGTCCATATGAGTAGGAAACACAGTTCATTTTTTCAGGGCATGCTCATGTTTCTTGCTATATTGCAGACACTGGAAAGAAGAGCATGCTCTTTGGGTTAAAACATAGTGTGTTTCATGGATGAGAACACTGCTCTGAATTTTCCTTCACAAACGGAGTTATACCAAAGCCTCTACGTCTTCCTACAATTAAGAGTTCATTTCCGGTAAACCCAGTGATTTTTCGGCTCAAATGAATTTAGACAGTTCACGAACCCAACACGTTTTTCACTTTTAACAAAAGAACATCTATGTAAGAGATGCTTTGGTTTGTTACAGTTTCACAATCAGAGTTTAACTAGATATGGTCCGTATGAGTAGGAAACACAGTTCTTTTTTTCTGGTCATGCTCATGTTACTTGCTGTATTGCAGACTCTGGACAGAAGAGGATGCTTCTTGCGTTAAAACAGAGTATGTTTCATGGATGAGAACACTGGTCTGAATTTTCCTTCAGAAACGGAGTTAAACCAAAGTCTCTGTGCCTTCCTACAATCAAGAGTTCATTTCCGGTAAACTCAGTGATTTTTCGGCTCAAATGAATGTACACAGTTCACGAACCCAACACGTTTTTCACTATTAACTAAAGAGCATGTATGTAAGAGATGCTGTGGTTTGTTACAGTTTCATAAGCAGAGTTCAACTAGATATGGTCCGTATGAGTAGGAAGCACAGTTCATTTTTTCAGGGCATGCTCATGTTTCTTGCTATATTACAGACACTGGAAAGAAGAGCATGCTCTTTGTGTTAAAACATAGTGTGTTTTATGGATGAGAACACTGGTCTGAATTTCCCTTCACCAACGGAGTTATACCAAAGTCTCTACGTCTTCCTACAATTAAGAGTTCATTTACGGTAAACCCAGTGATTTTTCGGCTCAAATGAATTTAGACAGTTCACGAACCCAACACGTTTTTCACTTTTAACTAAAGAACATCTATGTAAGAGATGCTTTGGTTTGTTACAGTTTCACAATCAGAGTTTAACTAGATATGGTCCGTATGAGTAGGAAACACAGTTCTTTTTTTCTGGACATGCTCATTTTTTTGCTGTATTGCAGACTCTGGACAGAAGAAGATGCTTCTTGAGTTAAAACAGAGGGTGTTTCATGGATGAGAACACTGGTCTGAATTTCCCTTCACAAACGGAGTGAAACCAAAGGCTCTGTGTCTTCCTACAAGCAAGAGTTCATTTCCTGTAAACCCAGTGATTTTTTGGCTCAAATGAATGTACACAGTTCACGAACCCAACACGTTTTTCACTGTTAACTAATGAGCATGTATGTAAGAGATGCTGTGGTTTGTTACAGTTTCATAATCAGAGTTCAACTAGATATGGTCCGTATGAGTAGGAAACACCGTTCTTTTTTTCTGGTCATGCTCATGTTTCTTGCTGTATTGCAGACTCTGGACAGAAGAGGATGCTTCTTGCGTTAAAACAGAGTATGTTTCATGGATGAGAACACTGGTCTGAATTTTCATTCAGAAACGGAGTTAAACCAAAGTATCTGTGTCTTCCTACAAGCAAGTGTTCATTTCTGGTAAACCCAGTGATTTTTCGGCTCAAATGAATGTACACAGTTCACGAACCCAACACGTTTTTCACTATTAACTAAAGAGCATGTATGTAAGAGATGCTGTGGTTTGTTACAGTTTCATAAGCAGAGTTCAACTAGATATGGTCCGTATGAGTAGGAAACACAGTTCATTTTTTCAGGGCATGCTCATGTTTCTTGCTATATTGCAGACACTGGAAAGAAGAGCATGCTCTTTGTGTTAAAACATAGTGTGTTTCATGGATGAGAACACTGGTCTGAATTTCCCTTCACAAATGGAGTTATACCTAAGTCTCTGCGTCTTCCTATAATTAAGAGTTCATTTCCGGTAAACCCAGTGATTTTTCGGCTCAAATGAATTTACACAGTTCACGAACCCAACACGTTTTTCACTTTTAACTAAAGAAGATCTATGTAAGAGATGCTGTGGTTTGTTACAGTTTCACAATCAGAGTTCAACTAGATATGGTCCGTATGAGTAGGAAACACAGTTCATTTTTTCTGCACATGCTCATTTTTTTTGCTGTATTGCAGACTCTGGACAGAAGAGGATGTTTCTTGTGTTAAATCATAGGGTGTTTCATCGATGAGAACATTGGTCTGAATTTCTCTTCACAAACGGAGTGAAACCAAATGCTCTGTGTCTTCCTACCAGCAAGAGTTCATTTCCGGTAAACCCAGTGATTTTTGGGCTCAAATGAATTTACACAATTCACGAACCCAACACGATTTTCACTATTAACTAAAGTGCATCTATGTAAGACATGCTGTGGTTTGCTACAGTTTCATAAGCAGAGTTCAACTAGATATGGTCCGCATGTGTCGGAAACACAGTTCATTTTTTCTGGGCATGCGCATGTTTTTTGCTGTATTGCCGACGCTGGAAAGAAGAGCATGCTTCTTGCGTTAAAACACAGTGTGTTTCATGGATGAGAACACTGGTCTGAATTTCCCTTCACAAACGGAGTTAAACCAAAGTCTCTGTGTCTTCCTACAAGCCAGAGTTCATTTCCGGTAAACACAGTGATTTTTCGGCTCAAATGAATGTACACAGTTCACGAACCCAACACGTTTTTCACTATAAACTAAAGAGCATCTATGTAAGACATGCTGTGGTTTGTTAGAGTTTCATAAGCAGAGTTTAACTAGATATGGTCCGTATGATTAAGAAACACAGTTCTTTTTTTCTGGGCATGCTCATGTTTCTTGCTGTATTGCAGACTCTGGACAGAAGAGGATGCTTCTTGCGTTAAAACAGAGTATGTTTCATGGATGAGAACACTGGTCTGAATTTTCATTCAGAAACGGAGTTAAACCAAAGTCTCTGTGTCTTCCTACAAGCAAGAGTTCATTTCCGGTAAACTCAGTGATTTTTCGGCTCAAATGAATTTACACTGTTCACGAACCCAACACGATTTTCACTATTAACTAAAGAGCATCTATGTAAGACTTGCTGTGGTTTGTTACAGTTTCATAAGCAGAGTTCAACTAGATATGGTCCATATGAGTAGGAAACACAGTTCATTTTTTCAGGGCATGCTCATGTTTCTTGCTATATTGCAGACACTGGAAAGAAGAGCATGCTCTTTGGGTTAAAACATAGTGTGTTTCATGGATGAGAACACTGCTCTGAATTTCCCTTCACAAACGGAGTTATACCAAAGCCTCTACGTCTTCCTACAATTAAGAGTTCATTTCCGGTAAACCCAGTGATTTTTCGGCTCAAATGAATTTAGACAGTTCACGAACCCAACACGTTTTTCACTTTTAACAAAAGAACATCTATGTAAGAGATGCTTTGGTTTGTTACAGTTTCACAATCAGAGTTTAACTAGATATGGTCCGTATGAGTAGGAAACACAGTTCTTTTTTTCTGGTCATGCTCATGTTACTTGCTGTATTGCAGACTCTGGACAGAAGAGGATGCTTCTTGCGTTAAAACAGAGTATGTTTCATGGATGAGAACACTGGTCTGAATTTTCATTCAGAAACGGAGTTAAACCAAAGTCTCTGTGTCTTCCTACAAGCAAGAGTTCATTTCCGGTAAACTCAGTGATTTTTCGGCTCAAATGAATTTACACTGTTCACGAACCCAACACGATTTTCACTATTAACTAAAGAGCATCTATGTAAGACTTGCTGTGGTTTGTTACAGTTTCATAAGCAGAGTTCAACTAGATATGGTCCATATGAGTAGGAAACACAGTTCATTTTTTCAGGGCATGCTCATGTTTCTTGCTATATTGCAGACACTGGAAAGAAGAGCATGCTCTTTGGGTTAAAACATAGTGTGTTTCATGGATGAGAACACTGCTCTGAATTTTCCTTCACAAACGGAGTTATACCAAAGCCTCTACGTCTTCCTACAATTAAGAGTTCATTTCCGGTAAACCCAGTGATTTTTCGGCTCAAATGAATTTAGACAGTTCACGAACCCAACACGTTTTTCACTTTTAACAAAAGAACATCTATGTAAGAGATGCTTTGGTTTGTTACAGTTTCACAATCAGAGTTTAACTAGATATGGTCCGTATGAGTAGGAAACACAGTTCTTTTTTTCTGGTCATGCTCATGTTACTTGCTGTATTGCAGACTCTGGACAGAAGAGGATGCTTCTTGCGTTAAAACAGAGTATGTTTCATGGATGAGAACACTGGTCTGAATTTTCCTTCAGAAACGGAGTTAAACCAAAGTCTCTGTGCCTTCCTACAATCAAGAGTTCATTTCCGGTAAACTCAGTGATTTTTCGGCTCAAATGAATGTACACAGTTCACGAACCCAACACGTTTTTCACTATTAACTAAAGAGCATGTATGTAAGAGATGCTGTGGTTTGTTACAGTTTCATAAGCAGAGTTCAACTAGATATGGTCCGTATGAGTAGGAAGCACAGTTCATTTTTTCAGGGCATGCTCATGTTTCTTGCTATATTACAGACACTGGAAAGAAGAGCATGCTCTTTGTGTTAAAACATAGTGTGTTTTATGGATGAGAACACTGGTCTGAATTTCCCTTCACCAACGGAGTTATACCAAAGTCTCTACGTCTTCCTACAATTAAGAGTTCATTTACGGTAAACCCAGTGATTTTTCGGCTCAAATGAATTTAGACAGTTCACGAACCCAACACGTTTTTCACTTTTAACTAAAGAACATCTATGTAAGAGATGCTTTGGTTTGTTACAGTTTCACAATCAGAGTTTAACTAGATATGGTCCGTATGAGTAGGAAACACAGTTCTTTTTTTCTGGACATGCTCATTTTTTTGCTGTATTGCAGACTCTGGACAGAAGAAGATGCTTCTTGAGTTAAAACAGAGGGTGTTTCATGGATGAGAACACTGGTCTGAATTTCCCTTCACAAACGGAGTGAAACCAAAGGCTCTGTGTCTTCCTACAAGCAAGAGTTCATTTCCTGTAAACCCAGTGATTTTTTGGCTCAAATGAATGTACACAGTTCACGAACCCAACACGTTTTTCACTGTTAACTAATGAGCATGTATGTAAGAGATGCTGTGGTTTGTTACAGTTTCATAATCAGAGTTCAACTAGATATGGTCCGTATGAGTAGGAAACACCGTTCTTTTTTTCTGGTCATGCTCATGTTTCTTGCTGTATTGCAGACTCTGGACAGAAGAGGATGCTTCTTGCGTTAAAACAGAGTATGTTTCATGGATGAGAACACTGGTCTGAATTTTCATTCAGAAACGGAGTTAAACCAAAGTATCTGTGTCTTCCTACAAGCAAGTGTTCATTTCTGGTAAACCCAGTGATTTTTCGGCTCAAATGAATGTACACAGTTCACGAACCCAACACGTTTTTCACTATTAACTAAAGAGCATGTATGTAAGAGATGCTGTGGTTTGTTACAGTTTCATAAGCAGAGTTCAACTAGATATGGTCCGTATGAGTAGGAAACACAGTTCATTTTTTCAGGGCATGCTCATGTTTCTTGCTATATTGCAGACACTGGAAAGAAGAGCATGCTCTTTGTGTTAAAACATAGTGTGTTTCATGGATGAGAACACTGGTCTGAATTTCCCTTCACAAATGGAGTTATACCTAAGTCTCTGCGTCTTCCTATAATTAAGAGTTCATTTCTGGTAAACCCAGTGATTTTTCGGCTCAAATGAATTTACACAGTTCACGAACCCAACACGTTTTTCACTTTTAACTAAAGAAGATCTATGTAAGAGATGCTGTGGTTTGTTACAGTTTCACAATCAGAGTTCAACTAGATATGGTCCGTATGAGTAGGCAACACAGTTCATTTTTTCTGCACATGCTCATTTTTTTTGCTGTATTGCAGACTCTGGACAGAAGAGGATGTTTCTTGTGTTAAATCATAGGGTGTTTCATCGATGAGAACATTGGTCTGAATTTCTCTTCACAAACGGAGTGAAACCAAATGCTCTGTGTCTTCCTACCAGCAAGAGTTCATTTCCGGTAAACCCAGTGATTTTTGGGCTCAAATGAATTTACACAATTCACGAACCCAACACGATTTTCACTATTAACTAAAGTGCATCTATGTAAGACATGCTGTGGTTTGCTACAGTTTCATAAGCAGAGTTCAACTAGATATGGTCCGCATGTGTCGGAAACACAGTTCATTTTTTCTGGGCATGCGCATGTTTTTTGCTGTATTGCCGACGCTGGAAAGAAGAGCATGCTTCTTGCGTTAAAACACAGTGTGTTTCATGGATGAGAACACTGGTCTGAATTTCCCTTCACAAACGGAGTTAAACCAAAGTCTCTGTGTCTTCCTACAAGCCAGAGTTCATTTCCGGTAAACACAGTGATTTTTCGGCTCAAATGAATGTACACAGTTCACGAACCCAACACGTTTTTCACTATAAACTAAAGAGCATCTATGTAAGACATGCTGTGGTTTGTTAGAGTTTCATAAGCAGAGTTTAACTAGATATGGTCCGTATGATTAAGAAACACAGTTCTTTTTTTCTGGGCATGCTCATGTTTCTTGCTGTATTGCAGACTCTGGACAGAAGAGGATGCTTCTTGCGTTAAAACAGAGTATGTTTCATGGATGAGAACACTGGTCTGAATTTTCATTCAGAAACGGAGTTAAACCAAAGTCTCTGTGTCTTCCTACAAGCAAGAGTTCATTTCCGGTAAACTCAGTGATTTTTCGGCTCAAATGAATTTACACTGTTCACGAACCCAACACGATTTTCACTATTAACTAAAGAGCATCTATGTAAGACTTGCTGTGGTTTGTTACAGTTTCATAAGCAGAGTTCAACTAGATATGGTCCATATGAGTAGGAAACACAGTTCATTTTTTCAGGGCATGCTCATGTTTCTTGCTATATTGCAGACACTGGAAAGAAGAGCATGCTCTTTGGGTTAAAACATAGTGTGTTTCATGGATGAGAACACTGCTCTGAATTTCCCTTCACAAACGGAGTTATACCAAAGCCTCTACGTCTTCCTACAATTAAGAGTTCATTTCCGGTAAACCCAGTGATTTTTCGGCTCAAATGAATTTAGACAGTTCACGAACCCAACACGTTTTTCACTTTTAACAAAAGAACATCTATGTAAGAGATGCTTTGGTTTGTTACAGTTTCACAATCAGAGTTTAACTAGATATGGTCCGTATGAGTAGGAAACACAGTTCTTTTTTTCTGGTCATGCTCATGTTACTTGCTGTATTGCAGACTCTGGACAGAAGAGGATGCTTCTTGCGTTAAAACAGAGTATGTTTCATGGATGAGAACACTGGTCTGAATTTTCCTTCAGAAACGGAGTTAAACCAAAGTCTCTGTGCCTTCCTACAATCAAGAGTTCATTTCCGGTAAACTCAGTGATTTTTCGGCTCAAATGAATGTACACAGTTCACGAACCCAACACGTTTTTCACTATTAACTAAAGAGCATGTATGTAAGAGATGCTGTGGTTTGTTACAGTTTCATAAGCAGAGTTCAACTAGATATGGTCCGTATGAGTAGGAAGCACAGTTCATTTTTTCAGGGCATGCTCATGTTTCTTGCTATATTACAGACACTGGAAAGAAGAGCATGCTCTTTGTGTTAAAACATAGTGTGTTTTATGGATGAGAACACTGGTCTGAATTTCCCTTCACCAACGGAGTTATACCAAAGTCTCTACGTCTTCCTACAATTAAGAGTTCATTTCCGGTAAACCCAGTGATTTTTCGGCTCAAATGAATTTAGACAGTTCACGAACCCAACACGTTTTTCACTTTTAACTAAAGAACATCTATGTAAGAGATGCTTTGGTTTGTTACAGTTTCACAATCAGAGTTTAACTAGATATGGTCCGTATGAGTAGGAAACACAGTTCTTTTTTTCTGGACATGCTCATTTTTTTGCTGTATTGCAGACTCTGGACAGAAGAAGATGCTTCTTGAGTTAAAACAGAGGGTGTTTCATGGATGAGAACACTGGTCTGAATTTCCCTTCACAAACGGAGTGAAACCAAAGGCTCTGTGTCTTCCTACAAGCAAGAGTTCATTTCCTGTAAACCCAGTGATTTTTTGGCTCAAATGAATGTACACAGTTCACGAACCCAACACGTTTTTCACTGTTAACTAATGAGCATGTATGTAAGAGATGCTGTGGTTTGTTACAGTTTCATAATCAGAGTTCAACTAGATATGGTCCGTATGAGTAGGAAACACCGTTCTTTTTTTCTGGTCATGCTCATGTTTCTTGCTGTATTGCAGACTCTGGACAGAAGAGGATGCTTCTTGCGTTAAAACAGAGTATGTTTCATGGATGAGAACACTGGTCTGAATTTTCATTCAGAAACGGAGTTAAACCAAAGTATCTGTGTCTTCCTACAAGCAAGTGTTCATTTCTGGTAAACCCAGTGATTTTTCGGCTCAAATGAATGTACACAGTTCACGAACCCAACACGTTTTTCACTATTAACTAAAGAGCATGTATGTAAGAGATGCTGTGGTTTGTTACAGTTTCATAAGCAGAGTTCAACTAGATATGGTCCGTATGAGTAGGAAACACAGTTCATTTTTTCAGGGCATGCTCATGTTTCTTGCTATATTGCAGACACTGGAAAGAAGAGCATGCTCTTTGTGTTAAAACATAGTGTGTTTCATGGATGAGAACACTGGTCTGAATTTCCCTTCACAAATGGAGTTATACCTAAGTCTCTGCGTCTTCCTATAATTAAGAGTTCATTTCTGGTAAACCCAGTGATTTTTCGGCTCAAATGAATTTACACAGTTCACGAACCCAACACGTTTTTCACTTTTAACTAAAGAAGATCTATGTAAGAGATGCTGTGGTTTGTTACAGTTTCACAATCAGAGTTCAACTAGATATGGTCCGTATGAGTAGGCAACACAGTTCATTTTTTCTGCACATGCTCATTTTTTTTGCTGTATTGCAGACTCTGGACAGAAGAGGATGCTTCTTGCGTTAAATCATAGGGTGTTTCATGGATAAGAACACTGGTCTGAATTTCTCTTCACAAACGGAGTGAAACCAAATGCTCTGTGTCTTCCTACCAGCAAGAGTTCATTTCCGGTAAACCCAGTGATTTTTGGGCTCAAATGAATTTACACAATTCACGAACCCAACACGTTTTTCACTATAAACTAAAGAGCATCTATGTAAGACATGCTGTGGTTTGTTAGAGTTTCATAAGCAGAGTTTAACTAGATATGGTCCGTATGATTAAGAAACACAGTTCTTTTTTTCTGGGCATGCTCATGTTTCTTGCTGTATTGCAGACTCTGGACAGAAGAGGATTCTTCTTGCGTTAAAACAGAGTATGTTTCATGGATGAGAACACTGGTCTGAATTTTCCTTCAGAAACGGAGTTAAGCCAAAGTATCTGTGTCTTCCTACAAGCAAGTGTTCATTTCCGGTAAACTCAGTGATTTTTCGGCTCAAATGAATGTACACAGTTCACGAACCCAACACGTTTTTCACTATTAACTAAAGAGCATGTATGTAAGAGATGCTGTGGTTTGTTACACTTTCATAAGCAGAGTTCAACTAGATATGGTCCGTACGAGTAGGAAACACAGTTCTTTTTTCTGGTCATGCTCATGTTTCTTGCTGTATTGCAGACTCTGGACAGAAGAGGATGCTTCATGCGTTAAAACAGAGTATGTTTCATGGATGAGAACACTGGTCTGAATTTTCCTTCACAAACGGAGTGAAACCAAAGGCTCTGTGTCTTCCTACAAGCAAGAGTTCATTTCCTGTAAACCCAGTGATTTTTCGGCTCAAATGAATTTACACAGTTCACGAACCAAACACTTTTTGCCCTATTAACTAAAGAGCATCTGTGTAAGAGATGCTATGGTTTGTTACAGTTTCACAATCAGAGTTCAACTAGATATGGTCCGTATGAGTAGGAAACACCGTTCTTTTTTCTGGTCATGCTCATGTTTCTTGCTGTATTGCAGACTCTGGACAGAAGAGGATGCTTCTTCCGTTAAAACAGAGTATGTTTCATGGAAGAGAACACTGGTCTGAATTTTCCTTCAGAAACGGAGTTAAACCAAAGTATCTGTGTCTTCCTACAGCAAGTGTTCATTTCCAGTAAACCCAGTGATTTTTTGGCTCAAATGAATGTACACAGTTCACGAACCCAACACGTTTTTCACTATTAACTAAAGAGCATGTATGTAAGAGATGCTGTGGTATGTTACAGTTCCAAGGGCAGAGTTCAACTAGATATGGTCCGTATGAGTAGGAAACACAGTTCCTTTTTTCAGGGCATGCTCATGTTTCTTGCTATATTGCAGACACTGGAAAGAAGAGCATGCTCTTTGTGTTAAAACATAGTGTGTTTCATGGATGAGAACACTGGTCTGAATTTCCCTTCACCAACGGAGTTATACCAAAGTCTCTATGTCTTCCTACAATTAAGACTTCATTTCCGGTAAACCCAGTGATTTTTCGGCTCAAATGAATTTAGACAGTTCACGAACCCAACACGTTTTTCACTTTTAACTAAAGAACATCTATGTAAGAGATGCTTTGGTTTGTTACAGTTTCACAATCAGAGTTTAACTAGATATGGTCCGTATGAGTAGGAAACACAGTTCTTTTTTTCTGGACATGCTCATTTTTTTGCTGTATTGCAGACTCTGGACAGAAGAAGATGCTTCTTGAGTTAAAACAGAGTATGTTTCATGGAAGAGAACACTGGTCTGAATTTTCCTTCAGAAACGGAGTTAAACCAAAGTATCTGTGTCTTCCTACAGCAAGTGTTCATTTCCAGTAAACCCAGTGATTTTTTGGCTCAAATGAATGTACACAGTTCACGAACCCAACACGTTTTTCACTATTAACTAAAGAGCATGTATGTAAGAGATGCTGTGGTATGTTACAGTTCCAAGGGCAGAGTTCAACTAGATATGGTCCGTATGAGTAGGAAACACAGTTCCTTTTTTCAGGGCATGCTCATGTTTCTTGCTATATTGCAGACACTGGAAAGAAGAGCATGCTCTTTGTGTTAAAACATAGTGTGTTTCATGGATGAGAACACTGGTCTGAATTTCCCTTCACAAATGGAGTTATACCTAAGTCTCTGCGTCTTCCTATAATTAAGAGTTCATTTCCGGTAAACCCAGTGATTTTTCGGCTCAAATGAATTTACACAGTTCACGAACCCAACACGTTTTTCACTTTTAACTAAAGAAGATCTATGTAAGAGATGCTGTGGTTTGTTACAGTTTCACAATCAGAGTTCAACTAGATATGGTCCGTATGAGTAGGAAACACAGTTCATTTTTTCTGCACATGCTCATTTTTTTTGCTGTATTGCAGACTCTGGACAGAAGAGGATGTTTCTTGTGTTAAATCATAGGGTGTTTCATCGATGAGAACATTGGTCTGAATTTCTCTTCACAAACGGAGTGAAACCAAATGCTCTGTGTCTTCCTACCAGCAAGAGTTCATTTCCGGTAAACCCAGTGATTTTTGGGCTCAAATGAATTTACACAATTCACGAACCCAACACGATTTTCACTATTAACTAAAGTGCATCTATGTAAGACATGCTGTGGTTTGCTACAGTTTCATAAGCAGAGTTCAACTAGATATGGTCCGCATGTGTCGGAAACACAGTTCATTTTTTCTGGGCATGCGCATGTTTTTTGCTGTATTGCCGACGCTGGAAAGAAGAGCATGCTTCTTGCGTTAAAACACAGTGTGTTTCATGGATGAGAACACTGGTCTGAATTTCCCTTCACAAACGGAGTTAAACCAAAGTCTCTGTGTCTTCCTACAAGCCAGAGTTCATTTCCGGTAAACACAGTGATTTTTCGGCTCAAATGAATGTACACAGTTCACGAACCCAACACGTTTTTCACTATAAACTAAAGAGCATCTATGTAAGACATGCTGTGGTTTGTTAGAGTTTCATAAGCAGAGTTTAACTAGATATGGTCCGTATGATTAAGAAACACAGTTCTTTTTTTCTGGGCATGCTCATGTTTCTTGCTGTATTGCAGACTCTGGACAGAAGAGGATGCTTCTTGCGTTAAAACAGAGTATGTTTCATGGATGAGAACACTGGTCTGAATTTTCATTCAGAAACGGAGTTAAACCAAAGTCTCTGTGTCTTCCTACAAGCAAGAGTTCACTTCCGGTAAACTCAGTGATTTTTCGGCTCAAATGAATTTACACTGTTCACGAACCCAACACGATTTTCACTATTAACTAAAGAGCATCTATGTAAGACTTGCTGTGGTTTGTTACAGTTTCATAAGCAGAGTTCAACTAGATATGGTCCATATGAGTAGGAAACACAGTTCATTTTTTCAGGGCATGCTCATGTTTCTTGCTATATTGCAGACACTGGAAAGAAGAGCATGCTCTTTGGGTTAAAACATAGTGTGTTTCATGGATGAGAACACTGCTCTGAATTTCCCTTCACAAACGGAGTTATACCAAAGCCTCTACGTCTTCCTACAATTAAGAGTTCATTTCCGGTAAACCCAGTGATTTTTCGGCTCAAATGAATTTAGACAGTTCACGAACCCAACACGTTTTTCACTTTTAACAAAAGAACATCTATGTAAGAGATGCTTTGGTTTGTTACAGTTTCACAATCAGAGTTTAACTAGATATGGGCCGTATGAGTAGGAAACACAGTTCTTTTTTTCTGGTCATGCTCATGTTACTTGCTGTATTGCAGACTCTGGACAGAAGAGGATGCTTCTTGCGTTAAAACAGAGTATGTTTCATGGATGAGAACACTGGTCTGAATTTTCCTTCAGAAACGGAGTTAAACCAAAGTCTCTGTGCCTTCCTACAATCAAGAGTTCATTTCCGGTAAACTCAGTGATTTTTCGGCTCAAATGAATGTACACAGTTCACGAACCCAACACGTTTTTCACTATTAACTAAAGAGCATGTATGTAAGAGATGCTGTGGTTTGTTACAGTTTCATAAGCAGAGTTCAACTAGATATGGTCCGTATGAGTAGGAAGCACAGTTCATTTTTTCAGGGCATGCTCATGTTTCTTGCTATATTACAGACACTGGAAAGAAGAGCATGCTCTTTGTGTTAAAACATAGTGTGTTTTATGGATGAGAACACTGGTCTGAATTTCCCTTCACCAACGGAGTTATACCAAAGTCTCTACGTCTTCCTACAATTAAGAGTTCATTTCCGGTAAACCCAGTGATTTTTCGGCTCAAATGAATTTAGACAGTTCACGAACCCAACACGTTTTTCACTTTTAACTAAAGAACATCTATGTAAGAGATGCTTTGGTTTGTTACAGTTTCACAATCAGAGTTTAACTAGATATGGTCCGTATGAGTAGGAAACACAGTTCTTTTTTTCTGGACATGCTCATTTTTTTGCTGTATTGCAGACTCTGGACAGAAGAAGATGCTTCTTGAGTTAAAACAGAGGGTGTTTCATGGATGAGAACACTGGTCTGAATTTCCCTTCACAAACGGAGTGAAACCAAAGGCTCTGAGTCTTCCTACAAGCAAGAGTTCATTTCCTGTAAACCCAGTGATTTTTTGGCTCAAATGAATGTACACAGTTCACGAACCCAACACGTTTTTCACTGTTAACTAATGAGCATGTATGTAAGAGATGCTGTGGTTTGTTACAGTTTCATAATCAGAGTTCAACTAGATATGGTCCGTATGAGTAGGAAACACCGTTCTTTTTTTCTGGTCATGCTCATGTTTCTTGCTGTATTGCAGACTCTGGACAGAAGAGGATGCTTCTTGCGTTAAAACAGAGTATGTTTCATGGATGAGAACACTGGTCTGAATTTTCATTCAGAAACGGAGTTAAACCAAAGTATCTGTGTCTTCCTACAAGCAAGTGTTCATTTCTGGTAAACCCAGTGATTTTTCGGCTCAAATGAATGTACACAGTTCACGAACCCAACACGTTTTTCACTATTAACTAAAGAGCATGTATGTAAGAGATGCTGTGGTTTGTTACAGTTTCATAAGCAGAGTTCAACTAGATATGGTCCGTATGAGTAGGAAACACAGTTCATTTTTTCAGGGCATGCTCATGTTTCTTGCTATATTGCAGACACTGGAAAGAAGAGCATGCTCTTTGTGTTAAAACATAGTGTGTTTCATGGATGAGAACACTGGTCTGAATTTCCCTTCACAAATGGAGTTATACCTAAGTCTCTGCGTCTTCCTATAATTAAGAGTTCATTTCTGGTAAACCCAGTGATTTTTCGGCTCAAATGAATTTACACAGTTCACGAACCCAACACGTTTTTCACTTTTAACTAAAGAAGATCTATGTAAGAGATGCTGTGGTTTGTTACAGTTTCACAATCAGAGTTCAACTAGATATGGTCCGTATGAGTAGGCAACACAGTTCATTTTTTCTGCACATGCTCATTTTTTTTGCTGTATTGCAGACTCTGGACAGAAGAGGATGCTTCTTGCGTTAAATCATAGGGTGTTTCATGGATAAGAACACTGGTCTGAATTTCTCTTCACAAACGGAGTGAAACCAAATGCTCTGTGTCTTCCTACCAGCAAGAGTTCATTTCCGGTAAACCCAGTGATTTTTGGGCTCAAATGAATTTACACAATTCACGAACCCAACACGATTTTCACTATTAACTAAAGTGCATCTATGTAAGACATGCTGTGGTTTGCTACAGTTTCATAAGCAGAGTTCAACTAGATATGGTCCGCATGTGTCGGAAACACAGTTCATTTTTTCTGGGCATGCGCATGTTTTTTGCTGTATTGCCGACGCTGGAAAGAAGAGCATGCTTCTTGCGTTAAAACACAGTGTGTTTCATGGATGAGAACACTGGTCTGAATTTCCCTTCACAAACGGAGTTAAACCAAAGTCTCTGTGTCTTCCTACAAGCCAGAGTTCATTTCCGGTAAACCCAGTGATTTTTCGGCTCAAATGAATGTACACAGTTCACGAACCCAACACGTTTTTCACTATAAACTAAAGAGCATCTATGTAAGACATGCTGTGGTTTGTTAGAGTTTCATAAGCAGAGTTTAACTAGATATGGTCCGTATGATTAAGAAACACAGTTCTTTTTTTCTGGGCATGCTCATGTTTCTTGCTGTATTGCAGACTCTGGACAGAAGAGGATTCTTCTTGCGTTAAAACAGAGTATGTTTCATGGATGAGAACACTGGTCTGAATTTTCCTTCAGAAACGGAGTTAAGCCAAAGTATCTGTGTCTTCCTACAAGCAAGTGTTCATTTCCGGTAAACTCAGTGATTTTTCGGCTCAAATGAATGTACACAGTTCACGAACCCAACACGTTTTTCACTATTAACTAAAGAGCATGTATGTAAGAGATGCTGTGGTTTGTTACACTTTCATAAGCAGAGTTCAACTAGATATGGTCCGTACGAGTAGGAAACACAGTTCTTTTTTCTGGTCATGCTCATGTTTCTTGCTGTATTGCAGACTCTGGACAGAAGAGGATGCTTCATGCGTTAAAACAGAGTATGTTTCATGGATGAGAACACTGGTCTGAATTTTCCTTCAGAAACGGAGTGAAACCAAAGGCTCTGTGTCTTCCTACAAGCAAGAGTTCATTTCCTGTAAACCCAGTGATTTTTTGGCTCAAATGAATTTACACAGTTCACGAACCAAACACTTTTTGCCCTATTAAATAAAGAGCATCTGTGTAAGAGATGCTATGGTTTGTTACAGTTTCACAATCAGAATTCAACTAGATATGGTCCGTATGAGTAGGAAACACCGTTCTTTTTTCTGGTCATGCTCATGTTTCTTGCTGTATTGCAGACTCTGGACAGAAGAGGATGCTTCTTCCGTTAAAACAGAGTATGTTTCATGGAAGAGAACACTGGTCTGAATTTTCCTTCAGAAACGGAGTTAAACCAAAGTATCTGTGTCTTCCTACACCAAGTGTTCATTTCCAGTAAACCCAGTGATTTTTTGGCTCAAATGAATGTACACAGTTCACGAACCCAACACGTTTTTCACTATTAACTAAAGAGCATGTATGTAAGAGATGCTGTGGTATGTTACAGGTCCAAGGGCAGAGTTCAACTAGATATGGTCCGTATGAGTAGGAAACACAGTTCCTTTTTTCAGGGCATGCTCATGTTTCTTGCTATATTGCAGACACTGGAAAGAAGAGCATGCTCTTTGTGTTAAAACATAGTGTGTTTCATGGATGAGAACACTGGTCTGAATTTCCCTTCACCAACGGAGTTATACCAAAGTCTCTATGTCTTCCTACAATTAAGACTTCATTTCCGGTAAACCCAGTGATTTTTCGGCTCAAATGAATTTAGACAGTTCACGAACCCAACACGTTTTTCACTTTTAACTAAAGAACATCTATGTAAGAGATGCTTTGGTTTGTTACAGTTTCACAATCAGAGTTTAACTAGATATGGTCCGTATGAGTAGGAAACACAGTTCTTTTTTTCTGGACATGCTCATTTTTTTGCTGTATTGCAGACTCTGGACAGAAGAAGATGCTTCTTGAGTTAAAACAGAGGGTGTTTCATGGATGAGAACACTGGTCTGAATTTCCCTTCACAAACGGAGTGAAACCAAAGGCTCTGTGTCTTCCTACAAGCAAGAGTTCATTTCCTGTAAACCCAGTGATTTTTTGGCTCAAATGAATGTACACAGTTCACGAACCCAACACGTTTTTCACTGTTAACTAATGAGCATGTATGTAAGAGATGCTGTGGTTTGTTACAGTTTCATAATCAGAGTTCAACTAGATATGGTCCGTATGAGTAGGAAACACCGTTCTTTTTTTCTGGTCATGCTCATGTTTCTTGCTGTATTGCAGACTCTGGACAGAAGAGGATGCTTCTTGCGTTAAAACAGAGTATGTTTCATGGATGAGAACACTGGTCTGAATTTTCATTCAGAAACGGAGTTAAACCAAAGTATCTGTGTCTTCCTACAAGCAAGTGTTCATTTCCGGTAAACCCAGTGATTTTTCGGCTCAAATGAATGTACACAGTTCACGAACCCAACACGTTTTTCACTATTAACTAAAGAGCATGTATGTAAGAGATGCTGTGGTTTGTTACAGTTTCATAAGCAGAGTTCAACTAGATATGGTCCGTATGTGTCGGAAACACAGTTCATTTTTTCAGGGCATCCTCATGTTTCTTGCTATATTGCAGACACTGGAAAGAAGAGCATGCTCTTTGTGTTAAAACATAGTGTGTTTCATGGATGAGAACACTGGTCTGAATTTCCCTTCACAAATGGAGTTATACCTAAGTCTCTGCGATTTCCTATAATTAAGAGTTCATTTCTGGTAAACCCAGTGATTTTTCGGCTCAAATGAATTTACACAGTTCACGAACCCAACACGTTTTTCACTTTTAACTAAAGAAGATCTATGTAAGAGATGCTGTGGTTTGTTACAGTTTCATAAGCAGAGTTCAACTAGATATGGTCCGTATGAGTAGGAAGCACAGTTCATTTTTTCAGGGCATGCTCATGTTTCTTGCTATATTACAGACACTGGAAAGAAGAGCATGCTCTTTGTGTTAAAACATAGTGTGTTTTATGGATGAGAACACTGGTCTGAATTTCCCTTCACCAACGGAGTTATACCAAAGTCTCTACGTCTTCCTACAATTAAGAGTTCATTTCCGGTAAACCCAGTGATTTTTCGGCTCAAATGAATTTAGACAGTTCACGAACCCAACACGTTTTTCACTTTTAACTAAAGAACATCTATGTAAGAGATGCTTTGGTTTGTTACAGTTTCACAATCAGAGTTTAACTAGATATGGTCCGTATGAGTAGGAAACACAGTTCTTTTTTTCTGGTCATGCTCATGTTTCTTGCTATATTGCAGACACTGGAAAGAAGAGCATGCTCTTTGTGTTAAAACATAGTGTGTTTCATGGATGAGAACACTGGTCTGAATTTCCCTTCACAAATGGAGTTATACCTAAGTCTCTGCGTCTTCCTATAATTAAGAGTTCATTTCTGGTAAACCCAGTGATTTTTCGGCTCAAATGAATTTACACAGTTCACGAACCCAACACGTTTTTCACTTTTAACTAAAGAAGATCTATGTAAGAGATGCTGTGGTTTGTTACAGTTTCACAATCAGAGTTCAACTAGATATGGTCCGTATGAGTAGGCAACACAGTTCATTTTTTCTGCACATGCTCATTTTTTTTGCTGTATTGCAGACTCTGGACAGAAGAGGATGCTTCTTGCGTTAAATCATAGGGTGTTTCATGGATAAGAACACTGGTCTGAATTTCTCTTCACAAACGGAGTGAAACCAAATGCTCTGTGTCTTCCTACCAGCAAGAGTTCATTTCCGGTAAACCCAGTGATTTTTGGGCTCAAATGAATTTACACAATTCACGAACCCAACACGATTTTCACTATTAACTAAAGTGCATCTATGTAAGACATGCTGTGGTTTGCTACAGTTTCATAAGCAGAGTTCAACTAGATATGGTCCGCATGTGTCGGAAACACAGTTCATTTTTTCTGGGCATGCGCATGTTTTTTGCTGTATTGCCGACGCTGGAAAGAAGAGCATGCTTCTTGCGTTAAAACACAGTGTGTTTCATGGATGAGAACACTGGTCTGAATTTCCCTTCACAAACGGAGTTAAACCAAAGTCTCTGTGTCTTCCTACAAGCCAGAGTTCATTTCCGGTAAACCCAGTGATTTTTCGGCTCAAATGAATGTACACAGTTCACGAAACCAACACGTTTTTCACTATAAACTAAAGAGCATCTATGTAAGACATGCTGTGGTTTGTTAGAGTTTCATAAGCAGAGTTTAACTAGATATGGTCCGTATGATTAAGAAACACAGTTCTTTTTTTCTGGGCATGCTCATGTTTCTTGCTGTATTGCAGACTCTGGACAGAAGAGGATTCTTCTTGCGTTAAAACAGAGTATGTTTCATGGATGAGAACACTGGTCTGAATTTTCCTTCAGAAACGGAGTTAAGCCAAAGTATCTGTGTCTTCCTACAAGCAAGTGTTCATTTCCGGTAAACTCAGTGATTTTTCGGCTCAAATGAATGTACACAGTTCACGAACCCAACACGTTTTTCACTATTAACTAAAGAGCATGTATGTAAGAGATGCTGTGGTTTGTTACACTTTCATAAGCAGAGTTCAACTAGATATGGTCCGTACGAGTAGGAAACACAGTTCTTTTTTCTGGTCATGCTCATGTTTCTTGCGGTATTGCAGACTCTGGACAGAAGAGGATGCTTCATGCGTTAAAACAGAGTATGTTTCATGGATGAGAACACTGGTCTGAATTTTCCTTCAGAAACGGAGTGAAACCAAAGGCTCTGTGTCTTCCTACAAGCAAGAGTTCATTTCCTGTAAACCCAGTGATTTTTCGGCTCAAATGAATTTACACAGTTCACGAACCAAACATTTTTTGCCCTATTAACTAAAGAGCATCTGTGTAAGAGATGCTATGGTTTGTTACAGTTTCACAATCAGAGTTCAACTAGATATGGTCCGTATGAGTAGGAAACACCGTTCTTTTTTCTGGTCATGCTCATGTTTCTTGCTGTATTGCAGACTCTGGACAGAAGAGGATGCTTCTTCCGTTAAAACAGAGTATGTTTCATGGAAGAGAACACTGGTCTGAATTTTCCTTCAGAAACGGAGTTAAACCAAAGTATCTGTGTCTTCCTACAGCAAGTGTTCATTTCCAGTAAACCCAGTGATTTTTTGCCTCAAATGAATGTACACAGTTCACGAACCCAACACGTTTTTCACTATTAACTAAAGAGCATGTATGTAAGAGATGCTGTGGTATGTTACAGGTCCAAGGGCAGAGTTCAACTAGATATTGTCCGTATGAGTAGGAAACACAGTTCCTTTTTTCAGGGCATGCTCATGTTTCTTGCTATATTGCAGACACTGGAAAGAAGAGCATGCTCTTTGTGTTAAAACATAGTGTGTTTCATGGATGAGAACACTGGTCTGAATTTCCCTTCACCAACGGAGTTATACCAAAGTCTCTATGTCTTCCTACAATTAAGACTTCATTTCCGGTAAACCCAGTGATTTTTCGGCTCAAATGAATTTAGACAGTTCACGAACCCAACACGTTTTTCACTTTTAACTAAAGAACATCTATGTAAGAGATGCTTTGGTTTGTTACAGTTTCACAATCAGAGTTTAACTAGATATGGTCCGTATGAGTAGGAAACACAGTTCTTTTTTTCTGGACATGCTCATTTTTTTGCTGTATTGCAGACTCTGGACAGAAGAAGATGCTTCTTGAGTTAAAACAGAGGGTGTTTCATGGATGAGAACACTGGTCTGAATTTCCCTTCACAAACGGAGTGAAACCAAAGGCTCTGTGTCTTCCTACAAGCAAGAGTTCATTTCCTGTAAACCCAGTGATTTTTTGGCTCAAATGAATGTACACAGTTCACGAACCCAACACGTTTTTCACTGTTAACTAATGAGCATGTATGTAAGAGATGCTGTGGTTTGTTACAGTTTCATAATCAGAGTTCAACTAGATATGGTCCGTATGAGTAGGAAACACCGTTCTTTTTTTCTGGTCATGCTCATGTTTCTTGCTGTATTGCAGACTCTGGACAGAAGAGGATGCTTCTTGCGTTAAAACAGAGTATGTTTCATGGATGAGAACACTGGTCTGAATTTTCATTCAGAAACGGAGTTAAACCAAAGTATCTGTGTCTTCCTACAAGCAAGTGTTCATTTCCGGTAAACCCAGTGATTTTTCGGCTCAAATGAATGTACACAGTTCACGAACCCAACACGTTTTTCACTATTAACTAAAGAGCATGTATGTAAGAGATGCTGTGGTTTGTTACAGTTTCATAAGCAGAGTTCAACTAGATATGGTCCGTATGAGTAGGAAACACAGTTCATTTTTTCAGGGCATCCTCATGTTTCTTGCTATATTGCAGACAATGGAAAGAAGAGCATGCTCTTTGTGTTAAAACATAGTGTGTTTCATGGATGAGAACACTGGTCTGAATTTCCCTTCACAAATGGAGTTATACCTAAGTCTCTGCGTCTTCCTATAATTAAGAGTTCATTTCTGGTAAACCCAGTGATTTTTCGGCTCAAATGAATTTACACAGTTCACGAACCCAACACGTTTTTCACTTTTAACTAAAGAAGATCTATGTAAGAGATGCTGTGGTTTGTTACAGTTTCACAATCAGAGTTCAACTAGATATGGTCCGTATGAGTAGGCAACACAGTTCATTTTTTCTGCACATGCTCATTTTTTTTGCTGTATTGCAGACTCTGGACAGAAGAGGATGCTTCTTGCGTTAAATCATAGGGTGTTTCATGTATAAGAACACTGGTCTGAATTTCTCTTCACAAACGGAGTGAAACCAAATGCTCTGTGTCTTCCTACCAGCAAGAGTTCATTTCCGGTAAACCCAGTGATTTTTGGGCTCAAATGAATTTACACAATTCACGAACCCAACACGATTTTCACTATTAACTAAAGTGCATCTATGTAAGACATGCTGTGGTTTGCTACAGTTTCATAAGCAGAGTTCAACTAGATATGGTCCGCATGTGTCGGAAACACAGTTCATTTTTTCTGGGCATGCGCATGTTTTTTGCTGTATTGCCAACGCTGGAAAGAAGAGCATGCTTCTTGCGTTAAAACACAGTGTGTTTCATGGATGAGAACACTGGTCTGAATTTCCCTTCACAAACGGAGTTAAACCAAAGTCTCTGTGTCTTCCTACAAGCCAGAGTTCATTTTCTGTAAACCCAGTGATTTTTCGGCTCAAATGAATGTACACAGTTCACGAACCCAACACGTTTTTCACTATAAACTAGAGAGCATCTATGTAAGACATGCTGTGGTTTGTTAGAGTTTCATAAGCAGAGTTTAACTAGATATGGTCCGTATGATTAAGAAACACAGTTCTTTTTTTCTGGGCATGCTCATGTTTCTTGCTGTATTGCAGACTCTGGACAGAAGACGATGCTTCTTGCGTTAAAAAAGAGTATGTTTCATGGATGAGAACACTGGACTGAATTTTCCTTCAGAAACGGAGTGAAACCAAAGGCTCTGTGTCTTCCTACAAGCAAGAGTTCATTTCCTGTAAACCCAGTGATTTTTCGGCTCAAATGAATTTACACAGTTCACGAACCAAACACGTTTTGCCCTATTAACTAAAGAGCATCTGTGTAAGAGATGCTATGGTTTGTTACAGTTTGACAATCAGAGTTCAACTAGATATGATCCGTATGAGTAGGAAACAACGTTCTTTTTTCTGGTCATGCTCATGTTTCTTGCTGTATTGCAGACTCTGGACAGAAGAGGATGCTTCTTCCGTTAAAACAGAGTATGTTTCATGGAAGAGAACACTGGTCTGAATTTTCCTTCAGAAACGGAGTTAAACCAAAGTATCTCTGTCTTCCTACAGCAAGTGTTCATTTCCAGTAAACCCAGTGATTTTTTGGCTCAAATGAATGTACACAGTTCACGAACCCAACACGTTTTTCACTATTAACTAAAGAGCATGTATGTAAGAGATGCTGTGGTATGTTACAGTTCCAAGGGCAGAGTTCAACTAGATATGGTCCGTATGAGTAGGAAACACAGTTCCTTTTTTCAGGGCATGCTCATGTTTCTTGCTATATTGCAGACACTGGAAAGAAGAGCATGCTCTTTGTGTTAAAACATAGTGTGTTTCATGGATGAGAACACTGGTCTGAATTTCCCTTCACAAATGGAGTTATACCTAAGTCTCTGCGTCTTCCTATAATTAAGAGTTCATTTCTGGTAAACCCAGTGATTTTTCGGCTCAAATGAATTTACACAGTTCACGAACCCAACACGTTTTTCACTTTTAACTAAAGAAGATCTATGTAAGAGATGCTGTGGTTTGTTACAGTTTCACAATCAGAGTTCAACTAGATATGGTCCGTATGAGTAGGAAACACAGTTCATTTTTTCTGCACATGCTCATTTTTTTTGCTGTATTGCAGACTCTGGACAGAAGAGGATGTTTCTTGTGTTAAATCATAGGGTGTTTCATGGATGAGAACATTGGTCTGAATTTCTCTTCACAAACGGAGTGAAACCAAATGCTCTGTGTCTTCCTACCAGCAAGAGTTCATTTCCGGTAAACCCAGTGATTTTTGGGCTCAAATGAATTTACACAATTCACGAACCCAACACGATTTTCACTATTAACTAAAGTGCATCTATGTAAGACATGCTGTGGTTTGCTACAGTTTCATAAGCAGAGTTCAACTAGATATGGTCCGCATGTGTCGGAAACACAGTTCATTTTTTCTGGGCATGCGCATGTTTTTTGCTGTATTGCCGACGCTGGAAAGAAGAGCATGCTTCTTGCGTTAAAACACAGTGTGTTTCATGGATGAGAACACTGGTCTGAATTTCCCTTCACAAACGGAGTTAAACCAAAGTCTCTGTGTCTTCCTACAAGCCAGAGTTCATTTCCGGTAAACCCAGTGATTTTTCGGCTCAAATGAATGTACACAGTTCACGAACCCAACACGTTTTTCACTATAAACTAAAGAGCATCTATGTAAGACATGCTGTGGTTTGTTAGAGTTTCATAAGCAGAGTTTAACTAGATATGGTCCGTATGAGTAAGAAACACAGTTCTTTTTTTCTGGGCATGCTCATGTTTCTTGCTGTATTGCAGACTCTGGACAGAAGAGGATGCTTCTTGCGTTAAAACAGAGTATGTTTCATGGATGAGAACACTGGTCTGAATTTTCATTCAGAAACGGAGTTAAACCAAAGTCTCTGTGTCTTCCTACAAGCAAGAGTTCATTTCTTTTAAACTCAGTGATTTTTCGGCTCAAATGAATTTACACAGTTCACGAACCCAACACGATTTTCACTATTAACTAAAGAGCATCTATGTAAGACTTGCTGTGGTTTGTTACAGTTTCATAAGCAGAGTTCAACTAGATATGGTCCATATGAGTAGGAAACACAGTTCATTTAATCAGGGCATGCTCATATTTCTTGCTATATTGTAGACACTGGAAAGAAGAGCATGCTCTTTGTGTTAAAACATAGTGTGTTTCATGGATGAGAACACTGGTCTGAATTTCCCTTCAGAAACGGAGTTATACCAAAGTCTCTGCGTCTTCCTACAATTAAGAGTTCATTTCCGGTAAACCCAGTGATTTTTCGGCTCAAATGAATTTAGACAGTTCACGAACCCAACACGTTTTTCACTTTTAACTAAAGAACATCTATGTAAGAGATGCTTTGGTTTGTTACAGTTTCACAATCAGAGTTTAACTAGATATGGTCCGTATGAGTAGGAAACACAGTTCTTTTTTTCTGGACATGCTCATTTTTTTTGCTGTATTGCAGACTCTGGACAGAAGAAGATGCTTCTTGCGTTAAAACAGAGGGTGTTTCATGGATGAGAACACTGGTCTGAATTTCCCTTCACAAACGGAGTGAAACCAAAGGCTCTGTGTCTTCCTACAAGCAAGAGTTCATTTCCTGTAAACCCAGTGATTTTTTGGCTCAAATGAATTTACACAGTTCACGTACCCAACACGTTTTGCACTATTACGTAAAGAGCATCTGTGTAAGAGATGCTGTGGTTTGTTACAGTTTCATAATCAGAGTTCAACTAGATATGGTCCGTATGAGTAGGAAACACCGTTCTTTTTTTCTGGTCATGCTCATGTTTCTTGCTGTATTGCAGACTCTGGACAGAAGAGGATGCTTCTTGCGTTAAAACAGAGTATGTTTCATGGATGAGAACACTGGCCTGAATTTTCATTCAGAAACGGAGTTAAACCAAAGTATCTGTGTCTTCCTACAAGCAAGTGTTCATTTCCGGTAAACCCAGTGATTTTTCGGCTCAAATGAATGTACACAGTTCACGAACCCAACACGTTTTTCACTATTAACTAAAGAGCATGTATGTAAGAGATCCTGTGGTTTGATACAGTTTCATAAGCAGAGTTCAACTAGATATGGTCCGTATGAGTAGGAAACACAGTTCATTTTTTCAGGGCATGCTCATGTTTCTTGCTATATTGCAGACACTGGAAAGAAGAGCATGCTCTTTGGGTTAAAACATAGTGTGTTTCATGGATGAGAACACTGCTCTGAATTTCCCTTCACAAACGGACTTATACCAAAGTCTCTGCGTCTTCCTACAATTAAGAGTTCATTTCCGGTAAACCCAGTGATTTTTCGGCTCAAATGAATTTAGACAGATCACGAACCCAACATGTTTTTCACTTTTAACTAAAGAAGATCTATGTAAGAGATGCTTTGGTTTGTTACAGTTTCACAATCAGAGTTTAACTAGATATGGTCCGTATGAGTAGGAAACACAGTTCTTTTTTCTGGTCATGCTCATGTTTCTTGCGGTATTGCAGACTCTGGACAGAAGAGGATGCTTCTTGCGTTAAAACAGAGTATGTTTCATGGATGAGAACACTGGTCTGAATTTTCCTTCAGAAACGGAGTGAAACCAAAGGCTCTGTGTCTTCCTACAAGCAAGAGTTCATTTCCTGTAAACCCAGTGATTTTTCGGCTCAAATGAATTTACACAGTTCACGAACCCAACACGTTTTGCACTATTAACTAAAGAGCATCTGTGTAAGAGAAGCTGTGGTTTGTTACAGTTTCATAATCAGAGTTCAACTAGATATGGTCCGTATGAATAGGAAACACCGTTCTTTTTTTCTGGTCATGCTCATGTTTCTTGCTGTATTGCAGACTCTGGACAGAAGAGGATGCTTCTTGCGTTAAAACAGAGTATGTTTCATGGATGAGAACACTGGTCTGAATTTTCCTTCAGAAACGGAGTTAAGCCAAAGTATCTGTGTCTTCCTACAAGCAAGTGTTCATTTCCGGTAAACTCAGCGATTTTTCGGCTCAAATGAAGGTACACAGTTCACGAACCCAACACGTTTTTCACTATTAACTAAAGAGCATGTATGTAAGAGATGCTGTGGTTTGTTACAGTTTCATAAGCAGAGTTCAACTAGATATGGTCCGTACGAGTAGGAAACACAGTTCTTTTTTCTGGTCATGCTCATGTTTCTTGCTGTATTGCAGACTCTGGACAGAAGAGGATGCTTCTTGCGTTAAAACAGAGTATGTTTCATGGATGAGAACACTGGTCTGAATTTCCCTTCACAAATGGAGTTATACCTAAGTCTCTGCGTCTTCCTATAATTAAGAGTTCATTTCCCGTAAACCCAGTGATTTTTCGGCTCAAATGAATTTAGACAGTTCACGAACCCAACATGTTTTTCACTTTTAACTAAAGAAGATCTATGTAAGAGATGCTGTGGTTTGTTACAGTTTCACAATCAGAGTTTAACTAGATATGGTCCGCATGTTTCGGAAACACAGTTCATTTTTTCTGGGCATGCGCATTTTTTTTGCTGTATTGGCGACGCTGGAAAGAAGAGCATGCTTCTTGCGTTAAAACACAGTGTGTTTCATGGATGAGAACACTGGTCTGAATTTCACTTCACAAACGGAGTTAAACCAAAGTCTCTGTGTCTTCCTACAAGCAAGAGTTCATTTCCGGTAAACCCAGTGATTTTTCGGCTCAAATGAATGTACACAGTTCACGAACCCAACACGTTTTTCACTATAAACTAAAGAGCATCTATGTAAGACATGCTGTGGTTTGTTAGAGTTTCATAAGCAGAGTTTAACTAGATATGGTCCGTATGATTAAGAAACACAGTTCTTTTTTTCTGGGCATGCTCATGTTTCTTTCTATACTGCAGACACTGGAAAGAAGAGCATGCTCTTTGTGTTAAAACATAGTGTGTTTCATGGATGAGAACACTGGTCTGAATTTCCCTTCACAAACGGAGTGAAACCAAAGGCTCTGTGTCTTCCTACAAGCAAGAGTTCATTTCCGGTAATCCCAGTGATTTTTAGGCTCAAATGAATTTACACAATTCACGAACCCAACACGATTTTCACTATTAACTAAAGAGCATCTATGTAAGACATGCTGTGGTTTTTTACAGTTTCATAAGCAGAGTTCAACTAGATATGGTCCATATGAGTAGGAAACACAGTTCTTTTTTTCTGGACATGCTCATATTTCTAGCTGTATTGCAGACACTGGAGAGAAGAGGATGCTGCTTGCGTTAAAACAGAGGGTCTTTCATGGATGAGAACTCTGGTCTGAATTTCCCTTCACAAACAGAGTTAAACCAAAGGCTCTGTGTCTTCCTACTAGCAAGAGTTGATTTCCGGTAAACCCAGTGATTTTTCGGCTCAAATGGTTTTACACAGTTCACGAACACAACACGTTTTGAACTATTAACTAAAGAGCATCTGTGTAAGAGATGCTGTGGTTTGTTACAGTTTCATAATCAGAGTTCAACTAGATATTGTCCGTATGAGTAGGAAACACAGTTCTTTTTTTCTGGTCATGCTCATGTTTCTTGCTGTATTGCAGACTCTGGACAGAAGAGGATGCTTCTTGCGTTAAAACAGAGTATGTTTCATGGATGAGAACACTGGTCTGAATTTTCCTTCAGAAACGGAGTTAAGCCAAAGTATCTGTGTCTTCCTACAAGCAAGTGTTCATTTCCAGTAAACTCAGTGATTTTTCGGCTCAAATGAATGTACACAGTTCACGAACCCAACACGTTTTTCACTATTAACTAAAGAGCATGTATGTAAGAGATGCTGTGGTTTGTTACACTTTCATAAGCAGAGTTCAACTAGATATGTTCCGTACGAGTAGGAAACACAGTTCTTTTTTCTGGTCATGCTCATGTTTCTTGCTGTATTGCAGACTCTGGACAGAAGAGGATGCTTCATGCGTTAAAACAGAGTATGTTTCATGGATGAGAACACTGGTCTGAATTTTCCTTCAGAAACGGAGTGAAACCAAAGGCTCTGTGTCTTCCTACAAGCAAGAGTTCATTTCCTGTAAATCCAGTGATTTTTCGGCTCAAATGAATGTACACAGTTCACGAACCCAACACGTTTTGCCCTATTAACTAAAGAGCATCTGTGTAAGAGATGCTGTGGTTTGTTACAGTTTCACAATCAGAGTTCAACTAGATATGGTCCGTATGAGTAGGAAACACCGTTCATTTTTCTGGTCATGCTCATGTTTCTTGCTGTATTGCAGACTCTGGACAGAAGAGGATGCTTCTTGCGTTAAAACAGAGTATGTTTCATGGAAGAGAACACTGGTCTGAATTTTCCTTCAGAAACGGAGTTAAACCAAAGTATCTGTGTCTTCCTACAAGCAAGTGTTCATTTCCAGTAAACCCAGTGATTTTTCGGCTCAAATGAATGTACACAGTTCACGAACCCAACACGTTTTTCACTATTAACTAAAGAGCATGTATGTAAGAGATGCTGTGGTATGTTACAGTTCCAAGGGCAGAGTTCAACTAGATATGTTCCATATGAGTAGGAAACACAGTTCCTTTTTTCAGGGCATGCTCATGTTTCTTGCTATATTGCAGACACTGGAAAGAAGAGCATGCTCTTTGTGTTAAAACATAGTGTGCTTCATGGATGAGAACACTGGTCTGAATTTCCCTTCACAAATGGAGTTATACCTAAGTCTCTGCGTCTTCCTATAATTAAGCGTTCATTTCCGGTAAACCCAGTGATTTTTCGGCTCAAATGAATTTACACAGTTCACGAACCCAACACGATTTTCACTATTAACTAAAGAGCATCTATGTAAGACTTGCTGTGGTTTGTTACAGTTCATAAGCAGAGTTCAACTAGATATGGTCCATATGAGTAGGAAACACAGTTCATTTTTTCAGGGCATGCTCATGTTTCTTGCTATATTGCAGACACTGGAAAGAAGAGCATGCTCTTTGGGTTAAAACATAGTGTGTTTCATGGATGAGAACACTGCTCTGAATTTCCCTTCACAAACGGAGTTATACCAAAGCCTCTACGTCTTCCTACAATTAAGAGTTCATTTCCGGTAAACCCAGTGATTTTTCGGCTCAAATGAATTTAGACAGTTCACGAACCCTACACGTTTTTCACTTTTAACTAAAGAACATCTATGTAAGAGATGCTTTGGTTTGTTACAGTTTCACAATCAGAGTTTAACTAGATATGGTCCGTATGAGTAGGAAACACAGTTCTTTTTTTCTGGACATGCTCATTTTTTTTGCTGTATTGCAGACTCTCGACAGAAGAAGATGCTTCTTGCGTTAAAACAGAGGGTGGTTCATGGATGAGAACACTGGTCTGAATTTCCCTTCACAAACGGAGTGAAACCAAAGGCTCTGTGTCTTCCTACAATCAAGAGTTCATTTCCGGTAAACCCAGTGATTTTTCGGCTAAAATGAATGTACACAGTTCACGAACCCAACATGTTTTTCACTATTAACTAAAGAGCATGTATGTAAGAGATGCTGTGGTTTGTTACAGTTTCATAAGCAGAGTTCAACTAGATATGGTCCGTACGAGTAGGAAACACAGTTCTTTTTTTCTGGTCATGCTCATGTTTCTTGCTGTATTGCAGACTCTGGACAGAAGAGGATGCTTCTTGCGTTAAAACAGAGTATGTTTCATGGATGAGAACACTGGTCTGAATTTTCATTCAGAAACGGAGTTAAACCAAAGTCTCTGTGTCTTCCTACAATCAAGAGTTCATTTCCGGTAAACCCAGTGATTTTTCGGCTCAAATGAATTTACACAGTTCACGAACCCAACATGTTTTTCACTTTTAAATAAGAACATCTATGTAAGAGATGCTTTGGTTTGTTACAGTTTCACAATCAGAGTTTAACTAGATATGGTCCGCATGTGTCGGAAACACAGTTCATTTTTTCTGGGCATGCGCATTTTTTTTGCTGTATTGGCGACGGTGGAAAGAAGAGCATGCTTCTTGCGTTAAAACACAGTGTGTTTCATGGATGAGAACACTGGTCTGAATTTCACTTCACAAACGGAGTTAAACCAAAGTCTCTGTGTCTTCCTACAAGCAAGAGTTCATTTCCGGTAAACCCAGTGATTTTTCGGCTCAAATGAATTTAGACAGTTCACGAACCCAACACGTTTTTCACTTTTAACTAAAGAAGATCTATGTAAGAGATGCTGTGGTTTGTTACAGTTTCACAATCAGAGTTTAACTAGATATGGTCCGCATGTGTCGGAAACACAGTTCATTTTTTCTGGGCATGCGCATTTTTTTTGCTGTATTGGCGACGCTGGAAAGAAGAGCATGCTTCTTGCGTTAAAACACAGTGTGTTTCATGGATGAGAACACTGGTCTGAATTTCACTTCACAAACGGAGTTAAACCAAAGTCTCTGTGTCTTCCTACAAGCAAGAGTTCATTTCCGGTAAACCCAGTGATTTTTCGGCTCAAATGAATGTACACAGTTCACGAACCCAACACGTTTTTCACTATAAACTAAAGAGCATCTATGTAAGAGATGCTGTGGTTTGTTAGAGTTTCATAAGCAGAGTTTAACTAGATATGGTCCGTATGATTAAGAAACACAGTTCTTTTTTTCTGGGCATGCTCATGTTTCTTTCTATACTGCAGACACTGGAAAGAAGAGCATGCTCTTTGTGTTAAAACATAGTGTGTTTCATGGATGAGAACACTGGTCTGAATTTCCCTTCACAAACGGAGTGAAACCAAAGGCTCTGTGTCTTCCTACAAGCAAGAGTTCATTTCCGGTAATCCCAGTGATTTTTAGGCTCAAATGAATTTACACAATTCACGAACCCAACACGATTTTCACTATTAACTAAAGAGCATCTATGTAAGACATGCTGTGGTTTTTTACAGTTTCATAAGCAGAGTTCAACTAGATATGGTCCATATGAGTAGGAAACACAGTTCTTTTTTTCTGGACATGCTCATATTTCTAGCTGTATTGCAGACACTGGAGAGAAGAGGATGCTGCTTGCGTTAAAACAGAGGGTCTTTCATGGATGAGAACTCTGGTCTGAATTTCCCTTCACAAACAGAGTTAAACCAAAGGCTCTGTGTCTTCCTACTAGCAAGAGTTGATTTCCGGTAAACCCAGTGATTTTTCGGCTCAAATGGTTTTACACAGTTCACGAACACAACACGTTTTGAACTATTAACTAAAGAGCATCTGTGTAAGAGATGCTGTGGTTTGTTACAGTTTCATAATCAGAGTTCAACTAGATATTGTCCGTATGAGTAGGAAACACAGTTCTTTTTTTCTGGTCATGCTCATGTTTCTTGCTGTATTGCAGACTCTGGACAGAAGAGGATGCTTCTTGCGTTAAAACAGAGTATGTTTCATGGATGAGAACACTGGTCTGAATTTTCCTTCAGAAACGGAGTTAAGCCAAAGTATCTGTGTCTTCCTACAAGCAAGTGTTCATTTCCAGTAAACTCAGTGATTTTTCGGCTCAAATGAATGTACACAGTTCACGAACCCAACACGTTTTTCACTATTAACTAAAGAGCATGTATGTAAGAGATGCTGTGGTTTGTTACACTTTCATAAGCAGAGTTCAACTAGATATGTTCCGTACGAGTAGGAAACACAGTTCTTTTTTCTGGTCATGCTCATGTTTCTTGCTGTATTGCAGACTCTGGACAGAAGAGGATGCTTCATGCGTTAAAACAGAGTATGTTTCATGGATGAGAACACTGGTCTGAATTTTCCTTCAGAAACGGAGTGAAACCAAAGGCTCTGTGTCTTCCTACAAGCAAGAGTTCATTTCCTGTAAATCCAGTGATTTTTCGGCTCAAATGAATGTACACAGTTCACGAACCCAACACGTTTTGCCCTATTAACTAAAGAGCATCTGTGTAAGAGATGCTGTGGTTTGTTACAGTTTCACAATCAGAGTTCAACTAGATATGGTCCGTATGAGTAGGAAACACCGTTCATTTTTCTGGTCATGCTCATGTTTCTTGCTGTATTGCAGACTCTGGACAGAAGAGGATGCTTCTTGCGTTAAAACAGAGTATGTTTCATGGAAGAGAACACTGGTCTGAATTTTCCTTCAGAAACGGAGTTAAACCAAAGTATCTGTGTCTTCCTACAAGCAAGTGTTCATTTCCAGTAAACCCAGTGATTTTTCGGCTCAAATGAATGTACACAGTTCACGAACCCAACACGTTTTTCACTATTAACTAAAGAGCATGTATGTAAGAGATGCTGTGGTATGTTACAGTTCCAAGGGCAGAGTTCAACTAGATATGTTCCATATGAGTAGGAAACACAGTTCCTTTTTTCAGGGCATGCTCATGTTTCTTGCTATATTGCAGACACTGGAAAGAAGAGCATGCTCTTTGTGTTAAAACATAGTGTGCTTCATGGATGAGAACACTGGTCTGAATTTCCCTTCACAAACGGAGTTATACCAAAGTCTCTGTGTCTTCCTACAATTAAGAGTTCATTTCCGGTAAACCCAGTGATTTTTCGGCTCAAATGAATTTAGACAGTTCATGAACCCAACACGTTTTTCACTTTTAACTAAAGAACATCTATGTAAGAGATGCTTTGGTTTGTTACAGTTTCACAATCAGAGTTCAACTAGATATGGTCCGTATGAGTAGGAAACACAGTTCTTTTTTTCTGGGCATGCTCATGTTTCTTGCTGTATTGCAGACTCTGGACAGAAGAGGATGCTTCTTGCGTTAAAGCAGAGTTTGTTTCATGGATGAGAACACTGGTCTGAATTTTCATTCAGAAACGGAGTTAAACCAAAGTCTCTGTGTCTTCCTACAAGCAAGAGTTCATTTCCGGTAAACTCAGTGATTTTTCGGCTCAAATGAATTTACACAGTTCACGAACCCAACACGATTTTCACTATTAACTAAAGAGCATCTATGTAAGACTTGCTGTGGTTTGTTACAGTTTCATAAGCAGAGTTCAACTAGATATGGTCCATATGAGTAGGAAACACAGTTCATTTTTTCAGGGCATGCTCATGTTTCTTGCTATATTGCAGACACTGGAAAGAAGAGCATGCTCTTTGGGTTAAAACATAGTGTGTTTCATGGATGAGAACACTGCTCTGAATTTCCCTTCACAAACGGAGTTATACCAAAGTCTCTGCGTCTTCCTACAATTAAGAGTTCATTTCCGGCAAACCCAGTGATTTTTCGGCTCAAATGAATTTAGACAGTTCACGAACCCAACACGTTTTTCACTTTTAACTAAAGAACATCTATGTAAGAGATGCTTTGGTTTGTTACAGTTTCACAATCAGAGTTTAACTAGATATGGTCCGTATGAGTAGGAAACACAGTTCTTTTCTTCTGGACATGCTCATTTTTTTTGCTGTATTGCAGACTCTGGACAGAAGAAGATGCTTCTTGCGTTAAAACAGAGGGTGGTTCATGGATGAGAACACTGGTCTGAATTTCCCTTCACAAACGGAGTGAAACCAAAGGCTCTGTGTCTTCCTACAAGCAAGAGTTCATTTCCTGTAAACCCAGTGATTTTTCAGCTCAAATGAATTTACACAGTTCACGAACCCAACACGTTTTGCAATATTACCTAAAGAGCATCTATGTAAGAGATGCTCTGGTTTGTTACAGTTTCATAATCAGAGTTCAACTAGCTATGGTCCGTATGAGTAGGAAACACCGTTCTTTTTTTCTGGTCATGCTCATGTTTCTTGCTGTATTGCAGACTCTGGACAGAAGAGGATGCTTCTTGCGTTAAAACAGAGTATGTTTCATGGATGAGAACACTGGTCTGAATTTTCCTTCAGAAACGGAGTTAAACCAAAGTATCTGTGTCTTCCTACAATCAAGAGTTCAGTTCCGGTAAACTCAGTGATTTTTTGGCTCATTTGAATGTACACAGTTCACGAACCAAAAATGTTTTTCACTATTACCTAAAGAGCATGTATGTAAGAGATGCTGTGGTTTCTTACAGTTTCATAAGCAGAGTTCAACTAGATATGGTCCGTATGAGTAGGAAACACAGTTCATTTTTTCAGGGCATGCTCATGTTTCTTGCTATATTGCAGACACTGGAAAGAAGAGCATGCTCTTTGTGTTAAAACATAGTGTGTTGCATGGATGAGAACACTGGTCTGAATTTCCCTTCACAAACGGAGTTATACCAAAGTCTCTGCGTCTTCCTACAATTAAGAGTTCATTTCAGGTAAACCCAGTGATTTTTCGGCTCAAATGAATTTACACAGTTCACGAACCCAACACGTTTTTCACTTTTAACTAAAGAACATCTATGTAAGAGGTGGTTTGGTTTGTTACAGTTTCACAATCAGAGTTTAACTAGATATGGTCCGTATGAGTAGGAAACACAGTTCTTTTTTTCTGGACATGCTCATTTTTTTTGCTGTATTGCAGACTCTGGACAGAAGAAGATGCTTCTTGTGTTAAAACAGAAGGTGTTTCATGGATGAGAACTCTGATCTGAATTTCCCTTCACAAACGGACTGAAACCAAAGGCTCTGTGTCTTCCTACAAGCAAGAGTTCATTTCCGGTAAACCCAGTGATTTTCAGGCTCCAATGAATTTACACAATTCACGAACCCAACACGTTTTGCTCTTTTGTCTAAAGAGCATCTATGTAAGACATGCAGTGGTTTGTTACAGTTTCATAATCAGAGTTCAATTAGATATGGTCCGTATGAATAGGAAACACAGTTCATTTTTTCTGGACATGCTCATTTTTTTTTTGCTGTATTGCAGACTCTGGACAGAAGAGGATGCTTCTTGCGTTAAAACATAAGGTGTTTCATGGATATGAACACTGGTCTGAATTTCTCTTCACAAACGGAGTGAAACCAAAGGCTCTGTGTCTTCCTACAAACAAGAGTTCATTTCCGGTAAACCCAGTGATTTTTCAGGCTCAAATGAATTTACACAATTCACGAACTCAACATGATTTTCACTATTAACTAAAGTGCATGTATGTAAGAGATGCTGTGGTTGTTACAGTTTCATAAGCAGAGTTCAACTAGATATGGTCCGTATGAGGAGGAAACACAGTTCTTTTTTTCTGGACATGCTCATATTTCTTGCTGTATTGCAGACGCTGGACAGAAGAAGATGCTTCTTGCGTTAAAACAGAGGGTCTTTCATGGATGAGAACTCTGGTCTGAATTTCCCTTCACAAACGGAGTGAAACCAAAGGCTCTGTGTCTTCCTACAACTAATAGTTCTTTTCGGGTAAACCCTTTGATTTTTCGGCTCAAATGAATTTACACAGTTTACGAACCCAACACTATTTACACTATTAACTAAAGAGCATCTATGTAAGACTTGCTGTGGTTTGTTACAGTTTCATAAGCAGAGTTCAACTAGATATGGTCCATATGAGTAGGAAACACAGTTCACTTTTTCAGGGCATGCTCATGTTTCTTGCTATATTGCAGACACTGGAAAGAAGAGCATGATCTTTGTGTTAAAACATAGTGTGTTTCATGGATGAGAACACTGGTCTGAATTTCCCTTCACAAACGGAGTTAAACCAAAGTCTCTGTGTCTTCCTACAAGCAAGAGTTCATTTCCGGTAAACCCAGTGAATTTTCGGCTCAAATGTATGTACACATTTCACGAACCCAACACGTTTTTCACTATTAACTAAAGAGCATGTATGTAAGAGATGCTGTGGTTTGTTACAGTTTCATAAGCAGAGTTCAACTAGATATGGTCCGTATGAGTAGGAAACACAGTTCTTTTTTTCTGGACATGCTCATATTTCTTGCTGTATTGCAGACACTGGACAGAAGAGGATGCTGCTTGCGTTAAAACAGAGGGTCTTTCATGGATGAGAACTCTGGTGTGAATTTCCCTTCACAAACGGTGTTATACCAAAGTCTCTGCGTCTTCCTAGAAATAAGAGTTGATTTCCGGTAAACCCAGTGATTTTTTGGCTCAAATGATTTTACACAGTTCACGAACCCAACACGTTTTTCCCTATAAACTAAAGAGCATCTATGTAAGAGATGCTGTGGTTTGTTAGAGTTTCATAAGCAGAGTTCAACTGGATATGGTGCGTATGAGTAGGAAACACAGTTCTTTTTTTCTGGACATGCTCATTTTTTTGGCTGTATTGCAGACTCTGAACAGAAGAAGATGCTTGTTGTGTTAAAACAGAAGGTGTTTCATGGATGAGAACTCTGTTCTGAATTTCCCTTCACAAACGGAGTGAAACCACAGGCTCTGTGTCTTCCTACGAGCAAGAGTTCTTTTCCGGTAAACCCAGTGATTTTTCGGCTCAAATGAATTTACACAATTCACGAACCCAACACGATTTTCACAATTAACTAAAGAGCATCTATGTAAGACATGCTGTGCTTTGTTACAGTTTCATAAGCAGAGTTCAACTAGATATGGTCCGCATGTGTCGGAAACACAGTTCATTTTTTCTGGGCATGCGCATGTTTTTTGCTGTATTGGCGACGCTGGAAAGAAGAGCATGCTTCTTGCGTTAAAACACAGTGTGTTTCATGGATGAGAACACTGGTCTGAATTTCCCTTCACAAACAGAGTTAAACCAAAGTCTCTGTGTCTTCCTACAAGCAAGAGTTCATTTCCGGTAAACCCAGTGATTTTTCGGCTCAAATGAATTTACACAGTTCACGAACCCAACACGTTTTTCACTATAAACTAAGGAGGATCTATGTAAGAGATGCTTTGGTTTGTTAGAGTTTCATAAGCAGAGTTTAACTAGATATGGTCCGTATGATTAAGAAACACAGTTCTTTTTTTCTGGGCATGCTCATATTTCTTGCTGTATTGCAGTCTCTGGACAGAAGAGGATGCTTCTTGCGTTAAAACAGAGTATGTTTCAGGGATGAGAACACTGGTCTGAATGTTCATTCAGAAACGGAGTTAAACCAAAGTCTCTGTGTCTTCCTACAAGCAAGAGTTCATTTCCGGTAAACTCAGTGATTTTTCGGCTCAAATGTATGTACACAGTGCACGAACCCAACACGTTTTTCACTATTAACTAAAGAGCATGTATGTAAGACATGTTGTGGTTTGTTACAGTTTCATAAGCAGAGTTCAACTAGATATGGTCCGTATGAGTAGGAAACACAGTTCTTTTTTTCTGGACATGCTCATATTTCTTGCTGTATTGCAGACACTGGACAGAAGAGGATGCTGCTTGCGTTAAAACAGAGGGTCTTTCATGGATGAGAACTCTGGTCTGAATTTCCCTTCACAAACGGAGTGAAACCAAAGGCTCTGTGTCTTCCTACAAGCAAGAGTTCATTTCCGGTAAACCCAGTGATTTTTCGGCTCAAATGAATTTACACAATTCACGAACCCAACACGATTTTCACTATTAACTAAAGAGCATCTATTTAAGACATGCTGTGGTTTGTTACAGTTTCATAAGCAGAGTTCAACTAGATATGGTCCGTATGAGTAGGAAACACAGTTCTTTTTTTCTGGTCATGCTCATGTTTCTTGCTGTATTGCAGACTCTAGACAGAAGAGGATGCTTCTTGCGTTAAAACAGAGTATGTTTCATGAATGAGAACACTGGTCTGAATTTTCCTTCAGAAACGGAGTTAAACCAATGTATCTGTGTCTTCCTACAAGCAAGTGTTCATTTCCGGTAAACTCAGTGATTTTTCGGCTCAAATGAATGTACACAGTTCACGAACCCAACACGTTTTTCACTATTAACTAAAGAGCATGTATGTAAGAGATGCTGTGGTTTGTTACAGTTTCATAAGCAGAGTTCAACTAGATATGGTCCGTACGAGTAGGAAACACAGTTCTTTTTTTCTGGTCATGCTCATGTTTCTTGCTGTATTGCAGACTCTAGACAGAAGAGGATGCTTCTTGCGTTAAAACAGAGTATGTTTCATGGATGGGAACACTGGTCTGAATTTCCCTTCAGAAACGGAGTTAAACCAAAGTCTCTGTGTCTTCCTACAATAGAGAGTTCATTTCCGGTAAACTCAGTGATTTTTCGGCTCAAATGAATGTACACAGTTCACGAACCCAACACGTTTTTCACTATTAACTAAAGAGCATGTATGTAAGAGATGCTGTGGTTTGTTACAGTTTCATAAGCAGAGTTCAACTAGATATGGTCCGTATGAGTAGGAAACACAGTTCATTTTCTCAGGGCATGCTCATGTTTCTTGCTATATTGCAGACACTGGAAAGAAGAGCATGCTTCTTGCATTAAAACAGAATGTGTTTCATGGCTGAGATCACTGGTCTGAATTTTCATTCAGAAATGGAGTTAAACCAAAGTCTATGTGTCTTCCTACAAGAAAGAGTTCATTTCCGGTAAACCCAGTGATTTTTCGGCTCAAATGAATTTACACAGTTCACGAACCCAGCACGTTTTTCACTATAAACTAAAGAGCATCTATGTAAGAGATGCTGTGCTTTGTTAGAGTTCCATAAGCAGAGTTTAACTAGATATGGTATATGATTAAGAAACACAGATCTTTTTTTCTGGTCATGCTCATGTTTCTTGCTGTATTACAGACTCTGGACAGAAGAGGATGCTTCTTGCGTTAAAACAGAGTATGTTTCATGGATGAGAACACTGGTCTGAATTTTCCTTCAGAAACGGAGTTAAACCAAAGTCTCTGTGTCTTCCTACAAGCAAGTGTTCATTTCCGGTAATCTCAGTGATTTTTCGGCTCAAATGAATTTACACAGTTCACGAACCCAACACGTTTTTCACTATAAACTAAAGAGCTTCTATGTAAGAGATGCTGTGGTTTGTTAGAGTTTCATAAGCAGAGTTCAACTAGATATGGTCCGTATGAGTAGGAAACACAGTTCTTTTTTTCTGGACATGCTCATTTTTTTGGCTGTTTTGGAGACTCTGAACAGAAGAAGATGCTTGTTGTGTTAAAACAGAAGGTGTTTCATGGATGAGAACTCTGTTCTGAATTTCCCTTCACAAACGGAGTGAAACCAAAGGCTCTGTGTCTTCCTACAAGCAAGAGTTCTTTTCCGGTAAACCCAGTGATTTTTCAGCTCAAATGAATTTACACAATTCATGAACCCAACACGATTTTCACTATTAACTAAAGAGCATCTATATAAGACATGCTGTGGTTTGTTACACTTTCATAAGCAGAGTTCAACTAGATAACGTCCGCATGTGTCGGAAACACAGTTCATTTTTTCTGGGCATGCGCATGTTTTTTGCTGTATTGGCGATGCTGGAAAGAAGAGCATGCTTCTTGCGTTAAAACACAGTGTGTTTCATGGATGAGAACACTGGTCTGAATTTCCCTTCACAAACGGAGTTAAACCAATGTACCTGTGTCTTCCTACAAGCAAGTGTTCATTTCCGGTAAACTCAGTGATTTTTCGGCTCAAATGAATGTACACAGTTCACGAACCCAACACGTTTTTCACTATTAACTAAAGAGCATGTATGTAAGAGATGCTGTGGTTTGTTACAGTTTCATAAGCAGAGTTCAACTAGATATGGTCCGTATGAGTAGGAAACACAGTTCATTTTCTCAGGGCATGCTCATGTTTCTTGCTATATTGCAGACACTGGAAAGAAGAGCATGCTTCTTGCATTAAAACAGAATGTGTTTCATGGCTGAGATCACTGGTCTGAATTTTCGTTCAGAAATGGAGTTAAACCAAAGTCTATGTGTCTTCCTACAAGAAAGAGTTCATTTCCGGTAAACCCAGTGATTTTTCGGCTCAAATGAATTTACACAGTTCACGAACCCAGCACGTTTTTCACTATAAACTAAAGAGCATCTATGTAAGAGATGCTGTGCTTTGTTAGAGTTCCATAAGCAGAGTATAACTAGATATGGTCCATATGATTAAGAAACACAGATCTTTTTTTCTGGTCATGCTCATGTTTCTTGCTGTATTGCAGACTCTGGACAGAAGAGGATGCTTCTTGCGTTAAAACAGAGTATGTTTCATGGATGAGAACACTGGTCTGAATTTTCCTTCAGAAACGGAGTTAAACCAAAGTCTCTGTGTCTTCCTACAAGCAAGTGTTCATTTCCGGTAAACTCAGTGATTTTTCGGCTCAAATGAATGTACACAGTTCATGAACCCAACACGTTTTTCACTATTAACTAAAGAGCATCTATGTAAGAGATGCTGTGGTTTGTTACAGTTTCCCAAGCAGAGTTCAACTAGATATGGACCGTATGTGTCAGAAACACAGTTCTTTTTTTCTGGGTATGCTTATGTTTCTTGCTGTATTGGCGACACTGGAAAGAAGAGCATGCTTCTTGCGTTAAAACAGAATGTGTTTCATGGCTGAGACCACTGGTGTGAATTTTCCTTCAGAAACGTAGTTAAACCAAAGTCTCCCTGTCTTCCTACAAGAAAGAGTTCATTTCCGGTAAACCCAGTGATTTTTCGGCTCAAATGAATTTACACAGTTCATGAACCCAGCAGGTTTTTCACTATAAACTAAAGAGCATCTATGTAAGAGATGCTGTGGTTTGTTAGAGTTTCATAAACAGAGTTTAACTAGATATGGTCTGTATGAGTAGGAAACACAGTTCTTTTTTTCTGGTCATGCTCATGTTTCTTGCTGTATTGCAGACTCTGGACAGAAGAGGATGCTTCTTGCGTTAAAACAGAGTATGTTTCAGGGATGAGAACACTGGTCTGTATTTTCCTTCAGAAACGGAGTTAAACCAAAGTCTCTGTGTATTCCTACAAGCAAGAGTTCATTTCGGTAAACTCAGTGATTTTTCTGCTCAAATGAATGTACACAGTTCACGAACCCAACACGTTTTGCACTATTAACTAAAGAGCATCTGTGTAAGAGATGCTGTGGTTTGTTACAGTTTCATAATCAGAGTTCAACTAGATATGGTCCGTATGATTAGGAAACACAGTTCTTTTTTTCTGGACATGCTCATTTTTTTTGCTGTATTGCAGACTCTGGACAGAAGAGGATGCTTCTTGCCTTCAAACATAGGGTGTTTCATGGATGAGAACACTGGTCCGAATTTCCCTTCACAAACGGAGTTAAACCAAAGGCTCTGTGTCTTCCTACAACTAATAGTTCTTTGCGGGTAAACCCTTTGATTTTTCGGCTCAAATGAATTTACACAGTTCACGAACCAAACACGATTTTCACTATTAACTAAAGAGCATCTATGTAAGACTTGCTGTGGTTTGTTACAGTTTCATAAGCAGAGTTCAACTAGATATGGTCCATATGAGTAGGAAACACAGTTCATTTTTTCAGGGCATGCTCATGTTTCTTGCTATATTGCAGACACTGGAAAGAAGAGCATGCTCTTTGTGTTAAAACATAGTATGTTTCATTGATGAGAACACTGGTCTGAATTTCCCTTCACAAACGGAGTTATACCAAAGTCTCTTCGTCTTCCTACAATCGAGAGTTCATTCCGGTAAACTCAGTGATTTTTCGGCTCAAATGAATGTACACAGTTCACGAACCCAACACGTTTTTCACTATTAACTAAAGAGCATGTATGTAAGAGATGCTGTGGTTGTTACAGTTTCATAAGCAGAGTTCAACTAGATATGGTCCGTATGAGGAGGAAACACAGTTCTTTTTTTCTGGACATGCTCATATTTCTTGCTGTATTGCAGACGCTGGACAGAAGAAGATGCTTCTTGCGTTAAAACAGAGGGTCTTTCATGGATGAGAACTCTGGTCTGAATTTCCCTTCACAAACGGAGTGAAACCAAAGGCTCTGTGTCTTCCTACAACTAATAGTTCTTTTCGGGTAAACCCTTTGATTTTTCGGCTCAAATGAATTTACACAGTTCACGAACCCAACACGTTTTTCCCTATAAACTAAAGAGCATCTATGTAAGAGATGCTGTGGTTTGTTAGAGTTTCATAAGCAGAGTTCAACTGGATATGGTGCGTATGAGTAGGAAACACAGTTCTTTTTTTCTGGACATGCTCATTTTTTTGGCTGTATTGCAGACTCTGAACAGAAGAAGATGCTTGTTGTGTTAAAACAGAAGGTGTTTCATGGATGAGAACTCTGTTCTGAATTTCCCTTCACAAACGGAGTGAAACCACAGGCTCTGTGTCTTCCTACGAGCAAGAGTTCTTTTCCGGTAAACCCAGTGATTTTTCGGCTCAAATGAATTTACACAATTCACGAACCCAACACGATTTTCACAATTAACTAAAGAGCATCTATGTAAGACATGCTGTGCTTTGTTACAGTTTCATAAGCAGAGTTCAACTAGATATGGTCCGCATGTGTCGGAAACACAGTTCATTTTTTCTGGGCATGCGCATGTTTTTTGCTGTATTGGCGACGCTGGAAAGAAGAGCATGCTTCTTGCGTTAAAACACAGTGTGTTTCATGGATGAGAACACTGGTCTGAATTTCCCTTCACAAACAGAGTTAAACCAAAGTCTCTGTGTCTTCCTACAAGCAAGAGTTCATTTCCGGTAAACCCAGTGATTTTTCGGCTCAAATGAATTTACACAGTTCACGAACCCAACACGTTTTTCACTATAAACTAAGGAGGATCTATGTAAGAGATGCTTTGGTTTGTTAGAGTTTCATAAGCAGAGTTTAACTAGATATGGTCCGTATGATTAAGAAACACAGTTCTTTTTTTCTGGGCATGCTCATATTTCTTGCTGTATTGCAGTCTCTGGACAGAAGAGGATGCTTCTTGCGTTAAAACAGAGTATGTTTCATGGATGAGAACACTGGTCTGAATGTTCATTCAGAAACGGAGTTAAACCAAAGTCTCTGTGTCTTCCTACAAGCAAGAGTTCATTTCCGGTAAACTCAGTGATTTTTCGGCTCAAATGTATGTACACAGTGCACGAACCCAACACGTTTTTCACTATTAACTAAAGAGCATGTATGTAAGACATGTTGTGGTTTGTTACAGTTTCATAAGCAGAGTTCAACTAGATATGGTCCGTATGAGTAGGAAACACAGTTCTTTTTTTCTGGACATGCTCATATTTCTTGCTGTATTGCAGACACTGGACAGAAGAGGATGCTGCTTGCGTTAAAACAGAGGGTCTTTCATGGATGAGAACTCTGGTCTGAATTTCCCTTCACAAACGGAGTGAAACCAAAGGCTCTGTGTCTTCCTACAAGCAAGAGTTCATTTCCGGTAAACCCAGTGATTTTTCGGCTCAAATGAATTTACACAATTCACGAACCCAACACGATTTTCACTATTAACTAAAGAGCATCTATTTAAGACATGCTGTGGTTTGTTACAGTTTCATAAGCAGAGTTCAACTAGATATGGTCCGTATGAGTAGGAAACACAGTTCTTTTTTTCTGGTCATGCTCATGTTTCTTGCTGTATTGCAGACTCTAGAAAGAAGAGGATGCTTCTTGCGTTAAAACAGAGTATGTTTCATGAATGAGAACACTGGTCTGAATTTTCCTTCAGAAACGGAGTTAAACCAATGTATCTGTGTCTTCCTACAAGCAAGTGTTCATTTCCGGTAAACTCAGTGATTTTTCGGCTCAAATGAATGTACACAGTTCACGAACCCAACACGTTTTTCACTATTAACTAAAGAGCATGTATGTAAGAGATGCTGTGGTTTGTTACAGTTTCATAAGCAGAGTTCAACTAGATATGGTCCGTATGAGTAGGAAACACAGTTCTTTTTTTCTGGTCATGCTCATGTTTCTTGCTGTATTGCAGACTCTAGACAGAAGAGGATGCTTCTTGCGTTAAAACAGAGTATGTTTCATGGATGGGAACACTGGTCTGAATTTCCCTTCAGAAACGGAGTTAAACCAAAGTCTCTGTGTCTTCCTACAATAGAGAGTTCATTTCCGGTAAACTCAGTGATTTTTCGGCTCAAATGAATGTACACAGTTCACGAACCCAACACGTTTTTCACTATTAACTAAAGAGCATGTATGTAAGAGATGCTGTGGTTTGTTACAGTTTCATAAGCAGAGTTCAACTAGATATGGTCCGTATGAGTAGGAAACACAGTTCATTTTCTCAGGGCATGCTCATGTTTCTTGCTATATTGCAGACACTGGAAAGAAGAGCATGCTTCTTGCATTAAAACAGAATGTGTTTCATGGCTGAGATCACTGGTCTGAATTTTCATTCAGAAATGGAGTTAAACCAAAGTCTATGTGTCTTCCTACAAGAAAGAGTTCATTTCCGGTAAACCCAGTGATTTTTCGGCTCAAATGAATTTACACAGTTCACGAACCCAGCACGTTTTTCACTATAAACTAAAGAGTATCTATGTAAGAGATGCTGTGCTTTGTTAGAGTTCCATAAGCAGAGTTTAACTAGATATGGTCCATATGATTAAGAAACACAGATCTTTTTTTCTGGTCATGCTCATGTTTCTTGCTGTATTACAGACTCTGGACAGAAGAGGATGCTTCTTGCGTTAAAACAGAGTATGTTTCATGGATGAGAACACTGGTCTGAATTTTCCTTCAGAAACGGAGTTAAACCAAAGTCTCTGTGTCTTCCTACAAGCAAGTGTTCATTTCCGGTAATCTCAGTGATTTTTCGGCTCAAATGAATTTACACAGTTCACGAACCCAACACGTTTTTCACTATAAACTAAAGAGCATCTATGTAAGAGATCCTGTGTTTTGTTAGAGTTTCATAAGCAGAGTTTAACTAGATATGGTCCGTATGATTAAGAAACACAGTTCCTTTTTTTCTGGGCATGCTCATATTTCTTACTGTATTGCAGACTCTGGACAGAAGAGGATGCTTCCTGCGTTAAAACAGAGTATGTTTCATGGATGAGAACACTGGTCTGAATGTTCATTCAGAAACGCAGTTAAACCAAAGTCTCTGTGTCTTCCTACAAGCAAGAGTTCATTTCCGGTAAACTCAGTGATTTTTCGGCTCAAATGTATGTACACAGTTCACGAACCCAACACGTTTTTCACTATTAACTAAAGAGCATGTATGTAAGACATGCTGTGGTTTGTTACAGTTTCATAAGCAGAGTTCAACTAGATATGGTCCGTATGAGTAGGAAACACAGTTCTTTTTTTCTGGACATGCTCATATTTCTTGCTGTATTGCAGACACTGGACAGAAGAGGATGCTGCTTGCGTTAAAACAGAGGGTCTTTCATGGATGAGAACTCTGGTCTGAATTTCCCTTCACAAACGGAGTGAAACCAAAGGCTCTGTGTCTTCCTACAACTAATAGTTCTTTTCGGGTAAACCCTTTGATTTTTCGGCTCAAATGAATTTACACAGTTTATGAACCCAACACGATTTTCACTATTAACTAAAGAGCATCTATGTAAGACTTGCTGTGGTTTGTTACAGTTTCATAAGCAGAGTTCAACTAGATATGGTCCATATGAGTAGGAAACACAGTTCACTTTTTCAGGGCATGCTCATGTTTCTTGCTATATTGCAGACACTGGAAAGAAGAGCATGATCTTTCTGTTAAAACATAGTGTGTTTCATGGATGAGAACACTGGTCTGAATTTCCCTTCACAAACGGAATTAAACCAAAGTCTCTGGGTCTTCCTACAAGCAAGAGTTCATTTCCGGTAAACCCAGTGAATTTTCGGCTCAAATGTATGTACACATTTCACGAACCCAACACGTTTTTCACTATTAACTAAAGAGCATGTATGTAAGAGATGCTGTGGTTTGTTACAGTTTCATAAGCAGAGTTCAACTAGATATGGTCCATATGAGTAGGAAACACAGTTCTTTTTTTCTGGACATGCTCATATTTCTTGCTGTATTGCAGACACTGGACAGAAGAGGATGCTGCTTGCGTTAAAACAGAGGGCCTTTCATGGATGAGAACTCTGGTCTGAATTTCCCTTCACAAACGGAGTTATACCAAAGTCTCTGCGTCTTCCTAGAAATAAGAGTTGATTTCCGGTAAACCCAGTGATTTTTTGGCTCAAATGAATTTACACAGTTCACGAACCCAACACGTTTTTCACTATAAACTAAAGAGCATCTATGTAAGAGATGCTGTGGTTTGTTAGAGTTTCATAAGCAGAGTTCAACTAGATATGGTCCGTATGAGTAGGAAACACAGTTCTTTTTTTCTGGACATGCTCATTTTTTTGGCTGTATTGCAGACTCTGAACAGAAGAAGATGCTTGTTGTGTTAAAACAGAAGGTGTTTCATGGATGAGAACTCTGTTCTGAATTTTCCTTCACAAACGGAGTGAAACCAAAGGCTCTGTGTCTTCCTACGAGCAAGAGTTCTTTTCCGGTAAACCCAGTGATATTTCGGCTCAAATGAATTTACACAACTCACGAACCCAACACGATTTTCACTATTAACTAAAGAGCATCTATGTAAGACATGCTGTGGTTTGTTACAGTTTCATAAGCAGAGTTCAACTAGATATGGTCCGCATGTGTCGGAAACACAGTTCATTTTTTCTGGGCATGCGCATGTTTTTTGCTGTATTGGCGACGCTGGAAAGAAGAGCATGCTTCTTGCGTTAAAACACAGTGTGTTTCATGGATGAGAACACTGGTCTGAATTTCCCTTCACAAACAGAGTTAAACCAAAGTGTCTGTGTCTTCCTACAAGCAAGAGTTCATTTCCGGTAAACCCAGTGATTTTTCGGCTCAAATGAATTTACACAGTTCACGAACCCAACACGTTTTTCACTATAAACTAAAGAGGATCTATGTAAGAGATGCTGTGGTTTGTTAGAGTTTCATAAGCAGAGTTTAACTAGATATGGTCCGTATGATTAAGAAACACAGTTCTTTTTTTCTGGGCATGCTCATATTTCTTGCTGTATTGCAGATTCTGGACAGAAGAGGATGCTTCTTGCGTTAAAACAGAGTATGTTTCATGGATGAGAACACTGGTCTGAATGTTCATTCAGAAACGGAGTTAAACCAAAGTCTCGGTGTCTTCCTCTAAGCAAGAGTTCATTTCCGGTAAACTCAGTGATTTTTCGGCTCAAATGTATGTACACAGTTCACGAACTCAACACGTTTTTCACTATTAACTAAAGAGCATCTATGTAAGACATGCTGTGGTTTGTTACAGTTTCATGAGCAGAGTTCAACTAGATAACGTCCGCATATGTCGGAAACACAGTTCATTTTTTCTGGGCATGCGCATGTTTTTGGCTGTATTGGCGATGCTGGAAAGAAGAGCATGCTTCTTGCGTTAAAACACAGTGTGTTTCATGGATGAGAACACTGGTCTGAATTTCCCTTCACAAACGGAGTTAAACCAATGTATCTGTGTCTTCCTACAAGCAAGTGTTCATTTCCGGTAAACTCAGTGATTTTTCGGCTCAAATGAATGTACACAGTTCACGAACCCAACACGTTTTTCACTATTAACTAAAGAGCATGTATGTAAGACATGCTGTGGTTTGTTACAGTTTCATAAGCAGAGTTCAACTAGATATGGTCTGTATGAGTAGGAAACACAGTTCTTTTTTTCCGGACATGCTCATATTTCTTGCTGTATTGCAGACACTGGACAGGAGAGGATGCTGCTTGCGTTAAAACAGAGGGTCTTTCATGGATGAGAACTCTGGTCTGAATTTCCCTTCACAAACGGAGTGAAACCAAAGGCTCTGTGTCTTCCTACAACTAATAGTTCTTTTCGGGTAAACCCTTTGATTTTTCGGCTCAAATGAATTTACACAGTTTACGAACCCAACACGATTTTCACTATTAACTAAAGAGCATCTATGTAAGACTTGCTGTGGTTTGTTACAGTTTCATAAGCAGAGTTCAACTAGATATGGTCCATATGAGTAGGAAACACAGTTCACTTTTTCAGGGCATGCTCATGTTTCTTGCTATATTGCAGACACTGGAAAGAAGAGCATGCTCTTTGTGTTAAAACATAGTGTGTTTCATGGATGAGAACACTGGTCTGAATTTCCCTTCACAAACGGAGTTATACCAAAGTCTCTGCGTCTTCCTAGAATTAAGAGTTGATTTCCGGTAAACCCAGTGATTTTTTGGCTCAAATGAATTTACACAGTTCACAAACCCAACACGTTTTTCACTATAAACTAAAGAGCTTCTATGTAAGAGATGCTGTGGTTTGTTAGAGTTTCATAAGCAGAGTTCAACTAGATATGGTCCGTATGAGTAGGAAACACAGTTCTTTTTTTCTGGACATGCTCATTTTTTTGGCTGTATTGGAGACTCTGAACAGAAGAAGATGCTTGTTGTGTTAAAACAGAAGGTGTTTCATGGATGAGAACTCTGTTCTGAATTTCCCTTCACAAACGGAGTGAAACCAAAGGCTCTGTGTCTTCCTACAAGCAAGAGTTCTTTTCCGGTAAACCCAGTGATTTTTCAGCTCAAATGAATTTACACAATTCATGAACCCAACACGATTTTCACTATTAACTAAAGAGCATCTATATAAGACATGCTGTGGTTTGTTACACTTTCATAAGCAGAGTTCAACTAGATAACGTCCGCATGTGTCGGAAACACAGTTCATTTTTTCTGGGCATGCGCATGTTTTTTGCTGTATTGGCGATGCTGGAAAGAAGAGCATGCTTCTTGCGTTAAAACACAGTGTGTTTCATGGATGAGAACACTGGTCTGAATTTCCCTTCACAAACGGAGTTAAACCAATGTACCTGTGTCTTCCTACAAGCAAGTGTTCATTTCTGGTAAACTCAGTGATTTTTCGGCTCAAATGAATGTACACAGTTCACGAACCCAACACGTTTTTCACTATTAACTAAAGAGCATGTATGTAAGAGATGCTGTGGTTTGTTACAGTTTCATAAGCAGAGTTCAACTAGATATGGTCCGTATGAGTAGGAAACACAGTTCATTTTCTCAGGGCATGCTCATGTTTCTTGCTATATTGCAGACACTGGAAAGAAGAGCATGCTTCTTGCATTAAAACAGAATGTGTTTCATGGCTGAGATCACTGGTCTGAATTTTCGTTCAGAAATGGAGTTAAACCAAAGTCTATGTGTCTTCCTACAAGAAAGAGTTCATTTCCGGTAAACCCAGTGATTTTTCGGCTCAAATGAATTTACACAGTTCACGAACCCAGCACGTTTTTCACTATAAACTAAAGAGCATCTATGTAAGAGATGCTGTGCTTTGTTAGAGTTCCATAAGCAGAGTATAACTAGATATGGTCCATATGATTAAGAAACACAGATCTTTTTTTCTGGTCATGCTCATGTTTCTTGCTGTATTGCAGACTCTGGACAGAAGAGGATGCTTCTTGCGTTAAAACAGAGTATGTTTCATGGATGAGAACACTGGTCTGAATTTTCCTTCAGAAACGGAGTTAAACCAAAGTCTCTGTGTCTTCCTACAAGCAAGTGATCATTTCCGGTAAACTCAGTGATTTTTCGGCTCAAATGAATGTACACAGTTCATGAACCCAACACGTTTTTCACTATTAACTAAAGAGCATCTATGTAAGAGATGCTGTGGTTTGTTACAGTTTCCCAAGCAGAGTTCAACTAGATATGGACCGTATGTGTCAGAAACACAGTTCTTTTTTTCTGGGTATGCTTATGTTTCTTGCTGTATTGGCGACACTGGAAAGAAGAGCATGCTTCTTGCGTTAAAACAGAATGTGTTTCATGGCTGAGACCACTGGTGTGAATTTTCCTTCAGAAACGTAGTTAAACCAAAGTCTCCCTGTCTTCCTACAAGAAAGAGTTCATTTCCGGTAAACCCAGTGATTTTTCGGCTCAAATGAATTTACACAGTTCATGAACCCAGCAGGTTTTTCACTATAAACTAAAGAGCATCTATGTAAGAGATGCTGTGGTTTGTTAGAGTTTCATAAACAGGGTTTAACTAGATATGGTCTGTATGAGTAGGAAACACAGTTCTTTTTTTCTGGTCATGCTCATGTTTCTTGCTGTATTGCAGACTCTGGACAGAAGAGGATGCTTCTTGCGTTAAAACAGAGTATGTTTCAGGGATGAGAACACTGGTCTGTATTTTCCTTCAGAAACGGAGTTAAACCAAAGTCTCTGTGTATTCCTACAAGCAAGAGTTCATTTCGGTAAACTCAGTGATTTTTCTGCTCAAATGAATGTACACAGTTCACGAACCCAACACGTTTTGCACTATTAACTAAAGAGCATCTGTGTAAGAGATGCTGTGGTTTGTTACAGTTTCATAATCAGAGTTCAACTAGATATGGTCCGTATGATTAGGAAACACAGTTCTTTTTTTCTGGACATGCTCATTTTTTTTGCTGTATTGCAGACTCTGGACAGAAGAGGATGCTTCTTGCCTTCAAACATAGGGTGTTTCATGGATGAGAACACTGGTCCGAATTTCCCTTCACAAACGGAGTTAATCCAAAGGCTCTGTGTCTTCCTACAACTAATAGTTCTTTGCGGGTAAACCCTTTGATTTTTCGGCTCAAATGAATTTACACAGTTCACGAACCAAACACGATTTTCACTATTAACTAAAGAGCATCTATGTAAGACTTGCTGTGCTTTGTTACAGTTTCATAAGCAGAGTTCAACTAGATATGGTCCATATGAGTAGGAAACACAGTTCATTTTTTCAGGGCATGCTCATGTTTCTTGCTATATTGCAGACACTGGAAAGAAGAGCATGCTCTTTGTGTTAAAACATAGTATGTTTCATTGATGAGAACACTGGTCTGAATTTCCCTTCACAAACGGAGTTATACCAAAGTCTCTGCGTCTTCCTACAATCGAGAGTTCATTCCGGTAAACTCAGTGATTTTTCGGCTCAAATGAATGTACACAGTTCACGAACCCAACACGTTTTTCACTATTAACTAAAGAGCATGTATGTAAGAGATGCTGTGGTTTGTTACAGTTTCATAAGCAGAGTTCAACTAGATATGGTCCATATGAGTAGGAAACACAGTTCATTTTTTCAGGGCATGCTCATGTTTCTTGCTATATTGCAGACACTGGAAAGAAGAGCATGCTCTTTGTGTTAAAACATAGTGTGTTTCGTGGATGAGAACACTGCTCTGAATTTCCCTTCACAAACGGAGTTATACCAAAGTCTCTGCGTCTTCCTACAATTAAGAGTTCATTTCCGGTAAACCCAGTGATTTTTCGGCTCAAATGAATTTACACAGTTCACGAACCCAACACGTTTTTCACTTTTAACTAAAGAAGATTTATGTAACAGATGCTGTGGTTTGTTACAGTTTCACAATCATAGTTTAACTAGATATGGTCCGGATGTGTAGGAAACACAGTTCTTTTTTTCTGGTCATGCTCATGTTTCTTGCTGTATTGCAGACTCTAGACAGAAGAGGATGCTTCTTGCGTTAAAACAGAGTATGTTTCATGAATGAGAACACTGGTCTGAATTTTCCTTCAGAAATGGAGTTAAACCAATGTATCTGTGTCTTACTACAAGCAAGTGTTCATTTCCGGTAAACTCAGTGATTTTTCGGCTCAAATGAATGTACACAGTTCACGAACCCAACACGTTTTTCACTATTAACTAAAGAGCATGTATGTAAGAAATGCTGTGGTTTGTTAAAGTTTCATAAGCAGAGTTCAACTAGATATGGTCCGTACGAGTAGGAAACACAGTTCTTTTTTTCTGGTCATGCTCATGTTTCTTGCTGTATTGCAGACTCTAGACAGAAGAGGATGCTTCTTGCTTTAAAACAGAGTATGTTTCATGGATGAGAACACTGGTCTGAATTTTCCTTCAGAAACGGAGTTAAACCAAAGTCTCTGTGTCTTCCTACAATAGAGAGTTCATTTCCGGTAAACTCAGTGATTTTTCGGCTCAAATGAATGTACACAGTTCACGAACCCAACACGTTTTTCATTATTAACTAAAGAGCATGTATGTAAGAGATGCTGTGGTTTGTTACAGTTTCCCAAGCAGAGTTCAACTAGATATGGACCGTATGTGTCAGAAACACAGTTCTTTTTTTCTGGGTATGCTTATGTTTCTTGCTGTATTGGCGACACTGGAAAGAAGAGCATGCTTCTTGTGTTAAAACAGAATGTGTTTCATGGCTGAGACCACTGGTGTGAATTTTCCTTCAGAAACGGAGTTAAACCATATTCTCTGTGTCCTCCTACAAGAAAGAGTTCATTTCCGGTAAACCCAGTGATTTTTCGGCTCAAATGAATTTACACAGTTCATGAACCCAGCAGGTTTTTCACTATAAACTAAAGAGCATCTATGTAAGAGATGCTGTGGTTAGTTAGAGTTTCATAAACAGAGTTTAACTAGATATGGTCCGTATGAGTAGGAAACACAGTTCATTATTTCAGGGCATGCTCATGTTTCTTGCTATATTGCAGACACTAGAAAGAAGAGCATGCTCTATGTGTTAAAACATAGTGTGTTTCATGGATGAGAACACTGGTCTGAATTTCCCTTCACAAACGGAGTTATACCAAAGTCTCTGCGTCTTCCTACAATTAAGAGTTTATTTCCGGTAAACCCAGTGATTTTTCGGCTAAAATGAATTTACACAGTTCACGAACCCAACACGATTTTCACTTTGAACTAAAGAACATCTATGTAAGAGATGCTGTGGTTTATTACAGTTTCACAATCAGAGTTTAACTAGATATGGTCCGTATGATTAGGAAACACAGTTCTTTTTTTCTGGACATGCTCATTTTTTTTGCTGTATTACAGACTCTGGACAGAAGAGGATACTTCTTGCCTTCAAACATAGGGTGTTTCATGGATGAGAACAATGGTCCGAATTTCCCTTCACAAACGGAGTTAAAACAAAGGCTCTGTGTCTTCCTACAACTAATAGTTCTTTTCGGGTAAACCCTTTGATTTTTCGGCTCAAATGAATTTACACAGTTCACGAACCCAACACGATTTTCACTATTAACTAAAGAGCATCTATGTAAGACTTGCTGTGGTTTGTTACAGTTTCATAAGCAGAGTTCAACTAGGTATGGTCCGCATGTGTCGGAAACACTGTTCATTTTTTCTGGGCATGCGCATGTTTTTTGCTGTATTGGCGACACTGGAAAGAAGAGAATGCTTCTTGCGTTAAAACAGAGTGTGTTTCATGGATGAGAACACTGGACTGAATTTCCCTTCACAAACGGAGTTAAACCAAAGTCTCTGTGTCTTCCTACAAGCAAGAGTTCATTTCCGGTAAACTCAGTGATTTTTCGGCTCAAATGTATGTACACAGTGCACGAACCCAACACGTTTTTCACTATTAACTAAAGAGCATGTATGTAAGACATGTTGTGGTTTGTTACAGTTTCATAAGCAGAGTTCAACTAGATATGGTCCGTATGAGTAGGAAACACAGTTCTTTTTTTCTGGACATGCTCATATTTCTTGCTGTATTGCAGACACTGGACAGAAGAGGATGCTGCTTGCGTTAAAACAGAGGGTCTTTCATGGATGAGAACTCTGGTCTGAATTTCCCTTCACAAACGGAGTGAAACCAAAGGCTCTGTGTCTTCCTACAAGCAAGAGTTCATTTCCGGTAAACCCAGTGATTTTTCGGCTCAAATGAATTTACACAATTCACGAACCCAACACGATTTTCACTATTAACTAAAGAGCATCTATTTAAGACATGCTGTGGTTTGTTACAGTTTCATAAGCAGAGTTCAACTAGATATGGTCCGTATGAGTAGGAAACACAGTTCTTTTTTTCTGGTCATGCTCATGTTTCTTGCTGTATTGCAGACTCTAGAAAGAAGAGGATGCTTCTTGCGTTAAAACAGAGTATGTTTCATGAATGAGAACACTGGTCTGAATTTTCCTTCAGAAACGGAGTTAAACCAATGTATCTGTGTCTTCCTACAAGCAAGTGTTCATTTCCGGTAAACTCAGTGATTTTTCGGCTCAAATGAATGTACACAGTTCACGAACCCAACACGTTTTTCACTATTAACTAAAGAGCATGTATGTAAGAGATGCTGTGGTTTGTTACAGTTTCATAAGCAGAGTTCAACTAGATATGGTCCGTATGAGTAGGAAACACAGTTCTTTTTTTCTGGTCATGCTCATGTTTCTTGCTGTATTGCAGACTCTAGACAGAAGAGGATGCTTCTTGCGTTAAAACAGAGTATGTTTCATGGATGGGAACACTGGTCTGAATTTCCCTTCAGAAACGGAGTTAAACCAAAGTCTCTGTGTCTTCCTACAATAGAGAGTTCATTTCCGGTAAACTCAGTGATTTTTCGGCTCAAATGAATGTACACAGTTCACGAACCCAACACGTTTTTCACTATTAACTAAAGAGCATGTATGTAAGAGATGCTGTGGTTTGTTACAGTTTCATAAGCAGAGTTCAACTAGATATGGTCCGTATGAGTAGGAAACACAGTTCATTTTCTCAGGGCATGCTCATGTTTCTTGCTATATTGCAGACACTGGAAAGAAGAGCATGCTTCTTGCATTAAAACAGAATGTGTTTCATGGCTGAGATCACTGGTCTGAATTTTCATTCAGAAATGGAGTTAAACCAAAGTCTATGTGTCTTCCTACAAGAAAGAGTTCATTTCCGGTAAACCCAGTGATTTTTCGGCTCAAATGAATTTACACAGTTCACGAACCCAGCACGTTTTTCACTATAAACTAAAGAGTATCTATGTAAGAGATGCTGTGCTTTGTTAGAGTTCCATAAGCAGAGTTTAACTAGATATGGTCCATATGATTAAGAAACACAGATCTTTTTTTCTGGTCATGCTCATGTTTCTTGCTGTATTACAGACTCTGGACAGAAGAGGATGCTTCTTGCGTTAAAACAGAGTATGTTTCATGGATGAGAACACTGGTCTGAATTTTCCTTCAGAAACGGAGTTAAACCAAAGTCTCTGTGTCTTCCTACAAGCAAGTGTTCATTTCCGGTAATCTCAGTGATTTTTCGGCTCAAATGAATTTACACAGTTCACGAACCCAACACGTTTTTCACTATAAACTAAAGAGCATCTATGTAAGAGATCCTGTGTTTTGTTAGAGTTTCATAAGCAGAGTTTAACTAGATATGGTCCGTATGATTAAGAAACACAGTTCCTTTTTTTCTGGGCATGCTCATATTTCTTACTGTATTGCAGACTCTGGACAGAAGAGGATGCTTCCTGCGTTAAAACAGAGTATGTTTCATGGATGAGAACACTGGTCTGAATGTTCATTCAGAAACGCAGTTAAACCAAAGTCTCTGTGTCTTCCTACAAGCAAGAGTTCATTTCCGGTAAACTCAGTGATTTTTCGGCTCAAATGTATGTACACAGTTCACGAACCCAACACGTTTTTCACTATTAACTAAAGAGCATGTATGTAAGACATGCTCTGGTTTGTTACAGTTTCATAAGCAGAGTTCAACTAGATATGGTCCGTATGAGTAGGAAACACAGTTCTTTTTTTCTGGACATGCTCATATTTCTTGCTGTATTGCAGACACTGGACAGAAGAGGATGCTGCTTGCGTTAAAACAGAGGGTCTTTCATGGATGAGAACTCTGGTCTGAATTTCCCTTCACAAACGGAGTGAAACCAAAGGCTCTGTGTCTTCCTACAACTAATAGTTCTTTTCGGGTAAACCCTTTGATTTTTCGGCTCAAATGAATTTACACAGTTTATGAACCCAACACGATTTTCACTATTAACTAAAGAGCATCTATGTAAGACTTGCTGTGGTTTGTTACAGTTTCATAAGCAGAGTTCAACTAGATATGGTCCATATGAGTAGGAAACACAGTTCACTTTTTCAGGGCATGCTCATGTTTCTTGCTATATTGCAGACACTGGAAAGAAGAGCATGATCTTTCTGTTAAAACATAGTGTGTTTCATGGATGAGAACACTGGTCTGAATTTCCCTTCACAAACGGAATTAAACCAAAGTCTCTGGGTCTTCCTACAAGCAAGAGTTCATTTCCGGTAAACCCAGTGAATTTTCGGCTCAAATGTATGTACACATTTCACGAACCCAACACGTTTTTCACTATTAACTAAAGAGCATGTATGTAAGAGATGCTGTGGTTTGTTACAGTTTCATAAGCAGAGTTCAACTAGATATGGTCCATATGAGTAGGAAACACAGTTCTTTTTTTCTGGACATGCTCATATTTCTTGCTGTATTGCAGACACTGGACAGAAGAGGATGCTGCTTGCGTTAAAACAGAGGGTCTTTCATGGATGAGAACTCTGGTCTGAATTTCCCTTCACAAACGGAGTTATACCAAAGTCTCTGCGTCTTCCTAGAAATAAGAGTTGATTTCCGGTAAACCCAGTGATTTTTTGGCTCAAATGAATTTACACAGTTCACGAACCCAACACGTTTTTCACTATAAACTAAAGAGCATCTATGTAAGAGATGCTGTGGTTTGTTAGAGTTTCATAAGCAGAGTTCAACTAGATATGGTCCGTATGAGTAGGAAACACAGTTCTTTTTTTCTGGACATGCTCATTTTTTTGGCTGTATTGCAGACTCTGAACAGAAGAAGATGCTTGTTGTGTTAAAACAGAAGGTGTTTCATGGATGAGAACTCTGTTCTGAATTTTCCTTCACAAACGGAGTGAAACCAAAGGCTCTGTGTCTTCCTACGAGCAAGAGTTCTTTTCCGGTAAACCCAGTGATATTTCGGCTCAAATGAATTTACACAACTCACGAACCCAACACGATTTTCACTATTAACTAAAGAGCATCTATGTAAGACATGCTGTGGTTTGTTACAGTTTCATAAGCAGAGTTCAACTAGATATGGTCCGCATGTGTCGGAAACACAGTTCATTTTTTCTGGGCATGCGCATGTTTTTTGCTGTATTGGCGACGCTGGAAAGAAGAGCATGCTTCTTGCGTTAAAACACAGTGTGTTTCATGGATGAGAACACTGGTCTGAATTTCCCTTCACAAACAGAGTTAAACCAAAGTGTCTGTGTCTTCCTACAAGCAAGAGTTCATTTCCGGTAAACCCAGTGATTTTTCGGCTCAAATGAATTTACACAGTTCACGAACCCAACACGTTTTTCACTATAAACTAAAGAGGATCTATGTAAGAGATGCTGTGGTTTGTTAGAGTTTCATAAGCAGAGTTTAACTAGATATGGTCCGTATGATTAAGAAACACAGTTCTTTTTTTCTGGGCATGCTCATATTTCTTGCTGTATTGCAGATTCTGGACAGAAGAGGATGCTTCTTGCGTTAAAACAGAGTATGTTTCATGGATGAGAACACTGGTCTGAATGTTCATTCAGAAACGGAGTTAAACCAAAGTCTCGGTGTCTTCCTCTAAGCAAGAGTTCATTTCCGGTAAACTCAGTGATTTTTCGGCTCAAATGTATGTACACAGTTCACGAACTCAACACGTTTTTCACTATTAACTAAAGAGCATCTATGTAAGACATGCTGTGGTTTGTTACAGTTTCATGAGCAGAGTTCAACTAGATAACGTCCGCATATGTCGGAAACACAGTTCATTTTTTCTGGGCATGCGCATGTTTTTGGCTGTATTGGCGATGCTGGAAAGAAGAGCATGCTTCTTGCGTTAAAACACAGTGTGTTTCATGGATGAGAACACTGGTCTGAATTTCCCTTCACAAACGGAGTTAAACCAATGTATCTGTGTCTTCCTACAAGCAAGTGTTCATTTCCGGTAAACTCAGTGATTTTTCGGCTCAAATGAATGTACACAGTTCACGAACCCAACACGTTTTTCACTATTAACTAAAGAGCATGTATGTAAGACATGCTGTGGTTTGTTACAGTTTCATAAGCAGAGTTCAACTAGATATGGTCTGTATGAGTAGGAAACACAGTTCTTTTTTTCCGGACATGCTCATATTTCTTGCTGTATTGCAGACACTGGACAGGAGAGGATGCTGCTTGCGTTAAAACAGAGGGTCTTTCATGGATGAGAACTCTGGTCTGAATTTCCCTTCACAAACGGAGTGAAACCAAAGGCTCTGTGTCTTCCTACAACTAATAGTTCTTTTCGGGTAAACCCTTTGATTTTTCGGCTCAAATGAATTTACACAGTTTACGAACCCAACACGATTTTCACTATTAACTAAAGAGCATCTATGTAAGACTTGCTGTGGTTTGTTACAGTTTCATAAGCAGAGTTCAACTAGATATGGTCCATATGAGTAGGAAACACAGTTCACTTTTTCAGGGCATGCTCATGTTTCTTGCTATATTGCAGACACTGGAAAGAAGAGCATGCTCTTTGTGTTAAAACATAGTGTGTTTCATGGATGAGAACACTGGTCTGAATTTCCCTTCACAAACGGAGTTATACCAAAGTCTCTGCGTCTTCCTAGAATTAAGAGTTGATTTCCGGTAAACCCAGTGATTTTTTGGCTCAAATGAATTTACACAGTTCACAAACCCAACACGTTTTTCACTATAAACTAAAGAGCTTCTATGTAAGAGATGCTGTGGTTTGTTAGAGTTTCATAAGCAGAGTTCAACTAGATATGGTCCGTATGAGTAGGAAACACAGTTCTTTTTTTCTGGACATGCTCATTTTTTTGGCTGTATTGGAGACTCTGAACAGAAGAAGATGCTTGTTGTGTTAAAACAGAAGGTGTTTCATGGATGAGAACTCTGTTCTGAATTTCCCTTCACAAACGGAGTGAAACCAAAGGCTCTGTGTCTTCCTACAAGCAAGAGTTCTTTTCCGGTAAACCCAGTGATTTTTCAGCTCAAATGAATTTACACAATTCATGAACCCAACACGATTTTCACTATTAACTAAAGAGCATCTATATAAGACATGCTGTGGTTTGTTACACTTTCATAAGCAGAGTTCAACTAGATAACGTCCGCATGTGTCGGAAACACAGTTCATTTTTTCTGGGCATGCGCATGTTTTTTGCTGTATTGGCGATGCTGGAAAGAAGAGCATGCTTCTTGCGTTAAAACACAGTGTGTTTCATGGATGAGAACACTGGTCTGAATTTCCCTTCACAAACGGAGTTAAACCAATGTACCTGTGTCTTCCTACAAGCAAGTGTTCATTTCTGGTAAACTCAGTGATTTTTCGGCTCAAATGAATGTACACAGTTCACGAACCCAACACGTTTTTCACTATTAACTAAAGAGCATGTATGTAAGAGATGCTGTGGTTTGTTACAGTTTCATAAGCAGAGTTCAACTAGATATGGTCCGTATGAGTAGGAAACACAGTTCATTTTCTCAGGGCATGCTCATGTTTCTTGCTATATTGCAGACACTGGAAAGAAGAGCATGCTTCTTGCATTAAAACAGAATGTGTTTCATGGCTGAGATCACTGGTCTGAATTTTCGTTCAGAAATGGAGTTAAACCAAAGTCTATGTGTCTTCCTACAAGAAAGAGTTCATTTCCGGTAAACCCAGTGATTTTTCGGCTCAAATGAATTTACACAGTTCACGAACCCAGCACGTTTTTCACTATAAACTAAAGAGCATCTATGTAAGAGATGCTGTGCTTTGTTAGAGTTCCATAAGCAGAGTATAACTAGATATGGTCCATATGATTAAGAAACACAGATCTTTTTTTCTGGTCATGCTCATGTTTCTTGCTGTATTGCAGACTCTGGACAGAAGAGGATGCTTCTTGCGTTAAAACAGAGTATGTTTCATGGATGAGAACACTGGTCTGAATTTTCCTTCAGAAACGGAGTTAAACCAAAGTCTCTGTGTCTTCCTACAAGCAAGTGTTCATTTCCGGTAAACTCAGTGATTTTTCGGCTCAAATGAATGTACACAGTTCATGAACCCAACACGTTTTTCACTATTAACTAAAGAGCATCTATGTAAGAGATGCTGTGGTTTGTTACAGTTTCCCAAGCAGAGTTCAACTAGATATGGACCGTATGTGTCAGAAACACAGTTCTTTTTTTCTGGGTATGCTTATGTTTCTTGCTGTATTGGCGACACTGGAAAGAAGAGCATGCTTCTTGCGTTAAAACAGAATGTGTTTCATGGCTGAGACCACTGGTGTGAATTTTCCTTCAGAAACGTAGTTAAACCAAAGTCTCCCTGTCTTCCTACAAGAAAGAGTTCATTTCCGGTAAACCCAGTGATTTTTCGGCTCAAATGAATTTACACAGTTCATGAACCCAGCAGGTTTTTCACTATAAACTAAAGAGCATCTATGTAAGAGATGCTGTGGTTTGTTAGAGTTTCATAAACAGAGTTTAACTAGATATGGTCTGTATGAGTAGGAAACACAGTTCTTTTTTTCTGGTCATGCTCATGTTTCTTGCTGTATTGCAGACTCTGGACAGAAGAGGATGCTTCTTGCGTTAAAACAGAGTATGTTTCAGGGATGAGAACACTGGTCTGTATTTTCCTTCAGAAACGGAGTTAAACCAAAGTCTCTGTGTATTCCTACAAGCAAGAGTTCATTTCGGTAAACTCAGTGATTTTTCTGCTCAAATGAATGTACACAGTTCACGAACCCAACACGTTTTGCACTATTAACTAAAGAGCATCTGTGTAAGAGATGCTGTGGTTTGTTACAGTTTCATAATCAGAGTTCAACTAGATATGGTCCGTATGATTAGGAAACACAGTTCTTTTTTTCTGGACATGCTCATTTTTTTTGCTGTATTGCAGACTCTGGACAGAAGAGGATGCTTCTTGCCTTCAAACATAGGGTGTTTCATGGATGAGAACACTGGTCCGAATTTCCCTTCACAAACGGAGTTAATCCAAAGGCTCTGTGTCTTCCTACAACTAATAGTTCTTTGCGGGTAAACCCTTTGATTTTTCGGCTCAAATGAATTTACACAGTTCACGAACCAAACACGATTTTCACTATTAACTAAAGAGCATCTATGTAAGACTTGCTGTGCTTTGTTACAGTTTCATAAGCAGAGTTCAACTAGATATGGTCCATATGAGTAGGAAACACAGTTCATTTTTTCAGGGCATGCTCATGTTTCTTGCTATATTGCAGACACTGCAAAGAAGAGCATGCTCTTTTTGTTAAAACATAGTATGTTTCATTGATGAGAACACTGGTCTGAATTTCCCTTCACAAACGGAGTTATACCAAAGTCTCTGCGTCTTCCTACAATCGAGAGTTCATTCCGGTAAACTCAGTGATTTTTCGGCTCAAATGAATGTACACAGTTCACGAACCCAACACGTTTTTCACTATTAACTAAAGAGCATGTATGTAAGAGATGCTGTGGTTTGTTACAGTTTCATAAGCAGAGTTCAACTAGATATGGTCCATATGAGTAGGAAACACAGTTCATTTTTTCAGGGCATGCTCATGTTTCTTGCTATATTGCAGACACTGGAAAGAAGAGCATGCTCTTTGTGTTAAAACATAGTGTGTTTCGTGGATGAGAACACTGCTCTGAATTTCCCTTCACAAACGGAGTTATACCAAAGTCTCTGCGTCTTCCTACAATTAAGAGTTCATTTCCGGTAAACCCAGTGATTTTTCGGCTCAAATGAATTTACACAGTTCACGAACCCAACACGTTTTTCACTTTTAACTAAAGAAGATTTATGTAACAGATGCTGTGGTTTGTTACAGTTTCACAATCATAGTTTAACTAGATATGGTCCGGATGTGTAGGAAACACAGTTCTTTTTTTCTGGTCATGCTCATGTTTCTTGCTGTATTGCAGACTCTAGACAGAAGAGGATGCTTCTTGCGTTAAAACAGAGTATGTTTCATGAATGAGAACACTGGTCTGAATTTTCCTTCAGAAATGGAGTTAAACCAATGTATCTGTGTCTTACTACAAGCAAGTGTTCATTTCCGGTAAACTCAGTGATTTTTCGGCTCAAATGAATGTACACAGTTCACGAACCCAACACGTTTTTCACTATTAACTAAAGAGCATGTATGTAAGAAATGCTGTGGTTTGTTAAAGTTTCATAAGCAGAGTTCAACTAGATATGGTCCGTACGAGTAGGAAACACAGTTCTTTTTTTCTGGTCATGCTCATGTTTCTTGCTGTATTGCAGACTCTAGACAGAAGAGGATGCTTCTTGCTTTAAAACAGAGTATGTTTCATGGATGAGAACACTGGTCTGAATTTTCCTTCAGAAACGGAGTTAAACCAAAGTCTCTGTGTCTTCCTACAATAGAGAGTTCATTTCCGGTAAACTCAGTGATTTTTCGGCTCAAATGAATGTACACAGTTCACGAACCCAACACGTTTTTCATTATTAACTAAAGAGCATGTATGTAAGAGATGCTGTGGTTTGTTACAGTTTCCCAAGCAGAGTTCAACTAGATATGGACCGTATGTGTCAGAAACACAGTTCTTTTTTTCTGGGTATGCTTATGTTTCTTGCTGTATTGGCGACACTGGAAAGAAGAGCATGCTTCTTGTGTTAAAACAGAATGTGTTTCATGGCTGAGACCACTGGTGTGAATTTTCCTTCAGAAACGGAGTTAAACCAAATTCTCTGTGTCCTCCTACAAGAAAGAGTTCATTTCCGGTAAACCCAGTGATTTTTCGGCTCAAATGAATTTACACAGTTCATGAACCCAGCAGGTTTTTCACTATAAACTAAAGAGCATCTATGTAAGAGATGCTGTGGTTAGTTAGAGTTTCATAAACAGAGTTTAACTAGATATGGTCCGTATGAGTAGGAAACACAGTTCATTATTTCAGGGCATGCTCATGTTTCTTGCTATATTGCAGACACTAGAAAGAAGAGCATGCTCTATGTGTTAAAACATAGTGTGTTTCATGGATGAGAACACTGGTCTGAATTTCCCTTCACAAACGGAGTTATACCAAAGTCTCTGCGTCTTCCTACAATTAAGAGTTTATTTCCGGTAAACCCAGTGATTTTTCGGCTAAAATGAATTTACACAGTTCACGAACCCAACACGATTTTCACTTTGAACTAAAGAACATCTATGTAAGAGATGCTGTGGTTTATTACAGTTTCACAATCAGAGTTTAACTAGATATGGTCCGTATGATTAGGAAACACAGTTCTTTTTTTCTGGACATGCTCATTTTTTTTGCTGTATTACAGACTCTGGACAGAAGAGGATACTTCTTGCCTTCAAACATAGGGTGTTTCATGGATGAGAACAATGGTCCGAATTTCCCTTCACAAACGGAGTTAAAACAAAGGCTCTGTGTCTTCCTACAACTAATAGTTCTTTTCGGGTAAACCCTTTGATTTTTCGGCTCAAATGAATTTACACAGTTCACGAACCCAACACGATTTTCACTATTAACTAAAGAGCATCTATGTAAGACTTGCTGTGGTTTGTTACAGTTTCATAAGCAGAGTTCAACTAGGTATGGTCCGCATGTGTCGGAAACACTGTTCATTTTTTCTGGGCATGCGCATGTTTTTTGCTGTATTGGCGACACTGGAAAGAAGAGAATGCTTCTTGCGTTAAAACAGAGTGTGTTTCATGGATGAGAACACTGGACTGAATTTCCCTTCACAAACGGAGTTAAACCAAAGTCTCTGTGTCTTCCTACAAGCCAGAGTTCATTTCCGGTAAACCCAGTGATTTTTCGGCTCAAATGAATTTACACAGTTCACGAAACCAACACGTTTTTCACTATAAACTAAAGAGCATCTATGTAAGAGAAGCTGTGGTTTGTTAGAGTTTCATAAGCAGAGTTTAACTAGATATGGTCCATATGATTAAGAAACACAGTTCTTTTTTTCTGGGCATGCTCATGTTTCTTGCTGTATTGCAGACTCTGGACAGAAGAGGATGCTTCTTGCGTTAAAACAGAGTATGTTTCATGGATGAGAACACTGGTCTGAATTTTCCTTCAGAAACCGAGTTAAACCAAAGTCTCTGTGTCTTCCTACAAGCAAGTGTTCATTTCCGGTAAACTCAGTGATTTTTCGGCTCAAATGAATGTACACAGTTCACGAACCCAACACGTTTTTCGCTATTAACTAAAGAGCATCTATGTAAGAGATGCTGTGGTTTGTTACAGTTTCCCAAGCAGAGTTCAACTAGATATGGACCGTATGTGTCAGAAACACAGTTCTTTTTTTCTGGGTATGCATATGTTTCTTGCTGTATTGGCGACGCTGGAAAGAAGAGCATGCTTCTTGCGTTAAAACAGAGTATGTTTCATGGATGAGAACACTGGTCTGTATTTTCCTTCAGAAACGGAGGGAAATCAAAGTCTCTGTGTCTTCCTACAAGCAAGAGTTCATTTCCGGTAAACCCAGTGATTTTTCGGCTCAAATGAATTTACACAATTCACGAACCCAACACGATTTTCACTATTAACTAAAGAGCATCTATTTAAGACATGCTGTGGTTTGTTACAGTTTCATAAGCAGAGTTCAACTAGATATGGTCCGTATGAGTAGGAAACACAGTTCTTTTTTTCTGGACATGCTCATATTTCTTGCTGTATTGCAGACACTGGACAGAAGAGGATGCTGCTTGCATTAAAACAGAGGGTCTTTCATGGATGAGAACTCTGGTATGAATTTCCCTTCACAAACGGAGTTAAACAAACGGCTCTGTGTCTTCCTACAAGCAAGAGTTCATTTCCGGTAAACCCAGTGATTTTTCGGCTCAAATGAATTTACACAGTTCACGAACCCAACATGTTTTGCACTATTAACTAAAGAGCATCTGTGTAAGAGATGCTGTGGTTTGTTACAGTTTCATAAGCAGAGTTCAACTAGATATGGTCCGTATGAGTAGGAAACACAGTTCTTTTTTTCTGGTCATGCTCATATTTCTTGCTGTATTGCATACTCTAGACAGAAGCGGATGCTTCTTGCGTTAAAACAGAGTATGTTTCATGAATGAGAACACTGGTCTGAATTTTCCTTCAGAAATGGAGTTAAACCAATGTATCTGTGTCTTCCTACAAGCAAGTGTTCATTTCCGGTAAACTCAGTGATTTTTCGGCTCAAATGAATGTACACAGTTCACGAACCCAACACGTTTTTCACTATTAACTAAAGAGCATGTATGTAAGAGATGCTGTGGTTTGTTACACTTTCATAAGCAGAGTTCAACTAGATATGGTCCGTACGAGTAGGAAACACAGTTCTTTTTTTCTGGTCATGCTCATGTTTCTTGCTGTATTGCAGACTCTAGACAGAAGAGGATGCTTCTTGCGTTAAAACAGAGTATGTTTCATGGATGAGAACACTGGTCTGAATTTTCCTTCAGAAACGGAGTTAAACCAAAGTCTCTGTGTCTTCCTACAATAGAGAGTTCATTTCCGGTAAACTCGGTGATTTTTCGGCTCAAATGAATGTACACAGTTCACGAACCCAACACGTTTTTCACTATTAACTAAAGAGCATGTATGTAAGAGATGCTGTGGTTTGTTACAGTTTCATAAGCAGAGTTCAACTAGATATGGTCCGTATGAGTAGGAAACACAGTTCATTTTCTCAGGGCATGCTCATGTTTCTTGCTATATTGCAGACACTGGAAAGAAGAGCATGCTTCTTGCATTAAAACAGAATGTGTTTCATGGCTGAGATCACTGGTCTGAATTTTCATTCAGAAACGGAGTTAAACCAAAGTCTCTGTGTCTTCCTACAAGCAAGAGTTCATTTCCGGTAAACCCAGTGATTTTTCGGCTCAAATGAATTTACACAGTTCACGAACCCAGCACGTTTTTCACTATAAACTAAAGAGCATCTATGTAAGAGATGCTGTGGTTTGTTAGAGTTCCATAAGCAGAGTTTAACTAGATATCGTCCATATGATTAAGAAACACAGTTCTTTTTTTCTGGTCATGCTCATGTTTCTTGCTGTATTGCAGACTCTGGACAGAAGAGGATGCTTCTTGCGTTAAAACAGAGTATGTTTCATGGATGAGAACACTGGTCTGAATTTTCCTTCAGAAACCGAGTTAAACCAAAGTCTCTGTGTCTTCCTACAAGCAAGTGTTCATTTCCGGTAAACTCAGTGATTTTTCGGCTCAAATGAATGTACACAGTTCACGAACCCAACACGTTTTTCGCTATTAACTAAAGAGCATCTATGTAAGAGATGCTGTGGTTTGTTACAGTTTCCCAAGCAGAGTTCAACTAGATATGGACCGTATGTGTCAGAAACACAGTTCTTTTTTTCTGGGTATGCATATGTTTCTTGCTGTATTGGCGACGCTGGAAAGAAGAGCATGATTCTTGTGTTAAAACAGAATGTGTTTCATGGCGGAGACCACTGGTGTGAATTTTCCTTCAGAAAGGGAGTTAAACCAAAGTCTCTGTGTCTTCCTACAAGAAAGAGTTCATTTCCGGTAAACCCAGTGATTTTTCAGCTCAAATGAATTTACACAGTTCATGAACCCAGCACGTTTTTCACTACAAACTAAAGAGCAACTATGTAAGAGATGCTGTGGTTTGTTAGAGTTTCATAAACAGAGTTTAACTAGATATGGTCCGTATGAGTAGGAAACACAGTTCTTTTTTTCTGGTCATGCTCATGTTTCTTGCTGTATTGCAGACTCTGGACAGAAGAGGATGCTTCTTGCGTTAAAACAGAGTATGTTTCATGGATGAGAACACTGGTCTGTATTTTCCTTCAGAAACGGAGTGAAATCAAAGTCTCTGTGTCTTCCTACAAGCAAGAGTTCATTTCCGGTAAACCCAGTGATTTTTCGGCTCAAATGAATTTACACAATTCACGAACCCAACACGATTTTCACTATTAACTAAAGAGCATCTATTTAAGACATGCTGTGGTTTGTTACAGTTTCATAAGCAGAGTTCAACTAGATATGGTCCGTATGAGTAGGAAACACAGTTCTTTTTTTCTGGACATGCTCATATTTCTTGCTGTATTGCAGACACTGGACAGAAGAGGATGCTGCTTGCATTAAAACAGAGGGTCTTTCATGGATGAGAACTCTGGTATGAATTTCCCTTCACAAACGGAGTTAAACAAACGGCTCTGTGTCTTCCTACAAGCAAGAGTTCATTTCCGGTAAACCCAGTGATTTTTCGGCTCAAATGAATTTACACAGTTCACGAACCCAACATGTTTTGCACTATTAACTAAAGAGCATCTGTGTAAGAGATGCTGTGGTTTGTTACAGTTTCATAAGCAGAGTTCAACTAGATATGGTCCGTATGAGTAGGAAACACAGTTCTTTTTTTCTGGTCATGCTCATATTTCTTGCTGTATTGCATACTCTAGACAGAAGCGGATGCTTCTTGCGTTAAAACAGAGTATGTTTCATGAATGAGAACACTGGTCTGAATTTTCCTTCAGAAATGGAGTTAAACCAATGTATCTGTGTCTTCCTACAAGCAAGTGTTCATTTCCGGTAAACTCAGTGATTTTTCGGCTCAAATGAATGTACACAGTTCACGAACCCAACACGTTTTTCACTATTAACTAAAGAGCATGTATGTAAGAGATGCTGTGGTTTGTTACACTTTCATAAGCAGAGTTCAACTAGATATGGTCCGTACGAGTAGGAAACACAGTTCTTTTTTTCTGGTCATGCTCATGTTTCTTGCTGTATTGCAGACTCTAGACAGAAGAGGATGCTTCTTGCGTTAAAACAGAGTATGTTTCATGGATGAGAACACTGGTCTGAATTTTCCTTCAGAAACGGAGTTAAACCAAAGTCTCTGTGTCTTCCTACAATAGAGAGTTCATTTCCGGTAAACTCGGTGATTTTTCGGCTCAAATGAATGTACACAGTTCACGAACCCAACACGTTTTTCACTATTAACTAAAGAGCATGTATGTAAGAGATGCTGTGGTTTGTTACAGTTTCATAAGCAGAGTTCAACTAGATATGGTCCGTATGAGTAGGAAACACAGTTCATTTTCTCAGGGCATGCTCATGTTTCTTGCTATATTGCAGACACTGGAAAGAAGAGCATGCTTCTTGCATTAAAACAGAATGTGTTTCATGGCTGAGATCACTGGTCTGAATTTTCATTCAGAAACGGAGTTAAACCAAAGTCTCTGTGTCTTCCTACAAGCAAGAGTTCATTTCCGGTAAACCCAGTGATTTTTCGGCTCAAATGAATTTACACAGTTCACGAACCCAGCACGTTTTTCACTATAAACTAAAGAGCATCTATGTAAGAGATGCTGTGGTTTGTTAGAGTTCCATAAGCAGAGTTTAACTAGATATCGTCCATATGATTAAGAAACACAGTTCTTTTTTTCTGGTCATGCTCATGTTTCTTGCTGTATTGCAGACTCTGGACAGAAGAGGATGCTTCTTGCGTTAAAACAGTGTATGTTTCATGGATGAGAACACTGGTCTGAATTTTCCTTCAGAAACGGAATTAAACCAAAGTCTCTGTGTCTTCCTACAAGCAAGTGTTCATTTCCGGTAAACTCAGTGATTTTTCGGCTCAAATGAATGTACACAGTTCACGAACCCAACACGTTTTTCACTATTAACTAAAGAGCATCTATGTAAGAGATGCTGTGGTTTGTTACAGTTTTCCAAGCAGAGTTCAACTAGATATGGACCGTATGTGTCAGAAACACAGTTCTTTTTTTCTGGGTATGCTTATGTTTCTTGCTGTATTGGCGACGCTGGAAAGAAGAGCATGCTTCTTGTGTTAAAACAGAATGTGTTTCATGGCTGAGAACACTGGTGTGAATTTTCCTTCAGAAACAGAGTTAAACCAAAGTCTCTGTGTCTTCCTACAAGAAAGAGTTCATTTCCGGTAAACCCAGTGATTTTCGGCTCAAATGAATTTACACACTTCATGAACCCAGCACGTTTTTCACTATAAACTAAAGAGCATGTATGTAAGAGATGCTGTGGTTTGTTAGAGTTTCATAAACAGAGTTTAACTAGATATGGTCCGTATGAGTAGGAAACACAGTTCTTTTTTTCTGGTCATGCTCATGTTTCTTGCTGTATTGCAGACTCTGGACAGAAGAGGATGCTTCTTGCGTTAAAACAGAGTATGTTTCATGGATGAAAACACTGGTCTGTATTTTCCTTCAGAAACGGAGTTAAACCAAAGTCTCTGTGTCTTCCTACAAGCAAGAGTTCATTTCGGTAAACTCAGTGATTTTTCGGCTCAAATGAATGTACACAGTTCACGAACCCAACACGTTTTCACTATTAACTAAAGAGCATGTATGTAAGAGATGCTGTGGTTTGTTACAGTTTCATAAGCAGAGTTCAACTAGATATGGTCCGTATGAGTAGGAAACACAGTTCATTATTTCAGGGCATGCTCATGTTCTTGCTATATTGCAGACACTGGAAAGAAGAGCATGCTCTATGTGTTAAAACATAGTGTGTTTCATGGATGAGAACACTGGTCTGAATTTCCCTTCACAAACGGAGTTAAACCAAAGTCTCTGTGTCTTCCTACAATAGAGAGTTCATTTCCGGTAAACTCAGTGATTTTTCGGCTCAAATGAATGTACACAGTTCACGAACCCAACACGTTTTTCACTATTAACTAAAGAGCATGTATGTAAGAGATGCTGTGGTTTGTTACAGTTTCATAAGCAGAGTTCAACTAGATATGGTCTGTATGAGTAGGAAACACAGTTCATTTTCTCAGGGCATGCTCATGTTTCTTGCTATATTGCAGACACTGGAAAGAAGAGCATGCTTCTTGCATTAAAACAGAATGTGTTTCATGGCTGAGATCACTGGTCTGAATTTTCATTCAGAAACGGAGTTAAACCAAAGTCTCTGTGTCTTCCTACAAGCAAGAGTTCATTTCCGGTAAACCCAGTGACTTTTCCGCTCAAATGAATTTACACAGTTCACGAACCCAGCACGTTTTTCACTATTAACTAAAGAGCATCTATGTAAGAGATGCTGTGGTTTGTTACAGTTTCCCAAGCAGAGTTCAACTAGATATGGTCCGTATGAGTAGGAAACACAGTTCATTATTTCAGGGCATGCTCATGTTTCTTGCTATATTGCAGACACTGGAAAGAAGAGCATGCTCTATGTGTTAAAACATAGTGTGTTTCATGGATGAGAACACTGGTCTGAATTTCCCTTCACAAACGGAGTTATACCAAAGTCTCTGCATCTTCCTACAATTAAGAGTTGATTTCCGGTAAACCCAGTGATTTTTCGGCTCAAATGACTTTACACAGTTCACGAACCCAACACGTGTTTCACTTTTAACTAAAGAAGATCTATGTAAGAGATGCTGTGGTTTGTTACAGTTTCACAATCAGAGTTTAACTATTTATGGTCCGTATGAGTAGGAAACACAGTTCTTTTTTTCTGGACATGCTCATTTTTTTTGCTGTATTGCAGACACTGGACAGAAGAAGATGCTTCTTGCGTTAAAACAGAGGGTGTTTCATGGATGAGAACACTGGTCTGAATTTCCCTTCACAAACGGAGTGAAACCAAAGGCTCTGTGTCTTCCTACAAGCAAGAGTTCATTTCCGGTAAACCCAGTGATTTTTCGGCTCAAATGAATTTACACAATTCACGAACCCAACACGATTTTCACTATTAACTAAAGAGCATCTATTTAAGACATGCTGTGGTTTGTTACAGTTTCATAAGCAGAGTTCAACTAGATATGGTCCGTATGAGTAGGAAACACTGTTCTTTTTTTCTGGACATGCTCATATTTCTTGCTGTATTGCAGACACTGGACAGAAGAGGATGCTGCTTGCGTTAAAACAGAGGGTCTTTCATGGATGAGAACTCTTTTCTGAATTTCCCTTCACAAACGGAGTTAAACCAAAGGCTCTGTGTCTTCCTACAAGCAAGAGTTCATTTCCGGTAAACCCAGTGATTTTTCGGCTCAAATGAATGTACACAGTTCAGGAACCTAACACGTTTTGCACTATTAACTAAAGAGCATCTGTGTAAGAGATGCTGTGGTTTGTTACAGTTTCATAATCAGAGTTCAACTAGATATGGTCCGTATGAGTAGGAAACACAGTTCTTTTTTTCTGGTCATACTCATGTTTCTTGCTGTATTGCAGACTCTGGACAGAAGAGGATGCTTCTTGCGTTAAAACAGAGTATGTTTCATGGATGAGAACACTGGTCTGAATTTTCCTTAAGAAACGGAGTTAAACCAAATTCTCTGTGTCTTCCTACAAGCAACAGTTCATTTCGGTAAACTCAGTGATTTTTCGGCTCAAATGAATGTACACAGTTCACGAACCCAACACGTTTTTCACTATTAACTAAAGAGCATCTATGTAAGAGATGCTGTGGTTTGTTACAGTTTCCCAAACAGAGTTCAACTAGATATGGTCCGTATGAGTAGGAAACACAGTTCATTATTTCAGGGCATGCTCATGTTTCTTGCTATATTGCAGACACTGGAAAGAAGAGCATGCTCTATGTGTTAAAACATAGTGTGTTTCATGGATGAGAACACTGGTCTGAATTTCCCTTCACAAACTGAGTTATACCAAAGTCTCTGCGTCTTCCTACAATTAAGAGTTGATTTCCGGTAAACCCAGTGATTTTTCGGCTCAAATGACTTTACACAGTTCACAAACCCAACACGATTTTCACTTGGAACAAAAGAACATCTATGTAAGAGATGCTGTGGTTTATTACAGTTTCACAATCAGAGTTTAACTAGATACGGTCCGTATGATTAGGAAACACAGTTCTTTTTTTCTGGACATGCTCATTTTTTTTTGCTGTATTGCAGACTCTGGACAGAAGAGGATGCTTCTTGCCTTCAAACATAGGGTGTTTCATGGATGAGAACACTGGTCCGAATTTCCCTTCACAAATGGAGTTAAACCAAAGGCTCTGTGTCTTCCTACAACTAATAGTTCTTTTCGGGTAAACCCTTTGATTTTTCGGCTCAAATGAATTTACACAGTTCACGAACCCAACACGATTTTCACTATTAACTAAAGAGCATCTATGTAAGACTTGCTGTGGTTTGTTACAGTTCCATAAGCAGAGTTCAACTAGATATGGTCCGCATGTGTCAGAAACACAGTTCATTTTTTCTGGGCATGCGCATGTTTTTTGCTGTATTGGCAACGCTGGAAAGAAGAGCATGCTTCTTGCGTTAAAACACAGTGTGTTTCATGGATGAGAACACTGGTCTGAATTTCCCTTCACAAACGGAGTTAACCAAAGTCTCTGTGTCTTCCTACAAGCCAGAGTTCATTTCCGGTAAACCCAGTGATTTTTCGGCTCAAATGAATTTACACAGTTCACGAACCCAACACGTTTTTCACTATAAACTAAAGAGCATCTATGTAAGAGATGCTGTGGTTTGTTAGAGTTTCATAAGCAGAGTTTAACTAGATATGGTCTGTATGATTAAGAAACACAGTTCTTTTTTTCTGGGCATGCTCATGTTTCTTGCTGTATTGCAGACTCTGGACAGAAGAGGATGCTTCTTGCGTTAAAACAGAGTATGTTTCATGGATGAGAACACTGGTCTGAATGTTCATTCAGAAACGGAGTTAAACCAAAGTCTCTGTGTCTTCCTACAAGCAAGAGTTCATTCCGGTAAACTCAGTGATTTTTCGGCTCAAATGAATGTACACAGTTCACAAACCCAACACGTTTTTCACTATTAACTAAAGAGCATGTATGTAAGAGATGCTGTGGTTTGTTACAGTTTCATAAGCAGAGTTCAACTAGATATGGTCCATATGAGTAGGAAACACAGTTCATTTTTTCAGGGCATGCTCATATTTCTTGCAATATTGCAGACACTGGAAAGAAGAGCATGCTTTTTGTGTTAAAACATAGTGTGTTTCATGGATGAGAACACTGGTCGGAATTTCCCTTCACAAACGGAGTTATACCAAAGTCTCTGCGTCTTCCCACATAAGAGTTCATTTCCGGCAAACCCAGTGATTTATCGGCTCAAATGACTTTACACAGTTCACGAACCCAACACGTTTTTCACTTTTAACTAAAGAAGATCTATGTAAGAGATGCTGTGGTTTGTTACAGTTTCACAATCAGAGTTTAACTAGATATGGTCCGTATGAGTAGGAAACACAGTTCTTTTTTTCTGGACATGCTCATTTTTTTTGCTGTATTGCAGACACTGGACAGAAGAAGATGCTTCTTGCGTTAAAACAGAGGGTGTTTCATGGATGAGAACACTGGTCTGAATTTCCCTTCACAAACGGAGTGAAACCAAAGGCTCTGTGTCTTCCTACAAGCAAGAGTTCATTTCCGGTAAACCCAGTGATTTTTCGACTCAAATGAATTTACACAATTCACGAACCCAACACGATTTTCACTATTAACTAAAGAGCATCTATTTAGACATGCTGTGGTTTGTTACAGTTTCATAAGCAGAGTTCAACTAGATATGGTCCGTATGAGTAGGAAACACTGTTCTTTTTTTCTGGACATGCTCATATTTCTTGCTGTATTGCAGACACTGGACACTAGAGGATGCTGCTTGCGTTAAAACAGAGGGTCTTTCATGGATGAGAACTCTGGTCTGAATTTCCCTTCACAAACGGAGTTATACCAAAGGCTCTGTGTCTTCCTACAAGCAAGAGTTCATTTCCGGTAAACCCAGTGATTTTTCGGCTCAAATGAATTTACACAGTTCACGAACCCAGCACGTTTTTCACTATAAACTAAAGAGCATCTATGTAAGAGATGCTGTGGTTTGTTAGAGTTCCATAAGCAGAGTTTAACTAGATATGGTCCATATGATTAAGAAACACAGTTCCCTTTTCTGGTCATGCTCATGTTTCTTGCTGTATTGCAGACTCTGGACAGAAGAGGATGCTTCTTGCGTTAAAACAGAGTATGTTTCATGGATGAGAACATTGGTCTGAATTTCCCTTCACAAACGGAGTTATACCAAAGTCTCTGCGTCTTCCTACAATTAAGAGTTCATTTCCGGTAAACCCAGTGATTTATCGGCTCAAATGACTTTACACAGTTCACGAACCCAACACGTTTTTCACTTTTAACTAAACAAGATCTATGTAAGAGATGCTGTGGTTTGTTACAGTTTCACAATCAGAGTTTAACTAGATATGGTCCGTATGAGTAGGAAACACAGTTCTTTTTTTCTGGACATGCTCATTTTTTTTTGCTGTATTGCAGACACTGGACAGAAGAAGATGCTTCTTGCGTTAAAACAGAGGGTGTTTCATGGATGAGAACACTGGTCTGAATTTCCCTTCACAAACGGAGTTAAACCAAAAGCTCTGTGTCTTCCTACAAGCAAGAGTTCATTTCCGGTAAACCCAGTGATTTTTCGGCTCAAATGAATGTACACAGTTCACGAACCCAACAGGTTTTGCACTATTAACTAAAGAGCATCTGTGTAAGAGATGCTGTGGTTTGTTACAGTTTCATAAGCAGAGTTCAACTAGATATGGTCCGTATGAGTAGGAAACACAGTTCTTTTTTTCTGGTCATGCTCATTTTTCTTGCTGTATTGCAGACTGTAGACAGAAGAGGATGCTTCTTGCATTAAAACAGAGTATGTTTCATGAATGAGAACACTGGTCTGAATTTTGCTTCAGAAACGGAGTTAAACCAATGTATCTGTGTCTTCCTACAAGCAAGTGTTCATTTCCGGTAAACTCAGTGATTTTTCGGCTCAAATGAATGTACACAGTTCACGAACCCAACACGTTTATCACTATTAACTAAAGAGCATCTATGTAAGAGATGCTGTGGTTTGTTACAGTTTCCCAAGCAGAGTTCAACTAGATATGGACCGTATGTGTCAGAAACACAGTTCTTTTTTTCTGGGTATGCTTATGTTTCTTGCTGTATTGGCGACGCTGGAAAGAAGAGCATGCTTCTTGTGTTAAAACAGAATGTGTTTCATGGCTGAGACCACTGGTGTGAATTTTCCTTCAGAAACGGAGTTAAACCAAAGTCTCTGTGTCTTCCAACAAGAAAGAGTTCATTTCCGGTAAACCCAGTGATTTTTCGGCTCAAATGAATTTACACAGTTCATGAACCCAGCACGTTTTTCACTATAAACTAAAGAGCATCTATGTAAGAGATGCTGTGGTTTGTTAGAGTTTCATAAACAGAGTTTAACTAGATATGGTCCGTATGAGTAGGAAACACAGTTCTTTTTTTCTGGACATGCTCATGTTTCTTGCTGTATTGCAGACTCTGGACAGAAGAGGATGCTTCTTGCGTTAAAACAGAGTATGTTTCATGGATGAGAACACTGGTCTGTATTTTCCTTCAGAAACGGAGTTAAACCAAAGTCTCTGTGTCTTCCTACAAGCAACAGTTCATTTCGGTAAACTCAGTGATTTTTCGGCTCAAATGAATGTACACAGTTCACGAACCCAACACGTTTTTCACTATTAACTAAAGAGCATGTATGTAAGAGATGCTGTGGTTTGTTACAGTTTCATAAGCAGAGTTCAACTAGATATGGTCCGTATGAGTAGGAAACACTGTTCTTTTTTTCTGGACATGCTCATATTTCTTGCTGTATTGCAGACACTGGACAGAAGAGGATGCTGCTTGCGTTAAAACTGAGGGTCTTTCATGGATGAGAACTCTGGTCTGAATTTCCCTTCACAAACGGAGTTAAACCAAAGGCTCTGTGTCTTCCTACAAGCAAGAGTTCATTTCCGGTAAACCCAGTGATTTTTCGGCTCAAATGAATGTACACAGTTCACGAACCCAACACGTTTTGCACTATTAACTAAAGAGCATCTGTGTAAGAGATGCTGTGGTTTGTTACAGTTTCATAATCAGAGTTCAACTAGATATGGTCCGTATGAGTAGGAAACACAGTTTTTTTTTCTGGTCATGCTCATGTTTCTTGCTGTATTGCAGACTCTAGACAGAAGAGGATGCTTCTTGCGTTAAAACAGAGTATGTTTCATGGATGAGAACACTGGTCTGAATTTTCCTTCAGAAACGGAGTTAAACCAAAGTCTCTGTGTCTTCCTACAATAGAGAGTTCATTTCCGGTAAACTCAGTGATTTTTCGGCTCAAATGAATGTACACAGTTCATGAACCCAACACGTTTTCCACTATTAACTAAAGAGCATGTATGTAAGAGATGCTGTGGTTTGTTACAGTTTCATAAGCAGAGTTCAACTAGATATGGTCCGTATGAGTAGGAAACACAGTTCATTTTCTCAGGGCATGCTCATGTTTCTTGCTATATTGCAGACACTGGAAAGAAGAGCATGCCTCTTGCATTAAAACAGAATGTGTTTCATGGCTGAGATCACTGGTCTGAATTTTCATTCAGAAACGGAGTTAAACCAAAGTCTCTGTGTCTTCCTACAAGCAAGAGTTCATTTCCGGTAAACCCAGTGATTTTTCGGCTCAAATGAATTTACACAGTTCATGAACCCAGCACGTTTTTCACTATAAACTAAAGAGCATCTATGTAAGAGATGCTGTGGTTTGTTAGAGTTTCATAAACAGAGTTTAACTAGATATGGTCCGTATGAGTAGGAAACACAGTTCTTTTTTTCTGGTCATGCTCATGTTTCTTGCTGTATTGCAGACTCTGGACAGAAGAGGATGCTTATTGCGTGAAAACAGAGTATGTTTCATGGATGAGAACACTGGTCTGTATTTTCCTTCAGAAACGGAGTTAAACCAAATTCTCTGTGTCTTCCTACAAGCAAGAGTTCATTTCGGTAAACTCAGTGATTTTTCGGCTCAAATGAATGTACACAGTTCACGAACCCAACACGTTTTTCACTATTAACTAAAGAGCATGTATGTAAGAGATGCTGTGGTGTTACAGTTTCATAAGCAGGGTTCAACTAGATATGGTCCGTATGAGTAGGAAACACAGTTCATTATTTCAGGGCATGCTCATGTTCTTGCTATATTGCAGACACTGGAAAGAAGAGCATGCTCTATGTGTTAAAACATAGTGTGTTTCATGGATGAGAACACTGGTCTGAATTTCCCTTCACAAACGGAGTTATACCAAAGTCTCTGCGTCTTCGTACAATTAAGAGTTGATTTCCGGTAAACCCAGTGATTTTTCGGCTAAAATGAATTTACACAGTTCACGAACCCAACACGATTTTCACTTTGAACTAAAGAACATCTATGTAAGAGATGCTGTGGTTTATTACAGTTTCACAATCAGAGTTTAACTAGATATGGTCCGTATGATTAGGAAACACAGTTCTTTTTTTCTGGACATGCTCATTTTTTTTGCTGTATTGCAGACTCTGGACAAAAGAGGATGCTTCTTGCCTTCAAACATAGGGTGTTTCATGGATGAGAACATTGGTCCGAATTTCCCTTCACAAACGGAGTTAAACCAAAGGCTCTGTGTCTTCCTACAACTAATAGTTCTTTTCGGGTAAACCCTTTGATTTTTCGGCTCAAATGAATTTACACAGTTCACGAACCCAACACGATTTTCACTATTAACTAAAGAGCATCTATGTAAGACTTGCTGTGGTTTGTTACAGTTTCATAAGCAGAGTTCAACTAGATATGGTCCGCATGTGTCGGAAACACAGTTCATTTTTTCTGGGCATTTGCATGTTTTTTGCTGTATTGGCGACGCTGGAAAGAAGAGCATGCTTCTTGCGTTAAAACACAGTGTGTTTCATGGATGAGAACACTGGTCTGAATTTCCCTTCACAAACGGAGTTAAACCAAAGTCTCTGTGTCTTCCTACAAGCCAGAGTTCATTTCCGGTAAACCCAGTGATTTTTTGGCTCAAATGAATTTACACAGTTCACGAACCCAACACGTTTTTCACTTTTAACTAAAGAAGATCTATGTAAGAGATGCTGTGGTTTGTTACAGTTTCACAATCAGAGTTTAACTAGATATGGTCCGAATGAGTTGGAAACACAGTTCTTTTTTTCTGGACATGCTCATTTTTTTTGCTGTATTGCAGACACTGGACAGAAGAAGATGCTTCTTGCGTTAAAACAGAGGGTGTTTCATGGATGAGAACACTGGTCTGAATTTCCCTTCACAAACGGAGTTAAACCAAAGGCTCTGTGTCTTCCTACAAGCAAGAGTTCATTTCCGGTAAACCCAGTGATTTTTCGGCTCAAATGAATGTACACAGTTCACGAACCCAACACGTTTTGCACTATTAACTAAAGAGCATCTGTGTAAGAGATGCTGTGGTTTGTTACAGTTTCATAAGCAGAGTTCAACTAGATATGGTCCGTATGAGTAGGAAACACAGTTCTTTTTTTCTGGTCATGCTCATGTTTCTTGCTGTATTGCAGACTGTAGACAGAAGAGGATGCTTCTTGCATTAAAACAGAGTATGTTTCATGAATGAGAACACTGGTCTGAATTTTCCTTCAGAAACGGAGTTAAACCAATGTATCTGTGTCTTCCTACAAGCAAGTGTCCATTTCCGGTAAACTCAGTGATTTTTCGGCTCAAATGAATGTACACAGTTCACGAACCCAACACGTTTTTCACTATTAACTAAAGAGCATGTATGTAAGAGATGCTGTGGTTTGTTACACTTTCATAAGCAGAGTTCAACTAGATATGGTCCGTACGAGTAGGAAACACAGTTCTTTTTTTCAGGTCATGCTCATGTTTCTTGCTGTATTGCAGACTCTAGATAGAAGAGGATGCTTCTTGCGTTAAAACAGAGTATGTTTCATGGATGAGAACACTGGTCTGAATTTTCCTTCAGAAACGGAGTTAAACCAAAGTCTCTGTGTCTTCCTACAATAGAGAGTTCATTTCCGGTAAACTCAGTGATTTTTCGGCTCAAATGAATGTACACAGTTCATGAACCCAAAACGTTTTCCACTATTAACTAAAAAGCATCTATGTAAGAGATGCTGTGGTTTGTTATAGTTCCATAAGCAGAGTTTAACTAGATATGGTCCATATGATTAAGAAACACAGTTCTTTTTTTCTGGACATGCTCATTTTTTTTGCTGTATTGCAGACACTGGACAGAAGAAGATGCTTCTTGCGTTAAAACAGAGGGTGTTTCATGGATGAGAACACTGGTCTGAATTTCCCTTCACAAACGGAGTGAAACCAAAGGCTCTGTGTCTTCCTACAAGCAAGAGTTCATTTCCGGTAAACCCAGTGATTTTTCGGCTCAAATGAATTTACACAATTCACGAACCCAACACGATTTTCACTATTAACTAAAGAGCATCTATTTAAGACATGCTGTGGTTTGTTACAGTTTCATAAGCAGAGTTCAACTAGATATGGTCCGTATGAGTAGGAAACACTGTTCTTTTTTTCTGGACATGCTCATATTTCTTGCTGTATTGCAGACACTGGACAGAAGAGGATGCTGCTTGCGTTAAAACAGAGGGTCTTTCATGGATGAGAACTCTTTTCTGAATTTCCCTTCACAAACGGAGTTAAACCAAAGGCTCTGTGTCTTCCTACAAGCAAGAGTTCATTTCTGGTAAACCCAGTGATTTTTCGGCTCAAATGAATGTACACAGTTCAGGAACCTAACACGTTTTGCACTATTAACTAAAGAGCATCTGTGTAAGAGATGCTGTGGTTTGTTACAGTTTCATAATCAGAGTTCAACTAGATATGGTCCGTATGAGTAGGAAACACAGTTCTTTTTTTCTGGTCATACTCATGTTTCTTGCTGTATTGCAGACTCTGGACAGAAGAGGATGCTTCTTGCGTTAAAACAGAGTATGTTTCATGGATGAGAACACTGGTCTGAATTTTCCTTCAGAAACGGAGTTAAACCAAATTCTCTGTGTCTTCCTACAAGCAACAGTTCATTTCGGTAAACTCAGTGATTTTTCGGCTCAAATGAATGTACACAGTTCACGAACCCAACACGTTTTTCACTATTAACTAAAGAGCATCTATGTAAGAGATGCTGTGGTTTGTTACAGTTTCCCAAACAGAGTTCAACTAGATATGGTCCGTATGAGTAGGAAACACAGTTCATTATTTCAGGGCATGCTCATGTTTCTTGCTATATTGCAGACACTGGAAAGAAGAGCATGCTCTATGTGTTAAAACATAGTGTGTTTCATGGATGAGAACACTGGTCTGAATTTCCCTTCACAAACTGAGTTATACCAAAGTCTCTGCGTCTTCCTACAATTAAGAGTTGATTTCCGGTAAACCCAGTGATTTTTCGGCTCAAATGACTTTACACAGTTCACAAACCCAACACGATTTTCACTTGGAACTAAAGAACATCTATGTAAGAGATGCTGTGGTTTATTACAGTTTCACAATCAGAGTTTAACTAGATACGGTCCATATGATTAGGAAACACAGTTCTTTTTTTCTGGACATGCTCATTTTTTTTGCTGTATTGCAGACTCTGGACAGAAGAGGATGCTTCTTGCCTTCAAACTTAGGGTGTTTCATGGATGAGAACACTGGTCCGAATTTCCCTTCACAAATGGAGTTAAACCAAAGGCTCTGTGTCTTCCTACAACTAATAGTTCTTTTCGGGTAAACCCTTTGATTTTTCGGCTCAAATGAATTTACACAGTTCACGAACCCAACACGGTTTTCACTATTAACTAAAGAGCATCTATGTAAGACTTGCTGTGGTTTGTTACAGTTCCATAAGCAGAGTTCAACTAGATATGGTCCGCATGTGTCGGAAACACAGTTCATTTTTTCTGGGCATGCGCATGTTTTTTGCTGTATTGGCGACGCTGGAAAGAAGAGCATGCTTCTTGCGTTAAAACACAGTGTGTTTCATGGATGAGAACACTGGTCTGAATTTCCCTTCACAAACGGAGTTAACCAAAGTCTCTGTGTCTTCCTACAAGCCAGAGTTCATTTCCGGTAAACCCAGTGATTTTTCGGCTCAAATGAATTTACACAGTTCACGAACCCAACACGTTTTTCACTATAAACTAAAGAGCATCTATGTAAGAGATGCTGTGGTTTGTTAGAGTTTCATAAGCAGAGTTTAACTAGATATGGTCTGTATGATTAAGAAACACAGTTCTTTTTTTCTGGGCATGCTCATGTTTCTTGCTGTATTGCAGACTCTGGACAGAAGAGGATGCTTCTTGCGTTAAAACAGAGTATGTTTCATGGATGAGAACACTGGTCTGAATGTTCATTCAGAAACGGAGTTAAACCAAAGTCTCTGTGTCTTCCTACAAGCAAGAGTTCATTCCGGTAAACTCAGTGATTTTTCGGCTCAAATGAATGTACACAGTTCACAAACCCAACACGTTTTTCACTATTAACTAAAGAGCATGTATGTAAGAGATGCTGTGGTTTGTTACAGTTTCATAAGCAGAGTTCAACTAGATATGGTCCATATGAGTAGGAAACACAGTTCATTTTTTCAGGGCATGCTCATATTTCTTGCAATATTGCAGACACTGGAAAGAAGAGCATGCTTTTTGTGTTAAAACATAGTGTGTTTCATGGATGAGAACACTGGTCGGAATTTCCCTTCACAAACGGAGTTATACCAAAGTCTCTGCGTCTTCCCACATAAGAGTTCATTTCCGGCAAACCCAGTGATTTATCGGCTCAAATGACTTTACACAGTTCACGAACCCAACACGTTTTTCACTTTTAACTAAAGAAGATCTATGTAAGAGATGCTGTGGTTTGTTACAGTTTCACAATCAGAGTTTAACTAGATATGGTCCGTATGAGTAGGAAACACAGTTCTTTTTTTCTGGACATGCTCATTTTTTTTGCTGTATTGCAGACACTGGACAGAAGAAGATGCTTCTTGCGTTAAAACAGAGGGTGTTTCATGGATGAGAACACTGGTCTGAATTTCCCTTCACAAACGGAGTGAAACCAAAGACTCTGTGTCTTCCTACAAGCAAGAGTTCATTTCCGGTAAACCCAGTGATTTTTCGGCTCAAATGAATTTACACAATTCACGAACCCAACACGATTTTCACTATTAACTAAAGAGCATCTATTTAAGACATGCTGTGGTTTGTTACAGTTTCATAAGCAGAGTTCAACTAGATATGGTCCGTATGAGTAGGAAACACTGTTCTTTTTTTCTGGACATGCTCATATTTCTTGCTGTATTGCAGACACTGGACACTAGAGGATGCTGCTTGCGTTAAAACAGAGGGTCTTTCATGGATGAGAACTCTGGTCTGAATTTCCCTTCACAAACGGAGTTATACCAAAGGCTCTGTGTCTTCCTACAAGCAAGAGTTCATTTCCGGTAAACCCAGTGATTTTTCGGCTCAAATGAATTTACACAGTTCACGAACCCAGCACGTTTTTCACTATAAACTAAAGAGCATCTATGTAAGAGATGCTGTGGTTTGTTAGAGTTCCATAAGCAGAGTTTAACTAGATATGGTCCATATGATTAAGAAACACAGTTCCTTTTTTCTGGTCATGCTCATGTTTCTTGCTGTATTGCAGACTCTGGACAGAAGAGGATGCTTCTTGCGTTAAAACAGAGTATGTTTCATGGATGAGAACACTGGTCTGAATTTTCCTTCAGAAACGGAGTTAAACCAAAGTCTCTGTGTCTTCCTACAAGCAAGTGTTCATTTCCGGGAAACTCAGTGATTTTTCGGCTCAAATGAATGTACACAGTTCATGAACCCAACACGTTTTTCACTATTAACTAAAGAGCATCTATGTAAGAGATGCTGTGGTTTGTTACAGTTTCCCAAGCAGAGTTCAACTAGATATGGTCCGTATGAGTAGGAAACACAGTTCATTATTTCAGGGCATGCTCATATTTCTTGCTATATTGCAGACACTGGAAAGAAGAGCATGCTCTATGTGTTAAAACATAGTGTGTTTCATGGATGAGAACACTGGTCTGAATTTCCCTTCACAAACGGAGTTATACCAAAGTCTCTGCGTCTTCCTACAATTAAGAGTTGATTTCCGGTAAACCCAGTGATTTTTTGGCTCAAATGACTTTACACAGTTCACGAACCCAACACGATTTTCACTTGGAACTAAAGAACATCTATGTAAGAGATGCTGTGGTTTATTACAGTTTCACAATCAGAGTTTAACTAGATATGGTCCTTATGATTAGGAAACACAGTTCTTTTTTTCTGGACATGCTCATTTTTTTTGCTGTATTGCAGACTCTGGACAGAAGAGGATGCTTCTTGCCTTCAAACATAGGGTGTTTCATGGATGAGAACACTGGTCCGAATTTCCCTTCACAAACGGAGTTAAACCAAAGGCTCTGTGTCTTCCTACAACTAATAGTTCTTTTCGGGTAAACCCTTTGATTTTTCGGCTCAAATGAATTTACACAGTTCACGAACCCAACACGATTTTCACTATTAACTAAAGAGCATCTATGTAAGACTTGCTGTGGTTTGTTACAGTTTCATAAGCAGAGTTCAACTAGATATGGTCCGCATGTGTCGGAAACACAGTTCATTTTTTCTGGGCATTTGCATGTTTTTTGCTGTATTGGCGACGCTGGAAAGAAGAGCATGCTTCTTGCGTTAAAACACAGTGTGTTTCATGGATGAGAACACTGGTCTGAATGTTCATTCAGAAACGGAGTTAAACCAAAGTCTCCGTGTCTTCCTACAAGCAAGAGTTCATTCCGGTAAACTCAGTGATTTTTCGGCTCAAATGAATGTACACAGTTCACGAACCCAACACGTCTTTCACTATTAACTAAAGAGCATGTATGTAAGAGATGCTGTGGTTTGTTACAGTTTCATAAGCAGAGTTCAACTAGATATGGTCCATATGAGTAGGAAACACAGTTCATTTTTTCAGGGCATGCTCATGTTTCTTGCTATATTGCAGAAACTGGAAAGAAGAGCATGCTCTTTGTGTTAAAACATAGTGTGTTTCATGGATGAGAACATTGGTCTGAATTTCCCTTCACAAACGGAGTTATACCAAAGTCTCTGCGTCTTCCTACAATTAAGAGTTCATTTCCGGTAAACCCAGTGATTTATCGGCTCAAATGACTTTACACAGTTCACGAACCCAACACGTTTTTCACTTTTAACTAAAGAAGATCTATGTAAGAGATGCTGTGGTTTGTTACAGTTTCACAATCAGAGTTTAACTAGATATGGTCCGTATGAGTAGGAAACACAGTTCTTTTTTTCTGGACATGCTCATTTTTTTTGCTGTATTGCAGACACTGGACAGAAGAAGATGCTTCTTGCGTTAAAACAGAGGGTGTTTCATGGATGAGAACACTGGTCTGAATTTCCCTTCACAAACGGAGTTAAACCAAAGGCTCTGTGTCTTCCTACAAGCAAGAGTTCATTTCCGGTAAACCCAGTGATTTTTCGGCTCAAATGAATGTACACAGTTCACGAACCCAACAGGTTTTGCACTATTAACTAAAGAGCATCTGTGTAAGAGATGCTGTGGTTTGTTACAGTTTCATAAGCAGAGTTCAACTAGATATGGTCCGTATGAGTAGGAAACACAGTTCTTTTTTTCTGGTCATGCTCATTTTTCTTGCTGTATTGCAGACTGTAGACAGAAGAGGATGCTTCTTGCATTAAAACAGAGTATGTTTCATGAATGAGAACACTGGTCTGAATTTTCCTTCAGAAACGGAGTTAAACCAATGTATCTGTGTCTTCCTACAAGCAAGTGTTCATTTCCGGTAAACTCAGTGATTTTTCGGCTCAAATGAATGTACACAGTTCACGAACCCAACACGTTTATCACTATTAACTAAAGAGCATCAATGTAAGAGATGCTGTGGTTTGTTACAGTTTCCCAAGCAGAGTTCAACTAGATATGGACCGTATGTGTCAGAAACACAGTTCTTTTTTTCTGGGTATGCTTATGTTTCTTGCTGTATTGGCGACGCTGGAAAGAAGAGCATGCTTCTTGTGTTAAAACAGAATGTGTTTCATGGCTGAGACCACTGGTGTGAATTTTCCTTCAGAAACGGAGTTAAACCAAAGTCTCTGTGTCTTCCAACAAGAAAGAGTTCATTTCCGGTAAACCCAGTGATTTTTCGGCTCAAATGAATTTACACAGTTCATGAACCCAGCACGTTTTTCACTATAAACTAAAGAGCATCTATGTAAGAGATGCTGTGGTTTGTTAGAGTTTCATAAACAGAGTTTAACTAGATATGGTCCGTATGAGTAGGAAACACAGTTCTTTTTTTCTGGACATGCTCATGTTTCTTGCTGTATTGCAGACTCTGGACAGAAGAGGATGCTTCTTGCGTTAAAACAGAGTATGTTTCATGGATGAGAACACTGGTCTGTATTTTCCTTCAGAAACGGAGTTAAACCAAAGTCTCTGTGTCTTCCTACAAGCAACAGTTCATTTCGGTAAACTCAGTGATTTTTCGGCTCAAATGAATGTACACAGTTCACGAACCCAACACGTTTTTCACTATTAACTAAAGAGCATGTATGTAAGAGATGCTGTGGTTTGTTACAGTTTCATAAGCAGAGTTCAACTAGATATGGTCCGTATGAGTAGGAAACACAGTTCATTATTTCAGGGCATGCTCATATTTCTTGCTATATTGCAGACACTGGAAAGAAGAGCATGCTCTATGTGTTAAAACATAGTGTGTTTCATGGATGAGAACACTGGTCTGAATTTCCCTTCACAAACGGAGTTATACCAAAGTCTCTGCGTCTTCCTACAATTAAGAGTTGATTTCCGGTAAACCCAGTGATTTTTTGGCTCAAATGACTTTACACAGTTCACGAACCCAACACGATTTTCACTTGGAACTAAAGAACATCTATGTAAGAGATGCTGTGGTTTATTACAGTTTCACAATCAGAGTTTAACTAGATATGGTCCTTATGATTAGGAAACACAGTTCTTTTTTTCTGGACATGCTCATTTTTTTTGCTGTATTGCAGACTCTGGACAGAAGAGGATGCTTCTTGCCTTCAAACATAGGGTGTTTCATGGATGAGAACACTGGTCCGAATTTCCCTTCACAAACGGAGTTAAACCAAAGGCTCTGTGTCTTCCTACAACTAATAGTTCTTTTCGGGTAAACCCTTTGATTTTTCGGCTCAAATGAATTTACACAGTTCACGAACCCAACACGATTTTCACTATTAACTAAAGAGCATCTATGTAAGACTTGCTGTGGTTTGTTACAGTTTCATAAGCAGAGTTCAACTAGATATGGTCCGCATGTGTCGGAAACACAGTTCATTTTTTCTGGGCATTTGCATGTTTTTTGCTGTATTGGCGACGCTGGAAAGAAGAGCATGCTTCTTGCGTTAAAACACAGTGTGTTTCATGGATGAGAACACTGGTCTGAATGTTCATTCAGAAACGGAGTTAAACCAAAGTCTCCGTGTCTTCCTACAAGCAAGAGTTCATTCCGGTAAACTCAGTGATTTTTCGGCTCAAATGAATGTACACAGTTCACGAACCCAACACGTCTTTCACTATTAACTAAAGAGCATGTATGTAAGAGATGCTGTGGTTTGTTACAGTTTCATAAGCAGAGTTCAACTAGATATGGTCCATATGAGTAGGAAACACAGTTCATTTTTTCAGGGCATGCTCATGTTTCTTGCTATATTGCAGACACTGGAAAGAAGAGCATGCTCTTTGTGTTAAAACATAGTGTGTTTCATGGATGAGAACATTGGTCTGAATTTCCCTTCACAAACGGAGTTATACCAAAGTCTCTGCGTCTTCCTACAATTAAGAGTTCATTTCCGGTAAACCCAGTGATTTATCGGCTCAAATGACTTTACACAGTTCACGAACCCAACACGTTTTTCACTTTTAACTAAAGAAGATCTATGTAAGAGATGCTGTGGTTTGTTACAGTTTCACAATCAGAGTTTAACTAGATATGGTCCGTATGAGTAGGAAACACAGTTCTTTTTTTCTGGACATGCTCATTTTTTTTGCTGTATTGCAGACACTGGACAGAAGAAGATGCTTCTTGCGTTAAAACAGAGGGTGTTTCATGGATGAGAACACTGGTCTGAATTTCCCTTCACAAACGGAGTTAAACCAAAGGCTCTGTGTCTTCCTACAAGCAAGAGTTCATTTCCGGTAAACCCAGTGATTTTTCGGCTCAAATGAATGTACACAGTTCACGAACCCAACAGGTTTTGCACTATTAACTAAAGAGCATCTGTGTAAGAGATGCTGTGGTTTGTTACAGTTTCATAAGCAGAGTTCAACTAGATATGGTCCGTATGAGTAGGAAACACAGTTCTTTTTTTCTGGTCATGCTCATTTTTCTTGCTGTATTGCAGACTGTAGACAGAAGAGGATGCTTCTTGCATTAAAACAGAGTATGTTTCATGAATGAGAACACTGGTCTGAATTTTCCTTCAGAAACGGAGTTAAACCAATGTATCTGTGTCTTCCTACAAGCAAGTGTTCATTTCCGGTAAACTCAGTGATTTTTCGGCTCAAATGAATGTACACAGTTCACGAACCCAACACGTTTATCACTATTAACTAAAGAGCATCTATGTAAGACATGCTGTGGTTTGTTACAGTTTCCCAAGCAGAGTTCAACTAGATATGGACCGTATGTGTCAGAAACACAGTTCTTTTTTTCTGGGTATGCTTATGTTTCTTGCTGTATTGGCGACGCTGGAAAGAAGAGCATGCTTCTTGTGTTAAAACAGAATGTGTTTCATGGCTGAGACCACTGGTGTGAATTTTCCTTCAGAAACGGAGTTAAACCAAAGTCTCTGTGTCTTCCAACAAGAAAGAGTTCATTTCCGGTAAACCCAGTGATTTTTCGGCTCAAATGAATTTACACAGTTCATGAACCCAGCACGTTTTTCACTATAAACTAAAGAGCATCTATGTAAGAGATGCTGTGGTTTGTTAGAGTTTCATAAACAGAGTTTAACTAGATATGGTCCGTATGAGTAGGAAACACAGTTCTTTTTTTCTGGACATGCTCATGTTTCTTGCTGTATTGCAGACTCTGGACAGAAGAGGATGCTTCTTGCGTTAAAACAGAGTATGTTTCATGGATGAGAACACTGGTCTGTATTTTCCTTCAGAAACGGAGTTAAACCAAAGTCTCTGTGTCTTCCTACAAGCAACAGTTCATTTCGGTAAACTCAGTGATTTTTCGGCTCAAATGAATGTACACAGTTCACGAACCCAACACGTTTTTCACTATTAACTAAAGAGCATGTATGTAAGAGATGCTGTGGTTTGTTACAGTTTCATAAGCAGAGTTCAACTAGATATGGTCCGTATGAGTAGGAAACACAGTTCATTATTTCAGGGCATGCTCATATTTCTTGCTATATTGCAGACACTGGAAAGAAGAGCATGCTCTATGTGTTAAAACATAGTGTGTTTCATGGATGAGAACACTGGTCTGAATTTCCCTTCACAAACGGAGTTATACCAAAGTCTCTGCGTCTTCCTACAATTAAGAGTTGATTTCCGGTAAACCCAGTGATTTTTTGGCTCAAATGACTTTACACAGTTCACGAACCCAACACGATTTTCACTTGGAACTAAAGAACATCTATGTAAGAGATGCTGTGGTTTATTACAGTTTCACAATCAGAGTTTAACTAGATATGGTCCTTATGATTAGGAAACACAGTTCTTTTTTTCTGGACATGCTCATTTTTTTTGCTGTATTGCAGACTCTGGACAGAAGAGGATGCTTCTTGCCTTCAAACATAGGGTGTTTCATGGATGAGAACACTGGTCCGAATTTCCCTTCACAAACGGAGTTAAACCAAAGGCTCTGTGTCTTCCTACAACTAATAGTTCTTTTCGGGTAAACCCTTTGATTTTTCGGCTCAAATGAATTTACACAGTTCACGAACCCAACACGATTTTCACTATTAACTAAAGAGCATCTATGTAAGACTTGCTGTGGTTTGTTACAGTTTCATAAGCAGAGTTCAACTAGATATGGTCCGCATGTGTCGGAAACACAGTTCATTTTTTCTGGGCATTTGCATGTTTTTTGCTGTATTGGCGACGCTGGAAAGAAGAGCATGCTTCTTGCGTTAAAACACAGTGTGTTTCATGGATGAGAACACTGGTCTGAATGCTCATTCAGAAACGGAGTTAAACCAAAGTCTCCGTGTCTTCCTACAAGCAAGAGTTCATTCCGGTAAACTCAGTGATTTTTCGGCTCAAATGAATGTACACAGTTCACGAACCCAACACGTCTTTCACTATTAACTAAAGAGCATGTATGTAAGAGATGCTGTGGTTTGTTACAGTTTCATAAGCAGAGTTCAACTAGATATGGTCCATATGAGTAGGAAACACAGTTCATTTTTTCAGGGCATGCTCATGTTTCTTGCTATATTGCAGACACTGGAAAGAAGAGCATGCTCTTTGTGTTAAAACATAGTGTGTTTCATGGATGAGAACATTGGTCTGAATTTCCCTTCACAAACGGAGTTATACCAAAGTCTCTGCGTCTTCCTACAATTAAGAGTTCATTTCCGGTAAACCCAGTGATTTATCGGCTCAAATGACTTTACACAGTTCACGAACCAAACACGTTTTTCACTTTTAACTAAAGAAGATCTATGTAAGAGATGCTGTGGTTTGTTACAGTTTCACAATCAGAGTTTAACTAGATATGGTCCGTATGAGTAGGAAACACAGTTCTTTTTTTCTGGACATGCTCATTTTTTTTGCTGTATTGCAGACACTGGACAGAAGAAGATGCTTCTTGCGTTAAAACAGAGGGTGTTTCATGGATGAGAACACTGGTCTGAATTTCCCTTCACAAACGGAGTTAAACCAAAGGCTCTGTGTCTTCCTACAAGCAAGAGTTCATTTCCGGTAAACCCAGTGATTTTTCGGCTCAAATGAATGTACACAGTTCACGAACCCAACAGGTTTTGCACTATTAACTAAAGAGCATCTGTGTAAGAGATGCTGTGGTTTGTTACAGTTTCATAAGCAGAGTTCAACTAGATATGGTCCGTATGAGTAGGAAACACAGTTCTTTTTTTCTGGTCATGCTCATGTTTCTTGCTGTATTGCAGACTGTAGACAGAAGAGGATGCTTCTTGCATTAAAACAGAGTATGTTTCATGAATGAGAACACTGGTCTGAATTTTCCTTCAGAAACGGAGTTAAACCAATGTATCTGTGTCTTCCTACAAGCAAGTGTTCATTTCCGGTAAACTCAGTGATTTTTCGGCTCAAATGAATGTACACAGTTCACGAACCCAACACGTTTATCACTATTAACTAAAGAGCATCTATGTAAGAGATGCTGTGGTTTGTTACAGTTTCCCAAGCAGAGTTCAACTAGATATGGACCGTATGTGTCAGAAACACAGTTCTTTTTTTCTGGGTATGCTTATGTTTCTTGCTGTATTGGCGACGCTGGAAAGAAGAGGATGCTTCTTGTGTTAAAACAGAATGTGTTTCATGGCTGAGACCACTGGTGTGAATTTTCCTTCAGAAACGGAGTTAAACCAAAGTCTCTGTGTCTTCCAACAAGAAAGAGTTCATTTCCGGTAAACCCAGTGATTTTTCGGCTCAAATGAATTTACACAGTTCATGAACCCAGCACGTTTTTCACTATAAACTAAAGAGCATCTATGTAAGAGATGCTGTGGTTTGTTAGAGTTTCATAAACAGAGTTTAACTAGATATGGTCCGTATGAGTAGGAAACACAGTTCTTTTTTTCTGGACATGCTCATGTTTCTTGCTGTATTGCAGACTCTGGACAGAAGAGGATGCTTCTTGCGTTAAAACAGAGTATGTTTCATGGATGAGAACACTGGTCTGTATTTTCCTTCAGAAACGGAGTTAAACCAAAGTCTCTGTGTCTTCCTACAAGCAACAGTTCATTTCGGTAAACTCAGTGATTTTTCGGCTCAAATGAATGTACACAGTTCACGAACCCAACACGTTTTTCACTATTAACTAAAGAGCATGTATGTAAGAGATGCTGTGGTTTGTTACAGTTTCATAAGCAGAGTTCAACTAGATATGGTCCGTATGAGTAGGAAACACTGTTCTTTTTTTCTGGACATGCTCATATTTCTTGCTGTATTGCAGACACTGGACAGAAGAGGATGCTGCTTGCGTTAAAACTGAGGGTCTTTCATGGATGAGAACTCTGGTCTGAATTTCCCTTCACAAACGGAGTTAAACCAAAGGCTCTGTGTCTTCCTACAAGCAAGAGTTCATTTCCGGTAAACCCAGTGATTTTTCGGCTCAAATGAATGTACACAGTTCACGAACCCAACACGTTTTGCACTATTAACTAAAGAGCATCTGTGTAAGAGATGCTGTGGTTTGTTACAGTTTCATAATCAGAGTTCAACTAGATATGGTCCGTATGAGTAGGAAACACAGTTTTTTTTTCTGGTCATGCTCATGTTTCTTGCTGTATTGCAGACTCTAGACAGAAGAGGATGCTTCTTGCGTTAAAACAGAGTATGTTTCATGGATGAGAACACTGGTCTGAATTTTCCTTCAGAAACGGAGTTAAACCAAAGTCTCTGTGTCTTCCTACAATAGAGAGTTCATTTCCGGTAAACTCAGTGATTTTTCGGCTCAAATGAATGTACACAGTTCATGAACCCAACACGTTTTCCACTATTAACTAAAGAGCATGTATGTAAGAGATGCTGTGGTTTGTTACAGTTTCATAAGCAGAGTTCAACTAGATATGGTCCGTATGAGTAGGAAACACAGTTCATTTTCTCAGGGCATGCACATGTTTCTTGCTATATTGCAGACACTGGAAAGAAGAGCATGCCTCTTGCATTAAAACAGAATGTGTTTCATGGCTGAGATCACTGGTCTGAATTTTCATTCAGAAACGGAGTTAAACCAAAGTCTCTGTGTCTTCCTACAAGCAAGAGTTCATTTCCGGTAAACCCAGTGATTTTTCGGCTCAAATGAATTTACACAGTTCATGAACCCAGCACGTTTTTCACTATAAACTAAAGAGCATCTATGTAAGAGATGCTGTGGTTTGTTAGAGTTTCATAAACAGAGTTTAACTAGATATGGTCCGTATGAGTAGGAAACACAGTTCTTTTTTTCTGGTCATGCTCATGTTTCTTGCTGTATTGCAGACTCTGGACAGAAGAGGATGCTTATTGCGTGAAAACAGAGTATGTTTCATGGATGAGAACACTGGTCTGTATTTTCCTTCAGAAACGGAGTTAAACCAAATTCTCTGTGTCTTCCTACAAGCAAGAGTTCATTTCGGTAAACTCAGTGATTTTTCGGCTCAAATGAATGTACACAGTTCACGAACCCAACACGTTTTTCACTATTAACTAAAGAGCATGTATGTAAGAGATGCTGTGGTGTTACAGTTTCATAAGCAGGGTTCAACTAGATATGGTCCGTATGAGTAGGAAACACAGTTCATTATTTCAGGGCATGCTCATGTTCTTGCTATATTGCAGACACTGGAAAGAAGAGCATGCTCTATGTGTTAAAACATAGTGTGTTTCATGGATGAGAACACTGGTCTGAATTTCCCTTCACAAACGGAGTTATACCAAAGTCTCTGCGTCTTCCTACAATTAAGAGTTGATTTCCGGTAAACCCAGTGATTTTTCGGCTAAAATGAATTTACACAGTTCACGAACCCAACACGATTTTCACTTTGAACTAAAGAACATCTATGTAAGAGATGCTGTGGTTTATTACAGTTTCACAATCAGAGTTTAACTAGATATGGTCCGTATGATTAGGAAACACAGTTCTTTTTTTCTGGACATGCTCATTTTTTTTGCTGTATTGCAGACTCTGGACAAAAGAGGATGCTTCTTGCCTTCAAACATAGGGTGTTTCATGGATGAGAACATTGGTCCGAATTTCCCTTCACAAATGGAGTTAAACCAAAGGCTCTGTGTCTTCCTACAACTAATAGTTCTTTTCGGGTAAACCCTTTGATTTTTCGGCTCAAATGAATTTACACAGTTCACGAACCCAACACGATTTTCACTATTAACTAAAGAGCATCTATGTAAGACTTGCTGTGGTTTGTTACAGTTTCATAAGCAGAGTTCAACTAGATATGGTCCGCATGTGTCGGAAACACAGTTCATTTTTTCTGGGCATGCGCATGTTTTTTGCTTTATTGGCGACGCTGGAAAGAAGAGCATGCTTCTTGCGTTAAAACACAGTGTGTTTCATGGATGAGAACACTGGTCTGAATTTCCCTTCACAAACGGAGTTAAACCAAAGTCTCTGTGTCTTCCTACAAGCCAGAGTTCATTTCCGGTAAACCCAGTGATTTTTTGGCTCAAATGAATTTACACAGTTCACGAACCCAACACGTTTTTCACTTTTAACTAAAGAAGATCTATGTAAGAGATGCTGTGGTTTGTTACAGTTTCACAATCAGAGTTTAACTAGATATGGTCCGTATGAGTAGGAAACACAGTTCTTTTTTTCTGGACATGCTCATTTTTTTTGCTGTATTGCAGACACTGGACAGAAGAAGATGCTTCTTGCGTTAAAACTTAGGGTGTTTCATGGATGAGAACACTGGTCTGAATTTCCCTTCACAAACGGAGTTAAACCAAAGGCTCTGTGTCTTCCTACAAGCAAGAGTTCATTTCCGGTAAACCCAGTGATTTTTCGGCTCAAATGAATGTACACAGTTCACGTACCCAACAGGTTTTGCACTATTATCTAAAGAGCATCTGTGTAAGAGATGCTGTGGTTTGTTACAGTTTCATAAGCAGAGTTCAACTAGATATGGTCCGTATGAGTAGGAAACACAGTTCTTTTTTTCTGGTCATGCTCATGTTTCTTGCTGTATTGCAGACTGTAGACAGAAGAGGATGCTTCTTGCATTAAAACAGAGTATGTTTCATGAATGAGAACACTGGTCTGAATTTTCCTTCAGAAACGGAGTTAAACCAATGTATCTGTGTCTTCCTACAAGCAAGTGTTCATTTCCGGTAAACTCAGTGATTTTTCGGCTCAAATGAATGTACACAGTTCACGAACCCAACACGTTTATCACTATTAACTAAAGAGCATCTATGTAAGAGATGCTGTGGTTTGTTACAGTTTCCCAAGCAGAGTTCAACTAGATATGGACCGTATGTGTCAGAAACACAGTTCTTTTTTTCTGGGTATGCTTATGTTTCTTGCTGTATTGGCGACGCTGGAAAGAAGAGCATGCTTCTTGTGTTAAAACAGAATGTGTTTCATGGCTGAGACCACTGGTGTGAATTTTCCTTCAGAAACGGAGTTAAACCAAAGTCTCTGTGTCTTCCAACAAGAAAGAGTTCATTTCCGGTAAACCCAGTGATTTTTCGGCTCAAATGAATTTACACAGTTCATGAACCCAGCACGTTTTTCACTATAAACTAAAGAGCATCTATGTAAGAGATGCTGTGGTTTGTTAGAGTTTCATAAACAGAGTTTAACTAGATATGGTCCGTATGAGTAGGAAACACAGTTCTTTTTTTCTGGACATGCTCATGTTTCTTGCTGTATTGCAGACTCTGGACAGAAGAGGATGCTTCTTGCGTTAAAACAGAGTATGTTTCATGGATGAGAACACTGGTCTGTATTTTCCTTCAGAAACGGAGTTAAACCAAAGTCTCTGTGTCTTCCTACAAGCAACAGTTCATTTCGGTAAACTCAGTGATTTTTCGGCTCAAATGAATGTACACAGTTCACGAACCCAACACGTTTTTCACTATTAACTAAAGAGCATGTATGTAAGAGATGCTGTGGTTTGTTACAGTTTCATAAGCAGAGTTCAACTAGATATGGTCCGTATGAGTAGGAAACACTGTTCTTTTTTTCTGGACATGCTCATATTTCTTGCTGTATTGCAGACACTGGACAGAAGAGGATGCTGCTTGCGTTAAAACTGAGGGTCTTTCATGGATGAGAACTCTGGTCTGAATTTCCCTTCACAAACGGAGTTAAACCAAAGGCTCTGTGTCTTCCTACAAGCAAGAGTTCATTTCCGGTAAACCCAGTGATTTTTCGGCTCAAATGAATGTACACAGTTCACGAACCCAACACGTTTTGCACTATTAACTAAAGAGCATCTGTGTAAGAGATGCTGTGGTTTGTTACAGTTTCATAATCAGAGTTCAACTAGATATGGTCCGTATGAGTAGGAAACACAGTTTTTTTTTCTGGTCATGCTCATGTTTCTTGCTGTATTGCAGACTCTAGACAGAAGAGGATGCTTCTTGCGTTAAAACAGAGTATGTTTCATGGATGAGAACACTGGTCTGAATTTTCCTTCAGAAACGGAGTTAAACCAAAGTCTCTGTGTCTTCCTACAATAGAGAGTTCATTTCCGGTAAACTCAGTGATTTTTCGGCTCAAATGAATGTACACAGTTCATGAACCCAACACGTTTTCCACTATTAACTAAAGAGCATGTATGTAAGAGATGCTGTGGTTTGTTACAGTTTCATAAGCAGAGTTCAACTAGATATGGTCCGTATGAGTAGGAAACACAGTTCATTTTTTCTGGGCATGCGCATGTTTTTTGCTTTATTGGCGACGCTGGAAAGAAGAGCATGCTTCTTGCGTTAAAACACAGTGTGTTTCATGGATGAGAACACTGGTCTGAATTTCCCTTCACAAACGGAGTTAAACCAAAGTCTCTGTGTCTTCCTACAAGCCAGAGTTCATTTCCGGTAAACCCAGTGATTTTTTGGCTCAAATGAATTTACACAGTTCACGAACCCAACACGTTTTTCACTTTTAACTAAAGAAGATCTATGTAAGAGATGCTGTGGTTTGTTACAGTTTCACAATCAGAGTTTAACTAGATATGGTCCGTATGAGTAGGAAACACAGTTCTTTTTTTCTGGACATGCTCATTTTTTTTGCTGTATTGCAGACACTGGACAGAAGAAGATGCTTCTTGCGTTAAAACTTAGGGTGTTTCATGGATGAGAACACTGGTCTGAATTTCCCTTCACAAACGGAGTTAAACCAAAGGCTCTGTGTCTTCCTACAAGCAAGAGTTCATTTCCGGTAAACCCAGTGATTTTTCGGCTCAAATGAATGTACACAGTTCACGAACCCAACAGGTTTTGCACTATTAACTAAAGAGCATCTGTGTAAGAGATGCTGTGGTTTGTTACAGTTTCATAAGCAGAGTTCAACTAGATATGGTCCGTATGAGTAGGAAACACAGTTCTTTTTTTCTGGTCATGCTCATGTTTCTTGCTGTATTGCAGACTGTAGACAGAAGAGGATGCTTCTTGCATTAAAACAGAGTATGTTTCATGAATGAGAACACTGGTCTGAATTTTCCTTCAGAAACGGAGTTAAACCAATGTATCTGTGTCTTCCTACAAGCAAGTGTTCATTTCCGGTAAACTCAGTGATTTTTCGGCTCAAATGAATGTACACAGTTCACGAACCCAACACGTTTATCACTATTAACTAAAGAGCATCTATGTAAGAGATGCTGTGGTTTGTTACAGTTTCCCAAGCAGAGTTCAACTAGATATGGACCGTATGTGTCAGAAACACAGTTCTTTTTTTCTGGGTATGCTTATGTTTCTTGCTGTATTGGCGACGCTGGAAAGAAGAGCATGCTTCTTGTGTTAAAACAGAATGTGTTTCATGGCTGAGACCACTGGTGTGAATTTTCCTTCAGAAACGGAGTTAAACCAAAGTCTCTGTGTCTTCCAACAAGAAAGAGTTCATTTCCGGTAAACCCAGTGATTTTTCGGCTCAAATGAATTTACACAGTTCATGAACCCAGCACGTTTTTCACTATAAACTAAAGAGCATCTATGTAAGAGATGCTGTGGTTTGTTAGAGTTTCATAAACAGAGTTTAACTAGATATGGTCCGTATGAGTAGGAAACACAGTTCTTTTTTTCTGGACATGCTCATGTTTCTTGCTGTATTGCAGACTCTGGACAGAAGAGGATGCTTCTTGCGTTAAAACAGAGTATGTTTCATGGATGAGAACACTGGTCTGTATTTTCCTTCAGAAACGGAGTTAAACCAAAGTCTCTGTGTCTTCCTACAAGCAACAGTTCATTTCGGTAAACTCAGTGATTTTTCGGCTCAAATGAATGTACACAGTTCACGAACCCAACACGTTTTTCACTATTAACTAAAGAGCATGTATGTAAGAGATGCTGTGGTTTGTTACAGTTTCATAAGCAGAGTTCAACTAGATATGGTCCGTATGAGTAGGAAACACTGTTCTTTTTTTCTGGACATGCTCATATTTCTTGCTGTATTGCAGACACTGGACAGAAGAGGATGCTGCTTGCGTTAAAACTGAGGGTCTTTCATGGATGAGAACTCTGGTCTGAATTTCCCTTCACAAACGGAGTTAAACCAAAGGCTCTGTGTCTTCCTACAAGCAAGAGTTCATTTCCGGTAAACCCAGTGATTTTTCGGCTCAAATGAATGTACACAGTTCACGAACCCAACACGTTTTGCACTATTAACTAAAGAGCATCTGTGTAAGAGATGCTGTGGTTTGTTACAGTTTCATAATCAGAGTTCAACTAGATATGGTCCGTATGAGTAGGAAACACAGTTTTTTTTTCTGGTCATGCTCATGTTTCTTGCTGTATTGCAGACTCTAGACAGAAGAGGATGCTTCTTGCGTTAAAACAGAGTATGTTTCATGGATGAGAACACTGGTCTGAATTTTCCTTCAGAAACGGAGTTAAACCAAAGTCTCTGTGTCTTCCTACAATAGAGAGTTCATTTCCGGTAAACTCAGTGATTTTTCGGCTCAAATGAATGTACACAGTTCATGAACCCAACACGTTTTCCACTATTAACTAAAGAGCATGTATGTAAGAGATGCTGTGGTTTGTTACAGTTTCATAAGCAGAGTTCAACTAGATATGGTCCGTATGAGTAGGAAACACAGTTCATTTTCTCAGGGCATGCACATGTTTCTTGCTATATTGCAGACACTGGAAAGAAGAGCATGCCTCTTGCATTAAAACAGAATGTGTTTCATGGCTGAGATCACTGGTCTGAATTTTCATTCAGAAACGGAGTTAAACCAAAGTCTCTGTGTCTTCCTACAAGCAAGAGTTCATTTCCGGTAAACCCAGTGATTTTTCGGCTCAAATGAATTTACACAGTTCATGAACCCAGCACGTTTTTCACTATAAACTAAAGAGCATCTATGTAAGAGATGCTGTGGTTTGTTAGAGTTTCATAAACAGAGTTTAACTAGATATGGTCCGTATGAGTAGGAAACACAGTTCTTTTTTTCTGGTCATGCTCATGTTTCTTGCTGTATTGCAGACTCTGGACAGAAGAGGATGCTTATTGCGTGAAAACAGAGTATGTTTCATGGATGAGAACACTGGTCTTTATTTTCCTTCAGAAACGGAGTTAAACCAAATTCTCTGTGTCTTCCTACAAGCAAGAGTTCATTTCGGTAAACTCAGTGATTTTTCGGCTCAAATGAATGTACACAGTTCACGAACCCAACACGTTTTTCACTATTAACTAAAGAGCATGTATGTAAGAGATGCTGTGGTGTTACAGTTTCATAAGCAGGGTTCAACTAGATATGGTCCGTATGAGTAGGAAACACAGTTCATTATTTCAGGGCATGCTCATGTTCTTGCTATATTGCAGACACTGGAAAGAAGAGCATGCTCTATGTGTTAAAACATAGTGTGTTTCATGGATGAGAACACTGGTCTGAATTTCCCTTCACAAACGGAGTTATACCAAAGTCTCTGCGTCTTCCTACAATTAAGAGTTGATTTCCGGTAAACCCAGTGATTTTTCGGCTAAAATGAATTTACACAGTTCACGAACCCAACACGATTTTCACTTTGAACTAAAGAACATCTATGTAAGAGATGCTGTGGTTTATTACAGTTTCACAATCAGAGTTTAACTAGATATGGTCCGTATGATTAGGAAACACAGTTCTTTTTTTCTGGACATGCTCATTTTTTTTGCTGTATTGCAGACTCTGGACAAAAGAGGATGCTTCTTGCCTTCAAACATAGGGTGTTTCATGGATGAGAACATTGGTCCGAATTTCCCTTCACAAACGGAGTTA